>JAEHOD010000021.1:572500-1172500 GCA_016834595.1 Chlamydomonas schloesseri | reverse complement strand
GCGAGTTGCGGAGGCTTCGGGTGCGTGCAAGACAGGCCCCGCGCGTAGCGTCGGCGGTGCAGTCCGGGGGACGCCCTGCCAGCGGCGCCCGTTTCGGCTGGTTGCCAGCCACCGGGGAGCACCCCATGCCATTTCAAGTGAGCACATCATTATCTGACATGTCTTACTGAGCTCTTGAATAGGCTAGCGTGCAAGCGGCCACATTTGTCGCGGCAAGTACACGCTGTCGACGTGGTAAGTCGCACCAATAAACGATACCATGATCCATAGAACTTATTTAATAGCGGAGCTAGCGACGAAGCGGGCGAGCTTTCGCCGCTTCATCGCCGAAAGGCCGATCTTCTCCAAATTGCACCGCCTGCGTCAGCGCTCATAATTCCTGTCTGCCGTTCTTTGCCCCCTACCAAATGTAATCAGTCATAGTCCTGCTATCCGCAGTCACAACACTGACCTGTCTTGACTTTGACCGTGAAAATGCCACCAAAGGAGAAGACCGAGACGCCCCGGTTTGGACCCCCGGTGGCGTCCATCACCTATGACCGAGAAGGCGAGAAGAGCCCCGGAACTGTCGCGGGATAGTCGGGCCAAGGGTTTGGGTCCGACACGCCCAGACAGAGCAGCGCTGGCTTGACGCCCCCTGCCGTGCGCAACAGGCCGCCCCGTGTATGGCGTACGCGATGTGCCCAGCCGCGTGCCCCTCGCCGAGAAGTTCGAGGCGCAGAAGGTAAGCCACGTGAAAGCCCAGCTGCCCGCAGCGAGCTGGTTCTAATGTGCTCTAACGCAAATGAAACGGTTGGGGCCTGCTTGGCACGTCGGCCGGCCTAAACGGCCATGCATTCAGGCGCTTGAGAACGAGGCCGCAATCCAGAGGCAGCTAGCGCCGCCGGCGGGACAGCGGTCCGCAGCTCGAACGGCGATGGAGGAGGAGTGGGCGCGCCGGAAGGCGGCAGAGGAGGCGGCGCCAGCGGTGCCGCAGGTGCCGCACGTCTACTACGCCCAGCCAGAGGAGAAGCCGCAGGTCCGTAGAAGGGCCTCAATACTTGAGGGCTCCCACATGTGTTGATGGCCGTGGAGTTGGTGGCCTTCACCGCTCTGCAGCGCCCCTGACCGTGCGGATGGAGCTCGCGCTTGCTCCTTCTCATATCACCAACACCACCATACCCAGCCCGGATTCGACACCCGTGTGTGCGCCGTACAAGCAGGTGCAATCAAAGCGCATCTTTTTTGGCAGCGAGCTCTCGCACGCGCAGCGCGACCACCTAGGCGTGAACCTGGTACCGGCGCCGCCGCCGCCCGGCCAGCAGCCTGAGGACGCCGACCCAGCGGCTGCAGCCCCGGAATCTGGCGACCCCGGCTCCCAGGTGTGGTCGGGAAAAGGAGGCACGCACACCGGCTCCATAAACGTTTTGGTGTTGCCCAGGCTGCGGGGGGCAATGGTATAATGGGATGCGAGGGAAGCCTGTCCTGTCTCTCTCTTGTGGATGCTGGTGGGCGCCGCTGACACGTTTTAGTGACGCCACGCCTCCGGGGCACAATGGTTGTTGTTGCACGGCACACAGGAGATGCAGGAGCGTGTAGCGGCGGCGCGCGAGCTTCAGGCCAAGCTGTGCGCGGACTACCCACACGGCATCCCGGTAGGTGGGCGCGGGGCCAGGGCAAGTTTGCTTAGTGGTTGTGCGGTAAGCTGCTGGGTTTGATAGCGCGAGGTATGTATGCACGTGGCCCCCGAGTGGCACATCATGGCCCGGCGCCCGCTACACGCCCTGCCAATGTGGCCGCAGAAATTCGTGTTGGCGCAGCTTCGGGCAGAGGGCAAGCTGGCGCTTGCAGACCTGCCCTCCCTTGGCTTCGCGTCCTCGGCAAGCAACGCCGCCTTTTGAGCGGCCAAACACTGCATCAGCTCTCGTGAAATGAGCGCTGTTAAGTCAGGATTGTGATGCATAGCCGCCGAGGATGGGCAAAGAAGAGATTGGGGGTTGTAGACACCAGCCCAAGCGATATCGAGCCCAAGGGGGAGGGGCGGCCTGTTGCAATGAGTACTGTACTTTGACTGCTCCTCATGTGCGGTCTGTCGTCAAGTGAAATATGTAAAGTAGAGACTTGCGGACAGATGAGGTAGTGAGCTTTTGTTAGGAGCTTCAGTCCCGGGCATGCAAACAGTTTGGTGGTCAAGCACCTCACCGAGGCACGTTTTAGGTGGTGTCATATCATGTTGTTGTGCATACCAGTAAGCGCACAGCTATGCAGTGCGCATGTGCACGCTATCATACTTGTGCTGCGCTCTGCCCGTCGGCGTGGCAGTGGATGTGGGAATTGTGGGTGTCTCTGGATTCTGGAGTTTGGGCACTCGCGCGCTGTGGATACTCAGGATTTTGGCCGCAGCCGCAAGCGCCTTGGCGGGGCGTAAAGCATTCATTATGCGGACGTTCTTATCTTGTAAAGTAAAAGCCGAATGCCTCCCTGCGACCTTACATGCCAGTCCCCATCATGCACGCGAGCATCTGCCGCAAGCTTGCTTGCGGCCATGCGCCAGCTTGCTCAAAGGCCCCCTGGCCAGCAGGTGCAACCAGCTACTCATCATGTACCTGTCTGTGTCTACCATGCACCCCGCATTCCCGCAAACCAGCAAGCCACTTGTATTTTGTAACCGGGCACCAACACGGCCTGCCCAGTGCCCAGCCGGCACCTGCCCTTTGAGGCTCTGACACGTTCTAAACCTGGCCCATATACACTGTGCTTCCCAAGCTGCTTTCCGTGAGCTCCCACGCTTCTAACCGCCTGCGCGGACTCCCCCTGCTGGCAGCGCAGCCCCCAGGATCCGCACCGTCCACCGCGCGCCTGCGCGGCAGCAGCAGAGGCCGTGTGTGTGGGTGACACCAGATCAGCGTACGTACATGCAATTGATGCCACATGTGTTGCTTTCAGCCCAGTCACGCCCCTGCCTGCCTTGCGCACCTGAGCCCCGCTTGTGCCACCTGCGGCCGCAAGGCACTGCCGTATGATCGTACGTGGGGCCGCAGCACTTCGCCGGGCTGTGGCTGCGGCTTTGCCACTGGCGTGACCATGGTGACTGCATGCGCCCAAAAGGGCGTTGAACTGGTTGCGGCACCGCAGGCCCCTGCTATGGATTAAGGCATCCGCGTTCAGACAAAGCCGGTCACCAGGAGCCGGCTAAGGGCAGCGTATCTGCAGGCCGACAGGCAAGGGCGAGGCAGGCACTGAGGGCCGGAGTGACAAGACAAGGCAGTGTGGCGATGCCGGCGGAATGGGCGTGGTGCGGCGGTCTTTTGTTCCATCGGCGGGTTGCAGTTGCCCGTGCAGGCACGATGCAACATGAGCAGAGCCCAACGGGAGCAGAGCTCAACATGGTGCAGCACCTGCCGTGCATTCCACCGCCCGGTAGCAGGTACCGTGATGCATGGTATTGATGGTACGGACATGTTCCCTCGGGGATGCAATGGTCCACCCTTAGCACTCACCTCCGCAGGCCGTAATCTCGCGCGAAAGGGGCGCGGCGCACAGCATGAGGAGCACGCCTCACATGCAGGAGTGACGCGCACGCTCGTCATGTGAGACAGGGCGGGGGGGCGTCAGGTGCGGCTGCCGCCGCCGCCCCGACGCGCCGCCGCCACTCCATACCGCGCGTCCTTCAACCGCCTTGAGCTGCTGGAGCACAACACGCGTGGCTGACGGCGCCAACCAATGGCAGCACGTCGCATGACACACGCCAGCCATGTTTATCAAGCGTAAACCATTCTTACGCCACTCTCTCGCACATTTCGCAGTACTGCGGCCAGGTGCATGTCGGCAGTAGTGGAAGTGCGCCGCACAATCTTCATATGCATCAGCCAACCCCGTGGCCCCGCATACACGTTCCGTCTCATCAGTCCCGAATACGACAACTATCAAACATCCGCACTGCGATCTCGTGACATTATACTTTTAAGATAGCGCCCAATAAACCAAGACCACCAGGCTGCGTCACTTTGACAGAGCCCGCGACACGAACGCACTCAGCACGGCCTGCATTTGCTCGTACGGCTTGGGGCCCGTCGTTGACGCCACGGCGCGGCCTGTAAGAGCGACCACAGCATGCAGCACTTCACCTGCCATAGCCATGGATGCATGTTGCGGGCCCTAAGGGCGCAGGATTGCGACCATACGGGGGGATGATGGCATGCAAAACCCCGGCATGCGTGCCCATGGGCATTGCTGCAAATGGCGATTCATATTCCAGGCCCGCACCTTGCTTGTCCAGCAGCACAAACGCTGGCACTTTGGTGACTTGGTAGTGCAGGAGCTGTGCGGACACCAGGGCAGGGGATCAGGGCAGCGGCGGCGGAGGGCACGGTTGGATGCCTCTGGTTGCGCCCATCTCCTTGCGGTTACATCCCCCGTGTTCACGCCTCTGGCTCCACCCCTCACGCCCCTGGCTCCAGCCCCAATCCTACTGCTCTTTGCGCTACTCTCCACTGCAGATCCCTACAATCTCCATTCCTTGATCCCCGCAACCAGGGCCCCACGTGCTGGGACTACCGAGACCTCACCTCGGGCGCCCACTTTGTCTGGTTGTCGGCGTCTATTTGTAGGACCTCCAGCCGGTTCCGCTTCACGGGAACGCCGTCCACATATCCTTGCGCCTCGACCTTTCCCACGTCAATGCTCAGGCGCTGGCACAGAGGGCACGCTTTCGAGGAGAAGAAAAGCAGCGTCGACGAAGTCATCTCGTCGCTCTCTCCTTCCTTCGCTTCTTTACGTTTTGACTCTATACTTAGCATACTACATGTATTTGACGTGCGCGTTTTCAGCTCAACTTCAGCAAGCGAGGCCGGCTGGACTGCACGCGCAGGCCAAATTGTCACGTCGCACTGGCATCACGCGGACCCCTGCTTTGCGCGCTAATGCGATACTTAATGACAAAAGTTAGCACGCATCGAAAAAATGGATGCGGCCGGCTTCAATCCCGCAATGCAATCGACCAATCGTGGCCTGGCGACGAGACATGGCGCTCTGCTTCCCAGGCTCCAACCCTCCGCTCAGTCCCCAAACCCCCGCCATGGTGCGTTTACCTGCCAATTTTACATTTAAAGATCCAGTAGAGCTGTCAGTGTATTGCATACAGTTATACGAGCCTTGACCTGTTGGGTCCTTTCGGCCTTTCTGGGCAGGGGAGAAACTCGGGGACCGGGGCTGCATGGGCTGCATGGGGAGTGCCCAAAACGTGTTCGGACCCTCCAGCCAAGCCCCGGAGCAAATTAAATTTGTAACTGTGACTACGTTTTATATATTGGAGCTAAAGGATAGCCGCCTCGGCAGTAGTCGCGATACATCGTTTGCTTGAGAACTGTGTCGCCTTTTCTGTAACCCAGCCGGCCGCTGTAGTATGTACTTGTAAGATGGAGGAGAGCTGGGGCCGTGGAACCTTGCGGAGGCTGCAGGCCGCGGTGCTAACGGTGAGCGAGGGGGAAGGATTGACCGTTGTCGCGAGCCGGCCTGCCTCTGAGGGACGGACAGCCGGACAGACGGTGCCTTAGGGCTCTATGACGAAGTACGAAGGCCCAGGCCTTGCTAAAAGGCGAATACGTTCGGGGGCGACTTCAATTGGGCTCCGCTTGGGTTTGGGCGCGCGAAACCCTGCGACTTTGGCTCCGTCGTGTCGCCCGCGCCCTCCATATTTCTCTACCCTTAAGCGCGTGGCCCCAACACGATATCGCAACTAAGCAAACCAGTCCCGCGCGGCGGAGACTGGAGGGCTGTTCGTCATAAACACGCAGCTCGCCTGGAAATCTGCGGAATCCGGGTCATCGGCGCAGGTCGCCAGCCTGGGCCTGCTCCCAACCTCGAGTTTCGTACCATGTATCGTTAGCAGCTATCCTTCTGATAGCCTTGGGCGCGCGGCTGCAGGGGGAGACGATGACATTAGTCCGCAACGGAAATGCCTTGATGCATGCGAAATGCGCAGTCGCGACACACACGATTTTATCTAGCTATGAGTGAGGGCCCCCTCACAGTGTGTATGGGAAGCGCTGTACGTCTTCGGATAGGCATCCCTCCGTGCGCACGCGGAGTAATCGTCGCTCGCGTACGCAAGGGATGCTGACTAGTTGGCGCGGTGGTCACTTTGGGCACGTGGGTTGGGCCAGGAAGTGCCCAGGTACGTGTGCAGATATGCTTCACTGTGGTGGTTCACTTTGAGCATGTGGGTTGGGGACCAGCGGCCTTGTGACACGCTGCCGATGCCCTCTCGCCGCCCATCCCACACAGGCGGTGCTGCTGTCGCCATAGGCGGGACGAAGGAGAAGCATTGCTTTACGTGCGGTGAGCACGTTCTGTCGCGGTCCTTCAACCGTGCCCACCGGGCTATATACACGCCTCGGAAACACCCCGGTGTATCTTAACACCACCATTCTCGGTTGAAAAGCTTATGTTTTGCGTCTAAGTCTAGCACAAGTCCGTTACAGTGGTGCGAATCGCCCTTCGTTATAGTTCCCTTTAGCTATGGACCCGGCCGCTGAGGTCGCAGCTGCTGCCGCAGCGCACGCTGCCGCTCAGGCTGCTGCCGCCCAGCAGGCTGCCGCTCAGGCTGCCGCTCACCAGGCTGCCGCTCAGCAGGCTGCCGCCCAGCAGGCTGCCGCTCAGGCTGCTGCTGCTGCTGCCGCTGCGCAAACACCAGCAGCAACCTACTGCTGCTGCCACTGCCGCCTCCGGCCCGCATCCTCGCGGTGCCCCGTCGTCGCACCTGCGCCCGTCGTCTGCCCCGCCGGTGCCGGGATCGGAACAACGACGACAACATGTACTCTGCCGGCCAAGGCGAGGAGGTACGTACTGCAAAATGCTCTGCAATCAACAATTCGTTTCTCGCCTGCCTGTGGACGCAGGCCCGTCGGGGGCGCCCCAACGCGGCCGGGGCAAGCGCAGCACGGCAGCGGCGGCGGCGCCTGTGGAGCCGCAGCAGCCGGCGGGACCGCTGTTGGGAGCAGGCGCGGCAGCGGGCGAGATGGACAAGGCTGGGCGCGTCGGGGTAGAGGCCGCACTGCCTGAGGACGCAGGGCCGTCGGGGGCGCCCCAACACGGCCGGGGCAAGCGCGCCGCGGCGGGCACTGAGGTGCAGCTGGGTGGTCAGATCGCTCCAGTTGCGGCACTGGAGCCTACGGGTGCGCGACCGGCACGCAAGAGGTTTGCACCGGCGCGCCTAGACATGTGATGAGCAGGCATTCATAGTGCATGTTTGTAGTGTTCGCTTAGCGTTTTTGGGACTTGCGCAGCAACATAGATTGTTGATGCTAGAGCCTGCCTATGATTGCACCCCAGTTTGGAGCTGCCTGCCCTGCGGCTATCAGTGTCAATCTGACAACACCGATGCAGGAACAGCCTACATATGCAATGCTTGGTCGAATTGTCCCTTTATGTTATGACATTGGTCAAGTTCATGCAGGGGCGGGGGGTTTATGTAGGGGTGTGTTACAGACATGCGCTAAATTGGGGCAGGGGATCAAAGGAAAGGGTCAAAGGTAGAAGTGGGAGGACGTGAATGCTGGAGCAGGGGAAGACGGAGGAAGCTAGGATGAGCCACTACTAGTGCTGTGCAAGCTAATTTGCCGGAAGGAATGATGTCATGGCCAGGGACAAGGGGGACTGGGAGGAGTGGGGGTGCCAGGCCGGTGCACACGGGTGCACACGTCTCCCCTGCGTGTAACCAATATCCGGACTTGAGTCGACTGTCGTCAAGTGTCCCGTGGGCACCGTTGACACGTATGTGCATGCAGGAATGCATTGATGGCGGCGCGAGAGTGCTGGGTCCACCATCGAGTGTTTCCCCTGTCGCCATGTACCAACGCCAGCGCGACATGCGCTGAGGCAGCCCGGGCGCGGCCGGGCGCGGTCAGGGAAGCATGCAAGCTGTTAATATGAATAGTATAGAAGACACTGGCGCGCGGCGTTCGTTTCGGCGGGGTTCGGAAGGACACCAAAACGGGACATTCCCGAAACGGGTCGGTTCGGCATGTCCCAAGGAAAACGGGCAGCGGCGCCCGCGCCTTATTGATGTACCGACATAACCAGTGGATAGCAGTAACATGGAAGAGGCATTAACGCGCGGCAGGATTTTCATTCGTGACGTTTTAGGTCTGAGCTATTCTGCGATTGCCGACTTCCCAGTCGAGGGCTAGGCCAGGGCGCCAGTGGCTCCAGCATCTATATGTTAGTCATAGATACAAGTTTACATGCTTTGGAGCCCGGTTTGTGGGGTCCGAACACTATTTTAGGCAGCACTTCACCTGCCATAGCCATGGATGCATGTTGCGGGCCCTAAGGGCGCAGGATTGCGACCATACGGGGGGATGATGGCATGCAAAACCCCGGCATGCGCGCCCATGGGCATTGCTGCAAATGGCGATTCATATTCCAGGCCCGCACCTTGCTTGTCCAGCAGCACAAACGCTGGCACTTTGGTGACTTGGTAGTGCAGGAGCTGTGCGGACACCAGGGCAGTGGATCAGGGCAGCGGCGGCGGAGGGCACGGTTGGATGCCTCTGGTTGCGCCAATCTCCTTGCGGTTACATCCCCCGTGTTCACGCCTCTGGCTCCACCCCTCACGCCCCTGGCTCCAGCCCCAATCCTACTGCTCTTTGCGCTACTCTCCACTGCAGATCCCTACAATCTCCATTCCTTGATCCCCGCAACCAGGGCCCCACGTGCTGGGACTACCGAGACCTCACCTCGGGCGCCCACTTTGTCGGCGTCTATTTGTAGGACCTCCAGCCGGTTCCGCTTCACGGGAACGCCGTCCACATATCCTTGCGCCTCGACCTTTCCCACATCAATGCTCAGGCGCTGGCACAGCGGGCACGCTTTCGAGGAGAAGAAAAGCAGCGTCGACGAAGTCATCTCGTCGCTCTCTCCTTCCTTCGCTTCTTTACGTTTTGACTCTATACTTAGCATACTACATGTATTTGACGTGCGCGTTTTCAGCTCAACTTCAGCAAGCGAGGCCGGCTGGACTGCACGCGCAGGCCAAATTGTCACGTCGCACTGGCATCGCGCGGACCCCTGCTTTGCGCGCTAATGCGATACTTAATGACAAAAGTTAGCACGCATCGAAAAAATGGATGCGGCCGGCTTCAATCCCGCAATGCAATCGACCAATCGTGGCCTGGCGACGAGACATGGCGCTCTGCTTCCCAGGCTCCAACCCTCCGCTCAGTCCCCAAACCCCCGCCATGGTGCGTTTACCTGTCAATTTTACATTTAAAGATCCAGTAGAGCTGTCAGTGTATTGCATACAGTTATACGAGCCTTGACCTGTTGGGTCCTTTCGGCCTTTCTGGGTCGTTGTGGGCATGACAAGCGCGCACTGCTGAGCTAATTTGTAGCCCAGCAGGCCAAGTCGCGTGCAGGGTGTGACGGAAATTTTAATGCAGTTGTACCCCGGGACAAAGAAGGGGTAAAGTAGCGGCTTGTGGTGGTACGGTAGGGCCGCCGTCAACACGGTCAACACCACCCTTGACACCACCCCTGGTCAAGGGCGCGCGCTTACTCTATCTGCCTTTGGGGCACGTTGCCGTGCGTAAAATCTAGAGACATTTCCTCTATGTAGCGGATGTTTGCGAGGTCGGTGTAACGCAGGGGACGCCTGGTGTTCCCAAAGCTGGTCACCCAAGTGCCATATCCTCGTGGGAAAGTGTGGAGAGCTGAGGAGGGTTGGGGCTGCGCCGTGGTTAAGGTTGGGAGTTCTGACGGCGGTTGATGCCCTTCTGCCTCCTGTAATGTTTGACTTCTTTCACAAATACATATCCGCCTCACATACACCGCGCTTGCCGTCTGAAGGGTTTCACGGCAGTTCAGGGGATGCAGCCCAGCGACTGCATTTTTCGGCTCGTCGGACGCCAAGACTTTTGCGCCGCACGCAAGACAAATTATAGTTTAAAGCGCTCACATCATTTAAGCAACGCAGAACACGCGGGAATCCAGCATGTCCAGCACACGAGCGACTTTGAAATCCAGTAATTCAGCGACTCGATTTCCTTGTTTCTGCGATCGCACAGCTCCGTACGAGGTATCGTCTGTGCCATACATACCCATTGATTCAGCGACACTACTCGGCACTGCCTTCATGTAACCTTGCGGCCCCGTCTGACGCGAGAATGGCCCCCGCACCGGAAACCGTCCCTGTCGTCGAGCAGACAGCAGCCTGCCCTGTTGCCAGCGCTCTTGGCGCCATGGAATCTGCACCTCCTTCGCTCTTTCAGCGACTTGGTGGCGAGGCCGCTGTGGAGAAGGCCGTGGAGGTGTTCTACGCGCGCATCGTCGCAGACCCGCAGCTAGCCCCGTTCTTTGAGGGCGTAGACATGCGCACGCAGCATCGCAAGCAGGTGGGCATGGAAACGCGCGCAATTAACATGATGCGGAGGTCTGCATGTTTGGAAACAAGTGCTGCATGTTCGTTGGGAGGCATTCGAGTGACTCGAGCCGTCACCTTCTAGACTTTTTATTATGTCGCTCTTAATATATCTCTGGGTCCGTTACCACTAATGAGCGGAGCGCCACCATCGCGGCCCCGGCCGCGGCGCGTGTGACGCGCTGTCAACCGTTCTTTGCGGGCTGCTGTCGAGTTCGTGTACTCAGCTGCGGCCAGATACCGCACTCCGAACCTCGCGCCTTCATGACACAATTATGCATCAGCACCTTAGGCAGCGCCTGATTACAAGACCCCCGGCACCCTCGGCAACCAGGTTGCTCTAGTCGAGTCCCGCGCGCGCACAACTCCCGCCGTTAGGCCGCCGTCACCGCACCGCAGAAGTGGAGGCCGCCTAGGCCACCTTGAGCCGCCTACCACAACCCTGCCTGCTGGCTGCTGCCTCTGCCGTGTCCGCCCAATAGCGTTTATGCCAGCACTGATCTGCTTGTTCACCTGGTGTATGTGAGGACCCCACCCACAGCCAGCAGCGACCGCAACGTGACCCCACGCCCGGGCGCCCGTCAAACCGCAAGGGCCGGCAAGTAACCAACGCTGCGCCGCCACTCACCAGCAACCCCCAGCCCGTAACCCCGGTTAACACGCACGCGTACTACCGACAACACCGTGTGTTAGAGATAACAAGAGAGAGTACTATGAAAGACATGTGCGTGCGAAGAGACATCACCGTGTGTATGTGTGTGTGTGTGTGTGTGTGTGTGTGTGTGTGTGTGTGTGTGTGTGTGAGACTACGGTTTACATGGTTGCCGCCTTGAGTCTCGTGATCGAGTACCCGGGACAGCAAGCGACAGCGAAGCACTCTTGGCGAACGCTGCCGCTACCACGCGCCTCCCCTGCCCAGAGCGCAACCAAGCTCTGGAGTCCACTGAGGAGACGCACCAACCCTGGACCACGCCAGTAGCCTCAGAAGGGTTACTGCTGGTACTACAACGCAGGGCCCACAAACCTCTAGGCTGGAGGGCCAGCACCGCAGCAACACGAGCACCGGACAGGCGACACACCGCACGCAACAGCACAGCGACAGGTGGCTACGGGGCTGAGTCCAGCGACCCCGCAGCCTTTCACAGCCTCGACAACAACCTAACCAGCACTCGACGCCAGGACAGGCTATGCCTAACGGCAGCCACAAACCGACAAATGCGTCTGACTACCAGGCCGGTCTTGGCAGATAGGAAGGCCCGGGGTACTCCAGCACCCAACCCCAACCCCAGCTCCCGTGACTCTGTCTGTACCCTGGCGCACACTCCCCTTGACCCTCCCAGCCCTTCCCAACCCTGCTGGTCCTGATATTCAGCAGCTGGCCCCGCGGTTCATACTATGGCCATTCACTTTTATCGTGTGTGTGTGTGTTAGATTTCGTCACAAGGGAGAGAACCAATGAAAGCGTGTGTGTGTGTCTCTGCTTTTGTGCGCGGTTGTAAGGTGGTGCACGTGCGTACAGTCCTCTCCTTGCAAAGCCAATGGCCCGGGCCGGGGGGAGGGGGCCTACAACGCCAGACAGCAACACTGACACGATCAACTGCTGTCATACTTACCTGATTGTCGCCTCTGTTCCGCGTCGCCCGCCCGCCTCAACCCTCTAACCAACCCCTCGCAGCAAGCCTTCATGACCTACGTGTTCGGCGGCGCCAAGGGCTACACCGGCCGCGACCTGGCGGCGGCGCACCGGCGCCTCATCCGGGGTAAATGGATAGCGCGCCGGGTCAGAAGGGCCTTGTACCTTGTGGTGTGGTTGAGCTACTTTGGTGGTATTGTGCGTGTGTACTCACTGCTACTCAGCAGGGGCTCAAAACGTACCGCACCATACCGCACCGCACCGCACGGACTTCTCCGCACGCAAATCTTTAATTAGCACCGCCTGCGCCGTCTGCGCACGTGCCCCTTTGCCCCTCATGCGCGAAATGTATCCCTGAACGGTCTGACCTCCCCCCCTCCCCGGCGCAGACAAGGGCCTGAAGGAGGAGCACTTTGACCTGGTGGCGGGGCACCTGGCGGGCACGCTGCAGCTGCTGGGCGTGGGGCCCGAGCTGGTGGAGGAGGTGATCGCACTGGTGGCCACCACCAAGCCCGTCATCTTCGGCCAGCTGTGACGCAGTGGAGGGTGTCATATGTGTTTGATTGGACATTGGTGAGCTACTTACGGTGGCAGGTGCTGGTGTACGTCTAAACTCCTGAAGGAGCGCCACGCCTGCCGACGCATGCGGACACGTGTTGCACATGAACATACCACCATCTGTTCCTGCGCCGCACATGGTGCAAATTGCCGTGGTTCACATGATAGGCTGGCAATCGGCCGGCAATTATGCGGGTTGGTGTCCACGGGAGCCTCACTTGGATGGGCATTGAAGGGGGCTATGGGGACGGCCGGCCGCAAGTTGTCCCATTTGCGTCATGTGACATGACTCATGTTGACCAGGCTCCACGAGCCACCGGGCACGCAGCAGCACACACATACAGCATCGTGCTCAGGTCTTGAGAGCTAACACTGTTCACTTTGACGTACGCATTGGCAAGTTACATTTTGTTATCGAAACAACTGCGTCATTGCATACCGTATGTGTGACAGGCTTGCTGTCATACCAACGGATAGTCTGAGAGCCTTTTTGTCTTGCTCCTTCCTCCTCTTGCCCCGTCGGCATTCAATGTGCTGTTACTGATCATGATTGCAATTTTACGTGCATTTGCCGCTGCGATAAAGATATCTCGGTATGAACCAGTGATAAGGGCAGAGTAAAGGACTCTGGGACCGTGTCAAACCCGAGAGCCACGAGACACGGTGGCGTGCGAGGGGGAACCCCGTACAAAATGTTTCAGTATGTAACGATGCTCGTAACAGTGCGATGGCACCAGGAAAGACGTAAATGGCAGGAGGGTGGCACCGCTACCGAGCGTACCGCTAGTACTTTCGCATCAGCAGAGAAGCGTCCCAGACCCTACCTAGCCTGGAAACAATGCAGATGTTTTCCTCAGGGGTGACGTTCCCTTGCAGCCCCTGATCCCTGGGCCCCCCAACCCCTGACCCCTTGCTCTCCGCACTTGCCTTTGGGTGGCTTATTGATGTTGGGCCGAGGGGCGGCGGGCTCGCGGACGGGGGGGGAGAGGGGTTGGCGAGGCTGGGGGGGGGGGCGTCCCTGGCCCTTTTGGGGCCGCGTTTCCACCGCACGCTTCGCATGCCCCCCGCGTGGCGAAAGTGAAGACCAAGGGGCACACGCGCGGCCGCGTCGTGCGGCTGCAATTATGAATAGAAACTAAAGGCTTTATTGCATAGCATTTGCTAAAATTTGAGCTGCACCGAGGGCAGGTGGGCTCTCGGTTGCGCTGAGGGTTGCTCGTGGGTGAGACCATGAAGAACTTGCGGCGATGATTTGTTGAGATACCGCAGACTGTCCTGTGTAAAGCGCTTTACGTGTTGTAGTCTTGATTGCCACACTGCCAGGTTTTCACGCGAGACGCACTCAAGACAATGTCGCCTGCACCTGAAATCGCTGCGGTCGCTGAGCCTGTTGCTGCCGCTGCCGCGGTGGATGTTGCTGCTCCCCCTTCGCTCTATGAGCGACTTGGTGGCGAAGCCGCTGTGGAGAAGGCCGTGGAGGTGTTCTATGAGCGCATCGTCGCGGACCCGCAGCTAGCTCCGTTCTTTGAGGGCGTAGACATGCGTACGCGGCGCCGCAAGCAGGTAGGTGCGGGGGCGTACTGACTTGTCGGCGTGACGACAAATTCCATTCAATTTCATTGTTCGTTGCAAGCGTGTGCGCTTCTTCGGCCACATCTTGGGCCTGGCGTCCTAATCATAATAGAGCCTGTTCATGCAAGAGAAGTACATACACCAGCGACCGGGCACCACGTCACGCGCAGCATTTCACGCAGAACCTTTGCCCGGTTAAGGAAGACGGCCGGACGCCACCAGCCGTCGAGTGCGTAACCCCCGAGGATCACGGCTGAAAACAACCTGCAACCTGCTCTACCGCTGCAGTGCAGCTAGCCAACACACTGGACAACAGCCGTCCACGCGACCGCACACACTAGTTGAGCCTCTGCTTTTGCCCATGCATGTTGGCCAGCAATTTGTTCTCACCCCTACGCGTCCCTTCACATATCCCCTCGCAGCAAGCCTTCATGACCTACGCGTTCGGCGGCGCCAAGGGCTACACCGGCCGCGACCTGGCGGCGGCGCACCGGCGCCTCATCCGGGGTAAATGGATAGCGTGCCGGGGAAGGGCCTTACTTGTGGTACAATGTGCGCGCCCAAGTAGTGTGACAGCAAGCAGTACATGTTCACTCCAGCAGTGTGCGCTACTTGCCCTGCCGACCTGCCCATCCATGCCATCCATGCCATCCATGCTCATGCCCCCGTGCACGTGCCGCGCGCAGACAAGGGCCTGAAGGAGGAGCACTTTGACCTGGTGGCGGGGCACCTGGCGGGCACGCTGCAGCTGCTGGGCGTGGGGCCCGAGCTGGTGGAGGAGGTGATCGCACTGGTGGCCACCACCAAGCCCGTCATCTTCGGCCAGCTGTGAAGTTGAGTTTTACGTACAGGTTTGGAGTGGCGGCTGTTGATCTCCCGCGGTTGTTGTGGATGTGGAGGAGCGTACGGGCGCAGCAGCGCGGAAGCTTGCACCACCACTCTTCACGACTGTAGCCGGCCGCTGAAACAAGGCAACTTGGCGGTTTAGAGCGAGCGTTGTAGGGCTCTATGGCGCCAGATGAGCTCAACACCGGCTGCAGATGATGCGGGCTTGGGTCCTGTGTTGGGTCTAACGTGCACGTGTCGTGGACGGTCACGGTCCTGAGCCGACGGATGGAACTGAGGGGCTGGCGGGTGACGTCGGTGACACTCCGAGAGCACGCTTCGTGTCACCGGCGGGGTTGCATACATGCAGGAGGGCTTGCGGGAGACAGCTGTTTGTACAGGGCAGGAGCATCCTACTTCTGCGTGCACGAGCTTTGAGGGAGACGGTGAGACATATTACATGCGAGGGGCGCTATGCACATGATGGCCTTGTGCTGGGTGTGCGTGTGGTCGCACCCAGCACCGGGCGCTGAGCACACTTAGTGCCGAAATGTCGAAACAGCTGACATGAACACGGCGCTGCGCCGATGTGACCCACTTGCAATGATGAAGATTCGGCTCGAAATGGAAGAACTGAGCGATGCGAGTTTCGCTGGTTGGCGAGATGGATGGTTTGGCTTAGGATAGGAGCGTGTGTGTGGACGTGGATTTTGGAGGTGGCTGCATGGACCATTGGGATGTTGGGATGACTCCTGTGTCACGCTATCGAACGTGTATGCGGGGGATGGCTGGGGTTCGGCGTGGACAAAAGCTGTCCGTAAAAGCTGCATGTGCGTTTCATGTCACGTGTGCTTGGGTGGGCAACCTAAGAGAGGTGGGCTTGCCGATGTTGCGAGGTGGTCGCGCGTTGTGGCCCCGTATGCCCCTTTCAGGTGGGCACACACGAGAGGGTCAAGTCCCTACGGATGAATGTTGGCTGCGCACGTGGATATTTGGGCGGACTTTGGGTTGTTGGGATGACGCCCCGTGTCACGCTATCGAGGTAGGCAAAGACAAGAGCTGCTCGGTGGTGAGAAGTCATAATACGTTTCACATAACGTGTGCATAGGTGGGCAACCTTAAGAGAGGTGGGCCTGCTGATGGCTGGGTTTCGGCGTGGACTAAGGCTGCATGTGCGTTTCATGTCACGTGTGCTTTCCCGCATGGCAGGACCACCTTTCTTGTCTGATTTGCAAGTGACCCCTCGGGCGGGCTTCATGGAAAGCGGAGGGAATGCGCTTGGGCAGCCGTAGTGCATTGTTGAACACATGAAAGTGGAATGGATTGGCGTGTCGTGCGGATGACCGCAGAGGTCTTTACCGTGCTGTCATTGTTACAGCTGTGGGGAGACGGGCCCCACGGCCGCTGCAGCCGTGCTGTGTTGCTGCCACGCGAGGGACAGCTCTCTGCGCGAAGTGGGCCAGGCCGCATGCGATGGCGTGGGGAGAGGTGCGCATTTGGAGTGTCAGTCGGAGGACGCCGTATAGGCGCGCGGGCCGAGGCCTGTGACGAAGGGTGACGACAAATCTCGCGAAACCGCGGAGGGCCGAACAGCGAGCGGGCGCAAAAACGTCGCCGCGATGGCCGGCTCGCGCCGTTGCTGCCATCTAATATGCGGCGTGGCCTGCAGTTTACGAGCGCTGATGGGAAAGAAGGTGTGTCGGTCATGGCAGCGGCGCTGCAGTACCGCGCGATCGGCACATGGAACGGCATGACGTAAAACCATGGACCCCTTTGGCGAGAGGCGCTTACTTTCATTTACTCGTTTCGCCTTTCTTCAGCCCAGCCATTCCCAGCTCGCAAGCGCCCACCAATTTACGCAGCGTTCATACACACGCTAGCCCCAGACGACTTTTTTTGACACCATCAGCGTACCGACGATGGCCGCCGCGACCGCGCACAGCAACGAGTCCGCCCACGCCGCAGCCGAGGCCGCGCCGGACTCGCTCTACGCACGTATGGGGGGTGAGGCGGCCGTGGAGAAGGCGGTCGAAGTCTTCTACCAGCGCATTCTCAAGGATGCGGAGCTCGCTCCCTTCTTCGCAAGCGTGGACATGAAGAAGCAGCGCCGCAAGCAGGTAACATGGGCGTGGGGTAGCAGAAGCGCATATAATCAAATTGGCGGTGCGCGCACTCTTTGGGCCAGCCTGCGGTCACACACAGGGCGACTGGGCGCGGCTCGGCATCGCAGACTTGGCCCACAACCAACTCTTTCACCTCTCGCACCCTCCACCTTCCACGTTGACCTTCGCCGCGTTCACCTTCCTCCTGACCACCTTCCCTCTTGCCGCATGTCTGCCAGGTCGCCTTCATGACCTACGTGTTTGGCGGCTCAGGCGCCTACGAGGGCCGCGACCTGGGCGCGTCGCACCGCCGCCTCATCCGCGAGCAGGGCATGACCCACGTGAGTTCAGAGTTCCATGTACCAGCGGTAACAGTTTTATGCGGTCTGAATATCTACGCATATGCAGCAAGCTAGCTTGACGCTGAAGTCACATGCCTTGGCGACTGGCTGGCCGTTAGCTGATAGGCGGGGGTTGGTGATGGGCGTGGCCTTTCCATGGCGTGCCGCCCGACAGGATCTCGCACGCCATGCCTGCGCCTCGCGCGCACTGCCAATCCTCCAACCAACCTATTCTCCACCTCCCCAAACCTTGCGTTCATTTCCCTCTTTTAACCCCCAGCACCACTTCGACCTGGTGGCGGGTCACCTGGACGCTACCCTGCAGGAGCTGGGCGTGGCGCAGGTGGGCGTGGGCGTGTGGGGGATGGGGTGTGCGTATGGGTGATGTGTGTGGGCATGGGCGTGGGCGTGGGCTGGGCGTGTGGCCAGGTTGAGGAGGCAGGGTGGCAGATGGGGGTGAGCTGGTCAGGCGGGTGGGTTACGTGTATGGGCAGCAATCGAGCATGTGGGGCGTGTATGTCATCAATCCTGACACGCGGGCGAGATTGACTTTGCGGGTAAAGTTGCCATCCACCAACATGCCCGCGCCCCCGACCCCCTTGCTGTTCGAATTCTTCATCACGGCTTCCTCCGCTCCGCTTCCCGTACTCCTGCAAGCACGTTGGATTGCACCTATCGACTAAGTCTCTGTTCTGAACCCACACCCACACCCACACCCACACCCACACCCACACCCACACCCACACCCACACCCACACCCACACCCACACCCACACCCACACCCACACCCACACCCACACCCACACCCACACCCACACCCACACCCACAGGACCTCAAGGACGAGGCAATGACCATTGTGGCCTCCGCCCGCCCGCTAATCTTCGGTCCCGCCGAGGCGGGCGCCGGCGCCGCCAAGGCCTAAGCTGCAACAGCCGACACGCTGCAGCCAGGACTATAAATAGTGGACTGTGAATTATGGGTCTCCCACACCACCAGCAGTATCTGAATTCCTGGGGAAGAGCAGCTAGCTGGAGTAGAAGGGATGAGATAGAGGCAGAGACTACAGAGACAGCAGCCTTGCAAGACGGTGGAGCGAGTTTGTCTGGCGCGCACTGACGTGTAATGATGCTGAGGGTTGCGCTGCGGTCGCGTGACATTGACGAGGAACATATCCAGGACACATGGTACAATAACGCCCGGACGCGATACCGGATGGGCACGAGGGGCGCGCAGTGCAGGCCGTACGCACCGGTACCGCATGATCTCTTTTGATCGACGCAATAATGTCGCGCGTGCTTGGATGGCAACTTTGACCACAATCCAGTGAGAGGGACAAGCAAGCTCAACTCAAATGCTGAAGTATAGTAGCAATACATGGTACATTGGCATGTTAGTAAGGAGGGAAGGGCTTGTACAGTATGCGTGGGGTGGAGTGCTAGTGCGGGAACCGTGGGGGGCTCAGCCCAAAAAGCTGTGTGTGTGGCGGGGGGGGGGGGAGTGTGAGTGGCGTGTAGTATGTGAAGTGTAGTGTAGTGAATGACAAGCTGTGTGGGGAGTGGGAATGGCGGGCATACGGTCCATGTAGCAGCACGTGATGCAGCAGGTTAGCAATCCGATTGCCGACATTGCCGGCCAAGGGCAAGTGACGTGTCGGCTGCCGCGTACTCGTGCTGAGGTAGAGCGTATTGCTGAGATAGAGCGAATGCCCGGCAGCTGATACAGTTGATGTGCTCAACAAGTTGCAAACACGCTTTACATGCGTCGCTGTATGGATCCGCAAGAGACTTCGAGTGTTGAAGCGCTGTAAGGGTCGCCGTCATCCGTACTCGTGCTGCAAACCATCGTGTGCGCGTTGAGCCTGCTCGACATGCCAGCCGCATCCCGTCACAGCGACTAACATACAATCAACGCTTCAACAAAACTGAAGCACACTGCGCGGCATCATGCAACCCAATGGGCGCGCGCGTCAACCAGTCTGCACCGCGCTGTCACCCTAGCTTAGCCACCGCAGCGTGACTGCCTAGCCCCACGGCCCCCAGCTTCACCGCCAGCGCCTGCCGCACCGCCGCCGGCGCCGCCACCGCCACCGCGCCGCTGTCCGCCGCTGCAAGCAGGTCCGCCAGACGCGTAAGGGTCGTCGCCGGCGCCGCAGCTGCTGCCCCGTCAGCGGCGGCCGCGGGCGCAGGCCACTCCGCCAGGCAGCGCAGCAGGTGCACCGCCTCCCGCACACCCACGCCCCCGGCGGCGCCGTCGAGCAGCTCAGCCGCGCGCCCATACACCGCCGCCACAAACTCCGGGCTAGGCGCCGCTGCCGCCGGCTCCGCCGCTGCTGCTGCGACCGAGGCAGCAGGAGCTGCAGGTCGCGCGCAGAAGGCGCCCGCCAGGCGACTGAGCGACCCGGCGTCCATGCGCGGCACCTCGGGCAGCGCCGCCGCGGCCAGCTTGGGCCAGAAGGCCGGCGACAGGCCCCCGGGGGCCGCGGCAGAGGCCGCACCCGACGCGCTGGCAGGCCCGCCGCTTATGAGCGCCATGGCAAGCGCCACCGAGGCGAAGTTCCTGCCGCCGAAGGTCGCTGGGCCGCGAAGCAGCAGCAGGTCAGACAGCAGGCGCGGCAGCGAGCCGAAGTGGGAGGGCGACAGCAGCGGCGGCGCCGCCGCCGCCGCCACCGCTGGCGCGCTGCCGGCAGCGGCGCCCAGCGCCGCCGCCAGGCCGGTCGCCAGCGACGCCACGTCCGCGCAGGACAGCGCCGGCACGCGCGGCGTGAGCGCGTCGCACAGCGGCCGCAGCATGTCCGCCCCGAGGTGGGCGCCGCCGGCGGCGCTGCCTGGCGGCGCCGCCGCCAGCTTCGCGGCGGCGTACGTCAGGTCCAGCAGCGTGCCAACGTCCAGCTCCGCCGCCTGCGGCCCCAGCGCCGCCCACACCGCCGCCGCCAGCCCCTCCCGCCCGCCGTCTAGCGCCGCCGGCCCGCCAGCCTGGCAGTACGAGCGCAGTACGGCAGCCGCCACGCCGGGCTGCAGCTCGGCCGCGTGGCGGGCGGCCAGCCGTGCGGCGGCGGCCCACGTGGCCACGGCGGGCGGGGATGTGTCGCGGGAGAGGACCAGCGCCTTTGCGATGGCGCGGAGGGAGCTCTGGGTGCGGGAGGAGGACATGAGGACGAGAACGCGGATGGTAAGCGGGGTGGCCCAGAACATTGGTTTTGGTGGAAGTCGGTCAGAACTTCGCTCGGTCTAGGATAGCGCCCGCCTCCTACGCGGGGCTCGTAACCTGTTGGGTGATTATCGACTTTCCAGCCAAGTTATAGCAGGGTCGGCTATTAGCGGGCCCTACTCCGACTTGGCTGGAAAATCGAACCTCACCCAACAGGCTTGCTTCACCCTTTGCCGAACCGAGCACACACACACACACGCACTGCAGCCCTACGTACGCAGCCAACACTCGCTGCCCCTACGAGGCTCGCACACGCCCTCGCGCACAGTCGTGTCCACAACCGCCCGCCGCAATCCCAGGCCAGACCCCCGCCCCGCGCGCCCCACCTGCGGCAAGGAGTCGTCGACCTCGGGTCCGCCCTCGCCTCCGCCCACCGGCGCCGCCGCCGACCCCTCCGGCTCCTCCCCCAACGCCCGCAGCAGCTTCACCTCCGCCGCGGCCCGCACCACGGCCCACAGCCGCTCCACGGCCGCGTCCACCGCGCTGCCGCTGGCGCCGTCGCTGCCACTGGTGCTACTGCCACTGCTGCTACTGCTGCTGCTACTGCTGCTGCTAGCCCTGCCTGCTGCAGCCGCCGCCTGCTGCTGCCGGGAAAGGAACTTGGCGGCTGAGAGCATCATCACGGACACGGTGCGCCCGTCCGACTCCTGCGAGCCGACACGTCACACACGTCAGCCGCCGCCTGGGCCTCCAGATAGCACCTAAGTGGAATCCCGCATGCCCGCCCACACGCCTCCGATCCCCTGCTGCTCATCAGCTCCCCACGTCGCTCCGTCCTTGTAACAGACTCCACATCGCCGCCAGCACCGCACACCGTGCCCTGCACACCTCCGCACACCCCACCGCACACCCCACTCCGCACCCCACCTCACACCGCCCCACACCGCGCACCTGCAGCGCCGTGCCGCCGCGCGGGCTGGGCGCCTCGCAGCGGTCCGCCACCGCCTCCAGCAGCGCCGCGCCCGGCACCAGCCCGCCGTCCGCCTCCGCCAGGCCGTGCAGCGCCGCACCCAGGTGCGACAGCGCCGGCTCGTGCAATCGGTCCTGTCGTACATCGGAGATCGGAGGCGGCAGCAGGGTTCCAGGGGGGTCCGGGGCGTGGGCTTGGGGTGGTGTGCAAATGTAACAAAAGAAGCTTCAAGGACTCGTGCACACGGTCGTATGCGGTGCGGCGCGGCGCGGTTTGGTGTGGTGTAAGGTTGGGAGCGGCAGCAGGGTTACAGGGTGCTTTGGTTACGGCAGTTATCATGGTGATGCACGCGCTGTGCATGTGCGCCCAGAAGGCCGCATGCGGGGGGCGTTGTACGTCTGACGCCGGCCCACCATCGCCGCCCGCTCCTTGCGGCCACCGCACCTGCAGCTGCACCTGCACCTGCACCTGCACCTGCACCTGCCGCTTCCACTCACCAACGTCAATCACCCTCCCTCCCTCCCTCCCTCCCTCCCTCCCTCCCTCCCTCCCTCCCTCCCTCCCTCCCTCCCTCCCTCCCTCCCTCCCTCCCTCCCTCCCTCCCTCCCTCCCTCCCTCCCTCCCTCCCTCCCTCCCTCCCTCCCTCCCTCCCTCCCATCAGCCCCGCCAACTCGACCCCATCACCGCCGTGGTTTGCAATGGGCCATTCCCGGTTGCGGGGTGCGAGCCATCCCCGCACCCGCATCCCCGCACCTGCATCAGCACCATCAGCGTCTCCCCCAAACGGCGCGCCAGCACGGCGGGCGAGGCGCCCGGCGGCGTCGCCTGTGGTAAACCAGCAGCAGTATAACGAGGTGCAGGCGAAGGAACATTATACAAGACTCGAGAGTGGGGTGATTCGGTTTCCCCCCAGTTCACAGAAGCGCAGGAGGTGAGGCTGCTCGCACACCAGTCGCCCAGGCGCCCGAACCGCCGGCCAGGCGCCCACGACCCATTTCAAACGCCCCGATCCTCGGCCCAGCCCACCTGCTTGAGCTTGTGCAGGCGTGCCGCCGCCGCGCACACCAGGAAGGCGTTCATATCGCCGCCGCACTCACGGATCACTACCTGCGTCGTCGTTCGTTCGTTTGCTCGGTCGTGGGATTGTTCACGGCATTGCCGCATTGCGTCCATGTGTGGGTCTAGTTGAAGGTTTCGGCCAAGGCGACGTACTGTAATCCGGGCGCCAGGGACGGCCGCGTTGCACGCGCAAGCGGCACCGCTATGCTGTACACTGTGCACGACAGCCGCCTCACACCCACCCCCTTCGCGCGGATTCCACACAAACTAACAGATATGAACCAGAAGAAGACCACACACACCCATACTTTACAACCGACCTGGAGCTCGGCGAGGTCGCGGCAGCCCAGCACCATGCGTTTCAGCTCCTCGTGCACATCGCCACCGCCACCGCCACCGCCGCGGCCGCCCGCACGCGCGCCCCGCCGGGAGCGCGAGCGGCGGCTGCCGCCGGCGCCCACGTCCTCCTCCGCCTCCCGCAGGATGTCCTGGGCCACCCGCACGTCGCCGCCGCTCTCGCGCCATCGCTGCATTTGTGCGCATCGCGTTGTGGGGAAGACAAGCGCGTCAGGCACATTCGCGCACGGCCCTTGGGGGCACCGTGTACTGCTAGCCCCACCCCATGCCCCCCCGTGCATCGTCTGTCTACATCTCCTTCGTCATTAATTTAACATGCATGGAACCCCCGCCGACCCATCGCCCTTGAGTGCCCTATGGCCCTGTCGCGCTTCGCCCGCAGCCCGCCGTCCGCCGCCCGCCGCCCGCCACACCGCCTCCTATACCGCCCGCCACAACCCCTGGTGGTTGCAATGGTCGCTTTGGTTTCAGGAATGCACTACCCCCTCCCACACCGCCTCCCACACCGCACGCCACACAACCTCCCACACCGGTCCCCCACACCACCTCCCACACCACCTCCCACACCACCTCCCACACCACCTCCCACACCACCTCCCACACCGCGGTTTGGGCGACGCGGGCCTTGGTCGGGTGGTTTGGGCGACGGGGAGTTTAATTCGGGACGGGGCGATTGCCGAGTGTTCTCCGTTGTCAGCAACGGCCACGCTCTCCTCCTCGCTCATTTGCATGAATTGCTGGTATTTACAACCACCTCCCACACCGGTCCCCCACACCACCTCCCACACCGGTCCCCCACACCGGTCCCCCACACCACACGCCCTGGTGGTTGCAATGGTCGCTTTGGTTTCTGGAATGAACTACTCCCTCCCAAACCGCCTCCCACACCTCACGCCACACCACCCACACCGGTCCCCCACACCACCTCCCACACCACCTCCCACACCGGTCCCCCACACCGCGGTTTGGGCGATGCGGGCCTTGGTTGGGTGGTTTGGGCGACGGGGAGCTTAATTCGGGACGGGGCGATTGTCGAGTGTTCTCCGTTGTCAGCATAGGCCACGCTGTCCTCCTCGCTCATTTGCATGAATGTGGGTTGATTGGGCTGGTATTCACAACCACCTCCCACACCGGTCTCCCAGTCCGCCTCCCACATCGGCTCCTACAACGCCCCCAAGCACCGCACCTGGTAGTTGTCGCGTGTTGCCACCCTGGAGCCCCGGCCCCCCGCCCCGCCGCGCGCCGAGGGAGACACGTTGAACTGGAACCTGCGAGCGACACGTAGCGTTGTATGGAAGACGGCTTGGTTGCATGCGCGCGGTTGCCGTACAGGAGGAGGAGGTAGAGACACGCTGGGCCATTCAGCACCCAGAGGCAACGCGGCATGGCACACAGCCACGCCGATGCGCCGATGCAGCAGATGGCCCGTCGTCGGTCCTGCTGACGACCCCGGCCTGTCAACACCCATGCAGGAGGCGCCCCTCTGCCCCCCCGAAAACAGCCGGCGCATGGCACACGCAGGCTCTCTGCTGTGGCAGCAGCCGCCTCCCTGCGTGCCAACCCTGGCCCCGGCCTCGGGTCCCCCCCCCTCCGCTCGCCCCCTCGCCCCGCTCCTCACTTGTACGCCAGGGCCGTGGCCGCTGAAGTGGAAATGCCGCGGCGCTGGTGCTGTTGCTGGTGCTGGTGCTGCAGCAGCAGCGACCGAAGCTGCTGCTGCAGGCCCCGCAGAGCCCCTCCGGAGTTCATGGCGCCAGCTTCAGGGCCCGAGAGCCATAGGGCAGGCAGGGCGCTGCTGCTGCTGCTGCTGCTGCTGCTGCTGCCACTGTTGGCGCTGCAGCAGGGCGTCTCGCCGTGGCTGCAGCTGCTATGGCCGCAAGCTGATTCAGTAAGGGACCGTGGACCGGCGCTGAGGGAGGACAGGGTGCGGTCGGAGCTGGGGGTGGCCGGCGGGCTTGAAGTTGCCTGGACCCCTGAGCTTATGACCGACGTTGCCCCGGCGCGCTGGAGCAGGGCCAGTGCGCCAACCAGGTTTGTCGGCCCATTTGCTTGGAGGCCTACATGACACAAGTAACGGCGCAGTCAGCAGAGCGACAAATAACCGAGTTCCACAGCGCGAGACCGGATGATCAGCGTGTTGGAAGCGCCAGAGGCTAACAAGCTAGTACCTTCGGCATATGTTATGAGATCATAAGCATTTCAAGGTATCGCCCGGCTGTAACTCACCTCCCAAGGCGCCTCCTGCCAAAGCTTGCAGCATAGCACGATTGCTTCGCCTTATCGCAGAACTATCACTTATAGGGAATGAGGTGTTGGTCAGTTTCGGGGAAACTGCAGCAAACTAGTTTGGGCGTGTCGCCAAGAAAAGAATTTTGCCCTCTTCTGTCCTTTGACACGTGATGCTATCTACTTGTGTATATGCAACACGAGAACGACGTGAGACCAGTTATGCGCTGAACTATTGTGGCCGACGCCGAGACCATCGCGAGGCTGCAACACTCATTTCATACCTACCTCTGCTTTCGCTCTGTCAATTCGTTGAACACAATTGTGTCACCTTCAAATTCTTCAACAACTCAACGCGCGATCCAACCTTGCTTCCGACGGTTCAGGCCGCCGCAAGACTTGTCGCGCGAGCCTAGCCACGGCGGCAGGAGCCCATACAAACACCGACAACAATCTACCAACATCATTTAATAGTCTCAATTGCCCGCGCCATGGTGCGCGGCGCACCAGTCGCAGGCCCGGCAGGGTGTGGCGTGGCATCGGCGTCGCTCGCCCAAGCTAGCGGAAGGGCTTTCGGTGAGCAGCGGCTGATGTTAAGGAGCAGTGTATTGACTGGAAGAGATGGTTGGCCTGAGGCTGCGGCGGGCGCGTCGGCGCGGCACAAGTCTGGAGACAGCACGCAGGGGGGTCTTCACTGCACGCTGCGGCACCAGCTCCCTGGTGCTGTCCGCTTTTATCCGCCTCTTGCAGTAGTATGACCATGAGCAGCTGCAAGAGAACGTTCTGGGCATCCTTTATAGCCTCAACGTAAGCTTTGCTGCCCCCCGTTCGTGTCGCCCTCCCGCTCAGTCCCAGCACCGCTGGCGCTGGCGTGCGGCGCACCGTCGCGGCGCGTGGTTGCAGCCTCCGCCGTTCCTGCCCACATCATCACAGCCTGCTCTTCGCCCAACTACCTCCCACACAGCCTCCAAATTCAACACCATCAATGTAGCCATATCAGCGGCGCTGCAGCCCCGTGTGCACGCCAGCCGGCTGCTCATGCGTCTGGAAGCGCAGCATGCGTCCGCAGGGCATCACACAGCCGCGCCGCGACTGCGCTGACCGCGGTCAACGCAGCCAGTGCCTCGGGGGCAGCTTCCTCCAGCGCCGTGGCCCCGGCTGCCATCGTGCTGGGCATTGAGAGCAGCTGCGACGACACGGGCGTGGCGGTGGTGACGTCGGACGGGAGGGTGCTTGGGGAGGCGATCGCCACACAAGCTGACATCCACTCACAGTGGGGTGAGTGTCGCCGCGGAGGTTGGGCGGGTGAGGTGCGGCGGCCAGTGGTGTGCAGCTTATGCGTGGTAGCTGCACATTCAGAACTGTTGGGCTTGCTTGGGCTGGGATCGGGCGAAGCCCAGGGTTTCTGAGCCATGTGTGGGTGACCTGTTTCCTGCTGGCTGCTAACCGTTGACGCCACGCCCAGACTAGCCCTGCTAAACCTGTGCCACGCGTGTCAAACCCTGGCAGGTGGCGTGGTCCCCAACCTGGCCCGCGACGCCCACGCCGCCGCCATTGACGCCGTGGTGGAGCGGGCGCTGGGCGCGGCGGGGCTGCGGCCGGAGCAGCTGAGCGCCGTGGCCGTGACCATCGGGCCCGGGCTGGGGCTGTGCCTGCGGGTGCGTGGCAGCGTGGGGTTACAGGGCTGGGGGCCGCGGCTGAGGGAGATCCTGCGGGGCGTGGGGTTACAGGCGCTGCGTGTTTGCCCTGGGCTTGTGGGTGTCGTGTTTCA
This sequence comes from Chlamydomonas schloesseri, assembly GCA_016834595.1. NCBI lineage: Eukaryota > Viridiplantae > Chlorophyta > Chlorophyceae > Chlamydomonadales > Chlamydomonadaceae > Chlamydomonas > Chlamydomonas schloesseri. The sequence goes on along the minus strand of JAEHOD010000021.1, from coordinate 1,145,545 downwards.
GGGGCCGGGGGGCGTGTGGGTGACAGTCGGAGCTCTGGTAGTAGCACCTTTTGCGTCCTTGCCGCGCAATGCGCTGCCTAAGAGCATGCGAACACACCAGCGAACGCGCGCGCGACCGCTCAAGCATTTGCGTACAAGGCCTGCGTTTGTGCCCTGCTCACGTATTCGAACACACCAGCGAAGCTCCTCTCAGCATGCGTGCAATCCACGCCGACACTCGCATGCACACTATGCGGTACGTGCGCGCAGGTGGGCGCGGCCAAGGCGCGGGACCTGGCGCGCACCTACCGCCTGCCGCTGGTGTCGGTGCACCACATGGAGGCGCACGCGCTGGTGGCGCGGCTGCCCGCCGCCGCCGCCGCCGCGGCGCCGCCGGCGGTGCGCCTGGCGGCGGTGGCGGCGCCGACGTCGCCGTCCGCCGTCACCGGCAGCACGGCGTCCTGGGACACGCGCATGGAGCTGCGGGCGGAGGAGGAGGAGGAGGAGGGTACGAGTACGAATGACGCCGCCGCGACCTCTGCATCAGCATCATCGGTGTCGGTGGGAGCAGCAGCAGGACAGGGGTCTACGTCGGGCCCACATGCTCCTGCTGTCGCGGCGGCGGCCGGGACACGGGGTTCCGCGGAGGGGCAGCAGGTCGCATCCACCTCCGGGAGAAGCGAACCCGGCGGCGGCGGCGGCGGTGGCGGCGGCGGGGCACGGGCGGAGGACCGGGAGGTGGACGCGGCGGCGGTGCTGGCGGACGTGACCGCCGCCGCCGCCAGCCTGCCCTTCCCCTTCCTGTGCCTGCTGGTCAGCGGCGGCCACAACCTGCTGGTGCTGGTGCGCGGCGTGGGCAGCTACGTGCAGCTGGGCACGACCATGGACGACGCGCTGGGTGAGTCGGCGCAGTGCCGTGCTGCGTCCTTGCGGTTGAACCTGAAGGGGTGGAAAGCTGGTTGGGAGGCGCAGGTGGGAGAATCCTGCGTCAGGCTGCTTGCGGCACAGAGCCGAAGCCACTGGAGGGGGAGTAGCATGGATGCGAACATATTGCGGGTTGCGGGCGCGCGGGGCTTGGATGGGGTGTGGAAAGCGAACGCGGACAGCGGGGACCATCGGGGGCGCCATGGAGGTAAGGGTGGCGTTGATTGAATGCGAGACCTGCGTGCCGCTTGTGCCGTGTGTGTGCTCCCCAGCGAAATGCATGGGTCCACAATGATCGGGAAAGCTGGCACATGAAGCGCGCTGGGAACCTGTGCAATGCACCACCCACTCACTTACGTCGTCTCCCCGCCCCGCTCTCCCGCTCTCCCGCCGCCGCCGCCGCCGCCCTGCTGCTGCCAGGCGAGGCGTACGACAAGGTGGCTCGGCTGCTGGCGCTGGAGATGCGGCCGCACGGCGGGGCGGCGCTGGAGGCGCTGGCGCGCCGCGGCGACCCGGCGGCGTTCAAGTGAGGGCACGGAGCGGGGGCACCCAGGGGCGGGCGCGGGAGAGGAAGGGGGATGGCCGCTGGGTGGGGAGAGTGAGGAGGAACGCGCAGGAGGCGCCCAGAGGTCCTTTGGTAAAGCATTGCTGATGCAGATATTTGCGATGTACAAATGTACCGTAGAAGTCGTTGAAATGTTGCTCGGGAGGGAAAAGAGGGGTAGGTGCCAGAGTAAGCGCCCAGGACGGAGCAAGGAATGTCCAAATCAAGCACGCTGATCCTGATGCTGATGCTGCCTATTCACGACTTAACCTTGACAGGTTTGCGGTGCCGATGCGCAAATACGGCACCTGCGACTTCTCCTTCGCGGGGCTCAAGACCAGCGCGCGGCTGGCCATTGAGCAGACGCTGTCGCCGTCGGCCCTGGAAGGCAAGAGCGAGGAGCAGGTTCTCAAGGTGAGGGCGAGCAAGCAAGGGGCGAATTTGGGTTGGATGAGGATGCACGGCGGCAGTTTGAAGGTCCACCCCACAGCCCACTCGCACTGCTGTAGTCCTGCTTCGCCTCCTCCGCGCCTGCGCCCACCGCAACACCTCTCTCTCCTCTCCCCCTTCCTTTCCCTCCTGACCACCCTTTCCTGACCCCAGACCTAACCCTCTATCCCCTCACGCACCCCCAGGCCAAGGCCGACATCGCCGCCTCCTTCCAGGCCGTGGCGGTGACGCACCTGATCGAGAAGAGCCGGCGCGGCGTGGCCTGGGCGCGCGAGATGGAGCCGGGCCTGGGGCACCTGGTGGTGGCGGGCGGCGTGGCGTGCAACCAGGTGGTGCGCGCGGCGCTCACGCAGCTGGCGGGTGAGTGGGCGGGCGGTTGAGCGGGTGCGGGGGTGCAGGTGGGCGGGGTGTGGTTGGGCGGGTGCGCGGGTGCGGTTGCGGTTGCGGGCGCGGGTGCGGGTGCCGGTGCGGGTGCGGGTGCGCACGCAGTCGGTTTCATTGGCCTGGGATGCGGGACTCGCGCACACATACCCGCTGCAGGCGCTTCACAGATTTATGTCACATCAGGGCTAACGCGCCAGTCCGCCTGTGCCGCGCTCCAACGTGTCGGGCCGTCCCTCTTTCCCACGCACCTCGCACTGCGCCCGCTGTGCGCGTGCCGCTGCAGACAAGGAGGGGCTGCAGCTGGTGCTGCCGCCGCCGCGCTGGTGCACCGACAACGGCGTCATGGCGGCCTGGGCTGGCATCGAGCGACTGGCGCGCGGCTGGGCGGAGCCGCCGCCGCCGCCGCTGCCCTCGCCAGCGGAGCGGGAGGCGGCGGCGGCAGCCGCTGCGGCGGCGGCGGCGGCGTCGGCGGCCTACGTGGCACCCGCCAGCCTGGCGTCCGTGGGCGAGGAAGAGGTCTCGGGGGCAGCAGGGGTTGGCGCTGGTGTGGGTGCCGGGGAGGAGTGGATAGAGCTCAAGCCGCGCTGGCCGCTGACGTCGGAGCTGCACCCGCGCTCGGCGGCGGCGCAGGCGGACCAGCGGCGCTCCATCAAGAAGGTACGGCTGGCGGTGCCGCTGTCGGACATGGAGCCGCCCTCGCCGCCGCCGGGGCTTGCGGCTGGAGCCGGGGCTGGGGCAGGTGCTGGGGCTGGTGCGTCGCGGTAGCTTGCTGTTAGGCATTGGCACGCCAGCCATTGGGTGCAGGCTAGTGCGATTGGCACGGCGAGGTGCGGCAAGGACCAATTTGATGTCCTTTGAGGACAGACCGTGAGGACAGACCCATCGACGTGGAATGCCTGTGCTTTAGGTAAAGATTTGTTACGCGCGTTACTCTTACAGCCTGAAATTGTCAGGTCAGAAGTCTGAGCCCACATCATTTGGCTATGCCATATGCCTGGGGTTCTCTTGACTCCTGAGGAAGCGCTCATTGGCCCTGCGGCGCGGGTTGCACGGAATATGCAACGCCCATAAATAATGAATGCCTACTTGCTTATTTTGCAATGAATGGCTCTCATGAGTTAAACGACGTAAGACGGTCTGTGATAGATCCTCTAACCCTCAAAGCGGCAGGCGTCAATCAAGGGCGGTTGGCCCACGACCACGACGGCACACGTGCACGCTCAGAGCTGGAGAGGTAGCAGAAGTAGATGATCTTCATGTAACTGTCGGACATGTAGTGTGCGCCTCCTGCAGTGTTTTTAACAGCAAAGAACGTGTACAGGGGGTTGGTAATGTAGAACGCACGTGCAGCTGTGGTCCCATCAGCAGTAGTGGCATTCACGGTTGGCTGCTGCGAATCTTCCGGTGCCGCGGTCGGGGCGTCCAGGGCGTCCAGGGCGTCCAGGGCTCCCAGCTCAGCCAGGCCTCCATCTGTCGCATCCCCGCTGCTGCTTGTGGTGTTGCTGCTGCTGCTTGTGCTGCTTGACGGCAGAGTTGCGTTCTTGGGTGGGGCGGCAGTGCGCTTGGCCGGCGCCGGCTCAGTGCAGTTGTAGGTATGCGCCGTCACCGTTGTGCCGTTGCGCTCGAGTGTGGTGGAGTAACCGCATAGCTCTGCTTCGTAGCTGCTGCTGGAGTTGGTGCTGTCGGCGCTGCTGCGGTTGCTTGGGATGACTTGCTGCATCTGGCGGCGGCGGTTGGCGGCGGAGCACTTGGTGATCACCTGCGCGATGCCAACGTGGTCAGCGTAGTCATATGTTGCCATGTATGAGAGGCTGAAGGTGAAGGTGTGCGCGGGCCATTCGGTGATCGCATCCTTGTCGACATCGTAACGATACGTGCGGGAGCCCTGGAGGGTAATGGGTGGGTGAGGGTTGAGGTGCGTGGGTCAGCGGCGGCGGGGTGCGGGAGACACGGCTAAGAAAGTAAGAAACAGCGTGCGTGCATTCTCTCAATTTGCTATTGAGCACTTACGAGGGGGTATGCGTCCTTCCAATCCTCATCGCCCACGATGGGGCTCCCAAACGTGTAAACGCCTTGGACCGAGTAGCCTGCGTGAGTGAGTGAATCGCACATCAGTGAGACACGGTTGCGGGCACAGGGTTGTGCGGGCGGTGAAACGGCGGCAGAGGCTCACCATTCCTTTGCATGTAAGCGGCAAAGAGAGTGGCCATCACACCGCCCAGGCTGTGGCCCGTAAACCATAGCTTCTTGCTGCGAGCGCCGCCAGTAATGAACTTATCGTACTGCAAGGCGCAGCAATTGATGCAGGCATGGGGCGACGTCAGTGCAGAGCACAAGGAAAGGGAATGATGAAAGGTGTCGGAGGTTCCGGATAGTGTGCGTGCCTGATGCAGCCCTTGCTGACTGGTATCGCACCTCCTGTTTGAAGAAGCGCACATTGGCCGTGAAAACCGTGTACCAGCCTTGCACTGTGGTATGGGAAGAAACGCAAGTTGAACCCGTGCGCAATGGAGTCTGCGGCCCCTATGCCCCGTAGTCGTACGTGTCGTACCCCTGCCAGACTTGGTGCCCCTTTGCCACCGTGCCCTTGTTCCTCGCCGGTGCCTGGCACTCAAATCAAACCACTCACTGATATAGGCGTTGTTTCCAAAGTAGGAATGGGCATTCGCCCAGCTCACGTCCAGGTCGTTCGCAACGTCATTTGCATCTGACGGCTCCGTCCCGCGCATCGCCACGAAGACGGTGTCGCGCGTCTCGTACACGATCCAGGCTGCTCCCTCGTTGCCGAAGGCGTAGCTGCAAATAATTAAGCGAATGGAAATGGAAACGTCGGTCCAGTAAGGACAGCGCTGCCTGGACCGTGTACGCGACACGCTTCCTATATCCTAGCGCCTCCGGCCCTGCATACCTCGCTCGCTCCGCGCCCATCGGGGTTCCAACCTTGGCCCAGCTCTTGGTCGACCAATCGTCCAGGTTTGTCCTGCTGGCCCCGACGCTATCCTGCACAGACATACCAAACACTTGTTGACGGATAGTATTGCCTGGTACGTAATGTCAGCCGGAGGGGCCCCCTGTGAGGGGCTCTAGATCTACAACCTCCTGCCATCCAGGCGGGGCCCCAAATCCCTCCTGCGTGCCAGGAGCGCGCCCTGAAATTTCTCCTCCCATTTTCGTCAAACCCCCTGCGAGGACCTCGCACACCCTGGATGGAGAACACTGGTGTGGTGTGGCACTGGTAGTCATGACAAAAGTGAGGTGTGCACTCATGTGACTCACAGCGTAGGCGTGGTTAGCCAGGATGGCTGCGATGTAGGCATTTGTGCCCTTATTGCTGGAGGCGTAAGCGTCCCAGGCTCCACCGCTCGAGAATACCGCTGCCACGTGAGTCACCGACGACGTCATTGACACGGGCGCGCGCAGGTGTCAACACAATACAGGTGCCAAGCCGGCCCCCACCCGTTACCGACATGCGCTAGAATGCGAATGCGAAATGCGAAAGCGAGGCAGTCGGGACCCGTTATGCATCGCTGAACACATGCACCCATCCCCACCCCCTGCCCAGGCGCGCCCAGATACGCATAGTGCCGCTCATGAATGCCGCTCTGCACATACAGCGTAGCTGCCAGACGCCAGGGACTGGGCATACCTGTAGCGCTGCCCCCTGAAGAGGAGCCGCCACTGTTGCTGCTTGCCCGCGGTGGGGGCGGCGGTGGTGAACGTCGCGGCTCGGGCGGCGGCGGGTTGGGGTTTTGCACCCACGAGCACGCGAGCCAGTCGCGGCATGTGCTTGTGATGACCTTGGTGCAGCAGCGCTCGTTGTAAGAGGGCGGCCAGTAGCACCAGCTGCTGGACCTGCAAGGATTGTTACGCGGGTGCGGATGGGGGCGGCGGGGCGGCGGCAAAGGAGCGACAGGGGTGTTGTGTTAGGGTTGCGGCCTGCTGCTTCATCGGTTTCGGAGTTCGGTGGGGTGGAGCCCACGGATGGAGCCCTGCTGTGTTACAACTCACACTTCAATCTCGTTGGAGTTGCAGCCGCCGTAGCCGCAGCCGTTGGAGCGGCAGCTGCTGGATGCGGACTCGCGCCTACAGGCAACGAGATGAACTGGTGATGATGCAAACGGGGGATGGTGATGGCACCCGCGCCCATGCCCTCCGTGCGTGCATATCTTTTCAGCATGTATTTATGTTACTCACGTGGACACAGTCGAGCTGGATCCGCAGCCGCGGGTGGTGGTCCAGGTGGAGGCGGACTCGCACCAGCCGTTGGAGGAGCAGTAGGAACTGGACAGGCAGCCCGAGTTGCGGATCCAGTAGCCGGTCTGCATGCGGCGCCCGCGGGCGTGCACGGACTCAGGGTGCTCTGCGGCGCTCCGGCGCCGGGGCAGAGCGGATGCTGCGTTTGGTGGCAGGCAATGAGCAAGCGGACGACATGGTACCGTTAACATGCAGAGCAAAACCGGAAAGCAGTTGGCTGAGCGGTGATGTACAACAAGTGCGTGCACGCGTGTGAACTAACGGACATCACGGCGTGCAAGACTCCAACAGGTACGCTGTCCTTGCATTGTAATGACACGACTTATTCCCACCTCCACGAAGTCCGCCTGCCGCACTGACGAGTCCCAGGGCCGAGAGCATTACAGCGAGTGCGAGGACGCCGGGTAGGATGCCCCCGCGGCACCGCGTGCGGGCGCCAGGCCCTTCCAGGCAGGACATAGCTTGAAACAACGGGCTAAACGGGCGCACACGCGCCAGCTGCTGAGCTTGCGGCTGCACGCAGTACTCCAGGAATAAAGAAGGCGACGACGCTCCTGTGGGAGGCTTCTGGCTGGTCCGCGCGCTTTGCGGCTACCGGCTCTGCAGGAATGCAAACAAGCGGCACTGCGTGCTATTATTGTTTCCCACCCGGCGGCATGGGCTTGTCTGCAAGGCCCATGCGAGGCTGCCGTACCCCTGGGCTTAAGCAAGCAGCTCGGCCTAGAGTCGTATGTGGTGGCAGTGGCAGGTAGAAGCCGTGATAGCACGGGCTACCGAAGCCGGCAGGGCTGAGGCCTGTGCCCTTGCTTGCTCGCTTACTGCGCCCTCGACATGTCATTAGGACATGCGAACATGCCTGAAGTCGACCTGATCGGGACCGCATCTTAAATCATTCACCACCTAATTCGAAAATATTCTTTTCATGTATCCGCAAGACGGCACTGAAACACGTCGCTTAGGAGCAAAACACATTCTGCGGATTGGCGGGCGGGCTATTGGGCGGGCGCTTTGCCGGTAGCCCGGATAACAGGTTTAACCCTAAAATCCATTTTCAGCTCACCTGTACAGGAAAATCACATTGATCTGTATCGATACATGCGTCTTGATACCAGACCTTCTTGCCTGCGCGAGAGCGAGCAAAGGGCGCAGTGCAAGGGCCACATGTCGACATGCCGGCGGGCGCAGGCAATCAAGTATTTAAACTTGAGCCCAAATGCGCGGCTCAAACAGCCACACCATCAACTGGGCAAGGATCTTCATGTGTGCTGACTCGCCACGTAGAAGGAGGCCCGGTGGTAAACCGAAAACGCCGCCCGCCATGCCTTACAATCTTCGACTATGGCACAGCACTGCTGGCGGTTTGAAGGTCAAATTTTAACCGTGTGAGGATCAACCTGCTCAGTCTATGCGTGTTGGACGGAGGCCACAAGCCATCCGCTCGCCATCCACACTCGCCGTCCATACTCAGGCCGCCAAAAAAATGCATGACAACGTGCGCTGCTGCATGCGTGATCAATACGGATGCAGACATGCCTGAGCTCCCGAGACGTCCAAAGCAAGACACATGCCTCGCCCGGACTCCTCTGCCTGTCTGCTGCCACCCCGCGATCGGTCAGCCTGTATGTCCCCCTGTTGAATGATAGCGGCACCCTAGCCCCTTCAAGTTAATGACATGCTCCAGTTAAAGCCCCCCCCCCAGCCATGCCAGCCAGCCAGCCAGCCAGCGAGCCAGCCAGCGAGCCAGCCAGCGAGCCAGCCAGTGAGCCAGCCGTCAGTGCCACGCACTACTCCCGCGCGAAGTGGTCCACCAGGTGGGTCATGGCGTCGCGGCAGGCGGTGAAGCGGCGCGGGTTGCGCACGATGATGGCGGCGTGCGCGTGCCAGTCCCGCACGTCCACGTCCACCTTGTGCCAGGGCAGCGTGTTGAGCTGCGTGCGTGGGTGCGTGCATTGCAGTGTACGTGTGCAACAGGGACAGGGATGGCGGACGGATAAATGGGGGCATGCAGGTGGGAAGCCAGGGCGGGAGTATTGAGGACAACGAAAGTGAGCCCCCGCCGTGAACTAACCCTGCAAGGAATACATGCACGACCCCGCGAACCCCGGCCCTAATGGGCCTAAGTGTGCACAGACCATCTGAAACCCACCACACCGCAGCACGCCCACCTGAAACCCATCACTGGATTCCCCAACCCATGGGCCCCCCCAGCCTGCGCACCGCCTAACCCGCTCATCACATACACACACACACACACACACACACACACACACACACACACGCACCTTGTCCACCAGCCACTCCTGCACCGCGTGCATGTCCGCCGGCGCCTCCACGATACCGTCGTGCAGCAGCACGTCCGCCTCGCTCACCAGCACGCCGTCCTCGCCGTCGTCGCCCGCGCCCGCCGCCGTGCCCTCCGCCGGCGCCACCGTCACCGTCAGCGACCGCCGCGGCGCCGCAGGGGCGTCCGGCGGGCCAGTAGGGGCGTCGGCGGCAGCGCCGGCGGCGGCGCCGTCACCCTGTGCCGCTGCTGCGGCTGCTGGTGTTGCGGAGGCATCCACAGTCACCGTGGTCACGTTTGCGCTAGCGGAGGTGGCGGTGCGCAGGGGCACGTCCGGCGCGGCGGGGCACTCAATGTCCGATGGTGCCGCCTCTCTCCCTGTCGCCGCCGCGCCGCCGCCCTTCTCCTCATCCACCGCGTCCTTCCCTGGCAACGGTTCGGCCTTGCCCGAAGACGCCGCTGTTGCTGCTGCTGCTGCTGCTGCTGCTGCTGCCTGCCCCTTCCCCTTGCCCGCCCCCGCCGTCCCGGCGCCCGCCCCCGCCTTGCCCTCGCCGCCAAGGCCGCCGCCGTGCTTGGCGTGCCAGTCCGCGATCCACTGGAAGGTGAGGCCCTGCCGCTGCATGCGCCGCAGGTGGCTGCGGCCCGTGAGCACCATCATGATGAGCGCCGGGATGGCAAGCGGCAGGAACAGCACGGCTATGTACTTTATGTACGTGTTGCGCAGCGGCCGGAGCTTGGGCGGCGGCAGCGGCTGCGCCGCTGCCGCGGCGCCTGCGGCGCCTCCGGCGGCGGCGGCTCCGCCGCCGCCTTTCAGCGGCTGCAGCTCCGCTGCACGCACCGGTGTGGCGTCGTCCGGGTCTGGCAGGTCGGGCCCACTGTACAGCGGCGACACGCTCACGCCGCCTCCAGCCCCAGCCCCTGGCCCCGCGCCCTTCCCCCCGGCGGCTTTGCCGCCCGCCGCCGCATCCGCTGCTGCTGAGTCCGCTGTTCGCACAATGGAGGGAAAGGCAGGGTCGATGGGCACGGGCGGGGCGCCGCCCTCGTACGGGTTGTCCAGTCGGATGGCCGCAGTGCAGTCTGTAGAGAGGGCAACCCAGCAGGGAGCAGGGGAACATGGGAAGTGCGGGCGTGACCAGGAAGGCGCGGGGTCATTCTCAACGTGCGCCTCCACAGGCCGCCCATGAACCCAGCCCGGCCCACAGCCGTTCACCCCCAAGTCCCAACCAACTGCCCAGCGACTCGCCATGAAACCCCCACGCCGCACACGCCACGCAACGCACATATCTCCTCCCAAAGAAAAGACGCATCAAGCCCGCCCCCTCCATGCATCCACCACCAGCAGGGACTGCTACGGTACTCACACGGCACGGGCCGGTCGTGGAACACGTTGGCGTACAGCGCCAGCCGCTTGAAGCGGCGCAGCGCGCGCATGAAGAGCAGGTCGGGGTGCGACATGAGGCACATCAGCGGCTTGCCCCACACGTGCTGGTCCTGTGCGTGTAACAGGGATATGTGCAACATTCATCGTGGGCTTTGAAGAGGTGAGATAGGTGGTGGAGGTAGAAAAAGGCCGGAACGGGCGGCCTTGGTTTTAGGCGAGGACTCGTGGCGGTGTGGGTGAGTGGAACCCCCCAAAGCACCTGCCGTACCTACCTGCCACCCGCCGCTTTCCGTGTCCTACAGGCCCTCGCCCTCAACCTCCACGCAATCGGTCGTGCTCCCCTCTCCCTTCTCCCGTCATCCCCGTCTCCTCTCATCCCATTCTCCCCCTCACCCTCATCCCTCTCCCCCCATTCCCTGGTTCTGGGCTCTTGTGTTTTTGATGTTCCATCCGGTTTCTGGACTAAGCTGTACCCTCTCCTCCGTTACTCTCCTTCTCCCTCTCCCTGTCCCTGTCCTTTCTCCTGTCCCTTCTCCTGTCCGTTTTCCTATCCCTTTTCCTGTCCCTTTTCCTGTCCCTCTCTCTCCCTCTCCCTCTTCCTCCTCTCTCCGCCCCCACCCCCGCCCACCACCCCCCACCTGCAGCATGATCTGGTAGCCGGACCGGCTGGTGGTGACCGGCACCAGGTAGTTGAAGGCGCGGTTGAGCAGGTTGACCGGCAGCCGCCAGGCGCCCAGGTGCGGGGTGGCCACTGGCGCAGCAGGCGGGGGAAAGGGGTCAAGGGGGTAGTTCATTCCAAACCCAAGCAAAACTCCAGGGGGCAGCGGCGCAGCAACCATGGTGCAGGGCGGGCCGTGGTGGGGCGGCGAAAGATGCAGCAGGCAGGAAGTTCGAAAGGGGGTCCGGGCGGCATTGGTGCAGCCGCAAGCGCATGGCTGTGGCTGCAGTGGAAGCTGCGTCCGCGGCTGCAACGCAATGGAATGCTACCCGTGCCCTGGAACGCATGGAGGTTACGGGGTACAGGAGTGGAGAGCGTCCGCCCTCACCGGTGATGAAGTTGACGGGCGTCACACCGCCTTCGTCAAACACGCCCTCCGCGTACAGCTTGCCGGCGGTGTAGCGGTTCATGAGCCCGCCCATGCTGTACCCAATCATGCTCAACCGGGTGACAGGCTTGCCTGGCAGGTCCATGTGTTGGGAACAGGATACGTGGGAATGCACCCAGGTGCGGTCAGGTTTACCGTAACTGGCAAACACGAGTTCCGACAGTGACACGCCACCCCTCAAGGATACCCCGCACGCCGCGGTTCTGGCACCGCCAGGTTCTGGCACCGCCAGGTATCTCCTGAGGCCCTGGCCTTTCCCCTCAGCCCCATCGCCTCCATGCGGTGATCCCACTCAATCCTCTATTTATAGCTCCTCTTTCGCGCACTTCTCACCTTGCTTTGCGAGCTCGGCCATTTTTGCCTTAATCGCCTCGTGGAGCCGGTCGCCGCACACGTCAATACCATCGTAAGTAAGGTTGCCTATGTTCTCAGCGCAGTTCAGGATAACGAATCCCTCGCCGAGCTTTTCCCCAAGCAAGTTGGACAAGTACTTGGTGTTATCGGGGTGGCCCCATAGTCCGTGCTGAACCGCAACTAAATGACACATTGGTTATATTACAATTTACGAGTCCAGAAGTGCGGTCAAAGCAAACCCGTCACCGCGCTGGTTGATGACGCGTTAAAGAACAGCGCCAGAGGAAGAGTTTATTCCGAGTCGAGATATTGCTTATTCACCGTATGATGTCAAAGATTATTTGTGTGTGAAGGCCGTCGGCGAGGCCGGCGTTGTCGAGACTCTTCGCGATTTCCGGTTGCAATGACGCCGCTTTAATCGTCCAGGAAATCGAGGCGAGGTGCGTCAGGGTTAAATTTATCGATATCTTATTCTATTATTTGTGCGTCAATTTGATTCGCCACGAGCGCACGCTGAAACGAAGCAAGTTCCAGCACTAAGACAGTTTACGCCAGTTGTGCCTTGGAGAGGGAGCAGGAGGTGTTATAGTACGCATATTCAACAAAATATATCAGTAAAAATTCTAGATGGCCGCAGAGGCTCCATCACCAGCCAACAGCAACGAACATGGCAGCCTGTCGGCGGGAGACGCAGAAACGGCGATCTACGCTGCGTTGCTCAAGCTTTTGATCGGTGCGCTGTCATTCCGGTGACTCTAGTATTGGGCTTGCAGACTTGCAAGGCCGGGGTTTGGTATGTTGACGCCTGGTGTCAGACTAACACGCCGACCCCTCTTGTCCCCCTGTTGACCACTCCCTGGCGCACTGCAGTGGACCGGCACATTAGAGACCGACATCATCGCGACATGGTGCCTCGTCAGCTGCAGATGCTGGCAGGAGCGCCTTCCTCTGGCGGTGTTGGCGGCGCTGGAGGCCAGCGGCACGCCAAGCGCCCTCTGTCAGCGGCTGCCAGCAGCCTGACGGCTGTCGCTGATGGCGAGTGATAGAAATAGGCCTTAGGATGACACACGCAATAATCAGCACGTGTGTCCCCAACGTGGGCGGTAGGGATCTTCAGCTGGTAACAATGACGCTCGGGCGCGCCCGACCCACATCACCAGTGTTGTTGGGCGGCTAGGGCAGCCGGTCGTTTGCCGCAGGACAATTGCGCGACTCGTATCATACAACGTTGAGCAGCAGGACCTAAGCAATGGGCCGTGTAACAACCGGGCCAGTCTGCTAAGTATGAGTACAACCGTTGCACGCCAGGGGTGCCCTTGCATTCCGTATCGGGTCCGCACAAAGCGCCTCTTCAGCAATCCATACTTTCGGGTCCGTACAGTTCAGACTTGTACGACAATCATCAATTACCGAATTCACAATGAATGTCTTTCTGTGGCAGGCACAAGCTGCCTAGTCTTCTCCTTGATGGATCTCGCAAAGAATCAGGTGCCAGGTGCACATGTATGGGCACAGCTCGTGTTTGCAGAGCTTCGCGTCCTGCACTTATGCTGAGTATACTATTGAGCTACTCTACGAGGCGCCTACCATCCCAATCAACCAGCAAGCACAAGACTACTTGTGTCACGCGCCTCACGTATCGGGCCCAGCCATTGGGCACAACGGCCAACATCATGCTCAACATTATATAGCCCCGTCACTTAGTCAACATTGCAAAAGTGAAGCCAGCCCATGATAGATTGGACTTTCGTTTGTAGCTGGGACCGCCAACGGCGTGCTCTTGTGGCGCCGCGCATAATTCTTAGCTCATTGTAATGTGGCCAAATTCATTGGCGGCACGCGTGGCATGCAGAAGAGCTCGTGTATGCATAGCCGCAGGTCATCGCTGCACACCCTGAACGCGTTGCGTGTGCGCGAGCACGTCCTTACGCACAGGGCGCTACGCTCTCCAGCCCCTTTCACCCTACCGTCCACGCTGCAGCGGATGCCCTGTTCCCATCATCCGCTCCCTACGTGTCCTTGCTCTTGCGGCGCCACAGCGCAGCGGCGCGGGCCGGCGCCTGCACCTGCGCGGCCGGCAGGCTCAGCAGCACGCCCGCCGCGATGACGGCGTTGGCCAGGAAGTGGCGCGCCACGTAAAAGGCGTACGTCCTGTGGGGGAGCGCGCAAGCAACCGATTGGGTGGTTGGGAGATTATTGGGTGGTTGGGTGGAGCGCGTGGAGATGGCAGGTGTGAGGCCTGGTTCACGTCAGGGTTTTGCTTTTAAATTCCGTAGCCAGCAGCGGAGCACTCATTCGCTGGTTACCGTATCTAAGATTTGCATGTGCCTGGTGCTGCATCGCAAGGCGTGCGCCAGCCGCCTCGCCGGCCCTCCCCTTGGTGCGAAAGCTGCCAACCAACGCTTACGACCGTACTCACCACAGCATGCCACCCCGCGCCCAGAAGCGCCAGCACAGCAGCCCCTCCATGCCTACCGCGCCCGCCAGCGCCACCGCCAGCCACTGCAGGAGGAGGATGGGTGTCCGGTTATGCGCGTGTCAACCAGGTGCAAAACACTGCCCTCCATTCTCTCCTTCCGCGCCCAGGCCCCTCCCTGCGCTTGCTTCCCCTCCACCTGCTCACTCGCCCTCCTTCGCCCCCCTTTCCCCCCCCTACACTCCTCAACCTAACCCCCCATGCATTGGGTTTGGTTTAGTTTGGGCTGGTAACCACAACCCCCGCCCCCGCTCCCCGCAAGCACGACGCACCTGCGGCCCCATGCCCGTGAAGTAGGGCAGCGCCAGCGCGAACTGGCTGGGCAGCCAGAAGGTGTTGAGGCTGCCGTCCCCGGGCGGCACCCAGCGATACGTGTCCGCCACCAGCTCCCGCAGCGCGCCGCCCACGCCGCCCCCGTCTTGCATGTCGCGCACGTGCTCCACCTGCAGCGGCGTGGTGTGGCGTGTGGGGTTGTTGACACATGTGCATTTGTACGGCGGGTGGGCACAACTCGCGTCGTGGTGTGTGCGGGGCTGCTTAGTAAGGGGCCCGCCACCATACCGTGCCACCATACCTACGCTCTTGAAACGGAGGCATCGTCACCGCCGCATCACCGCGTACCTACTACGTCACCCGCACTTCCGCACGTACCTGCACGCAGCCGTAGTACAGGAACAGCGGCGCCATGAGCCCCAGGCCGCCGTGCAGCAGCGCCCACCGCGCCGCCACCAGCGCGCCCGCCACGCCGCCCAGCCCCCTGCGGCCGTCCCGCGTGCCGCGTTGGCCGCGGCCGCGGCCGCGTTGCTGCTGCTGCTGCTGGCCGCTGCCGCGGCCGGAGCGCCCGCGCGGCAGATCGTCCTCCTCCAGCTCCTCCGGGTCCAAGTCGTGGTCAGGCAGCGGCTCGCCGGCGCCTAGGTAGGATGTGTCGTTGGCGTCTAGGTGGGATGCAGGCGCGCGGGTGGGCGGCGAGCGGGACAGGGAGGGCGGCGGCGCGGGGAGCTTGTGGCCGCTGCCGATCGCGTGCGGCGGTGGGGAGTGTGTGGGCGTGGCTGTTAATGATGTGGCGGCTAGGTAGCCCCCGGCGCCGGGAGTGGGGCTGTCCTGTCGCCAGCTGTGACGGCGAATGTCCCGTGCATGCGCTTCTGTGGGTTTGGGGCAGGAGACCATACGATACAGTAACAAAGTGGGACATTCAAGGACGATTCAATCGATTGAGGCCGTTTCGCTCCACTCGCATTGTCCATATAACAGCCGCGCGCCACACACCCGCTCCTCACCTGCGACGCTGGACCGCCGCTGCTGCGGCCAAGCCGCCCCCGTAGATGACGCATGATTGCCGCGGGCCAGCGGCGGTGACAGCTTTGGCGTTGCGCCGCCGGCATCCGGCCCACTGGTGTAGCCGTTGTCGGCGGCGGCGGCGGCCGCCGCTGCCGCCCTGGCACTTGCGGCGGCAGCTACCGAAAGGGACGCTGACGAGTCGGTCCTGCTGGGGCCGTTGCTGTCGCCGCGGCTCCTGGCGGCGGTGCTACTTCCGCTCTTCAGGTCGCCGTTGCTGCTGCTGTTGCTGCTGCTACTGCCGCCGCCGGTCGCTGCCGCGGGAATGGAGCGCGCCGCCGCCACCAGCGTGGCCCCAATCACGCCCAGCTCCTTCATGCGCATCAGCTGGGCCGATTCGCCCTTGTAGAACATGCTGCGTGTTGGGACACAGCGTGTGGCGCAGCGCAGCGTGAGCAATAAATTGGGACACCAGATTCACCCCCTGCACCCACCTCCGGAATTAGGCCAAAGCCCCGCCAGCTGTTCCGTACCCGTTTCCAGCTATCCTGCCAGGCGGCCCGTCGCTCCACTTCCTGGAACCCGTGCCAAGGATACTTCCTTCCCCGAACCACAGCCCATGCCCCCAACTCACAGCAGCGCCCAGCCGTGCCGCTGAGCCAGGTCCGCCAGAAATCGCCCGCCCAGCAGCAGCGCCGCCGGCTCCCACCACACCCCGACCAACAGCGCTAGCAGGCACGGCGCCGCCAGCGCCGCATGCATCAGCGGGAAGGCGGCGGCCAGGGGCCCGGATCCGCCCGGATCCAGGACAGACAGGCCAGCCCGGATCCAGCCCTGGATCGAGCCCAGCAGCCCGCCCGGCCCCCGCCGCGCGGCACCGCTGCGCGCGCCGTAGTGCCAGAAGCCCTCCTCCTCCTCTTCCTCCTCCAGGCGGCGCAGCCGCGCCGACGCGCTCTGCCGGATGGAGTGGTTGCGCCACGCCTCCACCTCCACCACCAGCACGGCCGTGTAGTACAGGAACATGAGCAGCCGGCACGCCACCAGCCCGGTCACCAGCCCCAGCCCCGGCGGCTGCGGCCGCGCCGCTGCGGAGGCCGCCGCCGCGGACGCGGCGCCGGATTTGCCGGCCGCCGCCAGGGCGGCAGACCCAGGCGCCGCGAGGCTGCCGGTGGCGGCGCCGGTCTCCGAGATTGCCATGGGGCCTCGTGGCGCCGCGTCGGAGATGGGCAGCCCGTCCGGGTCGTGTGCGAAGAGGCGGGTGGGCCCGCGGCCGTTCATGCTGCCAGCGCACAGGACAGAAGAGAAGATTTGGGAGGAGGTGTGCAGGTCGGAGAAGGGCGATGGCAAGGACTCGGGGTCCGCGTCGTGCCCTCCGTCCCGGAACGGCGAGCCCGTGTGGCTGTGGTAGGCCGGCGCACAGGCCAGCGGCGGCCAATCGCCGTTGCCGCTGCCGCGCCCACGCGGCGTGTGTGGCGGGCTGACTGCGGCTGAGGTGGACTGAGACGCGGACGTGAAGCCACCGCCAGCGCCGACGATGACGCCGGCAATGGTGTTGGGGTGACTGTGGTGGCCTACGTGGCTGCCGAGGCCGTGGCCACCAAACAGCGGGCCGGAGGCGGTGAAGTGCAGTGGGCAGGAGGCCAGGGCCGGCGGCGGCGCGATGGAGGACACCAGCAGCCCGTTGCTGGACTTGAAGCGGCTGGGACGCGGCGGCCGTGTCGCCATCATTCCGCCACTGCTGCTCACGCTGCCGCCCGCTTGGCCCGGCGTGGAGGTGGCGGCGGCATCCGCGTCGGGAGGGCCGCCCTCCCGAGGCGAGCTGGAGTGCAGGTGCACGCCCTCCTGCGGCGGCGGCTTGGGCAGCGAGGCGGTGCCGGGCAGCTTGGCCAGCGGCACCGAGCCCAGCCCTATGACCGCGGTGGGCGGCGGCGGCGGCACCGTCAGCGAGCCGGGCGCGGACATTCCCACGGTGGGCATGCGGGAGCCGGAGCGTGATCGGTGCTGCTGCTGCAGCCCCCGCCGTGATGGCAATGGGCTGGGGCCCACGGAGGGCGCGCGGCCCGCGGAGCGGGGCGTGGCCCCGCCCGAGTGCGGGGAGTGCGCGGCCGTGCCGATTACAGCGCCGTGCCCGGAAGCGAAGGCCCACGACAAGGCGGCGCCCGGCGCCTCGCCCGGCGCGGTGGAGTTGGCGGAGCTGGGCTGGCTGCCATCCAGGCTGCTGCGATAGGCGCGCCGCACAACGTACACCGCGGGGTCGGGCGCGCCGGCGGCGGCTTCGGGGGCAAAGTCGGTGCTGACGCGTGCTGAGGCGGAGGCGCGCGCCCCCAGGCAGAGGTGGGAGTCTGGGTACGCCGGACATGACTGACGCCGTTTGGCCACGAGCTCCTCCTGCGGTGGAGCACATCAGTGGAGACGGGCGTGAGGGGAGGCCAGCTCACCCGACACTGGGCTGGTGTGTGGAGTGACAGCGTGTTTGCCAGAAGCGGGGTTTGAGACGGCTCCCAAGACAAGGTGTCACCGGTCAGTGAATCCATGCCATGCACCATGTCCATTCCGTGCCCAGCGGTGATAGCCCCGCTTACGCGACCCCGACGCCGGCAGACACATGTCGCGCTCAACACATTCGGGGCAGCCTCGAGACAAGGCGTAGGCCCTGGCACACGAAAATTGCAACGAGAGATCCCGCAGAGCTTGACCGGAAATAGGTCCCGTCCCTGCCTTAATAAACCGCAACAAGCGCCATGCAAAAAGTCGCCACAACCAACGCCAGGTTGCGCACCTGTTGCAGGATCCGCCTGACCTCCTGCAGCTTAGTGCTAGGTGATGGTGACAGTGGCGTTGAGGGTGGCTTCGGAGGCTGGGGAGCTGAGGGCGGTGGTCCATAGTCGCTCATTTTAGTCGGCCCCGCCGCAAACTCCCCGCCGACACCATCTAAGAAGCGTGGTGTGCAACTGGTGCTTGCACATAGTCGCTCTGGTGGTGGGACAAACGCTTTTAGCGAGCGGGAATGCGCCACAGGCCGCCCTGGGCTCTGGTCGCCCAGGATGTCCATATCAACTGTTGATTCAATACATATGCAACTAAATCACTAGCGCTTTCATAGGGGAAGGGGCCCACGTTGGCGAGCCCGAGAAAGCTTAATGTTCAAGCGTCTGCCCTCAACGTAACCACACTATGGCTTATGGATACAGCGCACAAAACAACTTGTCACGAAGCGGTGGAGTACTTGTAATTGACTTGAGAACTGAGAAGTCGATTGGAGCACGCATGTGCTGCTGAGCCGTCCAACGCCCACAATCCAGGAGCACGCCACGCGGGAGTTTTGTCAGCAAGGCTAATGCCCCTTAGGGACAAGCCAACTACCATTATCTGTCTTGCAGATTTGTTAAAGAGCCGTTGAGACAGTGGGGCTCGACAGGTCCGCTCTGCACGGAGAGTGTTCAGTTCTTCACGCAGAGTGTTGAGCGAATGGTGCAATTAGCTCGACACCCTCCTGCGCTTTGTGTGAATGCGGTACCTTCAATGCCGCTGCTGTTCTCTTATTAGTTCTGTGGGGGCATAGTAGAACTGTATAAGGCTTCATTGGCGGAAAGCGGGTCCCCGGTTGAGTGCCAGACTGCAGTCGGCACGCTCTACCCTATTCCCACCGTTTCCCCAGGCAGCCCCCATCCCTCCCGCCACTCCCCGACGACCCCGCACACCAGCAACGCAGCACGCTCGGTACAATCAGAGCTCTGCATGGCAGATCGGCTTAGGCGGTGGCATGTTGTCTGTTTCGATTGGCCGCCCTCAGTGCCACCCTGTCATTGGCGCCGACGTGTGCCAATCAATAGCCCCCTGCCCCCCACCCTGTGAAATCAGTAACTCCAGCACTTCTGTGCTCCCCTGAACCCCAGCCAAGCCCCGCATACACGTTCAAGGTGAAGAGCGCAGGTAGCCTACTGAGGACATGCTTCTGCCGCTCGCTTCCCTCTGCCACCCGGCCGATGAGCCTGATTCCTCGGTGTTTATCAACATTGCACATCCCCCTCGAAGCCGACAGCTGCAGCAACCGCCACTGCGTCTGCTAGGAAGGTGTGAGCCAGGGATTGCTGGGTCAGCAAAGTCTACCGCATGTGTAAGAAGCTAGGGTATGATTGGCGCGTGGAGGGGCCGCAGGGCACTGATGCGCTGTGTGACTGGCTGATGCGCACTGCGTTGCCAGTGGGGGCGATGATGACTGATTTTACCGACAAGCTTATGCAAGAGTGGAGAGCGGACTGCCTGTCCACAGACCCCCGCGACTTTCCGGAGTCAGGGGGTAGGCAGGCCAGACCGGGTGCTCCTGGGGTCAAGATGAGCCGCTATACGAACTGGATGGGGCTGCCACATAGCGAAGCGATGATTGAGCACGGCAGGTTAGCCCACATGAGCCAATATGTCACGTACAGGCATCTGATTGCCCTGATTCGTTTTCGGCTTGGCTGCTGGGATTTGGAGGTCAACCGCCCTAAAGCAGGGAATGTACACCGGCCACGTGCACAGCGGGTGTGTCGTATGTGCGGTTGCGGGAGCGTTGAGGATGAAAAACACGTTTTGCTAGAGTGTGCAAGCTACGCAAGCCTTAGGCAGGCGATCGGTATTACAGGTGGAGATATGAAGCTGGCTATGCTGAGGACGCCGGTCACTAAGCTGGCAGCTTACTTGCACGCGGTGATGACACTCAGGTCGCGCGCGCTTAATTCAGTCACTTAAGTGGCTCTTTCTCTGTCGCTCTGTCGCGCCCCCGGACTCAAAGGAGTTAGTGGGGCCTGCATGGACCTCAAGCCATGTAAATGCTCATGCTCATGCTCATCAACATTGCACTCACTGACTCGGGACTTTGCTGTCCGGCCCATGGTTCCTGAATCCCAGGATACCCCAATCCTGCCCTCGTTGCCCTGGCCCCTGGGGCGTGGAATGGGGCAAAAGAATAACACAGTATTATCTTAGAAAGCAAGGGCAGCGCTGCTCTTAACTGCCGCTTCTCCGCCGCGCTCCTCCGCCGCAACTTTGGGCCCTGGGCCGCGCCGCCGGCCGCTTCGCCCAAGCAACTGCAAAGGCGCGGTGCTGCTCAACTGCCTCCGCCGCCTGTTTCCAGTGCCAGAATCTTCCTTCTACCGGTAGAAATTTGCCCCTTTTCGGCCGAAAACGTAGAAGCTTTCAGGGGCTGGTGGGGCGCACGTCTACCACGATACACTTATTTCTTACAGCGTGGCTGCGTGCCTGCGTTATGCCCCATACGGCCATATATCTCATCACTTTCCACTTCCTTCCTTGCACCACGTTCTACTGCCTAGTTGCATGACAAGGTGGCCTTTCCATACGGTGAATGTGGGGCCCAAACCACGTGCCTTGCCTGAGGCCGGACGTTCATAAACAAGCCGCACCTCCCAAACAAAGGGCTTGCACCCATGACCGGCCGTGATAGAGACAGGTTGGCCTGTGGAGATCGACATCAAGTTCACGCACTAACGCCTCTGGTACTCAAAATCAATCACGTTCTGCGCCACCTACACGCGGTGGCCCACAGAGCCGCACAACCTGCTGAAGGCACAAACATGCATTTGTAGCCTCCCAGAAGTACTATCGCCCCTTCCCCTGCACTGCGTTGCGACGGCACCGTCTACAATATGTAGAATAAATAACACAAGGGCACCAATCTTACGGACTCGAAGTACACAAGCTGTGCTAGCTCAAGTTCTTGGACAATGCCTGTGGCATAACTCATGAAGTCCATCCTCTCTTCAGTAATACTACTGCTGATACAAACAGCCTCTCAGATACTCTGGTAGCAGTGAGCTTGCGTCCTAGACTGCCAGTCCACATGGTAAGCAACTACAGTGAGGCGGTTGCCAATCCATCATCCCATGCCGCATGCGGGCCTCCCTTGCTGCATGCGAACTACAGCCCCACAGCTGTTTTCATCGCACATTCACAGACGCACATCATAAATATCCCGCAACGGAAAAGCGATGTAGCCTTCGAGACGCAAACTCTGACTTGACTGCCCCACGCTTCAAATATAAAGTTCAGCTGTGGCGTTAGCTGCGCGCCTAACAACATGTGGTCCTACCCCAGCGTCTATGCCTCGGTACTGCTACGCCAAGTGCAGTTGCAGCAGCACCTTTAGCTGCAGTGGCGGTGGCGGCGGCATCCTGGGGCAGGAACAACAGAGGCTGGCCCACACGTTGTCGTCGCTTCACAACTGCAGGGAATGGAGAACAGGAATTACTAAATACCCTGCCCCAAACCCAACGCCAGGGCTCGTCTTTCAATCAACCGTGGGCGGCTGCTCCTGAGTCCTGGTGGAGTCCTAGTTCATGTCGCGCCGCAGCCCCTGGACCCCCTCCCCTGGACCCCCTCTTCTGCTCCTCCACCTTGGTCGCGAGGCCCTCAATCTCCTTCTTCTGCTCCTCCATCTTGGTCGCGAGGCCCTGACTTTCTTTCTTCTACTCCTCCATTTTGGTCGTGAGACCCTAACCCTCCTTCTTCAGCTCCTCCACCTTGGTCGCGAGAACCTAAACCTCCCTCTTCAGCTCCCCCGCGTGGCCCTGACACTCCTCTTCTGCTCCTCCATCTTCGCCGCCAGGCCCTTGATCTCGTTCTTGTGCTCCTCTCAGCTGCTGCAAATCCTGAGCCCACTGCGGACCTGTGCCTCGCGCTGCTTTGCTAGCTGCGCGAAAACATTTTGCTACAATAACCGCCGCGTAGGCCGTTTTGCCAACGCGGCGTGCAGCGACTGGCTGTCTTGAGCCATGAATGGCGACAGCTATGTGGAAAAAGGTACTCTTGAGGTCAGGTAAGGGACGTATGTAGTTCTCGAATACGTATTTAATAGTTTATATGCTTTGTTGCGCCAGGTTTTGCAGCCGGTCGAGTAACAGGTCGAGTAACAGGTTCACTGTTTACACGTCAAAACTAAATTGTACGCACAGATGTTACAATTTGTTATGGAGGGAGGCGTCATGTTTGCAGGCGAAGGCGGCAGCTCCATTCCGAACAAATCCAAGCCAGGTCCAACACGCAATGCCCGCTCTCCGCCGCGCTGGCCATTATTCTCCTTTGTCATATTACTATTATACTTGTGGTGGACAAAGCTAACTCAAGACGCTGAAGCCTGCACGAGTGCAACATCCATCCTGACTTCTCGACAACAGAAATGCAGGCTCATGTAATGAAGTGCTCTTTTCAAGGAAGCCGGGTCAATGCTGCAACTCGACGACGCACTTGCCTTAGGGCGCGCTCGACGAGGCGAATGATGGTGGCGTCGAGCGCTGCCTTTGTTCAGCCATCCATTCCGGCTCATAGTAAAACGGTTGCCCGGCCGCACATGGCTCCCTTTTACTCGCGCCGGCGGGTGCTGTGTCATGCCGACACGACGGGAGCCCAGCCCATGACCCTCATGAACCTCATCTCCGCACTGGCCAAGGCGAGCAGCGCTTGGGAGAAGTATGGTGAGTTGGTCTGGTGAGGGGCACCGGGCCAAGGCTGTGCCGAAGGGGGGAAGTAGAAAGGCCTGGGGTAGTGGGAAGGGCAGTGCGGACACGCGCATACGAGTCTCGGCGAAAGTCGCGCAGACAGGAGAAGTCTTGTGGCGGGCGGGTTTGCGGGCGCTGGCGTAGGGTATACGGGCAAGGCATGACCTTTGCTGATGAGAGCTATGCGCGCTATCGGCGGAGCGCCATGAGTGTGGTTTGGTAACGCCGCGGACGCCCTTCCAGGAGCACGCGTCGGTACGCAGGCTTACCTTTGACCTTGCGTGCGTGTGTCCCTTGTCCCCCAATGGCAGATAAGGACCGGAACGGCACTCTGTCTCTCAAGGTCAGTCTCACCTGTCAGCGTCGAGCAACGGACTGCAGTAGGAGCAGTGTCTGACGCAGCTGTACCACGTGGCTTTCGGGAAACCCACACCCAACTTCACACACATATGATGATTACCGGTAAACGCAACAGGAGTGCGAGCAGATCTTCAACTCGGAGGAGATCTGCGAGGCGGTGGAGATGGTCACCAACATGCACTGCAAGCACTACACGTGAGGAGTAGGGGGCGGGGCGGCAGGGCGGCGCTGGCTGACGGGGGACAGCGTATGCGTGCGCAGTGCGCCTCTGCAGTGGGGACGGAGCCGGCCAGCCCACACCGTAGGCGTGGGCGTCATGCAGGCAGGGCGGCTCTAAAGGGCTGAACGATGATGCTGGCGGCGCACAGTGTCCGCGGTTTGCGAGCGGAGGGCTTTGGAGAGAGGCCATGCGCACTATGGTGGGCTGGTGTGGGGAAATAAGTTTAGCACTAGGCGGTTACGCACACCGCATGTGGCCAGATGCAGCTCCCGCCGTGCCCTCCTGCCGGTCTGATGCAGTGCCGCCGACCTGGAGCCCTACTTCAAGCGCGCGGACACCGACCGCAGCGGCACCCTCAGCCGCAGCGAGTTCCTAGCGCTCTACCTCGCGGTGGCCACGGAGCGCGTCAAGAAGAACCCGCTGGTGAGCTAGGCGCGAGGGGGCAGTTGTGCTTCCTGTTCAGTTTCGGGAGGCCATGGCGGGTTAGGTTGGGTGAGACGCCCAGCTCATGGCATCCGCCAATCACCTGTCGGCGCAACTGGGTGTTGCAGCCCGAAGTGGAACACATGCTGTCTACCTCTCACGCACTCACTCACAGCTACTTGCCGAGGCGCTTCTGGGCTTCATTGACAAGGACAAGAACGGCGTGCTGGAGGGGGCGGAGGTGAAGGCGCTGCTCACCATCCTGGGCTTTGCGCCCGTGCTGCTCATGCCCATCCCCGGCTTTGTGAAGATTGAGTACAAGGTGAGTAGCGTTATAACGCATTGCGTTCTGCGGCGTACTGCGGCGTGGCGTGGCGTGTTTAGCAGCCCGGGGTGCCCGGTCGGGAGCAGGGTAGGCCAACCACCTGCGAGCAAGCCCCCTTGGTTGGCGCGACCTGGTCGTGGAGGGCAACGGGTCGTGAACAGCCGAAGCACGAGATAACCTGTCCCTTACGAGTCGACATCCGGCCTCACGCAATGTTTCAACTGCCACAACAGGCCATTCTCAGGACTCTGGGTTCGAGCCTGGAGGGCAAGAAGTAGGGCCCGGCGCGCTTGCCATGGCTGCATGCGTACCTTGACTGGCGGGAGCTGGTTGGTGACAGCAAGAAGACAGGCTAGCTTACTCGGCCACACGTATGCTGCCATCAAACCTCCCACCACTTGGATGTACTTGGTGAATATGGTGCTGTGGAAGGCATGGCTGTTGCTGGCATGAAGCGGCCTCTTGAGGCAGATGCATGCATTGGCCCCCTGTTGGAGGCGTTGCTGGATGCACAAGACTGGGTAGTGAGTCATCATGGCGATTGACAATTTGACATGCGTATGAAACCGGAGAGACTGTGCGGCGTGCGCATGAGGCTTAGTGTATATCAGAGAGCTCTCGTAGCGCTCGCGGTGATCAGTTGGCTCGCACACTGCGGGCGAGGAGGATGCCAGGTTGCTGGGTTACACAAACTGGGGAATAGGTCATCGCGAACGACGTGCGTAGACACCAGACAGGCGGTGTGCCGTGTGCGTGATGCATCGTGTTTTCATGGCGCTCTCGTCGCGCCCGTGGTGACTGATTAGCGCGTGGTGCGTGCGCACAGAGAGCGGGGGAGACGCCGGTGTGGCACCAGGGGTTGGCAACCCCTGTGTGGCACCTGGACTGGTCTGCTGGACGGATGTCGTGAGCGGCCCCCTGAGCGTCGCAGTCCAGTGCAGCGATCTTACATGGGGCGGGCGGGCGGGCGGCCTTGCAAATACAGCGACAAAGACAACCGCGCGATTGAACAACAAAGAGCGGTGTGTGTGCGCGGCCGTGCGTTCAATGGCCCCTTTGCGGACGTGGATGGGAAAGGGGAGGTATCCGTGCTGTGACATTGAGTGGCCCCTCGAATGAGTCGAATCTCGTAGCTGTGCATGTTTCGTATCCTCAGGTCTTGCTTCACGGACGCTCGTACGCACTATGCAATGGACGGAGGCGGGTAGTGGTGGCCTTCGTTCCGCAGGCAGGGTGATGTGGCTGGCTGGCGGAATCGTGTCGTTCGTGATCCGCTTCGGTGGCGAATGCTGCCAAGCAAACAGTAGGTGCGATGGTAGATTGCGGCTTAAATCCAGAGGCCAAAAAGTGGTGGTGTTACGCCCGCCCCTTCTGGCTGTCTGCACCGCTGAGGTGCTCGCACTCCTCCCCAGCAAGAGGAGGCATGTCGGTAACAAGACAACCCCTGCCGGCCCCGGACCAGACCACACGCCCAACCTCACGCTTGTCCCCGCAAACAAGTGAAATACCAGACCGTCGCCTGTCGCAGGGCCCGCCGCGTTTTCGTACCATGTGGTGTTTGAGCTACGCGCCAGACGTACCAGATACATTAACTGCTTCACTCACGCCTGGCAGCTTCAGATTTCACATGCCACGCACCAGCTTCAACGCTGCGCCCAAGCCTCGGGCCGTAGAATTCCCTTCCTTCACAGAAATGAACAACTAATCTCGCGCTCATGCCGACTGTTCCCCGAAGCTCTGCAACCGCACCTCTGCAGCCCCTGCCGGCCCCGGACCAGACCACACGCACAACAAGCGACACAAATCCGAGTAGTCGAGCTGCAGCACCTGCCGCAACTGACATTCCCCGCCCCTAACGCCTTCGTACTCCGTAGTTCAACCCGCCGAACTTCTGCGTTCATTACGTGCCGCGGAGCTCACACAAAACAATAGCCGCAGCAAACTCAAAAGTGTATCGCCAGTGCATGCAAAAAGCCTCAGACTGAGCGCTTAAAGCAACCTTAGTCATGGTCCAGCGCAGCAAAACGATGACAGACGCCGCACCTCCTGTGTTCAGGTGTGTGTATATGAATTGCCAAAACGACTGCAGCTGCTCGGAGCTTGCGCCCCGTTTATCACGACAGCGTTGCCCCACAGTGCACACCAGCGCCATACCCTGCAGGCCATCCGCGTGTCGGAGTGCTGCTGCAGCCGCCCCGCCCACCACCTGCCGCCTGGCCGCGAGGCCTTCCTTTCCTCGCAATGGCCTTGTCCTCCACACCACACGGTCAAACCCCATCATCCGGCGCCGGCAGCATATACGCCGCCTCATCAGTACGGCAATCAATATAATGCGTACACACGCTTATCTCAGTCTCTTGGGCCTCGCCTTATGAATGACTATGTGCATGCCACATGGGCACGCCGCTCCTCACCCGCCTCCACTGCAACACCGCGCCTGCTCCTCCGCCTCATCCCCCCCTCCTCAGCCGCATCCGTATCCCGCTCCTCGCCGCCATTGCTCCCCTCCCCTCCCCTCCGCACTCGCCCCTCCACCGCCTCACCGCGCCTCCTCCGCCAGCACCACCAGCTTGTCACCCTGCTGCAGCGTCAGCGCCGGCGCCTTGCCTGGGGGCACGCCCAACTCCACCACCGGACCGCTGTCGGGCGCGGCGGAGGCACCGCCGCGCACGCCGCTGCCGCGGACCACGCCGATGACCGTCACGCCGTGCTGCCGGCCGCTGTCCTGGACCTGCGTTCGGTCGAGTCGGTGTGTGTGTGTTTGTGTGTGAGTGAGTGAGTGAGTGAGTGAGTGTGTGTGTGTGTGAGTGTGTGTGTGTGTGTGTGTGTGTGTGTGTGTAACAACGGGTTTACAGGCGGCCTGACGAGTCTCGTGAGCGAGTACTCGGGACAGCCAGCGACAGCGAGGCATTTAGGCCACACGCTGCCGCTATCACGCGTGTGTGTGTGGCGGATGGGCAGGCTAGGAAGTCGGTCCTGTGCTGTACCCGCTTGTCCATATGGCATACCGCATGCAGTCTGACTGCTCCCGCACGCCCTGTCCTTTGCGTTGCGTCCATTGCGCTCAATGTCGCACCGAGTCCGAGCCGCAGCGCCGCCCCCGCCCCCGCCCCCGCCCCCGCCCCCGCCCCCGCCCCCGCCCCCGCCCCCGCCCCCGCCCCCGCCCCCGCCCCCGCCCCGCCCCGCCCCGCCCCCGCCCCGCCCCGCCCCCGCCCCCGCCCCGCCCCGCCCCGCCCCGCCCCGCTCCGCCCCGCCCCGCCCGCACGCACCGCGTCCCAGGCGAGCGGCGTGCCCAGCGGCAGCGCCAGCGCCCCCGGCGTGCGCATGTAGACCTCCACGCCCTCGGCGCTGGACAGCTCGTGGAACACGCCCGACAGCCGCGGCTCGGCCGCCACCTGGGGGTGGTTGCGTGGGGTTCCATGCATTCAGGTTAAGAGGAGGTGGGGGTGGAGGTGGGGGTGGGGGTGAGGGTTGGTGGTGGTGAGGGTTGGTGAGGGGTGAGGGGATGGGGGTAGTTCATTCCAGAAACCAAAAGCGAAACGACCTGGGTTTGTGCGCGTGTTGGTTGGCGGCTGTGCAGCGTGGCGCTGCGAGCTGAGCGCGAGGGTAGCAGTGCAAGCGGTGCGGGGAGGTGGGTGCTTTGTTCCACGTAGCAGGTGCACCACGGCGAGCCCCCAAACCCCCCTACCCTCAAATACCCTAAAGTACCTACCCTCAAATACCTTTGTCCAAGTTCCAACCCACCCTAACGCACCTGCGTCAACACGCCCGCCAACATCTCGTCCGCGTTGATGATGTCCAGGCTCAGCGGCCGCGACAGCGGCGCCCCGCCGCCGCCGCCGCCGCCGCCGCCGTCATGCACCCGCACCAGGCTCTGCATGATCTCGCGAGTGCGCGGGTCCGCCACGCCGCACACCACGTTCAGCGGCCGCACGTGACCGTTGTGGCCGTTGTGACCGTTGCCGTTGCCACCGAGCAGCAGGTGCGGGAAGTGGTGGTGCAGGGCGCGGGTGTGCGGCATGAGCGCCTGCAGCTGCAGCAGGCTGGCCAGCGCCTGGGCGTCGGCTTGGTCGCTTGGGACACCCTCCAGGCCTGGGGGAGGGAGAGCGGTAGGGACAGCGGCAGGGGGAAGGAGGGAGGGGAGGAGTGGCGGACCCGGTGGAGTGCGAGAGGGAGGGAGTGCAATGGGGGGCTCAAGGGGCGCAACGGTCACGCATCCGGGTGTGTGGGCGCGGGGCACACGGGGGGGTGGTGCAGGGTGAGGAAGGGGGGTTCCATGCATTTAAGTTAATGACGGGGGGGGGGCGGCCCCAGGGAAGGCAGCGGGCACGCAGGCGGAAGCCGTACAGGCACACGCCCGCACTGCTGCCAACCACTGGGCCGTGTGCATTGGTTGGATCCGTGCATGCGGCGCCGCATCTACAGCCCATCCGCCCATCAGGCACGTACGTCACCCAACCGCCGCTCCCACCCACCCACCTGTGAGGACGATGGCGTCCGCGCCCTGCACGCCCGCGGCGCTGAGGGCGGCGCGCGTGCGCGGGTCGCCCACCACAGTGCTCATCCGCAGCTGCGCCTGCTCCGCGCGGCTGCGCTTCATGCCGCGCGCGGCCTCCGTGTCCTCCGCCGCCACCACCACAGCCTACGGGGGCGGGCGAAAACCAAACGTGAGCCACAACAGCGTGAGGCCCAAGGTTTAAGCGGTACGGTGGCAGCCTGCTTTACCAACCACCGTGTAAACACCGCCCTTTCGCCCCCGCTCCGCCAAAAGTCACCCGCGGTGGTCCTTCACACGACACGCCCCGGCACCAGCGCAAAGACACGCCCCCACTCAGCCCGTGTAGTGTGAGTGCCTATGGCTGTTCGTCCCCTTATTTCCCGGTGAGCTTGCAGCCTCCTCATCCCGTCATCTTGTCAGCTCGGCTCAGACTGGGCCACTGTTGCAGCAGAGGCCATCTAGGCCGACAGCTGGCCGCACACCTGCGACCCTGCGGGGCAGTAGTCCGCCAGCGCCTCCACCAGCGCCTCCGGCGACTGCCCGTCAAACGCCAGCACCACCACCTTGACCGGCGCGCCGCTGGCAGCAGCCGCCGCAGCAGCCTCCGACCACAGGTCCCCGGTGCTAGTGGTGCTGCTGCCGCGGACGCCGGCGGCAGAGCCGTCCGAGCCCGAGCCAACCGCCGCCGCCGCGGCGGCCTTGCGCGCCGCGGCCTGGTTGCCGCTGGCGGCGGCCGCGGCGGCGGCCTTCTGCTGCTGCTCCTCCTGCTGCGCACGCGCGGCGGCGGCGGCGGCGGGCGTGACTGGGCGCAGGTCTGCGGCCTTGTCGGCCAGCAGGATGAGGGAGTGGCGCTCCAGGATGACGGAGGCGTCGGGCGGGTTGAGGACCACCGCCGCCGCCTGCGTGCGTGTTCGCGTGTGTGAGTGAAGCCGCTGAGTGTGAAGCGCTGAGTGTGAGTGCGAGATACAGTAGCACCGGGAAGACATGGAGGCGATAGCACGAGAGCGATGCAGGCGGTCGGTGAGAGCCAAAGGGAGCTCACAAGCACGGCCCCAACGTCACAGCGCCTGCTGGCCCCGTCGCCCTTCCTCGCTAGCTAAATTGGGTCTGGCTCAGCTCAGAGTGGCATGCGCACAGGCCTGCCCCCGCAGAATCATTGTCAACACGAACCAACACCCGACGATCCGCCCAGCCCCCCACCCACTCAACCCCCGCCCACCGACACAAAAACCCAACCAGCCCCCCACCCACCGACACACAACCCCAACCCCAAGCCGCACACCCCGCCCGCCCTCACCGCCCTCTGCCCCACACCCCGCCCCCCGCCCCGCCCGGGGCGTTTCTGGAATGAACTACCCCCACCCACCCCCTCACCTCCGCGTCCAGCCGCTCCTCGGCGCTCATGTGTGCGGCGCTGCCGCCCGGCACGCCCGGCCCCAGGTCCACCGCGACGCGGCGCGGGTCGTAGAAGCCGGTCAGCACGGCGCGGGGGAACAGGCGCCGCGCCTCGCCGTAGGTCAGGCCCACCACCTCGGGCACACTCTGCGTTGGAGTTACACAAGGGAGAGAACAATGAAAGACTTGTACACTCTGTGTGGGTGTGGGGTGTGGGTGCCATGCATGTATAGTTAATGACAAGGTAGACGTAGAAGAGACGTTGCAACACACGTTGGCATACATGGTGGGTGGGTGGTGGGGTGGGTCGTGAGGTACGTGCTGGGTGTTGCAGGTGCCGCAGGAGGGCGGCCGGCGGCACATGGCGGATACAACTGGCTGACTGGCGGGCGGCACACGGCTGGGGGGGGGGTTGGTTGGTGCAGCGGTCTTGGGGGGGGTCAACACGGCGGGGGTGTGGACTGCGTGACGCGTGACTGCATGCTGCATGCAGTCATCTGCCCACGTGACTGACTGCGCCCAACCTTGAACGTGAATGCCCACGTGACTGACTCCGCCCAACCATTGAACGTGAATGCAAAGAGCACTCTGCCCCCTCCTCCAACTCCAGCACCGCAGAGTACGGGAATATATACCCCTCTTATGCATTTGGTTTGGTTTGGCTTGGGCTGGTATTTACAACACCCCCTTCAGTCCCCCCGCCTCGACCCCTTCGCTCGGCTGACCTGCACGTAGAAGCCCGGCAGCACCGGCGGCTTACAACACTCAAGCCACGTCAACCGATGTTACATACTTACTACTACTGCTCTTACTACTTCTGTCACTGCTTATAACACTTTTGAGACTGGCCACTGTGCAGTTGCTGCTGCTGCTCCTGCTGCTATTGCTGCTGCTGCTCCTGCTGCTGTTGCTGCGGCGGCAGCGGCTTCTACCGCACTGCCCACCCGGCACCTGGGCAGTTCAGGCCGGCCGGCCCATGCAAGCGTACACGCCCATGCACGCCCCCATGCACGCACGCCCCCATGCGCGCACGCCCCCATGCGCGCACGCCCCCATGCACGCACGCCCCCATGCGCGCACGCCCCCATGCACGCACGCCCCCATGCATGCACGCCCCCATGCATGCACGCCCCCATGCATGCACGCCCCCATGCATGCATGCCCCCATGCACGCACGCCCCCATGCGCGCACGCCCCCATGCATGCACACCCCCATGCACGCACGCCCCCATGCACGCATGCCCCCATGCGCGCACGCCCCCATGTGCGCACGCCCCCATGCGCGCACACCCCCATGCATGCACGCCCCCATGCGCGCACGCCCCCATGCACGCACGCCCCCATGCATGCACGCCCCCATGCATGCACGCCCCCATGCATGCACGCCCCCATGCACGCATGCCCCCATGCGCGCACGTCCCCATGTGTGCACGCCCCCATGCATGCACGCCCCTATGCGCGCACGCCCCCATGCGCGCACGCCCCCATGCGCGCACGCCCCCATGCGCGCACGCCCCCATGCACGCACGCCCCCATGCATGCACACCCCCATGCACGCACGCCCCCATGCATGCACGCCCCCATGCGCGCACGCCCCCATGCGCGCACGCCCCCATGCGCGCACGCCCCCATGCACGCACGCCCCCATGCGCGCACGCCCCCATGCATGCACACCCCCATGCACGCACGCCCCCATGCACGCACGCCCCCATGCATGCACGCCCCCATGCACGCACGCCCACCTGCACGTAGAACTCGGGCAGGCCCGGCTGCTGCTGCATGATGCAGCTCATGACGGCTGACAGCCCGGGCTGGGCCGCGCACTGGGCCTGGATGCGGGCCAGGTTGTTCAGGTGCGACACGGAGGCCACCTGCGGGGATGGGCGGGGGTGGGCGGGTGAAGAGGAGGTGGTGGGTACTTCACCCCAATCCCCGATGTGACCGTTTGGGGGGTTGCAAGAATATGTGGCGAAGTGGTAGAGCAGGTACAGGAGACCAGCAGGGGGGTGAGGGGGCGAGGGGATGAGTGGGTACAGAGGCGGGGGGGGGGGGGGGCGGGTGAGGGACGGTGGGTGGAGGCGGGCCCAGCAAAGCGGGAGCGGAGAGGGAGCGGAGAGGGAGAGGAAAGGAGGTAAAAGGGCGCCATTCCAATCCCAGATACACGGTGAGGGGGCAGGTGGATGGCGGCTAGCCGCCTGCAGCCTGTGGCCTACAGCTTGCCGACCACCCGGCAGCAGCAATACCGCCCCCCCGTCGTCCCTTGGACAGGGGCACACGCACACGCACACGCACACGCACACGCACACGCACACGCACACGCACACGCACACGCACACGCACACGCACACGCACACGCACACGCACACGCACACGCACACGCACACGCACACGCACACGCACACGCACACGCACACGCACACGCACATACGCCCATATGTCAGCCGCCCGCCGCCCCCGGAGGCCGGAGCGACCCCCAACGCACCAGCCTGCTGCCGCCCGCGCCCTCGCCGCTGCCCCAGGCGTGCGCCAACAGGTCCAGCGCCGAGTCCTGCGTGTGTGTTCAACAACAGAATACGACACGTCAGCGAGTCCTGCGTGTGTGTGTACGGGTGTGTGTGTGGTATACCATTAGTAAGGTATCATTAGTTAAGACACAAGGGGGGAGAGTTGTGGTTACCAGCCCAAACCCAACGCATCAGAGCGAGGAGGTGAGCGTGGCCAGGGGGGGTAGGGGCCAGCGGGGGGCGCGGGTTGGAGTGGGTGACGGGGGCGTGCGCGGTGGCGTGTGAGCTCGTGTGCAACGACATGCGCGAGCAAGACAAACACGGTGGCACGGCGCCACGTGGAGCCCTGTCCCTAGCCGAGCGCCCCTTGCACGCACGCAGAACAGAAGTGCGGACTTGCCAAGCGGCTTATAACCCTTTGTCTTCTTGCGGCAAAGCGAGGCAACGCAGCTGCATGGGGCAAAGCAACGCATGCCTGCCTGCCGCTGAGTGCAGCCCGCCTCAAAGGGGCGCCAGCCCATCAGCACCATCCGGCTGACGAACGCCACCGCCACCGCCACTGCCACCGCCACCGCCACCGCCACCGCCACCGCCACCGCCACCGCCACCGCCACCGCCACCGCCACCGCCACCGCCACCGCCACCGCCACCGCCACCGCCACCGCCACCGCCACCGCCACCCCGTCGCGGCGAGCCCACCTGCTGCACCACCACCGTCTGCGCCGCGCCCTTGAGCCCGCCCCCGCCCGGCGCGTCCAGCGCCGCCTGCCGCAGGTGGTGCAGCGCCGCCAGCGCCACCGCCTACGGGGAGGGTTGCGGGGAGGGGTTGCGGGTTAGGGGTTGTTTTGTTGGGAGCATGTTTGGTTGGCCATTTGCATGAATGCCCAGAAAGCCCACTTCCTCCGCGCATCACGCTCTCCTCCTGCCCTCCCAGGTCTGCCGCCGAAGCCCGACCCCAATCTCATGCCATTCCTAGTTTTTATACCGTATCTTACACAATAAAGCAGCCCACCCCCATCCTCCATCGCCGTCTTCGGCCCCCACCTGCTGCGCCTCCGCCGACAGCTCGTGGCCGCCGCCGCCGCCGCCGCGCTCCTCGCCGCCGCCCTCGGCGCCCTCCGCCCCCTCGGCGCCCTCGGCGCCGCCGCCCTCCTCATCCGCTGCCAGCAGGATGACGGTGCGTGCGTGGCCGGCCGACACGCGCTGCAGATCCGCCACCTGCAGCGTGATGGTGGTGGGGGCCAGTGTTTGTGTTTGTGTGTGTGTGTGTGTTAGAAAATCACAAGGGAAAGGGTTGTGTGTGTGTGTTTGTGTGTGTGTGCGTGTGTTTGTCAGAAAACACGAGTATGTGTGTGTGTGGGGGGGGGTGCCATGCATGTTTACTTAATGACGGGGGGGCCGTGGCAAGATGGACGTGGTGTGAGAAAGCACAACGGTGTGCGTAGCTTATGTGTGCATGGAGGGCATGGAGGTGTGGAAGCGGTCTGAGTGGGCGCGGCCCGCGCCACCGCATCCCCTAGCACCCAGCACCCTGCCCCTCCCCAGCCCCCCCCAAGAAACGCTCGCCACCTCTGTCGAGCCGTCCTTGCACGCGTGCCTCTTTGCAACGCCCCCACGAGCTACCCGCACCACCAACCCCTTCCCCTCCAGCACGCACACCTCCTCCTCCTCCACCTCCTCCAGCGCATCCCCATCCACCAGGCCCCACTCCCTCCAGCTCCCTCACCTCCAGCACCCCACCCCACCCCACCCCACTCCCCCCACCTTGAGCGGGCTGCCCTGCCGCGTCACCACCGCCGCCGCGCCCGCCGGCCCCAGCGCCTCCACCAGCTCCGCCTCCAGCTCCGCGCGGTCGCGGTCGCTCAGCACCACCAGCTGCCCCGGGAAGGCGGCGGCGCCGCGGTCCGCGCGTACCACCGCCACCTGTATGTGTTAGAGATCACAAGTGAGAGAACTATGAAGACTTGTGCGTGCGACGGGACAGGAACGCCAAGCAGGTGTGTGTGCGCGCGCGCATGCGTGCGTGTTGCGTGTTTGTGTGCTACCGTGAGCGGTGCGAGCACCCCCAAATGAATGACTATCCCCCAACCCCTGGGCATCGGCACTTCATTACTGGTTAAACACCGTCCATGGATGGTTACCCCCAAGCACAAACGCGCACGCACACGCACACACGCACACGCACACGCACACGCACCTGCCTCAGCACCTCCATCAGCTGCCGGTTGTGGCCCAGCACCACCGTGTGGTTGCGCTCTGGCACCCGCGAGTTGCCGCTGTTGCGGGGTGCGGGTTGTGGGTTGTGGGTTGTGGGTTGTAGGGTGGGTTGTAGGGTGGGTAGGGAGGGTAGGGAGGGTATTTCATTCCAGAAACCAAAGCGGCCATTGCAATCCAGCAGGGTAGGTTGGGCGCATGGGCGCATGGGTGCCATGGGTGCCATGGGCGCCGCATGGCGCCGAATGGTGTCGCTTACAATGCACACGTCAGCTGCCGCGCCGCCGTGTCACCCACCCACACGCCCACGTGCGCTCCTTTTCCTTGCAGACACATACGCCCGTGTACCCCACACCGGGGGAGGGGGGCCACTGCCGTACACCGGGGGTGGTGGTGGCAGGGGCGCTGCCGTACACCGCGTGCGGGGGCACGCCCGTGGCGCCCTGTCTGACCGTCGTACTATACTACTGCCGTACTACTACCGTACGGCACTACTGCTGCCGTACTCACAGCCGCGCGGCCTCCACGGCGCTGCCGATGTCGTCGCCCAGCACGCCGATGAGCACCGCGAAGGTGAGCAGGCCCACGATGTAGATGGTGTTGAGCAGCACGGCGGCGCGCACGTCCTCCTCGCCCGCGATGTCCGCCCCGGGGACATTGTTGAGGATGAAGTAGCAGCGCTTGACCGCCGCCAGCGGCTGCTCGCCGGTGAAGGCGCACAGCGCGGCGCTGCCCAGCGCCAGGATGGGCAGCGCGATGGCTGCAGCGTGGTGTGGGGTGTGGGGTGTGGGGTGTGTGGGGCCGTGTGGGGTACGTGGGGTGTGGGGTTTGGGTTGGGGGTTGGGTGTGGGGTGTGTGTGGCGGTGGAGAGGGTGAGTTGGGGTGTGGGGTGTGGGGGGCGGCGGTGGCGTGCGCGCGTGGTCGGTCGGTGGGTTGGTTGGTAGCATGGCGCTTTGTTGATGTGGGTCAGGTCACGGGGCGGTGGAGGCGGAGAAATGAAGATGAAGGTTGATGGAAGGGGAGGAGGTGGTGAGGCGCGTTCGCGTCATCACGTCACACCGATACGAGCCCCTGGGCCCCTCACCCGCCCCGTGCCGTGGCGCCGTCTGATGCTGCATGGCCCGCAGTCGCGGGCCCGCCACCGCACTTCCTCCGCCCGCCCGCCCGCCCGCTTACCCATGACGGTGAGGATCTTGCCCCACGTGGGCAGCGTCATGGCCTGCATCACCTTGTACTGCACGTACGCCTGCGTACGGGTGCACGTCACACAAACACCACGTGCACATGGTCGTACGGCAGTACGCGCAACAAGCGTCGTCGCCACTCTTGTAGGCCGGGGCTACACAGCGTCCGCGACGGTTACCCATGAGCAGCGGCTGTACAGAACCCTACGCACCAGCATCTCGCCAAACTGGGACAGGCCTGCCGTGGGCGAGGCGGCCTGGGCGGACGACACCGACGCCAGCAGCAGCGCCCGGCCGCCAACGCCGCCGACGCCGGCCGCCGCGGGGCTGGCAGCAGCTGGCGAGGCAGCGGTGACAGCAGGCGCCATGGATAGCGAAGCTAGGGGCGCACCAGCGTGGCTCTGCGGCCGGGCAACCATTACGCCCGCCACGAGGGCAGCGGCCGCGAAGGCGCCCAAAGCGAGGGGTGCCGCCGCGAGTGTTGCAGCACGGTTTTGACGACTGGCTCCCAAGTCCGGCGAGTTCGCTGGTGACGCGCCTCCGCCATGACTTTGTGCTGATGCGAGGAACCGCCCACGGGCGGCCGTCACGCCGCGGACGAAGGACGGTGCACTAGAATTGGAGGTGAGTCCCCGAGTATACTGGCAACGAGCAGAATGCAAAGGTCTAGACATCAAGATACGTTGTCTGAGAAGGCGACACGATGCTGTTTGTGCCGACTGGAAGCTCGCAAGGGGAGCGACATGGCCTACAGCCTGCATGCTTGCTGTCTTCGCGGGTCACGCGGATCACCGCTGGGCCTAGCTATGAGTACAACTACAGTTCTTCATATGCGTATAGCGACGCATTGCTCGCAAGCTCGCCGCATCGGGTTCAGGGGTAA
Organism: Chlamydomonas schloesseri; assembly: GCA_016834595.1. NCBI lineage: Eukaryota > Viridiplantae > Chlorophyta > Chlorophyceae > Chlamydomonadales > Chlamydomonadaceae > Chlamydomonas > Chlamydomonas schloesseri. The sequence continues at coordinate 1,108,632 of JAEHOD010000021.1, read as the reverse complement.
AAACTGTGCTAATGCGCCCCCACTCCCCAGCCTGGTGTTTAGCCCGCCCTTGGCACATAAATAACCTAATATTGTGCATCCATTCACATTAACTTGTTATCCATTGTGCGCGCTGTCCTCCGGTGTACCAGGCCTCATTTTTTCTCGTGTAAAGCTGCATAGTGGGGGCGGATGGCGCCGCTGGTGCATAAATCACTTGCATCCACTAGCGCGCATAGGCTGCCTGGCGTGTATACAACACCTCTGTCGATTTCAATTTGCCCGCGACAGCGTCGTCGCTGCTCGAGTTTCTCGGCCAGCGTGCTTCATCTCGATGCTTCAACGCTTTGCACACGCGTCTCAGCGAGCCGGGCGACAGCCCATGTAACTCGGCGACCACGCGGCCTGGGGCCATGGTCGTGTGTTACGAATCGTGGCGACGTCCGTGCCCGGTTCTTCTGGGGCTCAGCAGCTCCGGCGCCGGAGTCCAACTCGTCCGCAGCCGGGGAGTCAGCGGACGCTGCGGCGGGCGCTGCGGAGGGGGGCGTCGGCGCGGGCCGGAGCAATCCCGTGTTCAGCACGGCGTCCCTGATGAGCGGTGACACTCTGGAAGCCACAGCAGCTATGGCCGGCGCCTTTGCTCAGGCCACCGGCGGCAACGAGGACGACGTGAGTAGCTCCTCTATGGGGACTATTACGTTACTAGGGGCACCTTGGTGCTGAGCGCATCCAAGGCAAGCTTCCCACGTCGCCCGCCGAGTGCCGTGCCGCTGAAAGCATCATTCGTGGCACCGCGCACATCAGCGCGTGCCTCTCTCAGGTGGCCATAAAACCTCCGCCTTTACCACCTTCCAACCATCTCTATCCTCGCCAAACAATTCCGGTCGCAGGCTGCGCAGGTGCAGGAGAAGACCATGACGGTGCTGAACGTTATCAGCAGCCTGGCGCGTGCCTCCAACGGTGAGTGGGCGCGCGCGAGGCCTCGCCCCCACCAAGATAGACCGCTGCCACTGTGCCCACATGGCGCCTGCACACGTGGCACAACGCACTGCTGCTGACGGTGTCGCTCAGGCAGCCCTGCAGCTATACGTTAAAGCATCCATACATTTAAGCATCCATACGTCTAAGTCCTCAACCCTCTCCAGCCATGATCGGGTTTCCATTGGGCGGCGGCCATGTGGGTCGCGGCTGCCCATGGGGCCCTAGCGCCTGGCTGGTGCTGGTGCTGGTGCTGGTGCTCTTGCAAGTGCCGTTCTACTTGCTGTACCGCCGATGGCAATGAAGTGTCCCGTGTGGCTGCCCTGCCGTACAGCTTGGGAGCTGTACGACACCAACGGCGACGGCGTGCTGAGCCTGGAGGAGACGGAGGCGCTTTTCAACAGCGCCGAGATCTGCCAGGCCACGGAGCTGCTCACCAACACTACGTGAGGGGCGGAGGGGCTGAGGAGGAGCGAGTGTGCCGCAATGTGGTGTGGGGCTGGTGCTAGTGGTGATTTTCTTGATGTTGATGTTGATGTTGATTGAGGCTTGTTGAAGTGCTGGCCTGGCTTTGTTGCCGTATCCAACGATGTAGGCTGGGGGCTGGGGTGCTGAGGGCTGAGGACTTGGGGCTGCAGGGCCACGGGCTGTGAGCTGCGTGGCGTGAAAGGGCGTTTTACGATTCTGTGTGACGCACGCGGGCAGACGTGCCTTTCACCCGGGCTGGGACCCCCCGGGCGACTCCCTCATGGGCGCCAACCACACCACATCACCACATGGTCGCATGCCCTCACGCACGACCGACCCACACCGCGCCGCATGCAACTAACTCCCAACCCCGCCCGCCCACCGCCCCCAAACCGCAGCTGCACCTACTACACCGCCGCCGACCTGGAGCCCTACTTTGCGCGGGCCGACACCGACCACAGCGGCACGCTGACCCGCAGCGAGTTCCTGGCGCTCTACCTCGCGGTGGCCACGGAGCGCGTCAAGAAGAACCCGCTGGTGAGCCAGGCGCGAGGGGGCAACTCGTGCTTCCTGTTCAGTTTCGGGAGGCCATGGCGGGTTAGGTTGGGTGAGACGCCCAGCTCATGGCATCCGCCAATCACCTGTCGGCGCAACTCGGTGTTGCAGCCCGAAGTGGAACACATTCTGTCTACCGTACCTCTCACTCACAGCTACTGGCCGAGGCGCTTCTGGGCTTCATCGACAAGGACAAGAACGGCGTGCTGGAGGGCGGCGAGATCAAGGCGCTGCTCACCATCCTGGGATTCCCCGCGATCCTGCTGCTGCCCATCCCGTCCTTCATCAAACTGGAGTACAAGGTGGGCTCGGGCGTGTGCGTGCGTGCAGGGTGTGCGTGCAGGGTGTGCGCGTGTGAACGGGTTGGTTGTCGAGCTTGTGTGGCGATGTGGGGTGTTCAATGAGAGTTCGGGGATGACTTTGAAGCTTCGCGTGGCGGGGCAGGGCGGGGCGTCGCTGGGCGGGGCAGGTTGATGCTTGATGCTGATGTGCGCTTCAGTGCAGAGGGGCGTATGGGGGGGGTGCTGGGCAGTACGTGTGAACGCCTCACACGCGCCACTGCTGTCCGCGAGCACGCGTGCTGCTTGCTCGAAACGCCGTCATACGCGTACGAAGTGGCGCGGCGCGCCAACCTGGCGGTCCCCGCCTCCGACTGGAACGCTGACAGGATGCGCACCCGCCCGCCCGCCCGCCCGCCCGCCCGCCCGCCCGCCCGCCCGCCCGCGTGCAACGCGTGCCTTACCCCACAGGTGATTCTGCGGACTGTCGGCGGCATGCTGGAGAAGCGGCCCCGCTAGTGAGTGAGCAGCTACAAGAGGAGTTGCCTGCGTCTCCACACGCCTTGATGCTCCTGAGGAACAGAAGCGTATAACAACTAGTAGGCATAGGAGAGGGATGAGCGGCTCCGGCCAGGCGCGGCGGCGCCCACTGGCGTCGCGTTGTGCACTCCCGGCTCGTCAAAACGACGCCGCCAAGATAAGATTGTTGGGATATGAGTATAAGCTTGATCCGCCTGCGATCGACGTGAAATTGCGGAGGCAAAATGCAGGACGCACGCCCAGGGTGTGGACAGGGCCTGCCTGTATAAAAGGGCTTGGTTTGCGGCCCAAAATTTTGGTGCGCGTGTAATAGATTGTATTGGTAGGGGCAGAGACGGGGGCGGGCAAGCATGATAAGACCAGAAAGCCTGTCGGCCCCGCATGGAGGCCGGGGCAAGGGGTAGCTAGCTGGTGGGGGGAGGAGAGGAAACAGCCCCCCTGCTGTTGCACGTGACCAGGCTTTTACTTGATGAGCCCGCTGGCGCACTGTCTACTGCTTCCTGGGGGGTCATAAAAACGTTATGTGCGTCATGAAAGGTGTGATAGTGGGATGCGAAGCGCTTGCTGTTACGGGTGAGCATGCGTGTTTCCTGTTGCAGGCATCGCATGAATATCATGAGGAGGCCTGGTGTGAGAGATGTTACTGTTTGCGATCTCGTCCTGCGGTATGTGCTGAGTACTGCATTGGGTAATAATGAATTCATGCTGTGCTGTGAGAGTGCGTCGGTCAAAAGACATGCGCTGCTGTGTGAGTGGTGCTGCGTGTGACAAGCGAACAAGGGAGCCTCGAGTCCTTGAGCGGATCCGTGTACTGGCCAAGCAGCAGTTGTGTAGGCATGAACGATGGGCGGTCGTGCGCTAGCGCAGAAATAGTGCAGAGTGCGAGAGAAAAGTTCGGAGAATGCTTCAGAGCACGGCGCCGGCGTGCGGCCCCGGGGAGGGTGGGACTTGCACGAGAAAGTGAAGGCGTGCTCCTTCGTGTAAATGGCCGCAACAAAAGCTCCTCAGTCACGCGGTAGGCCTATTACCATTACATAGATCGTTTACTGCTCAAGCACAACACATACCCTTTTATTAAGGCTTGACAGCTGAAGAGCTTTGTAGGCAGGCCATGCAACTTCCGAGCTTGAGACGATGCACACTTTTTTAGACTGGCCTTACCGGCCTAAACTCAATGCCGAGCTATGTGCCGCTACAGACCGAAGCGGAGGAGACGGGCGCTGCGCGTCGCCAAAGCGACCATCCCAGCCAGCGCCTTCCGGGAAGGATTCGGAGATATTTCGCAATTAAATGGAGGGCACTGAAGTCACAACCAAATTTGCCGGAACTGGTCGCCATCGCTCTGGGTGCGGGCACTGTGTTTGCCCTCACCTGCTTTGCTGAACGCGACTTGCGACCCCTGCGCCCCTCGACGCCTGCTCCGCTCACCGTGACTGCTTATGTTGACGCCGCGGCTGCTTACACCTGCTCCCGCTGCTCACCTGCTGCTAAGCCCGTGCCGCTGCGCGCCTGCTCCTCCCCCTGCTGCGGCTGCTGCTTTTGCCTTCTGCTGCGCGTGCTGTTGCACCGCCTGCCGTAACTGCCGCTGCGCCTGCACTGTTGCTGCCGCTGTTGCTGCCGCTGCTGCAGTGTACCTGGTCCAGGGCGTTACGGACCTGGCCACACTGGCCCAGAAGTACCTGCTGAAGGATGAGCTGGGCGCCTCGCCCGCCCAGGTGGGACAGGGTCAACAAGTGTGGATGCCGCCAGACGGGGTGCACATCAGTGCAAGTTGTGCACCAATCTCAGTGACGTTGGGTAACACACACGCCACACACACACACACACACACACACACACACACACACACACACACACACACACACACACACACACACACACACACACACACACACACACACACACACACACACACACGAATCCCGACGACCCTTCATCTCCTTGTGCTTTCCCAACACACGAATCCCGTGTCTCCTCACACACACGAATACGCAGGTGGCGTTCGTCATTTCGGCAGGCAACGTACCCTGGACCATCAAGCCCGCCATCGGCCTGGTGAGGCGACAGAGGGGGCGGCCGAGGGGTCCGTGGGGCTCACGTGTCCCTGTGCACCACGGCACCTACCGTGCTCATGGCTTTGCCCGCCTGCACGTTCGGCGGCACGGGGCCCAGCAGCAGCGGCGACACGGGGCCCAGCAGCAGCGGCGGTGACGGTGCACATGTTGGTAGCGGAGGGGGTGGGAAAGGCCACGTGGAAGAGGAGAGCGCGGCGCCGCCAAAAAAGCGGCGCAAGCGCGCGGGCTGAGGAGCTGACTGGTGTCTAGGTAGCGGTCCGCTATGGGGCGAGCAAGGCCTGTGGTGTTGTAGGCAGCAGTGGTAGTGCGGCTGCTGTTGACTCCTGCACTGCGTGTTGGCTGGCTCCTGCTGTGGTGCCGCGACTGTTGGGCACCTAGGTTTGGCTCGGTGCCTGTTCAACCCGACCCCGGCTATGTCCGGGCGATGAGGTAGTTCGGCCTCAGACAGTGGAGGGGCTCAGCCCCTTTTCCCTGACACAGGGGAACACTTGTCGTAAGCTTTCTGGCTCTGGTTAGCTCTGTCGTAAGCCACTCCTGCTCGCACGACCTTCAACCCCGACCTGTAACCCCGACCCGACCCGGCCCGGCCCGGAAAACCCCCCTCCAAGATCTCCGACACGCTGCCGCTGTGGGGCTACCGGCGCAAGTCGTACCTGGTGGCGGCGGGGCTGGGCGGCGCGGCTGGCTGGCTGGCGCTGGCGGCGCCGGCGGGCTGGGGCGGCGCGGGCAGCCTGGGTGGCGTGCTGGGTCTCATCGTGGCGGTGTCGTGCGCCAGCGCCGTAAGCGATGTGGTGGTGGACAGCATGGTGGTGGAGCGGGCGCGGCGGGAGGCGCAGGTGTGTGTGTGTGTGTGTGTGTGTCCGCGGGGGGGAGGGAGGGAGGGGTAACTTATGCCAGAAACCAAAGCGACCATTGGGGGGGAGAAGGGAGGTGGGGAGGTGGGCATGGGAGGTGGGTGGGGAGGGAGGGAGGGAGGGAGGGTCGCTTTCTGGACTGAAGTTCCGCCGACAAACACGTTAAACGCACATCGCTGCATACACGCTCCCCCAATCCAACTCTCCACCCACCCACCCACCCAGGCGGACAGCGGTAGCCTGCAGTCGCTGTGCTGGGCGGCGTACGCGGTGGGGCAGGTCGGCAGCGCCTGGTTCAGCGGCAGCCTGGTGGAGCGGCTGGGGCCCAGGTGGGTTGGGGCTGGCGGGGCAGTTGGCTGGGTGGTTGGCTGGGTGGTTGGACGGGTGGTTGGACGGGTGGTTGGGCGGTTGCATTCTGTGCAGGGATGGTCACCTGACGCCTCTTTATGGGGGCTCACGTGCCCACGGCCACGGCCTGCAGGGTCTGGTGGGAGGCTGCCATAGTCTCATCGCCCGGGCCTATCGGTCAGGTTACGTGGCGGTCACATCACATCACATGACGTGACATGGCGTGAGGTTACGTGACGTGGCGTGGCATGAGGTTGTCGTCGCCGCCGCCTTCACCGCCGCAGACCCGTGTTCGCTTTGACGGCGCTGCTGCCGCTGCTGGTGGTGCTGGCGGGCTTGGGGGTGCGCGAGCGGCGCGGCCCGGGCGTGATTGAGCTGCTGCGGCGGCTGTGGCGCGGCGAGCGCTGGGGCTGCGGCGTGGGTGCAGCAGGAGGAGAGGAGGCGGGGCCAGGTGCAGAGCTGGCGCCAGGCGGCGGCAGCGGCGGCGCCATCGAGCCGGAGGAATTGAAACCGTTGACGCAGCGACTCTCAGGAGATGGCGGGGAGGAAGGCGGAATTGATGCCGACAAGGGGAGATCGCCGAGCGGCGGCAGCCGCGGCGGGGGCGGGGGCGGCAGGGCCGACGGCGGCGGGCGCTGGGGGCCGGGCGGTGCAGGCGGCAGTAGCGGGAGCGGGGGCGCACTGGCGCCGCCTGCTGCAGCCCGCGCCATGCAGCGGCTTGACGGCGCGGGCGGGGCAGGTGGCGGTGGCGGCGGCGGTGGCAAGGAGCTGCTACAGCCAGGGGAGATGTGGGGCAGTAGCAGCTTCGCGGCGGACGGGCACGCGGCGCTCTCCTCGCCAGGCAGCGAGGGCGAGGACGACACGGGCTTGGGGCTTGACACCTCGGACGATGACGGGCGGGGCGCTGCTGCTACTGCTACTGCTACTGCTGCTGCTACTGCTGCTGCTACTGCTGCTGCTACTGCTGCTGCTACAGCCGCAGGCCCGGCCGGCGGGCGTCGGAGAAAGGCCGGCCGGAACGGCCGCAAGTCACGTGGCCGCGAGGCGCAGCAGCAGCTTGGGGTGCTACAGCCGCTGAGCTGTGTCTCAATCATCAGCAACGGCCTGGATGCTACAGCTCCCGCCGCGAGCGGCGGCGGCGGCAGCGGCGGGAGCTGTAGCCGCGCTAGCGGCCGCGGCGGCGGCGGCAGTAGCCACCTGCTGGCCGCGTGCGGCGCGCTGCTGGGCAGCCTGCGGGCCACCTGCGTCGCGCTGTGGGGCACGGTGCGGCGGCGCGAGGTGGCGGGGCCGGTGCTGTTCCTGTTCCTGTCCTCCGCCACCCCTGCCGCCGATGATGCCATGTTCTTTTTTATGACGGTGAGCCAAGGATCAAATTACCGTAAGCTTGTCAGGGTCAGCTTAAGACAAGCTTACCGTGCTAGCTGGGTGTCTTTGCGAGCGCTTTCGCTGTTGTTCCGGTTCCGTGGTTCCGCGTTTGCTGCTGCACAGCGCTTGGCCGCTGTTCTGGTTTACGGTATCCCGCGCACACGCCCTGGCGCGCCTCCTGCGCCCCGAGCTGCCATCATACGTTCCACATACCTTCCGTGTACCTTCCCGCCGCGTTGCCTGCCCGCCTGCATGCCTCCACGCTGCCTGCCCGCCACGCTGCAGGCGCCGCCGCCCACGGGGCTGGGCTTCAGCGCCACATTCCTGGGCGACGTGGCGCTGGCGGTGGCGGTGGCGTCACTGGCGGGTGAGGGTGAGGGTGAGGGTGATGGAGGCAGTGAGGGTGATGGAGGCAGTGAGGGTGAGGGAGGCAGGTGGGACAGATAGAAGGGGAGGGAGTGAGGTAGGGGTGCGGTGCGGTCCAGGTTGACGGGGACTCAGGTTGACGGGGACTCAGGTGGTGGGGTTTGTGTTGTGGTGCTGTTGCTGTTCAGCCGCATCAATGCCATGTTACATGTCAGCTGACAACAACATGTGTCGCTCATGCGCCCGTCAACGGCACCCCCCACCCCCAAACCTTTCGCTTCTGGTTTCTGGAATGAACTACCCCAAACCTCCCACCCCCAAACCCCCAAACCCGCAACCCCCAACCCCCAAAACCAGGCGTGGGCGTGTACCACGTCTTCCTGCGCCGCCTGCCGCTGCGCCGCGTGCTGCTGTGGGGCAGCCTGCTGGCGGCCGCCTGCCAGGTGGGCGACCTCGATCTTGGTCTTGATCCTGGCGTTGGTGATGTTTCATGATGATGCTAATGATGCTAGGTCGTGTTCTCAACTCCTCACCCCATGCCTCTCGCCCCCACCACCCCCCCACCCATGCTTCGGCCATGCACCCGTCCTGCTACTGCTGCCGCTGGTACTGCTACTGCCGGTGCTGCTGCCGCTGCCGCGAAACGCACCTAATTTTATGCAATGCCTACCACCCATCCTTCTGCCATCTTTGGCTGTTACCGGCTTGTGTCGATGCTGCCTCAGGCCTCCTCCCTGGTTCTGGCCACTCGCGCCAACGTGGCGTGGGGCCTGCCTGACCACCTGTTCGCACTGGGTGACAGCGTGCTGGTGAGACCGGGGTCAAACAGGGGGCTCGCGAAGAAAGGGCTACGCATGGGCCGTGCCACAGCCTGTCAGCCGCGAGGGGGGGAGGGGCTTCTGCTACTGCCCCACGTTTGCTGCCCCACCGCTTCTGACCCTTCCCTCCTCTGCTGGCTGCCCCCTGCTACCCCCTCCCCCCTTGCAGTGCCTGCTCTCCCCATGCTCCACCTCGCTACATATCCTTGCAAACCGCCCCTGCCCTGCCCCCTGCCTTCCTGTCCCCTTCCCCCTGTGCCTCAATCGCTAGTTGGGTTTTGGTTAAAAAGGGGTTGGTGTTTACAACCCCCCGGCCGGGCTTTGAATTGTATTGGTTGGTTTGCTTTGGGTTCTGGAAATGAACTACCCCCCTCCCTACCTACCCTCCCCCCCATCCCTCCCCCAGGTGTCGGTGATCCAGAACGTGCTGTTCATGCCCACCATGGTGCTGTCGGCGCGGCTGTGCCCGCCCGGGCTGGAGGCCACGCTGTTCGCGGGGCTCATGTCCATCGGCAACGTCGCCACCGGGCTGAGATACCTGGGAGGGTGGGTGGTGGGCGGTGGGTGGTGGCGGTGGCGGTGGCGGTGGGTGGTGGGCGGTGGGCGGTGGGCGGTGGCGAATGCGTTAGGGGTTAGTGGCCTGATAGGGTTGAAGAGACGGAGCCGGACGGAGGGGGCGGTGGGAGGGAATTGACACTGCCGAGAACTCAGACAGACAAGCCAGCCAAGCAAAAGCGACCGACTTCAGTGAGCCCGAAGGCGGGGAGCCTCGGCTTGGCGTGTCCATGCGTCCTGTCCCCTTGAACCGCCTTGCTGCGCGTGCCTCCCTCCCTGCCTGCCTGCCCTCTTGCCTGCCTGTGCTCACCCGTCCTTCCGCCTCCACCCCCGCCTCCTGCCCCAACCTGCAGGCGCGGCGCTGACGCAGGCGCTGGGCGTGACCGCCACCGACTTCCGCAACCTGCCGCTGCTGCTGGCGCTGTGCAGTGGCGCGCTGGTGCTGCCGCTGCCGCTGCTGGTGCTGGTGCCGCCCAGCCTGGACCGGGACCGGGACCGGGACCGGGCGGAGGAGGAGGAGCAGGAGCGGGGGCGGCGGGGGCAGGGGCAGGGGCAGGGGCAGCAGCCGGGTGTGGGGCAGGCAGGAGGTGGGGCGGCGTGGGGCGGGTGTGGAGGTGGGGGAGTGCGGACGCCGGAATCGAGCGGGAGCGAGGGAGACCTGGGGTTGGGGGCTGCGGGAGGTGGTGGGGGCGGTGGTGGGGGAGCGAGGGAGGGGTTGCAGGCGCAGGGCGTGGGAGGAGATGCGGCGCTGTCAGCGGCCGCGATGCGGGGAGGAGGCGTGAGCGTGCTGCAGGAGCGGCGGCACGTGCTGGTGCCATGAAGAAATAGCGCTCTTGGGGCTGACGCGCCCGTGGCTGGTGCATTGCGTGAAAGCAAACAGCTAGCTGCAGCGGTAGGTGCACCTGGAGGTCATGTGTAGACAGATCAAAGCAGTGAGTAGTATGAGCAGCTCCTCCTGTGAATATGTAGTCTCGCTGTGTCAAGAGTCAATGCCCGGACCTGGCAAGCGTGATGTGGTGATGGGTCTGCAAGGGTTGGTTGCGTCGCGGGTGGGTGGGTGGGTAATGGGGTGGGATTGTGTGTTCGTGCGTGTGTTCGTGCGTGCGTGCATGCGTGCGTGCGGGCGGGCGCGCGGGCGGGGGCGGGGGCAAGTTCATAAGAAGTGCGAAATTGACCATTCGACCAGGCTGGAGAGCTAACCTCGAGCGAAAGCACACGCATTACCAAAACCCAGCTCGACTGGCAGCAGCCGGCCAGCACCAGGGGACCACCTCCCCTGGCCAGCACCCAATAGGTTTCAGAAACCCAGATACAAATGAAGGGTCACTTGCTTGCAGGCGGCTAGGTCGCAGTTGTAGATAGCAGTTCGGGTTCACACAGGAGCAGCAGCTGCAGCTGCAGCGACAGCAACAGCAAGAGCAGCAGCAGGAGCAGCAGTATGCAGGAGATACCGATGATGGGGATGAGGGCGAGACGGTGGCGGAGGATACAGAGGAGGCGGGGCAGTTGTCAGCAGCAAGATCGCTGGATCAGCAGCAGTCTGCTGGTGTCGCCGGCAGCGGCGGCATCGTCGGCAGCAACCTCGCACCTTCGAAACGTTGTGGCGCCTCTGAAGGCGGCACGACTGTCCACGGGCCGTTGCACGGCGGCCGTGACAGCGGTGGGGGAAGCGGGGGGGGGGGGGGGGGGGGGCAGGGGGGGGGCGCCGGAAGCACCGGGGAGGGGCGGATTCGGCAACGGCCAGCCGGCGCGGACGCGGTCAACCGTCAACGAATGGGAGGCCCTCCCCGCAGTAAGTATTTTTTTCAGAAGCCAAGTTCTTGTTGTGGAGCTGGTCATACTGCTCATAGTCTTGGCCATGACTGCCCTAGACCCGTCCAAGCGATGTGGTTTTTTGGCGTTGCTAGACACCGCGCTGCAGCCTCGGCCGCAGCCGCGGTGCTCTCGGACACAAACAGGGCATCAACAACAATCACGCAGATTCAGCAAGGCGCGCGCTAGCTGGTTGGTTTGCTTGCTGTCGACCAAATGTGTCGTCGTCGTGTAATCGCGATATGATTTCTCCTTGCCTTGCCAATTCAGGGCATTCACGGGGGCCAGCAGATGTCGCAGGTGGGGGCAGCAGGCGCAGCCGGAGCGCTTGCGCTGGTGAGCGGGTAATACGTTGCGCGTGGAGAGCAGGGGCCAACGCAGGAACTTGGGGCTGGGCAGGGTAGGCTACCGTGCAAGGTAGTGCAATAAGGTGGGGATGGGGGTCGAAGTCGAAGTCAGGGTGCGCGTGGGGGTGGGGTAGCTGAAATTCAGAACCCAAACCTGTGGGGTTGGATGTTCAGGACCTGAAATGCAGGGGGGGATGCAGGGGGAATCAAGCGCCGGCGGCGGCGGCGGCCAGCTTCCCAGTGTTACTCACACAGGCCCCTGGCCAACCCCGCCAACAACATTCGCAAATAATGTAGGCTGGCGCGGAGGCGCAGCTGGCTGCACTGCGGAGGGAGAACGAGGGCCTGCGGGCGGCGGCCCAGGAGCGTGAGGCGGCGGCCCAGGAGCGTGAGGCGGCGGCCCAGGAGCGTGAGGCGGCGGCCCAGAAGCGTGAGGCGGCGGCCCAGGAGCGTGAGGCGGCGGCCCAGAAGCGTGAGGCGGAGCTGCTGCTCGAGAATCAGCAGCTGCGGGCACAGGTGGGTTAGCGATGACGTGCGACGTGCGTGCGGAGTTTGTCGTGCAACTGGGCATTGCCCGTTGAGCACAATGGCGGGCACAGGGTTCAGGCCCGCCGAGAAGGGGGGTAGCCATCCATAGGATGGTCACCGTGGTGTCGTTGCGGTTGGGTTGCAACAGCAGTGCGCATGCATCACAACCTCAGCAGCTCGGCCGTCAGGCGAACTGATTGTGTTGGATGGGTGGGGTTGTACGTTCCAAGTCCGCTTGGGCAGAATGCGACTTATTACGGTACCCCACACACATAGGCGGATGGGTGGGCGGGCTGCGCAGACGATAGATGTGGATCCCGAGTCCCCATGCACGTCGGTTGTCTCCCCTGTGCTGACGTGGTGCACGTGGACAGGTAGCGGATGGCAGCGGGGCGGGGCGGAAGCGGAAGCGGCGCGCGGCGGCAGCGCCCGAGGCAGTGGGCGAGCGGTCGCGGCGACGGGTACTGCAGCAGCAGGTGGCGGCGGCTGAGGGAAAGGAGGAGCAGGCGGCGGGGGCGGTAGCGTCCGGGCCGGCGGCGGCGGGGGAGGCGGGGGAGGCGGCGGCGGGGGAGGCGGGCCAGGCGGGTGCTGGTGAGGCGGGGGCGGAGGCGGTAGGGGGGCAGGAGGGAGTTCAGGAGCAGCAGCGGTGAGGGCCAGCGGCAGGTCCAGCCTCAGGGCCAGCATCAGGAGTGGCAGGAGCAGGCAGGGGCTCTGCTGCAGGTGCCGGGCGGCCGCACGCAGCCGCCGGTGCGAGCGCCGCAGTGGCGCAGTAGTGGTAGGCATTGAAGCGGGTCGCATCAGGGCGTGTTGGTGGGCAGTAGGAAGCACGGAGCAGCCGTGGCCTAGACTAGGGGGCTGAGGCGCAGTGGGCAGTGGGGCTGTGTGGGGCAGTGGGGCTGTGTGGGGCTGTGGGCTGTTGATGCAGTCGGACGCAATGCAGGGCATGCGCTGGGGAGTCTTGCATTGTGCCGCTACTGCTACTGCGGTTGCAGCTAGCTCCGTCGCTGTGGCTGTGGCTGCTCCTGCCGCTGCTGCTAGCGCCGCGACCACGACGCCGCTGACGCTGCTAAGGCGCTGACTCAAGGTCAGCTGTTCATTGGGTGTCTGACCGTAGACGGTTGGCGCGGTTTGGGCTCAGATCTAGGAGGGGCTTTGGGGAGGTAGATACGCCGCCCGGGCATATCTTGCGATGTGCAGAGGCGAAACGGGTGCATCTGAGGAAGCGCCAGCATTAAGGTTGGTGCCACTGCAGTTGCTGCGCCGACGGTCGCTGGATGAAAGAGCAGCAAGCGTATGTACCGTATACGGTACGGGCGGCCGCGGCGGGGCGCACTGTGCTGAGTGACAGGCAGACAACGAATGAAGCAATCTTGTGGAATGTCTGTGGAAGGACACTGTGCGTAGTAGGGGCACCTTGCGCAAGTACGGTAACCGCGCATGCACGGCGGAGGCGGGGGGGGACTCTTCACTCAAGGGGAGAGGTGTTAAGAGACGTGGAATGAACGGCGCATGTTATAAAAGAGAGCGGCACATTGCCCACATCCGATGCTCCTTACAATTTCGGCCGGCATTCCGGGGTGGCGGTGGGCCCAGGGAGGGCCCGCACTCAGCGACGCACAACAAACGCCGCATCAGCGGGGCCTTCCCAATTAGGCCCATCCCACGACCTTCAAAGCCCCAGCCAAAGCAGACACACATCTTTCACAGCCCCACACGGACGTGGGTCATTCGCGTGTCCGCTCACTTCCGTTGATTCCGTCCACTGCCATTCAAGGAAAGAATACGCAAACGAATACTAGGGAAACAGCCAGCCCAAACAGCTCTCGCGCCCGCGTGTGCGCGCTCTTGCACTCATCTGCCCAAGTCTCCGCTCAGACCCACGCACACGGACAAAACCGCGCACCACGCAAGACCACGCAAGGCCTCATCGCACCGCTGATCACTCGATCTACCACAAACTCCGCGGCTAGCGCCCGCGTCGCCGTGTCGCCTAATCAAAGGCAGACACCTGGCGTTGCACTGCACACCAATGCGTCAAACAAGTACCGGTAACCTTCGCTCATCTTCTCTCGTGCTCTCACGCAAAACGCCACACGGCCACGCAACATCGCGCTCATACGCGCGGCTGACCTATCGCTCGCTCACTCGCCGCACCCACCTCGCCTGCGGACGAGGCGCCGTGTGTCCGCACTCCTCTTCTAACAACACCGGGCACTCGTCGGCGTGCCTCCACTGCCCAAACACCCCGCACACATTTCCCCCCTGACCCCACACACGCCACACCCTCCGCCTTCCCCTCGGACCTCCTCCCACTTCACAGCTCCGCTAGCGCCGCCCCCCCACCCTGACCCGGCCCCTCCACCGCTCCTCCCTCCCTCTCCTCCCTAGTGCGCCGCCTCCTCCTCCTTGCCCTCCTCCTTGGCGTGGCACGACAGCTTGCCGTCCTTGAGGTCCCACACCTCGTTGGCCAGCGCGCCCACGAACTCGCTGTGGTGCGAGATCATCACCACGCCGCCGCCGAACTCCTTGATGGCTTGCGCCAGCGCGCCCAGGCTGTCGCGGTCCAGGTAGTTGGTGGGCTCGTCCAGCACCAGCAGGTGCGGGCAGTGCCACATGGCCGCCGCCAGCACCAGCTTCACCTTCTGCCCGCCCGACAGGCCGCGGATGGCGCTGTGCGTGCCAAACTCAGGCTCCAGGCCAAAGTCCTGGTGGGTGGGGTGATGTGGGTCGCGGTTGGCGGGTCGCGGTTTGGGTTCGGTTAGATGGGGTTGGAATCGGTTGTGGCTTGGGTGCGGTGAACGTTGGTGTTGAACGTTGGGGGAGGGGACATTATTATGGCGTTGGTGTAGCACTTGGTACGCGAAGATTGCAGGCGGTGCAAGCGGTGTGCTTTTGTTGGGTGGTGGTGTGGTGCGCTGATGGGGCAACCGTGCCTTGTCTAGCTGAACACATCGCTTCCTTGCCCTTGCCCTCGCCCCTGCCCTTGCCTGCATGCAGCCCCCACCCACCCACGCACCTGCAGGTACTGCTCCACGGACGCGAGCGTGAGCGGCCGCGCCGCCGCCTCGCCCTTCTCGGCGTTGATCTTGTCGTCCATCTCGCGGCACAGCTTCTCAAAGCCGCGCTCCACCAGGACCTCGCGCATGATCCATCTGATGATGCGGTGACGTGGCGCGCCGCGCAGCACACACACACACACACACACACACACACACACACACACACACACACACACACACACACACACACAAACAGCAGCAGCAGCAGCAGCAGCAGTCGTCAGCAAGCGAGCGGCACGGGGGAAATACGAGAAGGTGGAACTTGCCGGCCAGCGGCGCTCATATGTCGTATACTCTCGGGCCAGCAAGGAGTCGGCATGGGAAGCCGTAAACCGTACGTGCGCCGCCCAGGCACAAACAAACCGTACGGCACCGCGGCAACGCAGGATGCGGCAATAGTCATAATATAACCTGTCAATCAAATGCAATTTCTCACCTGTTGAACTCAATGGAGGACAGGCCCACCCACTTGACCTCGTACTCGAACGACTTCTTCTTCTTGCGGCGGCCCAGCAGCTTCTCCAGCACGCGGTTCTGGCCGTCAATGACCCAGATCTGCTTCTTGATCGCCTCCTCCTCCTCCGCGGTCAGCACGCGCGTCACCTGCGTGTTTCGTGACACGGGCGCGCGCGCACGTGTGATGTGGATTCCCGCGTTGGTTTGCAAGGGGGCCACACGGCGAGGACACCTACGCCGCCCCAACGCCGCTTTCTCCATGTGTATGTACTACAGCGCACACACACGCACACGCACATGCGCCCGCGCCCGCGCCCGCGCCCGCGCACGCGCACGCGCACGCAGCCCCCGGCCTCAACACGACCTGAAGCACCCGACCTCAGCCCAGCCCAGCCCAGCCCAGCCCAGCCCGGCCCGGATGCCCACCTTCTCCGCCTCCTCCTTGTCCTCGCCCTTGCCGTAGCGCAGGCGGATGTACTGGTTGGGCGTCTTGTCCAGGTGGTCCTCCAGGTGGTGGAGCGCGTGCTGGCTCACGTACGCCACGCGCACGTTGATGTGCTTGTTCACGATGCCCGTCTGCAGGCGAGAAGGCGGAGGGCGAGAGGAGGAGGGCGAAGGGAGGGGGGGAGGGTTCCAGGTAGGCTCAGCCGGGATGGAACAGGTAGCAGGTGCAGCAAAGGCTCCGAAAATGGAAAAGGCAAAAACACACTTGCGCTCGTACTGTGATGCAGGACAAGGCACGTCCGGCGTACGTCAAGTTCAAGCTTGTTGTGATTGATGTTGTTGGTCAAATATAACCATTAAATGTGTACTCACGTCGGGCTTCAGCTCGCCGGTCATGAGCTTAATGAGCGTGGACTTGCCCGCGCCGTTGGGGCCTGCGCGAAAACAACGACAAGGAAAGGGGCGGGCGGCGGAGGAAAGGACATCAGACCAACACGCATGAAAGCCAGCCGCGCTGACCACTCTCGCGCGGCCATCCACTCTGATCACGACCCGGCTGAGCCACTCGCAAATTCCCCCTGAGCCTGTCGCCTTGGGCCAGGGGCCAGCCAGCACCTAAACCCTCCCTTTCACCCCCCCTCCCCTCGATTTAATCAACACCATCCCATGGATGCTATCCCGCGCGCGATAAGAGGCACGGCAGGCCAGGTGGGCCGCTCCTACAGCATTCTTGAAGCACTCCTCTAGGGCACCCGCCAGCCAAGCCAAGCCAAGCCTAGCCTAGCCTAGCCAAGCCTAGCCTAGCCTAGCCTAGCCTAGCCTAGCCTAGCCTAGCCTAGCCTAGCCTAGCCTACCCTACCCTAGCCTGGCCTAACCTAGCCTGGCCTGGCCTGGCCTAGCCCGGCCGCTCGCTCACCCAGGATGGCCACGCGGCTGCTCATGCGACAGGAGCAGGTGATCTGCTCCAGCTGCGGCTTGGAGGCGCCCGGGTAGGTGAACGTCACCTGGGGGGGGGGTGGCGGGGGTGGCGGGCGGGGGTGGGCGGGGGTGGGGGTGACGAGTGCAGGCGGCAGTGGGCATGGCAGCAGCTGGGATCAGCAGCGCCGAGTCAGCAGCAACCAGTTCTTGGTCCTGACTTCGCTCCCTTGCTCCCTTGCAGGTGCTGCGGGCCCGCACAAGAGCAGGCCCCTGTTCCCTGACTCTCCCTGCGACCTCCTCCCTCCACCCACCCTAACTCCCATCCACCCTAACTCCCAACCTCCCCTCCCCCTCCCCCTCCCACGCCCCCACACACCTTCTTCATGGCCAGCACGGGCTTCTCGCCGCTGGTGACGCCGTCCAGGAAGGAGGGCTTGGGGAAGTTGAAGCGCAGCGTGGCGGCGGCCAGCGTGTAGTACGACTTGGCCTCGGGCTTGACCTGTGGATGCGTGCGTGCGTGCGTGTGTGATGTGGGTGTGGGTAAAGGTGTGGGATGTGTGGGGTGCGGGGTGCGGGATGGGGTTCCATGCATTTAAGTTGGAGTGTGGGAACGGGGTGTATGACACAGAGGCGTGTACGGATGTGGCGCATGTGTGGGTTTACGCCACACGTGGGTGGTGAGCGCCGACCTTGCAGCATGCCCCCCGCCCCCACCCTGCCGCTACTCCGACTCCCTGGCCCCCCCTCCCTCCCCATGTGACTACCACCACACTGTTCCCCCCATATGGCCAAGGCGGCAGTTACCGGGTACACCGGGCGCCCCTCATGGTGGCCGCACCTTGACGAACTCCGACAGGTTGCCGTGGTAGTACTTGAGCTTGCGCGACTCGTAGTGGGCAATGTCCGTGCACACCTGTTTGGAGTGGGTGGTTGGGGATTGGGGTGGAGCAGGTGGAGCAGGTGGAGGTCAGAGGTGACAGACTCAGTCGGTGGGTCGGGGCGCCACGGTCCTTCGCTGACCGACTGGGTACAGGGCGACGCGCCGGAACGCGCCTGCCCCTGACAATGCTTCCCACAGCCCCTGCCCTTCCTTCCTCAAACCCCCTCCCCATCTTCCCCAATCCGCCGCCCCCGCCCGCCAACCGCCTGCGCCAACCCCTCCGGCCCTCGCCCTGCTTCCGCCCCCCCCCCATGGTTTGGGTTCTGGATTGAAGTACCCCCCCCCGAACCACCCAACGGCCCATCCCCCGGCCCCCTCCCGTTCTCACGTTGTCCAGGAAGCTGCTGTCGTGCGACACGATGAGGCAGGTAACCCGCGGGATGACGCGCGTGAGGTAGTCCTCCAGCCACGCCACGTTGACCACGTCCAGGTGGTTGGTGGGCTCGTCCAGCAGCAGGATGTCGGGGTGCATGAGCATGGCGCGGGCTGGAGGGCGCGGTGCGGGGGAGGGTGGGGGGGAGATAGGGTGCCATGCATGTTTGAATAATGACGAGGGAGATAGGGTGGGGGCATAGGAAGGAGATAGGAGGGAGATAGGGGGAGATGAGGAAGGAGGAGGAGCAGGAGCAGGAGGTTGAGCAGGAGGAGGGGGAGGAGGGGAGAGGGAGGGCGGGAGGGGATTGCAAGGATACGGGAGGGGAAGGGCATAGGTCAGGGTTTGAACCCCCTTCCTCCCGAGCGCACCACCCATCGCTACCCACTCCTCACTCCCCACTCACCGTCATCAAACCACGATTCCCCCCCTTTCGCTTTTGGTTTCTGGAATGAACTACCCCCCCCCACACACACACGCACACATACACATACACATGCCCCCCCCAATGCACGCACACGCTCACCCAGCGCCAGCTTCATCTTCCAGCCGCCCGACAGGCTGCCCACTTGCACCTTCTGGCGCTCGTCGTCAAAGCCCACGTTGCGGAGCATCTCCACCACCTCCTCCATGCTGGGCGGCTTGGCGGTGACTGGGAGGGCGGGGTGCGTGGCGAGGTGCGGAGTGCGGGGTAGGAGGGGCAGGGTGCGAGGGCAGGCGGGGGCAGCCGGGGGCTTGGTGAGAGTGGGGAGCGCGGGGGCGTGGTTGAGCGGCTGTTATTTCCCTGGGTCTGCCCCTGCCCCCCCCTTGAGGTGGCGCTGCCCCAACCCACTTCCCCGACCCCGTCCCCCTGCACCCCTATCTTCACAATCACCGTTCCCATACCGCCTGCGCCACCTCCCTTCCACACCTCCCTTCTCCTATCCGCATCCAAGCCCCACTTCCCACAAAACGTCCCCCTCCTCTTCCTCCTCTCCCGCCCCATTACCGCCTCCCCCCCGACTCCCCCCCCCCCGACTCCTCGCCCACCCCACCCCCGACTCACTTTGCAGCGTGGGGTCCTTGAACACGAACTCCACAATGGGGTACTCGGCCATGGCGGGGTCGATGTCCGACTCCAGGTACACCGAGCACACCTGAGCTCGCAGGTCGCAGGGCGCAGACCGCACAACAAAGGAAGAGAAGGTAAGAACACTTATAAATACCATGCTGTGTATTATTGATTTACCTGTGACGCGCGTTGGCGACTGGTGAACACGTCGCAGCGGCACGAGACGCTGGTAAGCGCCCCTCCGTGGGACACACGCGTGCCACACACCCAGCACGCTATCTCCCCCTCCGCCGCAGCGCCTTCGCCCCAGCACCCCCCATGTCACGCCCACGTCACGCCCGCCCACCCACCCACCTGGTCCTTGGGCGGGAAGCCCTCCACCTTCTCGTTGTTGATGGCGCGCATCAGCGTGGTCTTGCCCACGCCGTTGTGCCCACACAGGCCGTAGCGGCGGCCGCGCTTCAGGCGCAGGCGCGCGTTGTTCAGCAGGATCTTGCCGCCTTTGGAAGGGGATGGGGAGAGAGGAGAATGCGGGAAGCGGGGGAGGAGGGGGGCGGGCAGCGGTCAGCGGTCAGCGGCGCACGTGGCGGGTGTGTCCGAGGGCTAGTCCAATGGCTGGAGCAGCTGCGCGCCGCCGCGTGCGTGAAACCCCAGCTACCCAGTCCCCTTGCTTCCATCAGAGCTCCAAGCCGTCCTCCCCACCCCCACACGCCTCCCGCCTTTTTTCGCCGCCCCCTCTTCCCCCGCCTCTTCCCGGCCTGCGCCGCCCTCCGGCGCCCTCCGCGCGGAGCCGCCCCTCCCCCCTGTTCACCAGTCACCCCTCCCCCCTTCCCCCGTCCGCCCCGGTGCGGAGTCCCCTCACCCCACCATAGGCAAGCGAGTCCCCTCAAGCCCACCTCAAACCCTTCCCCCGTACGCCCCCGTGCGGAGCCCCCTCACCCCACCATAGGCCAGCGAGTCCCCTCAAGCCCACCTCAAACCCTCCCCCCGGCCGCCCCCGGTGCGGAGCCCCCTCACCCCCACCATAGGCCAGCGAGAACTCGCAGTTGCACAGCACGTCCTCGTCATCGTCGCTCAGGCCGTCGTCCACCACCACGTGGCTGGCCGCCTCCGCCTGCTGCGCCCAGGCCTCCGCCACCTTGGCCGCCGCCGCGTCGCCGTCATCCAGGAAGGACAGCAGGAAGGGCTCGATGATCTGGTGGGGGTGGGGGTGGGGGTGTAGCCATCCATGGATGGTGTTTAATCAATAATGGGGGTGGGGGTGGGGGAAGAGGCGGAGGAGGGGCCAGGGGTTACAACGAATGGTTAGATGAGCAGTGGGGTTGCAGACACAAGGGGTTGGCGGCGACACCCAGATTTAAAATGGGTACGGCGAGTGGGCGTAGGCACACGGCGCATCCGTGCAGCGGCCCTTCACGTTGTGGGGGAGGTTGGTGGTGCGGCGGGACATACGGTACGTGCGGGACACAGCCGCTGCCTCGGGGCCTCGGGCCCATCACAGCTTCCCCCATGTGCCACACGCCCCCACCATCGCGAACCCCGTGCCCCGCCGCCGGGCGGCCCTCCCCTCCGCCTGCTACGTGTGGTGCCTGCCCCCGGGCCCTACCCTCCTTCAAGCCCTGCTCCTCGCAACCATCCCTCCAAGGCACTCCATCCCCTTACCCTCCCAGCCCCGCGCCACCCCCTCCGCGCCCCCGCAACGCCCCCTTACCCTCTCAGCCCCGCGCCAACCCCGCCACAATGGTTGCTTTGGTTTCTGGAATGAACCCCCCCCTCCCCCCCTCCGACCCGCCAGCCTCACCTCGTCCTGCCACTTGGCAGGGTCGGTCTGCTTCTTGTTGACCATGCTGGTGGCGATGGCGGCGCAGTACGACACGGCGGTTGCCAGCAGCGCGTCACCCGCCACGTCGGCGCCGTTGGCGGCCAGGATGGCCACCAGCATGGCCTCCACCTCCGCCTCCTTGAGCACCTTGCGCTCGTCGTCCTCCGCCAGGCGCGCAGAGTGCGCCGCCTCCGCCACGCGGCGCACCGTGGTCACGGCGGCGGCGCACACGGAGCGGCACTCGGGGTCGGGCGTCTCGTTGGCGGCGGCCTGTTGCAAGGCAAGGCGAAGCAGGAAGGAAGCAGTCAGCCATGCATACATACATACAACAGTTGCGGGGGTTCAGTCCATCCCCACAGCTAATCCCACACAGGTTCCTTCGACCAACCCGTCTCCTGCGCCTCCCTTCCCTCCGTCCCCTCCCTTCCCTCCGTTCCCTTCCCTCCTCCCCTCCCTCTCCTCCTCTCCTCCCTCCCTCCCTCTCCCCGCTCCCTCCCCGCTCCCTCGCTGCTGCCCCAGGCGCCCGCCCGGCCGCCCGGCTGGCCGCCCACCTCCAGGCGCGGCAGCAGCTTGGGCAGGAAGGTGTCGGCGTCGGCGGGCACCAGCACCAGCTTGGACATGTTGGCAATGATGTTGGCGGCCTTGCGCTTGATGGCCGTCTCCTCCTTCAGGCCCTTGATCAGCAGCGGGCACATGACCGCCAGCGCGGGCGCCTGTGCGGTGCGGCGGGCGGGCGGGCGGGCGGGCGGGCGGGCGGGCGGGTGGTTCATTCCAGAAACCAAAGCGACCATTGCAACCCGAGAACCGGGTGGGGGGGGTGAGGGGGGTGAGGGTGTGTGGGGAGGGGGTGGGGTTGCAGGGATGTGTGGCAACGTGGCAGAACAGGAACTGGGGCAAGATTGGCTACGGTCTACGCCTTCCCTAGCCTTAATGCGTGCAACCCCCAACCCCCAACCCCCAATCCCCAACCCCCAACCCCCCCTAAATCCCCCTCACCTCCACGGCCTGTACGAAGGTGGTGCCGGACAGCTTGATGATGGCCTCGGCGGTCTCCTTGGGGTTGCGGATGCAGGAGAGGAAGG
Organism: Chlamydomonas schloesseri; assembly: GCA_016834595.1. Lineage (NCBI taxonomy): Eukaryota > Viridiplantae > Chlorophyta > Chlorophyceae > Chlamydomonadales > Chlamydomonadaceae > Chlamydomonas > Chlamydomonas schloesseri. The sequence goes on along the minus strand of JAEHOD010000021.1, from coordinate 1,086,621 downwards.
AGGGCACGCAGGGCGCGATGTCGCGGTTGCCCGCCAGCGCAAAGGCGCTCTCCGCCGCCGCCACCGCCGCCTCCTTCACCTCGTCGCGCGCGTCCACGATGCCGTCACTCACCTGCGAGCAGGGGTGCAGAGGGAGGGGGTGCAGAGAGAGGGGGTGCGGAGGGACGGGGGAAGGGGTCCCAGGTATGGTTGGCTAGGGGAAGACAAGCAGGGGGAGGGGGGATAATTGGGTGCGTATGGTTACGAATGCACGTACGTGGTTCGCATCCAATGGCCCACCCTGTGGTCCCTTGTTTGGATGGATGCAAACACGCCTCAAACCCATCCCTCCCCCCCCGGGAGGGCACCATTGCAATGGGTGCTTTGGTTTCTGGAATGAACTACCCCCCGCAACCAGCCCTCCCCACTTCCCGTCCCTAACGGCAACTCCCTGGCTGGGTTTGGACCCTCTCGGTTGGTTTGTCTTTGGTTCTGGGATCAACTACCACCCTCCCCCCTCCCCCCTCCTGCCTCACGCCACGGCACGCCCCACGCACCACGGGCACGATATCGGGAAGCGCCGCCTGCACCGCGTCCGGCGCCGTCTCGCACAGCGTGGAGATGATCTTGAACGCGCCCTCCTTGCACTGCCACTTCTTGGCGGGGCTGGCGCCCGACAGGATGGCGGGCATCACGCGCGGCACGGCGCAGGGGTGCAGCAGCCGCGCCAGCGCCTGGCAGGCCTGGTCGGCGGCGGCGCGCACCGCGATCTGTGGGGTTGCGGGTGCGGGGCGTGTGGGTGAGTGGGTGGGTGGGTGGGTGCGGGGGAGGGGTGGGTGGGGGTATTGTGTGCAGCAAGTGCGGTGGTTGCGCTAGCCGCGACCAAAGGGGCCCACGTAGTGTAGGCAGGTGGTGTGTGTGGTGTGTGCTGCGCACGGCGGTCCCGCGCCCTTCACCGGGCCCAGCCTGCCATTTCTTCAGACTGCGCCCGCGCATCGCCCCGCGCCTGCTCCGCAGTCTGCCTCACCCGCTTCCCTCGGCCGCCCCCCCCCCGTTCCCTGCACCTCCCCCCCTTTTCGCCCCCCCCCCTCCCCTCCCCTCCCCCTCCCCTCCCCCTGCGCCCCCCACGCCCCCACGGCCCCACCTTGTCGCTGAGGCGCTCCAGGAACACGGGCAGCATGGGCGCCACGAACGGCTCCACGGCCGCGCCCACGCTGTCGCACAGCGCGGCGTACGCCAGCAGCGCGGCCTGTGTGGGGGCGCGATAGGGGGTGGTGGTGGGGTTAGTGGTGCGGTTGGTGGTGGGGTTAATGGTGGGGCCAGGTGTGTGAGCCGCAAGCGAGAAGGTGGCGGTCGAGCCACGCGCTGCAATACCGGCCGACGGACCACCTCCTCCTGGCCCAACACATCTTTATCAGGCCAAACAACCGGTTTGCACAATCCGCAGCGCACCGCGCGATGCTCAGCTCATTCCCGGCATCCAGACTTCTGCGCAAGCAAGTGCCCGCTGCTTGCGGCTGCCCGTTTTCCAACCCGCCTCACAGTGACAACAGCTCGACCCAACCTCCCCTGGCCCCGTCCGCTTGACCCTTGTTGGCATCGGCCGCCCTCAGTGTTGACCAGCGACCTCCGCACTCCCCTTTTTGCCCCCACGTCCTCAACCCCACCGCGCGCCTAGCCCTCCGCCCCACGTTGTAACCGTCCGCCTCCTCTGCCCCCGCTCTCTTCGAATGACCTCTATCTCTGTGTCTCTCGCTCATTCAATCTCTCTGTTTCTCTCGCTCTTTCACGCACGCACCTCGCGGGCAACGTGGTTGTTCTGGTCGTCCGCCATCAGCGCCAGGCGGTCGCGCAGGCCCGAGGTCTGGCGGGGGTGGGGAGGCGGAGGACATGGGTAGGGATCGAGGTCAGTTTGGGCGCAGCGGGTTGCGAGGAGAAGTGGGAATGCAGCAGCAACAAGGTGGGGCAAGTCAGAGGACGCAGCAGTAGTAGGAGCGAAGAGGCGCCGGTGGCTGGATTGCAGCGAGCGGCTGCAACGGGCCGCACATGCCGACGCCCATCGAGGGGAGCCGCAGAGCGGCACGCGGCAGCCAACAAGGACGCAAGCATGGAGCTACTTAAGTGTTGATATTTCGTCTGACGTCAGGCGCTATTGGCCGCTGCCGTCGACTTTCCAGTCGCTTACCTTCAGCACACGCACGCCGCGGGCCTTGACGTACTCGCCAATCTCCCTGGCGGCATTGTCGCGGCTCACGCCGCCGCGCGACGCGCTGCTGCTGGCACCGCCCGCGCCCCAGCCAGAAGCGGCGGCCGGCGCCGCGGCGGCCGGGGCGGCGGGCGCGCCGGCGCGCATGATCTTAATGCCGCCGCTGGGCGCAGCGGGCTTGGGCGCGGCGGCGGAGGCGGAGGCGACTGGCTTGGGTGCGGCTGCGGCCGCTGCCCGGGGGGCCTCCTCCTTGCACGCCAGCGACAGGCGGTCCATCAGGTCATTGATAGCGGCCACCTCGGGGCTGAGGAACCCAGCGCCCGGCTGGAAAGCCGCCGCGGCGGGGTTGAAGGTCATCGTTGCTGAAGGTCTCAATCACGATCCTGCAGACAAGAAGATGCCGGGCGACAGGGGCATCTCAGATCAGTTTGAATGCATATGTACATGCGCCTAAAATCGTTCACGCCAGCAACGGGGCTGGAATAGCAGGGTGGGGCATTGGCTGGGCGGCGGGTGATGGCGCCACAGCAAAAGCCAACGCCGCTGAGGCACCCAGCAGGTCAATTGTTGTGAATGATGCATCAAGAATCAATAAAAATACATCCAGGCCCGCGTGAGCGAACGGGCGCTGAGAGCTCTCGCGGGTGTCCGTTGCTGGGGCCTGACAACCCACCTTGCGAATGGATTTAACAATAATAGTCGCTCGTGCTATATAAAACCTGCCTGGGTACGCAGAAAGATGCGTTTAAAGTAAACGGGTGGCTTAACGCTCGTGTAGCCGTGTAGCCGTGTATGAACGCGTGCAGCCTATTCCTCAGCACCTAAGCCGAGTAGACTAGAGAAGCAAGCGGCGCGCCGGGCTGGAGTACGCGAGGCTGGCCGGGGCCGTTCCTCGCAATTGGGTCGCTCTTCTCCATTTTCCCAGTCCAAAGAAATCCCTGATGCTTCAGTTGAATTATTGCTACTGCAATATTGTATGTGCATATACAGCGCCCAGCTCAAGCGAAGTGCTCCGCCGGCTAAGACTCCGCGCAACACCTCCCGGCCCCTCGCCGCGTGGCGAGGCCGTCTGCTTCTATCAATTGCATCACGACAATAATAGGCTACAACATTATTCAGAAGGCGACGACAATCAGGAGAGCGCGGGGCCTCGCCGAAAGGCCGCGCGCCTCTAGCGTCGACAGGCCGCTGCGCACCCCTAGAAGCGGGGTGCCCCCGCGCGTCGGAGTCCCCGCCGCTGCCTTGCCAATGGGGCGAGAGCCTCCAGTCAACAAGGATGCGAAGGCAGCGGCGGCAGCTGACCCTGCAGCAAAGCTGGAGGAGCTCTACAGGGTGGGTTCCATGGATCCCCGCCAGGCCAGCTGGCTCTGCTCACTCATGAGTCATGGTCCGTTAGCAGGTGCACACGTGCGGCAGTGCCTGAACCCACTGGCTGGCTCCCTTGCTCTTGACAATCACCTGTCACCCTTGTTGCATATGTCGCTGGGTGCCGTCGTTTGCGCTCGCAGGGGTTTGCACACCGCTTCGAGGGGGTGAGTCTTTTAGGCCTGATGTTGCGGCGTTGATTGCTGTGCGCGCGCACTTGTTCCGTCGGGGGCGCCTGCGGGCTTGGTACATGTCGGGTGTGCTAGGCGGCACAAGGCTTTGGGGGGTATGGGGTATGGGGTTGGCGAAGCCAAGGGGCCTCCGCAAACGACGCGGCCGGCAGACGGCGGCAGACGCACACGTGCACCTGCTGCCGATGGAGAGCCGGCGGGGACACCCTGCGGCTGCTGCTGCTGGGTTGCAGGTGCCGGAGGTGACGGCGCAGGAGGTGTACGCCTGGATTACGTCATCACAACAGGTAGGTAGGATTTCATCCCTAGGTAGGTAGGCCGTGTAGGTAGGCTGTGCCGGAGGCTTCATGTGCGTTTGTGGCGGGTTCCTGCGTTGGGTGGGGAAGGGTGGGGGCAGGGCGCGGCCGCATGCCTGGTGGCCGCATGATATGCCAAGGTGGCCGTATGGTATGGCGAGGTTTTCTCGATCTTAAGAACCGTAGCAGCCCGGAACGAATCTGTATGTAGAGTAATGGCATGGGCACCGTGTCGACATCAGTGTGCTTGCACTGCAACGTCGTCAGAGCTGGGCTGCAGGTGCGGAGGCCTCTCCTTGGTCGGTGGGTGCCTGATGCCGTGTACCCTGTGCCCTTACTGTAATGCAGCAGGTCGCAGCAACGGACCCGCAGCAAGGCAGCATCCTCAGCGGGTCAGAGCAGCAGCAGGCGGGGCCGCTGTCGTCATCGTCATCACCGCCACCGCCGCCGCCGCCTGCTGTCGTGCTGGTGGACGTGCGGAGCCATGCGGAGCAACAGGTTTGCATCGAGGGCGCGTGAGGACAGTGCTGCCACTGAAAAGTACCCGCAATGCACACACGGGTTTACGTCTGCACTTTTGTCTGAACCCAGGGCATCAGCAAGCGACCCGCTCCATTCTAGCTGCAACGGCCTCTAGAAATTGTGCCACACACGTGCACCGCCGCACCATGCCCGCCCATGGCCACAATGCCGCGCTGCTGCTGCTGCAGGTGTCTGTCCTGCCCGGTTCAACCACGTTGACCCAGAAGCAGTTTGAGGCGCGCGGGCCAGAGACCTTCCACGGGGTCAGGTGCGTGCGTTCGACCAACCTAGGGAAGGGTGCATGTGCATGACTGCATGTGCATGACTGCATGTGCATGCACGCAGCTGTCATTCAATCTTGTAAGGAAGATTACGGTGCACCATGGAAAGCGTTCAACCCTGCACCCGCTATCCACTGCTACTCAAGCATTGAATTGTGTCGTGTTGCCTTGATCTTGTGTTGCCCATCATGCGCAGGGTCGTCTGCTACTGGTGAGGTGCTTTGGGAGGTGGGAGGTGGGGCGATTCCATGCATTTAACTTTAATGAGCGGGGGGTGTAGCATGTGCCACCAGCTATAGGGGCCTGGACCCGTACCCAACTGCGCACGCCCGACCGCCCGTTTGTTAATACCGCTGTGCACCATTGCGTGAAGGGCTAGCCGAGCCGGCCTACCGGTTGCCCCTTGGCTTGTGCCGCATCGGTCACCTGGCATGCTAGTGTGTTTTGCATTGCCTGGGCATGCTCTGTGCGTCAGGGGACCGCAGAAACACGTGCGAACATAGTGCGGCCATACAGCCCACGCACGCCCGTGCCGCGCCCGCCGTCTTCCTTTCGTACGACGTCAAGACGCAGCACGCGCTTCACGTCCATGACTCCATGACCATACCTCGCCGTGCCCGCCCTGCCTGCCCGCCTGCAAACCGCTGCTGATGTGTGCTATGCGAGCAGTACGGCTGGGTACCGCAGCGGAATGTACGCCGCCAAGCTGCGGCGGTGCCACTCACACCTGCAAGTGTACAACATGCGAGGGAGCATCCTGGCGTGGGTGAGTCGCGCCGGCGATGCCGTACCGTCCTGCAGGCGCCGTACCGTACCGTACGGTAAAACACACACACACAGACACATTGCACGTGCGTGCGCCGGCCCCTGGTCGGCGGCGGCGGCGGGGCAATAGCGAGCTAGCGCCTACTGGGTGGCTCGCCTCACGTCCAAGTCACACGGCCGCCACCATAACGTCCGGTGTGCTTGCTTTATGTGCGGAGTAGCGGGGTCGTGTTCATGTTGCGCGCCCATTCCTTGCACCCGTTCTGCTGCTGCTGCGTAACCCGGCAGACGCAAGCGGGGCTGCCCCTGGCGGACCCGCGTGACGGCTCCCACACGAAGCGGGTGCACGTCTTCAGCGAGGGCTGGGCGTTGCAGGTGGGTGTGCGCGTATATGTGTGCATATGCTGTGCTACATAATCACTTCACTGTCATCACACACTTCCGAAAGTAATTAACAAGTAGAGCGCTCAGCAGCCTCAATATCAGGCCCTGCCTGCTGGAACGCAACGCCCCGCGCGCTGCTACCCCACGCTGCTACCCGCTATTCATGCCACATGAACCTCCGCCTACCTGCTGCCCCGGCCCGCCGCCGCGGCGCCGCCTCCAGATCGCCGTCCCAGCAGGCCGTCAATCCCGTGCGTGTCCGTTGCATGCACATCCATCCACGCACGCAGCGTCGTTTCCCTTCCAAGCAGCTTCGTTTCCCTTCCCAACCTCCAACTTCCGTAACCACCTTGCGTGACCACCGTCGCTCCTCGAACGACACATCCATCCACCCATCCCCGCCCCTACCTACTGCTGGCTGCTGCCTCCTCCGCAGGGCGACGGTTACGAGCCGGTGGTCTTCCGGCGGCCGCTCGTGTCGCTGGCGCTGGACAGCGTGGGCGCGGCAGCGCAGGGGCTACTCCGGGCGGTGACGGGCGGCGGGGGCCGGCACAGACACGCTGCTGCTGCTGGTGCCCAAGCGCAGGCGCAGCAGCCGCAGCAGCCGCAGCAGCCGCAGCAGGGGCATCAGCAGGAGCCTTCCGGGAAGCAGCTGGGAGTAGATAGCTAGTGGAGCTTCATGGTTCTGGCTAGTAGTAATTTGTAGCTATTTAGGGTTGAGGGTTTAGGTTTTTACGGCTTAGGTTGGCGCGTAGGGAGCAAGGACAGACTGCAGCCTGCAGGGTAAGCCGCTGCCGCTCCCAATGAGCACAGTGCGGCGTGATTTATTGATCGGGATGGAGTGCTGACTTGCTTGGTTGATTGCGCATGCACGTGACGGTGGTGGACGTTGCGCAGCTCAACACATGCACACGACAGTGACGATGCAATTGAGTGTGCTTGTGAATAGATGACAGGCGGTTGTGGCCACTGGTAATAAGTGGGACACAGGTACAGACCCAGATACTCCGCCGGCCCTGCATCTGCAGCGGGACTACTGCAGTAGGCTGGTTTGAGTGCGTGAAGAATGGCTGCCGGTGCCCGGGCGGAAGGTGCGCGTGCGGAGGGTTCAGGAGGGTTCCTGGCGCTCGGCCATCACACTTCACCCCGGCACCCAACTTCCGTTAGTTTTGTCTTTCCCTGGATTGCGGGCGCCGAAGCGCTTAAACAGCGCTTTGGCCCGTCCCCAGCCTTCTGCGGCGGGAGGAAGTCGATTCAGGCCGAACAAAAAATGACCGGGTCGGATTTTCTGCGCCAGTTCTATGCTCAAGTTGCTGATTAACGTAACCTACGCGCTTGATCAATTTTTGGGGTTCGAGCCCAGAGTATCCGTTGGAGGGCTGCCAATTGGCGCTAACGTCGTGCGCCGTACTCGGGGGGAGAATAAATGCAGGGCCGGCTGCTTGGCCCTAAAGCATTAAGGCTGCTCTCACAGAGAGTCCCTGTTACTTGTTGCTCATCAAAAGGCGTAGTATAGCTCTGCTACTCAAGATGGCGAACCGCTCTTTTGTTGCTGTCGCGCTGCTGGCGGTGCTGTTCGTCGGTGAGTGATGAGTGATCTTCAGATGGGAAATGACACTCGCCGCTGGCATGTGTAGTGAGTAGTGTGGCCGAGCGATGTGGTCGCATGCCAAGCGAACGCAACTCAGGCTCGCTCGCGGCTGGCTGCTAGCCGGGGCCCTACCTCTGGTCGCTTAGTTCAAACACTGCACCTAACATCGCAGCTCAGTTGTTATCTTCCTGCCGCTGCTACCGTCCAGGAACCACGCACGCTAGCGCCCACGGTCCTTTTGCCTGCCTTCCCCACTTTATCGCTGCTTGCAGGTGCTGCCCATGCCAGCAGCCGCGCGCCCCCTCCTCGCAAGCCCAGCTACTCTTCCCTGCAGGACCTTGTGAACAAGCGCAAGGACCTGGTAAGCCGCTTGATAAGCGCCAGCACGCGACGCACACGCCCGGGACTGAACAAATGGAAGGCTGGGACGGGCTAGCGCGCCATGCCTTACCGTAGCATGGACGCTTCGCCCACACGCCCCCTACCTGCGCATGCTCTCCGCTGCCTGCAGAGCATCGCCAAGTACATTGCCGAAGAAATGCCTGATTGGTTCCTGAAGCTGTACGACAATTTCAGCGGCACCATGGCCATTCCCAACGACGCTGTGAGTAGGACGTACTGTAGTAGATAGCCAGTGGCATTACTATTAGTGGCATGATAAGTGCCGCCGCAGTCCCATTGAAGCTCAGCAGGGGTGAAGCCGCTCTCACCCGTGCCGTAATGTTGGTTTTGGCCACTCCCGGCCCACCGCCCCACACCTACCACACCACGCCCCCGTGCCACAACCCGCTGTCTTTGTGCATGCACTCCTCCTCCCTCCATCCCACCCATCCTGGCATTTACCCACCTGCTGCCTACCCATCCCCCGCGCTTAAGTCCTGAATGCCCCAGGGCATGCTCGCTTTCCCGCGGTACTGCGAGCGTGTGTACTTTATGCGACCGTGCATCTGCCGTATAAATCAACTAATAACACTGATACGGCAGCTCTCCTCGCTCATGGCGGGTCGAAATCTCCACCCCTCGCTGGCTCGGCAACCCGTCGCCGCTGCCCCCTCGCTCCCCCCTCCCGTTACTCCCATCAAAACTACCATGCATGCACGCATGCAGGCCTTTGAGATGTACACCGAGATCTGGGGCGGCCTGGAGGCCTTCAAGGATCTGCCCGGCCGCTACCTGTGAGTAGCTACCGGTAGCTAGCCGACATTCGCGCGCGAACCACCCGCGCCCAGCACCTGCTGCTCGCTGCACGTGTGCACACATACACCCGCACTCACACTCAACAGACATACACACGAACTTCGTTTATTACCTCCCTCCCCGCCCACCATACACGCACGCACCCACCACCAGGGGCTACCTGATGCTGTACCACACCACCTTCGAAATGGCCGCCTACTCCAAGGACCTCAAGGGCACCCTCGTGAGTGCACGCATGCGTGTTGCGGAGTGCCGCGTAGTCGGTGCCGTACGTACACACATGCATCACACACCGCGCTCCTTGCCACCTCCCCGCCAAACTGGACATGTGTAGATAGAGATTCCTCCTATGTATGGCCCATGCATTCATACAGAACATAAGTGCGCACCCCGTGACGCCCCGTACGTGTTGTGCGTGGAGCGAGCATGTGATTATCACACAGCTAGATAGCGTAGGGTTGTGCTGTTGATTTCCAACCAACAACCCAAGGCTCGGCGCCCTGCCTGGCTACCTCACCTTTTACACGCTCGCCTGTCTCGCTCCTGCTGCCACCCGCCCACAGGCCGTCGACACCGCACTGTTTGGTTACAAGTTCACCGTCGCCAAGTGAGTAGTGGTCATGGTGCGCGTGCATGCGTGATTGCATGCTGCTGCTGCTGCTGCAGGGTGGGTTGCTACTGCTGCCGGTACTGCCGGCTCGCTCGGCCAGATGCATGCCGCGCGCGCAGTTCTCACACCCGATGCTATATACCCGCCTCTGGGTTTCAATTGTCACGCACATGACATGCTTTTCGGTGTGTGGCTACTTATTTAACTTATTTGATTGCACCATCCCGCCCTGCTTTCCTTCCACAGGACCAGCCACGGTGTTGCCGTTGCCTCGCCCCACACCATCGCCCGCGTCATTGAGGCCGACATCAAGGTTGGAAAGGTGAGTGATGAGCGTGCCCCTTATTCAGAGTCAGAAGCACCTCATCCGTAGGTCTTGACCCCAGCCAGGGTGAAAAGCTGGCTGCATTGAGATGCGTTGCTCATCCAGTCATCCAGCGTCGGAACGCACCGCAGTCCCCTCAAACCCCTTCTGATGTTTTTCTTCTCCATTCCGCGCGCCCCGCGTGCATGCAGGGTGTGGCTCACATTGTGGACCGCGTGCTGATTCCCTTCGAGCCCGCCACCGCCGAGTTCGACTTTGACCCCTACGCCAGCCTGGGCGATGTGATTAAGGCCCTGGGCTCCGTCTCCCTCTACGTGAGTGCGCTCACGAGTGCGCTTGCTTTGGTCGGTCTGCAGGGGATGCGCGGCGGCAGAATGCTCGCGGCCAGTGAAAGGTTGCAAAGCCGTACGCTTGCCTGGGCGAAAGGCGAAACATTAAGACACACCTGATTTCATATTTTGGTGTGTTGGTTGACGCGGCATGCATGCCTGGTGGCTGCTGAGGAAGCATCCCAACGCTTGGGATGTCGGGATGCTACCACGGATGCCAACGGGATGTCATGGCCCCCGTCCTTTCACTATAATAAGACCAGCTCGCGACTCAACTTCAATCAAACCTATACACCACACAGGGCGCCATGGCTGCTAGCAAGGACGGCCAGGACATCCTGGACTCCACCGACCTGGTCGGCACCATGGCCCTGCCCACCGAGGAGGCCTTCACTGCCTTCGTCGCCGAGGTCCGTAATTTTATAACAAGCATGAATTGTATACTCACCTGCAATCATCGCATGAAGGTCATGTGATAGAGTTGCACTAAAAGTACTAAAAGGCGGTGCTTTTGGAATTAAACAGGTCAAGAAGACCAACGTCACTGGCCCCGCCCTGGACTACGCTGTGGTGAGTTTTAATGCGTTGCTGAATGCGCTGCAGCCGTTACCCATACCATGCAACTCAGGTCCAGTTTTATTGCTACGAACGTTCGCATGCAAGATGACAAATGAACGGCGGCGTCACGGCGTTGCTAACGGTTCCTATCCCTCCTGGAATCCTGGATTTCCCCAACCTCGCCACAACTGCCAACTGCCAACTGCCCACCAACAGAACATGATCCTGGGCGACCACCTGAACCTGGCCCGCGCCTACGACTCCGAGACCATCGCCGGCGTGAAGCAGGCCCCTGTCGGCTGGAGTGAGTGGTGACGTGCGCGTGCGCGGCCTCAAGCGTTAACATCAACACCGCCCTAGGAAGTCCCCTTCGGACAGCCCTGCCCACCCACCCACCTGCCCAGCAGACTGCCCACAGCAGGGTGCCCCAGGAGGCCTACCCGCCTGCAACCCCGTGCATTGCTGATGCCCGCCGCTGTACATATATACACCCGTCGTGCCCGCCTCGCCGTACGTACAATAAACTAATCACGCCGTACACGCCTTTCGCCACGCCGCGGCCTCCACTCTATCTCCCGTCTCCCCACGTGCCGTGCAGACGTGACCGCGTACGGCACCCCTCAGGGCCACTACTTCGATGTGGAGATCAGGTCGGACGGCCTGTACCTCAAGGGCTACACCACGGGTGCGTTGATATTTTTATATGACACAACTGTGTAAACCGTTACGCACATAAATCATCATGGCGTGATGAAAGGCCTGGTGCCATCCAGTTGCATGAGCTTGTAGTCCGCACGTGCATGTCGCCTTCCCCACGGCCGGTGCCTGTGGGCTGTTGCTCACCATGTACCCGTCCCCCCTTCCCCATGGCCCCGCCGCCCCCCCCCCCCCCGCTTACTTCATCCTCCCGGCCTCCCCCGCCCCTCCACCCCTCCTCCTCTGCTCGCTGCAGGCAAGGTCATCTTCCCCGACGTGCCCGTGGGCCAGGGCAAGTTCCTGATCCACCTGGTGGACTCGGTGCGTACGGCGTGTGTGAATGTGTGTGTACGGCAATTGTGTGTGTGAACGGCAAGTGTGTGCGTGTGTGTGTTTGGGCGGGGGGCGCACGGAGTGGTGTGTGTAACAGTGTAAGCCTGGTGCCACACGGCACGGCACCTGCTGCCTGGCTCCTGCTACTCACGCAATACACACGGGACGGAATGCCCCTACCTGCGCTGCCGTACATGTTGACCGGTATGTGTTCCTTGCGCGTGGGACGGCGCGGGCCCGGTTCGGACCTGTAGCTTTGCCTGTCTCTTTCCGTCGTACTCAAAAAAACCATGCCCCACCCCACACACACGGCACGCAGGTGATGATCACCGCCCAGACCGCCAAGGCCTTGGGCCTGTCCGCCACCGCTGGTGGCCGCTAAACCCGCAGCGGATGAGCCCCACGGGAGAGCGCCCAAATGGCTTCCTGAATCCTGAGCGTGCGAACTGTTTACAATTTTTGTCACCTGATCGCTTTTAGTGGAGAGTTTGCATTCATTCATGGTATTGATCAATCGAGAGGCTGCGCCGGCAGGCGCATGCAGCAGGACTCGTGCTCGCGTGCTTGCTGAAATCAGCTGTTGGCGTCTGACGCCAGAGCGGATTGGGCAAGCTCTTTTCCATACTGCTTATTCCCCATTCATTGTTGTGGCAGCTTAGCGCGCCACACCCCCCATTGACGTTACATCGTGGGCATCAGTACACGAATGAAAGTGCCGAGCGCCGCAACAGGCGACTGTACGTGTGTCCCGTCACACACTGTAAAAGGCAGGGCTTTCCTTCACCTCTTGCCGCAGCCACCCAATGATGCATCGTTCCTCATCAGCAGCGCACACACTGTGTTGGAACAGCCATACGCCTCCAACGCCACGCAAGCGCCTTACCAAGTCCCTGCCCCCCATCATTGCTAACTGCCAGCATGATGACTGCGCAGTAGTTGTGTCGACCAAGTGCGTCACGCACTGGAATCGTATGCACCGAACTAGGCCAGGGTATCCCGGACTGCGGGCCCTAAGTCACAGCTTGTTGGAACACTAGGGAAGAGCCCTCCGCTTTCTCTTTCTCATTCTTTTCGAACAACGTATAGTTAGTGCTTCACATTGCGCCGCATGCTCTCCCTGCGTGATTGAACTACGAGCGGACGGTTGAGGCGGAGCTGTAGCGCGCCCGCCACGCGCCCAGCGCCGCCGCCAGCGCGCCCATCACACGGGGGCTGTACTGCCACTCAGTCATCACGGGGATGGAGGCGGGCGGCTGTAGCAGCTGCTGCAGCAGCACCTCGTCGCCGTCCGCCTCGTCGCCGCTATCACGACGGCCTGCTTCATGGCCGCCGCCGCCGCCGCCGTTGCGGTCGCCGCCATTTGCAGCAGCTGCTGCTGCTGCTACAGCATCAGGTTGCTGTGGCGGCGCCAGGGGATGGGTCAACAGCGCTGGCGGCGGCGGCGGCGGCGGTGGGGGAACAGGCGAACAGAAAGACGCAGCAGTAGGTATCTTGTGCCGGCCCTTGAGTGTGGGCGTGGGCGGCTCGTGACTCATCTCCAAGCCGGCAGCAGTAGCACCACCGGCAGCAGTAGCGCCACGGGCAGCAGTAGCACCTGTGCTGGCCTCTACGTGCCGGTAGGCGGCTACGCCACCTGCTGCATGAGGCCGCCTGGGCGGCAGGCGGCGACAGCATTCAGCAGTTTGGTACGTGCTACGTTGTGTCTTCATATGCACCCGTAACCTGCTTCCGTGAGTGCAAAACCTATTGCGCTACAATCAAGAACCGAGGGCGCAATACAAGAATGAGGAGCATTCCCACCCACAGATTCCCAAGCATCCCACGCACTAAGTCCGGCGTAAAAGCGCACCTGGCGCATGGTAATACGCGGCGGCCGGCGGCGGCGGCTCGTGAGCATAGCCGTTGGGCCCGGTGGCGGCTGCAATACCAGGCGCCATGGACTCACGCCGGACGTGATTCCGGAACTTGAACTCTTCTTTCTTTCGAATCTGGTCCAGCATCTGCGACCGGAGGTCCAACCCTACCGCCGCCACGTGCGCCACCGCAGAGGCTGGCGGCGGCAGCGGCGGTGGCGGCGGCGGCGGCGGCGCAGCCGGCGGGGAGCCGCCGCCAACTCGATACTCGGCGCTGGTACCTGGCATGGGCGCCAGTGGCGGCGTTGGAGGGCTGCTGGGAGGGTAATGGCTGCTGCCGCCGTATGCCGAGGCGGCAGCAGCAGCTGCCGAGGCCGGTGGCGGCGCGACGTCCCAGGCGCCGCCAAAGCTGGGCATGCTGTGCTGAGGCCCCGAGTACAGCTGTTGCTGCTGTTGTGGATGCTGTTGCTGGTGCTGGTGCTGCGGCTGGTAGCTCTGTGGGTGCTGCTGCTGCTGGTGCTGCTGGTGCTGAAGGGAGCGGGTGGAGCTCCGAGCGGTAACGCTCCCGCCGCCGCCGCCGCCCATCTCGCTTCCCCCACCCTCATGCAGCATGCGCACCAGCGTCTGCTGCATCTGCACCAGCGTCGCGCGCTCCTGCTCGCGCGCCGCCGCGGTGGCAGTAGCAGCCGCTGAGCTGGCAGTAGCATCGGCGGCCATGGTGCGCCGCGCGCTGACGGCGCCGCTGCTGCCATTCGCTGCGTAAGGCAGTGCCGCGATCCCAAAGTCGTGCAGTAGAGGCAGCGGCTCTTGCGGTTGTGATTGCTGCTGATACTGTATCTGGGTGTGCCGGGCCTGCGCCTGCTGCTGCTGCTGCTGCTGAGCGGCTGTAGCAGCTACAGCCAGGTCCACCAGCGCCGCTTGCACGTTGGCCACCGTCTGCTGCAGCCCCGACAGCCGGCCCTCCAGCTTGTCGGCTACTGCCGCAGCGGCGGCGACGGCTGTAGCATTGGCGACGACGGTGGCACTGCTATTGCCGCGTTGCGGCGGCGCCGGCGGCTGGCCGCCAGCGCCGTACGCACCGCTCCCACCCGGCGGGCCGGCGAAGGAGTAGGCAGGGCCGCTATGGTGCGGCGGCGGGCCGGCGGCGGTGGCGGCGGCGGCGGCCGCCAGGTAACCGGAGCGGAGCTGCTCCGAAAGCATGTCCAAATGCTTGAGACCCCCGGATCCAATTTGCGGAATGCCACTCATGCGCAAAGGTGGCGGCGGCGCGGCGGCAGCGCCGCCGCCGCCAGCAAAGTCCTGATGATAGGCGAAGGCCGCCAGGGGATCGGAGGAGCCGCGCGAGCCGATGGACTCGGGCCCCAGCCGGCCGGCTGTAGCAGCCGCTGCGGGGTGCAGGCTGTAGCTTGGGCGCTGCGTGTCGGGGGCCCACGTGACACCGGCGGCGGCCGAAGGCCGGGCCGCGGCAGCGGCGGCGGCGGCGGCGGCCGCGCGGCGGCTGTGCACAGCTGAGGCCCGCGCAGCCTCCTCCCTGACGCCGGCAGCGCCGGCGGCGGCGACCGCCGCCGCCGCCAGCGTCTCCGTCGCGCGCTGGGCCAGCGGCACCTGATGGGACAGGTAGGCCTCCATGAGGCTGGCACTGGCGTCGTCGCCGCCGCCTACGTCATCGCTGCCGCCGCCGCCGCCGCCGCCAGTCGCGGCGTACTCCGTATCGTATTTGCGGCCGTGGTAGTACCCGCCAGCGCCGGCGCCGCCGCTCGCGAGCCTGGACGCACGCGTGCCGCCGCCGCCGCCGCCGCCACCGCCGCCGCCGCCAGCACGGATGTCGCTGGCGCGGGGCGGCGACTCGGCGCGCGGCGGCGCCGCCGCCGTCGGGCGCCGCGACCGGGCTGCCGGCGGCGAGACAGAGGAGCGGCGTGGCGGCGGCGGCGCCATGTGTGACACCTTGCGGCTTGCGCCGCCGACCGCGGCGCTGGACCTGCCGCCGCCGCCGCCGCCGCCGCCGCCGCCCCAGTATCCACTATCACTGGCTCCACCCAGGAGCCTGGAGGAGGCGGCTTCCCTGCGGTGGCTGCTGCGGCCGCCGCCGCGGCCCGTTCCGGCGCGCTCACTTCCGCCGTCTCCCTTGTCGTCATCATAATAGCGGTCGGCATAGCCATCGTTGTCGTCGTCATTGGCATCTTCGTCGCAGCTTCCGGGGCCGTACTGACGGCGCGGCCGCTCGTGGATGGTGGAGGGGCGCTTGCTGTCGCTGCGGCCTCGGACCGGCGCGACCGCGGCTGCCGCGGCGGCGGCGGCGGTGGCGGCGGCGCTGTGGCGCACACTCGCGCGCGAAGCACGAGCCCCACCGCTGCCGCCACGTGCGTTGCCGTAGTCGTCTCGGTACGGCACCTTGTCATCGGAAGCCGTTGCGCTGCTGCCGCCGCCGCCGCCGTACGCGCCGCCGCGCTCCTCCTCCTCCACCTCCCCTTCCTCCCCGCCCAACTCCTCGAGCAGCAGCAGCGGCCGCCGCTCGTCGCCTTTCCGACCACCGCCTAGGTGGCGGCTGTGGCGGCTGTGGCTGCTGTGGTTCCGCGCACCGCCGCCGCCGCCGCCGCCACCCCCGGTCAGCCCCGCTGCAGTCGCGGCAGAGCTGGGCGGCGGCCGCAGGCCAAAGGAGAATTCGCTCCTCCGCAGCGGCGAGGAGCCCTTCGAGCCCTTTACTACGCCCTTGCCAGGGCTCCCGCGGCGAAAGCCAGACGGCGGCGGCGGCGGCATCTCGGACCGGCTGGCGTGCTGCCGGTGCGCCGCGTGCGACGCGCCGCCGGTGCCGGCGCCAACGGCTGGCGCTGCCGTCATGCGGCGTGTGCCGCGGAGCACATGAACCGGCTCCGACGCCGCGTACGACGATGCCGTGTCGTACGAGTGGTCATCATCTGCGTCCCTGGCCCCGCTGCGGCCGCCGCCGGCGTCGCTGGCGGCATAGCGACCGGCGCCGTCGCCGTTGCCATCGTCCATCATCAGCAGCCGGCTGCGGGAGGAGCGGTGTCTGCCTCCGCCGCCGCCGCCGCTAGTGCCCCCGCCAGCCGCGCCGTCAGCGCCAGCGTAGAAGGAGTGCTGGGCGTGGTGGTAGGGCGCGGCGGCGGCGGCCTCCGCTGCCGCGGCAGGGTAGGGCGGCGGCGACATGCTGCTGGGACGAGCGGAGGCGGCTTCGGTGGGGGCGGCGGTGGTGGGCCGGCGGCTGGGCCCGCCGGTCACCTCCTCCAACCTGCATGCACGTGAGCACGGGCGCCATGTCGGGGCGGTGTCAAGGTGTCAAGGAACAGCGCGCGGGGAAGGGCAAGGGGGAGCAGGAGGAGCCGCCGTCCTTGTGAGGGACAGCGTTGCGGAGAGGCGCTTCATTGGGCGCTGCCAAAGGAGCTAACCGGGGTTGCCACCTTCCGCGCCCCCGCCCTCGCACCATCAATGCCAATCATCAGCCGGCCCTGCCTGCTGATCGCCTGTAACCGCCCCGCCCCGCCCCCAGCCCCTGACCCGCCCCTCACCCCTACCCCTACCCCTACGGCCCTACCCCCTCCTCCCACCCACCCACCCACCCACCTGCCCTCCTCGTGCAGCCGTGCCAGCAGCTCGGGCCGCGGGATGGCAGCTTGGCTGAGCGCGCGGAACCACAGCGACTGCATCATGCAGCAAGAGGCGGCAGGAGGCGGCAGGATTCGTGTGGGGAGAGTGAGCACCGGGCGTTTGGCGGCACGACGTTTGGGCGCGAGGGGTTGGGTGGGTGGGGGGGTGGGGAACGAGGAACAGCTGATGACGAGGAGATCGAGCTGGGAGAGCGGTGCAAAGCGAACGTTGCGGAATAGCCGGCGCAGAAACCCGCCAACGCATCGCACGCAGCCGGCAGCCCAGCCAGCCACTCACCAGCCGGAGCATGCCAGCGCCCCCTCCCCCTCCCCCTCTCAAACAAACACAGACACAGAGATGCGAGATATCCCCTCCCCGCTTCTGGTTTCTGGAATGAACTACCCCCCGCCAGCAAACGGGAACGCAGCCTCGGCGAACACGGCGCTGGAGCCAACGGTAATGTACCCGCTGTTACGCTGGACATCGGTACTTCACAACCATTTGATAAACACCATCCTATGGATGGCTACCCCCCCCCCCCACCCACACACATACACACACACGCGCCTCAGCTACCTGCAGCTCCTCGCTGACCGCGGCCACGGTGAGGAAGGCCCGGGAGGCGCGGCCCTCGGCCGCCAGCGCCTCGGGCGGCAGCGTCACGGTCAGCGCGAAGGGCTTCTCGCCTGCGTGGCGGTGGGCACAAGGCATGACACGGTGCCGTAAGGAAAACGGCACAGGGCGCGGCAACCAAGCAAGGGGACGAATCAGCAAAAGGCTCGGGGGAGGGAAATGCACGGTAAGGTCACAGCTCAGCCGCTGTCTGTGTGGCAGTTGGCGCCGACGATGACACGTCAACAAGTCATACCGGCGTACGCCTAGCGTACCTGTGCGGTTGACCACGGTGCGGCACGCCACGCTGCTGCCTTCAAGCGCGATGAAGCCGCGCGGCCGCACACCCGCGCCCTGGCCGTCGAACCAGAAGAAATTGCTGCCCTGCATGTGATAGAATCGGTGTGCGGGAAGGGGTAGCGGGGTTGGGATGGGTAGCGCAGCGGGTTAGAGGGAGAGGGATCTCCCTGCAGCTGTAACACACATGTGACAGATATGGGAATTGGCGGGCAAACCGAGTAAAAGGGCTGAACGGGAAGGCTACGTTCGGCGGCGTGGAGCAACTGAGGCAGGAAGTGTGGGGGTGTTCAATATACGTGTCCTCTATTTTTGCGTGATGCATAATCCCATTGTGTGCCAGCTTTGTGACCCTGCCAAGGTGGCCGTCTGCGTAAAGGGTGAAGTCCACGAGGCATGTCTTGCGTCCCTAGAGATTCCCACATTAACATCGCCACGAAGCCACTGGTGAAGCAACCACAGCGCCGCGCCGCACCTTCAAGATAAAAAAGCGCCTCTTCCAGGCCGTGCTGCGGCGACCTGCGAGGTAAGTGGGTGCGCCGCGCAAACCAGGAGGCGTGAGCAACTGAGCGTGCGCCGATGCTTTGCTGCCAGGAGAGCAAGGGCCACGAAGGTCTAGGAACCGTCGCACGGTACGGGGAGCTTACCTTCCTTATCGAGCCATCCAGACAAGTCAGGAGGGTCCCAAAGTAATGCTTGATCCTGCGCGCACAAGACACAGCGAAGTGCCATCAACGAGTTGTCAGGACCCATTCGAGTCGCCCCAGCATCCGCCTTGAGCCGAATGCTTTTACACGGCCCATTTTCAGCGCTTATACTGACTCTGTCTTTGGCGGAGCCGCCCCAGAAGGCGCTCGAGCAGCAGGGAAGCATTGCTGGTTAACTTGCGAGGCCACTGGTGTGCAATGAGCTACGAGACTAGTTCAGTAATCAGAAAATACCATTAACAATTTAAGTGAGGGTTTGCGCGCCACCGAGGCGCATGAAGGACAATGTTTGTTCGCGCGCGACCGTCCGTCTCCCGCGGTGCGCACAACCGGAACTCCGGCGCTGGCTGGCTACTATTATACGTATGTTTTCGTTATACTCGCTCAGCTATGCCATCATCATAAAAGCATCGATCGCGAAAATATGGCTCCCGTCCCGCGTGCGTGAGGCAAGCTATGCGGAATTGAAACGTGTCTGGAATAGTGTATTCAGATTGAATATACTGACTCAAAGCTAAACAGCGAGCCTGCTCTTCCATCGGCTTCCTGCATGAGTCGTCGGGGCAAGCAGGCACAAGCTCGGTTTGCTCCGCACAGCACGTCCTTGTGTTCTTGTAGTACGTGTTGTTGTGTTCAGTAGCATCATATTCTACTCCTTTAACGCCGGGCTCCTTTCCGACAACACACTCTATTATCGCCCCGAGAGGCTCTACAAGCCTACAAAATGGCCTTCTGGGGCGCAGTAGTCAAGCCTGGCAAGCCGCATGCGTTCGTGCCGCCGCCCGAGGACTGGAACTTGCACCTTTCGCAGGCATGTTGTCTTTTCTGTATTACAAATGAATTTACTTGGCATAAAAATTGTTGTTGCGCCATCATGCTGTCAAATTGACTGACACCTGCCGGCATTTTACCGCGATTTGCGCGCAGGCGGCTCTGGAGCCCACTGTTAAGGAGGGCACCCGCGTTTCGGTGGCAGTCAAATCGGATGAGAAGGATGACCCCATCATCGTGTGCACGCTGACCGCCGGTCGCCAGGACACGGTGCTGCTCGACATGTTCTTTTCGCAGGTGCGAATATAGCTCCGCGCGGTGTGCTGCACGACCGTTTAGGGCCATCCTGTAGATATGGAGCTTCAAGGTTGAGGCGCGGGCGAGGTGGCGGCGCTCCAGCCGCATTCAAAGCCTTCTAGAACCCCGGCTTCCGTTGACGCCGTTGGGCTGCGGCGGCGGCGGGGGCGGGCGCGCCGCAACAAACGGAAAAGTTGCAGTCACACTGCCAGCCGGCACAGCTGCCTACAGTACTGGGATTTGCTTCGCTGAGCATACGGCACGCGACGCTCTCAGCCTCCGACCAGCAGCAGCGGCTGCCTGCTTCCTCCTCGTGGTGCTGCCACTGCCGACGTGCGGCCGCGGGCTGCTACTGCCGCCTGCGTCTCCTGCGTTCAGAACCGCTGCAGCCGTCGCATCATTGACGCGCAGCACCACTTCGAGATTAATGGCACATGTTGCCAGTCGTAAATGCGGCCCCCTCTTTCAGCACTAGCACCACCAGCGCCATCACTTGCTACTGCCGTGCGATTGCCTGCTGCCGCCGCCGCCGCCGCTGCCGCTGCCACCTGGTGTACCTCCGGACGCCGCTGACCGCAACTGCCGCCGACTTGCTACTGCCGCTTGCACTGCTACTGCCAACACCGCTGCTGCCACCGCCGCCGGTCCCCCCTCGCAGTACTCGGAGTTCTCCATCATCGGCAACCACCCGGTGCACCTCACGGGGTACTACACGCCCGCGCAGGTGGGGACGGGGGGAGGGGCTGGAGGAGGAGGAGGAGGAGGTGGAGGAGGTGGAGGCACAGGCGGGGGAGGGGATGGCCGCCCATGCGGGTGGTGGCTGCATGCGTGCGTGTTTGGAAAGGGGGCCTGACTGAGGAGTGAGTGAGGTGGGGCACCAACGCGGTGTCCAAGGCCGGGGCGCGCAGCGGCGCTGCGCGGGGGCCCGCGTTGCGGCGGTGGCGTTGCGGTGTGTGTGTGGGGGGGGGAGGGTAGTTCATTCCAGAAACCAAAAGCGAAACGACCCGGTGTGGGGGGTCGCATGGGGCCGCGTGTTTGCGGCACAGGTGCAGGACGCCCGAGAGCGAGGGGGCCTCCGAGGTGCGCATACCGCACAGCAGCCAGTTCCCATCCAACATTACGACATGTGTCATGCGGCGGGGGCGGGGGGGGGACGCATGCGCGCACGGTCGCACGTCGCCGCCGCCGCCGTTGCCCCAACCTCCGACACGCGTTACCTTCACCCCCTTCTACGTATACCCCGTCATTAATTAAACATGCATGGCACCCCCTTCAACACACACACACGCACACCTCCAAATAACAAACCGCCAACTAACAAACCGCCAACTGACAAACCTCCGCCCACCTCCCACCCGACAGCACCTGGAGGACGACGAGGATGACGAGGGCGAGGAGGACGAGGACGAGGAGCACGCACTGGGCTTCCCCATGGGCCACCCCGCGCTGATGGGCCACGATGATGACGAGGACGACGGCGAGGACGAGGACGAGGATGAAGACATGGAGGATGGGGAGGACGAGGACGAGGTGGGTGGGTGGGTGGGTGGGTGGCGGCCTGGTTGGAGGGGAGGGGTGGAGAGACAGGCGGGCAGGCGCGGAGAGAGGGTGGGGTGGGTGGAGTGGGTGGGGTGGGTGGGGTGGGTGGGGTGGAAAGCTCATTCCATTTCCCAATGTGGGGGCTCGTACATTTGGAGCAAGGGGAGGGGGCAGGGCGATGGGAGCACGGAGGGGGGGGGGAGGGCCGGCGGGAGGGCGGTGGACTGAGGGTGGGGGTTACGCGGCCGCATGAGCGCATCGTGGCAACCTCATGATCGGCCCAGGTCTGGCCGCCAGGCCGCCGCCACCACATGCAAAGAAGAATGCAAACAATAATGATGTCTAGCTATCATACAACTGACGACCTCGCAACAACGCCAACGCCAACGCCGACCGAAACAGGACGAGGATGAGGACGAGGACGAGGACGACGAGCTGGACGGCGATGGCGACATGTTTGGCTTCCCGGGCGGCGGCCGCAGGAAGCCGCAAGTGGTGATCGAGGAGATCACGGAGGAGGATGACAAGGTAGGTGGGCGGGTGGGTGGGTGGGTGGGCGAGTGAGTGCGGTCGGTGGTTGTCGCCACCTGGTGGGGATTTGAGTGGGAAGGGGGGGCCTTTGGGGGGCCCTGGGGGCGGGGAGAAGGCCGAGAGGTGGAGCGGCAGGGGAGGAGGGCGATGCTGTGGGTGGCGTGCGGGTGGCGTGCGGGGGGCTGTGTGGATGCTGGGGCGGGGGCGGGGGTTGCAGGGGGTGGCAAGGGGAGGGGCGGGGGCCTTCAGCACGGGCGCCCCGGAACGTCGTGGGGGGCTTCAGGGGCATGCCAGCCCACTCCACTCTCGAGCCCACTTCTGTACGGCTCATCACGCAACTCTGAGCGAAGGCAGCTTGGGCCTCTTTGTTTCTTACCGCAGAAGGAGAAGGAGCAGGCGAAGGCCAAGCCGGAGGCCAAGCACCAGCAGCAGCAGACGCCAGCGGCGGGCGCCAAGCGGCCGGCGGAGGCGCCCGCAACCGGCGGCAAGCAGCAGCAGGCGGCTAAGGAGGAGCCGTCGGCTAAGAAGCAGGCGGTCGGGTGAGTGGCGGAGCTGCTGCTGGTCCTTGGTGGTGGTGGGGATACTGGATGGCTGAAGGGGAGGGGTTGGGCACGCCTGCATGAGAGGGGAAAGGTCGGGCGAGGCAGATGACAGCCCGGCGAAAGGGCCGCGTGGTAGAGTGTGCGGGGCCTGGGTGGAGCAACAGTAGGGGTACGGGTGCGCGGGCTAGGGGGAGGGAGAGGGAGAGGGAGGGGAGCGCGGATGGGCCTTGTGGCATGAGGACGTGCTGGGAGAACCGTGCTGGGTGCGGCAGGCCAGAAGTGCTGGCCAGGGGTGAGCGCAAATTTTCTAAATTGAAAGCTGGGCGGGGCAGCGCTCGCTACCAAAGACTGGGAGCTGGGCAGTCATCGCGTGTGCGTGCTACAGCCTGCCTTTCGCGTTCGAACCTGTGCAGGAAACAGACAACCCCGACCTAGTAATCAAACGATGTGCCCCAACAGGCAGCAGCAGCCCACGCCGGCGGCTAAGGGCAAGGAGGCAAAGCAGGAGCCGCAGCAGACGCCCAAGCAGCAGCAGACCCCGAAGCAGCAGCAACAGGCAAAGCAGGCGGAGCCTAAGTCGGAGCCCAAGGCGGCGGCGGACAGCAAGACACCCAAGAAGGGCGCAATCCGCCGCCACCCCAATGGCTTCGAGGTGAGTGGGTGTGAAAGGGGAGAGGTATGTGTGCGTGTGTGCAGTCACAGCGCTGTCAGGGGCATGGCGGCCCGACGGGGAGGGGAGGGGCGCTTTTGATGTCTGCGGTGTTGGGAGCGCGAGAGGGCGGTGCAGCGCACAAGCAGCGCCGCGGGGGAAATGCCATGGGAGGACGATTGCGGGAGGATACAGGGAGGCACAGACCTACCACATGCATGTATCGGGTTCTAGAAAGGGGGGAGCAGGGAATGAAGGCAAATGATGACATGAGCAAGGGTGGGCCATCCGTGCAGGGGCGCCCCTGCCGAAGCCTGGCTATTATACACCCTGTGTCACACCAACTCAACCTGCTGCCATATCCCACCCGCCGTTACTCTTCTCCTGCTGCTGCCAACCCACCCAGATTGAGGATGTGGCGATGGGGCCAGCCAACGGCAAGCTGGCCAAGCCCGGGCACAAGGTGGGCCCCAGCGTGCCCCCCAGCAGGGGCTGGAGGAAGGTTGGGGGGACGTTTGTGGGTGGGTGGGTGGGTGCTTGCGTGGCGTTGTGTGCGCGACTCCTGGTGAGACCGGCACATGGCTCGGGGTTTGAATGTGACACGCGATGGCCATGACGGTTTGTCTGGGCACCGGCACCTCGCCTTACTGGTAAACACCATCCATCCATCCGTGGATGGCTAACCCCTACAACCCTACCCTGTTCCTCTCCTGCTGCTCCTGCACACCACTGCACACCGCTCCTCCTCGACAGGTGTCGGTGCGCTACGTGGGGCGGCTCAAGAACAACGGCAAGGTGTTCGACAAGAGCGGCGGCCAGCCCTTCAAGTTCCGGCTGGGCGTGGGAGAGGTGATCAAGGTGTGTGAGCGGGAGAGGGGGAAGAGGGGCAGCGGCAGGAGGGAGGAGGGAGGACAGAGGCAGGCAGGCAACGAGAGAGGGAGGGGGGAAGCGCAGGAACGAGGACGTAAGGCGGCCAGGCGGAGGGCGGGTAATGGATAGGAGGCGGGAAAGGAAAGATTGGGTTGGGTTGGGCTGGGCTGTTAGCAGCGGTCGGGCCAAGGGGAAAGCGAATGCAGAAGAGGGCGTGGCAAGGGGCTGGGAGGCGCCTCGACACACCTGGCACCACACGGCACCATGACCCTGACCTCGCCCGCCACCGAGCCCTGCACCCGCACAAACCCCGTCACTCGCTAACCACTGACACCAACCACTTCCCAACCACTTCCCAACCACCTCCCAACCACTTCCCACCCAATCGCACGCCCCAACCACTTCCACACACACACACACACACACACACCCCAGGGCTGGGACCTGGGTGTGGAGGGCATGCGCGTGGGCGACAAGCGCCGCCTGGTCATCCCGCCGCAGCTGGCGTACGGCACCAGCGGCGTGCGCGGCTCCATCCCGCCCAACGCCACTCTCGAGTTCGATGTGGAGCTGGTGGCGGTGCAGTGAGGGAGGGCATGCGGTGCGGGGGGTGGTGAGAGCGAGACAGAGAGGGCGGGCCGGCGGCGCCATGTGGTGGTTGGCGGGGCCTAGGCGGACGCACGGTAGATTTCGGACTTGGCCACAGCGGGTGTTGGGAAGTGTTCGTTAGGCTGAGGCTGCAGCTCGGAGTGGCGTGGCGTGCCCTGAATGCGACGCGAGGCGGATGGCGACGTGGAGGATAGAGGCTAAGAATGGCCAGAAAGCGGGATGTCATTGAGAGGCGAGCGCAGTTAGGTTTTGCGAGCGAGACAGTGAGCAGTTATTAAGCGATGTGTGTGAGAGAGCTGCGTGGGTAAAGCTGAAGCATAGGGCTGGCACCAGCAGGGTCGGGAATGCATTATACCCGGGAACTGAGATGTGGAGGTGCGCATGGAGGTCTAAGACAGACAGACAGGCACGCAGGCGGGCCGGCGGCGGTCTGGTGTTGTGGTGGTGGTGGTGGTGGTGGTGGTCTGGTGGGCTCCGGACCGTGTGTATGTGCGGAACTGGCTCCGATGCGTCCCCCACCCCCCACCCCCGTGATGCGCGTGGAGGATAGGTAGATGCCGTCACTGTAGCAGCAGGTGGCATTCGGCGGCGAGGAGCAGGGTATGCAGGGCTGGGGCCATGGGCGGGCGGCCCGGCCGGATGGATGGATGGATGGGGAGCGGATTGGAGAACCATCTGGCGCATTACTGCCACTGGAGTGGCGCGTGGTGCGGTGCGCGGACAGGCGCGGATGGTCGCGCCTGCGTCCCGTGGGTCCCGCGATTGCCTGTAATGACAGTGCAGGAATGATCTTATTGCACTGCAGCACTAGACATAAGTGCACATCAAGGTCATGCGGGGAGCTAGCTTCCAGACGTTAGCACTCGCTTCGTACGCAGGAAATCGAAGAGCAGCGTTACGCAAGACGTCACGCGGCGCCCGCAGCAGCCGACTCAGCCCTTGCGCTGATCCTTGCAAACAGATTATCTTTCCTTCGGGCGCTACCGCTCCTCGGCCCACGCTTGCGAACTACCACAAATCGCTGATCCACTGTAATAACGGCACAGTGGCGGCCGCCGGCAGCCTTGATAGCCAAGCGCTACCGTGGTCCTTTGGGGGAGGCGTTTCGACCCATTTGTGGGGGATGGAACCTGGCACCTGACTCGCCTCCTTGCAAGCATCGACGCTCTGCAAGTCAGGTGCGTGACGGCCGTCAGGGGCCAGGCACAGGAGGCGCGAGTTTCTCGGGGAGTTGCGGGAGTCGAGGGGGAAAGGCATGGGCGTGCCGTGGCGTACACGGTACACTGTGCAAATCACACGCGCAGGTTGGCACTAAGCACCTGTGTGCTGCATGCACATCTGCCGACTGACCAGCTCGGCAGCTCCCATTCAACGCCGCCTCCGCCACGGTGCCAACCCCGCCGCCAGCGCCCAACGACCGCCGCAGCGGCTTGTTCACGGCATGGACGCCTCAGCCGCCCCAGCAGCCAGCGGAGTAGCGCCGTCGTCGCCACACGGGCTGCCGGCAGTAGCAGCACCGGCTGAAGCAGTAGCAGCGCCGCCAGCAGCACTGAGCCTGTCCGAAGGAGCTGCTACAGCCTCCAAGCCTCCAAGCACCACCGGCAGCACTGGCACCATCAGCAGCAGCAGTAGCAGCGGCAGTAGCAGCGGCACGTGCCCAGGCCCCGGGCTCAGGCCTGCGTCCCGGGCGCCGTACATCCTGCTTGAGCCCGCCGGCCCCGCCACCGCTACAGCCACCCCCGCTGCGGATGCTACAGCCGCTGCTGCCACGGAGGCTGCAACCGCTGCTGCTGCAACCGCTGCTGCTGCTGCTGCTGCTGCTGCTGCTGCTACTGCTGCTGCTGCTGCTGGACCTGCCAGCACAAAGGGCTGCGGCGGCCGCACTGATAGTGGAAGTGGTGGCGCTGGGTCGCCGCGCGGCGCTCGCATCGTGGAGCCGGCTACAGCCATGCCGGCCCTCAATCCGCCTGCTGCGGCGCCTGCTGCCGCACCGCAGGCGGCCGGCCGTGCAGCAGGTGCCGCCGCCCCAACCGCAGCGCGGTCCAAAGGAAACGCTGCCGCACCTGGTGCTGCCGCTAGTGGCGGCGGCGGCGGCGGCGGCGGCTCGCAGGCGGAAGCTGCGGCGGCGATGCCGCTGGCGTCCTTGAACCAGAGACTGGAGGTGAGCTGACTACGCACCTACAATGCACAGGCTCAGCCGCTCAGGGCACTGGCAATCACTCTCCTTTTCTTTGATTGACAAACCACCCCAAGCTGCGCGCCCCCGTCCTCCCATGCCCTTATTCCGTTGCGCGCTGCGTGTCTCCTGCCTCTGGCACTCGGGAAGCCCAGCCCTGCCCACTTCCATTCAAAACGAAGCGTAGACCACCGTGCTATGCTTCCCTCGCTCCCGCCCGGCCTCCGCGACGGCTTCAATCCGGCCCGCCCCGCCCCTGCCCGGCAGGTGGGCTGGCGCACGGAGCTGGCGGCGCGTGAGGCGGCGCTGGACGCGCAGGCGGCGGCGGTGCGCGCGCGCGAGGAGGCGGCGGGCGCGCGCGAGCGCTGCGTCGCCTCCCGCGAGCTGGCGCTCGAGTCCCGTGAGGCGGTTGTACGGCAGGCCGCCGTACATCTGGGCCTCATGCCGTTACCGTTACCGTTGGCGGCTGGGCAGCAGGCGGCGGCGGCGGCGCCTGCGGCAGCCGCGGCGGCGAAGAGCGGGAGGAAGCCGCGTGGCGGCAAGGGCCGCGGTGGTCAGGGCAACAGTGGCGGCGGCGGAGGCGGCGGAGCCGCTGGAGCAGGGGAAGGGGGCGATGGGGGCGCGGAGGAGGAGGAGGCGGCCGTGGCTGGGCTGCAACGCATTAGCGCGGGCGGCGGTGGAGGTGGCACTGGCGGCACAACTGCGGCGCCGGGTGCCGCGGCGGCGGCGGCGGCGGGGGAGGAGGAGGAGGAGGCAGCAGGTGCGGCAGCGGCGCTAGGCGGTGCAGTGGGGACGGGAGGGGTCGGCGAGGCCGCGGCGTGGCGGCGTGGCGGCATCACTAACACGCTGCGGCGGCGCCGTCAGCGCGAGAAGGCGAAGCAGCGCTCCGCGGCAGGCGGCGGCGGCGGCGGCGACGGCGAACGCGTTGGTGGTGTCGGCGATGCGAGTGGCGGCGGAGTCGCGGCGGCGGCGGCGGACGTGGCGGCGGCGGCGGACGTGGGCGTGGTGGCCGCTGAGGTGGCTGGCGCCGTGCTGGCTGCAGCATCAGGACAGGGCGGGGCCGAGTAGCGACGTGGCAGCAAAGCCAAGTGTTGCCGTGTATCGAAGCTGCTGATGACGGGTGCAGATGGGAATCAGATTGTGCGGGAATCAACATCGGGTGGTGTGCTTACGCTTTCGTTTCACAGTTTAGAGCATGTCCGTAGCGCGGTCGCGGGGATTAGGGGATGTATGCACGAGGGCTGCAGAAGCGCACAGCGGTGTGTGGACGCGGGCTCAGGGCTGTGGCACGATCGTAATTCGTGAACCTATGTGCGCCGCGCTTGGCTTGACAAGGAGCCCTTTTTGAGACGCGATGTGTTGTTAAACTCGGAAGGCGGAACATGATAAGGTCCGGGCTTGAAGGTCGAACAGGCGGCTCGGTGCGGTACTGCTCTTGCGTAATCAAACGCCTGCGGGACCCAATGTCCGCACAGCAACCCAGCCCGAGCCTCACTCCTTTGTGATCCTTGCCAGGCATGCCATACAATTCCACCGGCTTCCATGCATTACCATGTCTGTCCACATCCAGTGCCAACTTAGCATTTCGTTTGCAGGTGTTAGAGATCACAAGGGAGAGAACAGCAGACATAGGACAATGCGTGCGTTTGCAGGTGTGTGCTTACAAGGCGGTGCACGTGCGTGCGTGCGGGCCCTTATCACGCCACCATAAACCAACACTCACATGACCAACTGTTATTGTCCCATCCATGACCGACTTAGCAGCTTGTTGCCCAGTTGGTGGGCACCTCCCTGCCCAGCCCACGGTTGCCGCCACCGGCTGTAGCAGTCCACGTCCGTTGCCTATCGCCGGCTCTGCGCCCGCTGCGACTGCTGCTACTGCTGCTGCTGCTGCTGCCCCGACTGCTGCTGCTGCTGCCCCGACTGCTGCTACTGCTGCTGCTGCTGCTGCCCCGACTGCTGCTACTGCTGCTTGCGCTCCAGCGGCACGAACCCTGGGAACGGCGGCTGCAGCGGCGGCTGGGCTTGAGCCTGAGCCTGAGCCTGCAGCGGCACCCGCACTGGCCGCGGAGACGGCGGCGGCAGCACGCCCTGAACCCGCAGGCTCGCCTCTAGGAACGGCAGCACGCGCCCAGCATCCCCCCACTCTCCCTCCTCCACCTCCTCCGCGCCATCCACCAGCTTCCCCTGCTTCTCCTCCCCGTCCCCCGTCACCGCATCGCCGCGCCCCGCCTTTGGCGGTGCCGCTGCTTTCGCCCCACTCGCGCCCGCCTTGAGCGCCCGCGCCAGCAGCACGATGAGCCACGTGTTGGCGAGCTGGAACACCAGCCCGGCGGCCCACACGCCCACGTGCACGGAGCGGCCCTGCGACAGGCGGTCGGAGTGGGAATTGGAGAGGGAGTGGGAGTTGGGTTCCATGCATGGCTGCGGTAACGTATGGTGGTCATGAGGAGGCGTTGGCAGAGGGTTTAGGCGGGACAGCAAGGAAGGGGAGGCGTCGCGGAGGCTCGATGGGCGCCGCGTGGAAGGGCAATCAAACAGCGCGCACCGGGCCAAGTTGCGGTGCGTGCATTCGTCGCTTCTAGGCCTGAAACCCCGGTGTCGCCCTTACTCATTCTGGAAAACTCCAGGCCTCGCCTCAGCGCTCCTGCTTCCCTCCTTGCCTGCCTGCCTGCCTGCCTGCCTCACCTTCATCTCCAGTTGGTAGGCCCACCCCAGCCAGTGCAGCTGCGCCGCCACCCACAGCCCGCCGCCGGCCGCCAGCGCCGCCGGCGGCACGGCGGTCTGCGCCGCCAGCGCGGGCAGCGCCAGCGGCAGCAGGCACAGGTACCACACAAAGTACTGGGCCGTCACCACCTTGTTGAGCGTCACGAACGCCCAGGTCTGTTGATTATTTGTTGTTGTTGAAATTGTTATTGTTGCAGGGAGAAGCGGGCGTGGGGGACAAGATGTTGGGGTTGAGACCGTGTGTGTCGCTGCACGAGCGCGGCGAGGTCGGGTGGTGGAAGGGGCGGTGGCGGGCTGTGGGATGGACGGGCGCGTGCTGCGTGCGACCGCATGCGTCTACCGAGCCACAGGACTCATGGCCGCAGTCGCGCATGCTCACAGCCCACCCAGGCCAGAAGGAAATGCGGATACAAAGTTGCTGTCGGCCTGGCTGCACACCTGCACGGCCCCAAGCTGCACCGAACGAGCTGACCCCGCACCGAACATAGTCACCTTCAGCCCTGATCCCGCAACGGACCAAACCATCCCACGCACCAGCCCCTCCAAGGGCACAGCTCACGAGGTGAGGCAAGGCACATTCGCACGCACCTGCAGCAGCCAGGCCGCAGGCAGGTCGGCATGGAAGGCCGCTGACAGCGCCATCAGCGCCGCCGCTTGCGGAGCCGCCGCCAGCCGCCACGGCGCCTGCAGCGGCAGTAGCCGCACCGCTGCGCCCCACAGCGGCTGTAGCAGCATTCGCGCCGCTGCTGCGGCCGGCCCCAGGCCCGCAGTAGCAGCAGTAGCTGCCCCGACCGCGGCGCCCTCATGGCCCGGCCGCGGCGGCGGCGGCATCCAGGACGCCCCGCCAGCCCCGATGGTGCTACTGCTGCCGCTGCTACTGCCGCCGCCGGCCGCGTAGCCTTGGAGGTAGATGGGGTAGTAGTAGGGCGAGAAGTTGTGGCGGGGGTCTTTGCGACCCAGATGGTGCAGGAAGGCCTCATTGAGGAAGGCGTGTCCATACAGGAAGTAAAACGCCGCCCCCAGCGCCGCAAACGTGGCCGCCGCCGCCAGGCAGAACGCCGCCGCCGGCCGCACCGCCTGCGCCCAGCGCTGCAGCCCTTTGCTGCTCCCACTCCCGCTGCCGCTACCGTCCCTCGTGCTAGTGCTAGTGCTACTGCCACGGCCACTGCTGCTGCTGCTGCTACTGCCGCCGGAATGCAGCCCGAACAGACCCTGCCGCACCGCGGCACGCCGCAGCAGGAACAGCACGGTGGCGGGGCCGTAGATGACCGGGTAGATCCGGAAGTGTACGGCGAGCCCGTACAGCGCCCCCGCCGCCACGTCAGCGCCGTGCAGCAGCATGACCAGCAGGCCCAGCAGCAGCAGCACGCTCAGCACGTCGCAGCTGCCCCGCGTGGAGATGGTGGCGGTGTAGGGGTTGAACAGCCAGGCCGCGGTGGCAACGGCGCGCAGGCGCGGGGACGCGCCCGCCGCCCGCAGCAGGTGCGACAGCAGGCCCGCGACCAGGAGGTCTGCTGCGGAGAAGAGCACCTGGAGGGGTACCAAGCGGGAGGTGTGATGGTTGGGTTTAGGTTTGGCTGTGAGCGAGCGTGAGCAGGTGGGCCCCCTCACGGGTCCATGAAAAGAGGGACAGCCGGGGACGGCAGAAGCTTGTGGACCTCCCCTCATTTGCTGCAAAGGAGCGCCACCGGTGCCTGAGGCTAAGCAGCTTCGTCACCTTGCCGAATGCAGGGTGCAGCCAGATGTTTGGGAGCACCAGGTAAGCTAGGAGCGGCGAGTAGCGGTAGGTGGCGCGCTGGTAGGGCGAGCCCCCGTTCGCCACGAACCTCGCCGCGTCCGTGAACACCACGTAATCAATGTCCGTGTATTTCACAGCCATACGGCTGTCCTGGTATTCCGCCCAGCAAATTAGCAGCGCGCGCACAAGCGCCGCGAGCGCGATAACGTGCCAAGTCCGCATCGATTTGCCCGTCTGCGCCGGACCAGCCGGGTGCCCAGCCGTCGCCATTCTTAGTATACGGTCGGTTCAAGCTGTGACATTGGCGTTGTACCTTCTCTGTGTGCTTGCTGCAATTTGGCCTGCCTCCACTTTAATACGATAATAGAATGACTGACGAACTTGAGTAAGAAAATTTCTCCGACATACTAATGGCACTGGAGGCCTGCGCACGCGGCGCGCCTGAACCCGCGAGCTGTCGTGGGCAGATGAGAGGCCACCTTTGCGCAAGTGCGAGCCGGGTTGTCTCTGCCCAGCCCTGCCCCAGACGTTCGCCTGCTTTGAGCCTCTCAAAGAGTCCAGACTAGCGTCAGAGCCACCTAGGCTGCGCGCAACCCCAGGACTACTTTTCGCAAGCTCTGGCTTGTTCATGTACCATTGCAATTTCGAGCACTCCATACACATGTATTCTTAGCGGTGTAGGCTTATGGCGTGAAGGTATATAGACTCGCAGCCAATTGCCATGCGACGCGAGGTGGTATCAGCTGGACCAGCTGCATCGGCTGGGACAAGCCCAGCTGTCGCTGCATCCATAAAGTCGGTTACCCGCGTCCTGAAGCGGTTGGCTGACGGCCGGAACCGCAGTGAGGATGCGCAGGCGGAGCTCCTTGCCGAGCTGCAACGGCACGTTACCAAGCTCAAAGACAAGAAGATTGCCCAGCCACCTGTGGAGTACCTCGCGGCTGTGGCAAGTGGCTTGGCTTGGTCGGCGCGCGAGCTGGTGGCGAACCCCGGCCGGGAGGATGCCTTCCAGGTGTTGAAGGCCACCCAGGAACTGGCCGAGCAATTGCCTATATTGCTGCCAGTGCTCATTCGCACAGATACGCTGTGCGTCTACGCACAGCTGTGCGCCGCATGCGTCGCTGCGCTCAGCGGCAGAACCTCGCAGCAAAAGGCAAGCACAGACGGCGGCGGTGTTGCAGGGGCGGCGGCTGGCAGCAGCAGCGCTGCCGGACCCTCCAGCAGCAAGGGCCCCGGCGGCGGCGGCACTCAAAGCGGCGGTCACACGGCATCCGCGACGTACGTGCCGTCGTCAGCTGTAGCAGCGGCAGGAGCACGCGGAACGGCGTCTCTAACGCAATGGTGCGCACTGATCGAGTACGTTGCCGCCGCATCCGGCGTTATGCTTTCTCAGGCCCAAGACAACGCCGTGGAACTGACGGGTGACCCGTTGTTCGCCGAGCTGCTGGCGGCGCTGGACCGCAGCGGCCTGATGGAGCACCTGGCGGCGGCCGTGCTGCGGCTGGCGGCGGCCCTGGAACAGCAGCAACGGGTGGAGCAGCTGCTGCCAAACTGGGACGACGCGCCTGAAGCAGCCGCGGGGGCAGCGCAGACGCCTCAGCAGCTCCAGCAGCGCACGGCAGTGGCAGGGCATGTGACGGAGGAGGCGTGCGCGGGAGCGGTGGCGGACCAGCACGCGCGGACGAGGCAAGGCTGCTCCGAGCAGGCGTGTGTGTTGAAGGCCACATTGCACCTGGTCAACCTTGCGGGCGCGTGTAGAATGGAAGTCGTGAACGAACTGACAGCTTCGCGGCTGCTCCTAGGCCCATGCTTTGGCTTCTTCCTGCGTCAGGCCATCGTCAGCACCGCAAGCTTCGTGTGGCGACCGGCGGCGCAGCAGCAACCGATGGGCCATGCAGCAGCATGTGCAGCAGCAGAAGCAACGGACGCAGCAGCAGTAGCGCTGCTGGCGCGCAGGGAGGCAGTGCCGCCGGCGACGCACCGGCGGGAGCCACCGCCGTTGCTCTTTGCGCACGGCAAGCTGCCGGCCGAGGACCAGTACCGGTCCCTCACGGCTCGGCACTTTTTGCCCATGATGATGCGAATGTTCAAGGAATCTGTGGAGGAGGTCGCGCCCAGCGTCGGCCTTTACGACATAGCGCGCGCGGCGTGGCTGGCAGCGGGGCCGCACTGGCGCGCGGTGTGGAGGGCGCCGCAACTCGCCATGCACGCCAGCGTCATTGTGACGCTGGGCCTGCCGCTTGCAAGGCAGCGGCGCCCGCAGATGTCGTCTCGGCTTCCGGGGCTGTGGTGCGCGCTAGTGCACCTACTCTCCAGCACGCGGTATAGCGCGCGGTCGCTGGCGCAGGCGCTTCAGTTGCAGGTTGTAACGCCGCGAGCGCCAGCGGCTGTGGCGGGCGATTGCTTGCGACCAGGCGGGCAGCAGCCGCTGGGTGCCGAGCAGCAGCAGCCGCAGCCGCAGCAGGAGCGGGATCAGCAGCAACAGCAGCAGCAGCAGCAGCCGCAGCAGCAGGATTAGGAGCAGCAGCCGCCGCAGCCGCAGCCGCAGCAGCAGCAGCAGCAGCAGCAGCAGCAGGTGCAGAAGCAGCGGAGGGCGCAAGGCGTAAACCTGCAGGCGCAGCCGCAGGTGCAGCAGGGCAGCACCGCCGGCGGGTGCGAGGCAGCAGCGGGGGCAATGGCGCCGGCAGTCGCGAGCAGAGCTGCCGGGCCCAGCTACACCCTGCGCTGCGCGCTGGACGCGGGGCTACTGCCGGCGCTGGAGGCCGCGCTTCGCGACGCAGGCGCCTGGGCCAAGCCTGGGGTCGCCGACGAGGCTGCAGGGCAGCACGAGCGCAGCGCGGTGCACCTGTTGGGCTTAGTGAACTGTACGCTTCGAGGCTCCGGCGCGTGGCCGGCCATCCTGGCCCACGCGCCCGCGCACCAGGTCGTGACGCTGGTGCGCACGCTTGCGGCGCTAGCCATGCACCTGCTGTCCGCAAAGAAGCGGGGTGTTGCTTGCGTGCAGAGCAACTCCGCCAGCGGCGCTGCGTCGGTGCCGGACGCCAACGCGGACGCGTGCGCCCACGTGGTCACTTGCCTCGTGGGGCTGCTGGAGCAGTTGTTTGATTTGGGGGCGGTCATGAGGCGGCGGGCGCAGCAGCAGCAGGCGGAGCAGGTGCAGCAGCAGCAGCAGCAGCAGCAGCAGGCGGAGGGTGGCGGCGCTGGAGGCGCGCCGACAGTGGCAGCGGCGGCGTCTGAGGATGCGCGGGCCGCTGGTCCCGACCTCCTATGGTTCAACCGCGCTCTGGAGCCGGACGGCGGGAGCGCGGCTGTCGCAACCCTCGAGCAGGTCTGCGAGTGCGGCGATCTCCCACCGCCCGGCTCCACCCCAGCGGCGCAGCTACAGCTGCTGGGCAGCTACTGCGTGCAGCAGCTGCTGCCCGTGGTGATGCATGCGATGGAGTTTGCGCCTGAGCTGAGCTTCTGGCGGCAGCGGGAGCTGGAGCGGGCGGTGTCGGAGCTGTTCGCAAGGGTGGCGGGGCAGGCGATGCTGGTGGCGGCGCCTGAGCCTGTGGTGCCGCAGCCCTGCTGGTGGCAGGCTTCAGGCAGTGGCGGCACAGTCAGCAGTGGCGAAGCTCCTACTGCGGGTGCTCTTTCCGATGCACTTTCTGCCGCATGCAGCGATGTCAGCAAGCAGAACGTGGACGTCGCGGCTGCGTGGTACCTTTACATGGTGGTCCGCCCGCGGTGTCCGACTGCACCGCTTTTGCCCGCCGGTGTGAACACCAGTGGTAGCAGCGGCAGCGGCAGCAGCAGCAGCAGCAGCGGAAGTGGCAGTAGCTGCAGCGGCGGCAGCGGCAGTAGCTGCAGCGGCGGCGACGGCAGTGGTGCTGCCGGTCAGGCCGCCGCTGTAGAGGGTGAACGGCCAACGGTGCCTTGCTCTGAGGAGCGGGAGGCCAATTGTTTGAATGACCTGCAGGCGAGGTATGCCTTGATGTTCGCTGCGATGCCACGCGTTCAGTACGAGCAAGATGTGGACGACAAGCTGGTAGCTATCCAGGAAATTGAATATCTCAAGGCCGTCGCAGAGAAGCATGGGCGGCGGGAATGCGCGGACTTCCTAGCCGCCATGGGTGTTTTGGAGCGCATTGAGTTGAGCCACGACGCCGAAGCCGGTGCTGGTGGTGACGCACCAGTAGGGAGTAGGGAACAGGGCTTGGCGGCAGCTCGGGACACTGCATGGCAGCGGTGGCTGGCGGCCTGGTGGCGCATGCGCGCATTGCTGCGGCAGCAGGAGCTCGAGCGGTGCGGCCTGCTGCGGAGCACCCCAGTCAGCGGCGGCGGGTGCGGTGACCGCGTTGCTGCTGGGAACAGCGGCAGCGGCAGCACCAGCGCCAGCGCCAGCGGTGCAGCAGCTGCTGGTGGTGGGAGCGATGGCGGCGGGCAGGAGGAGGCTGATGGTGATGCGGCTGAGGCGGCGGCGGCTGAGGCGGCGTGGCTGCTGCCGAATGACGTGCTTGAGCAGCGGATGGCAGCAGTGATCGCGGCGACGCCGGCAGAGGCAGAGGCGGGGGCTGGGGCAGCGGCTGGCGAGGCTGCACGCAAAGTGGTGCTGTGCGGCAACCCCGCGTGCCGGAACCTGGAGGGGCCCAGCGCGGCTGTCCCCCCAGCCGGCGGCAAGACGTGCTCCCGTTGCCGGCGCGTGACGTACTGCAGCGGCGTCTGTCAACTGGAGCACTGGCGCGAGGGCGGTCATGCACACAAGTGCGCAGGCCGGGCTGCTTCGACGAAAATGCCGTCAGGCTTGGCGACGGGGTGAACTGACTCAAGAGCAGGTCTGGTGGCGGGGTAACAGGGTGTGAGCGGGCGGGCGAGTTGGGCCGGCGATGGTTCACTACTCGCAAGGCTTTGATAGTGGCTGCTGCGCAGTGGCTGGGCGCACCCCTACTGCACTTGCAAATGCAAATTGCTCGCTGGGATTCAAGTTGCTTGCAGTAGTCCATTCGAAGCGGTTCAAGTGAAGGTCGAAAGTTATTTCCAGACACCTGAGTCCGTGGTCCGGATACGTGCGGAGAGGTGTCAAGTCGTTTAGTTGATGCTGTGCCGGCGCCAGCAGCCGCATTCGGCGAACTCACGCACGGAGCCCAGTCTGGTAATTTACAAATTGATATGCTGATGCAGTTTCAAAGGATGATAGTGCATCTCGCCCACGCGTTCTGCAGGAGAGTAACTGGGCCGCAAGTCCCGCCGGACAACTGAAGACCGTCGAGCGAGGACGAATACCGTACAACGTGCCGTGTGCAGTTAGGCCCAAACCAGACCTTGCCTCAACCCCCTGCCCAGCCTGCGCGCCCAGCCCATCGCCCCAAGCAGTTCTGTGGCGGCGCTTCAGTTTGTCTGCAAGGCAGCTTCACACCCTCGCACGCACGCCTCCATGTGTCCCATTGACACATACGCACGTTCTGGCACGTGACAAACAGCTACCCTGCCTAAACCACCAGCGCCGCCGCCGCCGCCGCCACCAGGCCCGCAAGCAGCACCGCGACAGACGGCAGCACGGCACCGGCGCTGCCGCCCGGGGGCAGAATGAACGGAAAGCCAGGGAACAGCGGGAAGTCGATAGCCTGCAGGCAGGCATCAGTGTGAGCATTGGCAAGGAAGTGGGGACAGTGGGATGGCGTGTGGGAATGAAGCCCAAGGCGCAGATTACGCATTACGCAGATGCTCGGACCGTACGACAGCCCCTCCACAGGCGGGTTTCGGTCGACTCACGTGGATGTACGACCAGCCGTACGCCACCTGGTTGTTCTTGATGAAGATGTTGGCGGTGCTCTGGTCGGCCGCCAGGGTGATGGTCTTGTTGTTGGCGGTCACAGCGAGCTTCTTGGAGCTAGTGCCAGCAGTCTGAGACCTGCGTGGTGCATGGATGCGTGCATGCATGGTAGTGGCGGCCGAGAGAGGGGGCGGCAAGGATGGGGCGTACCGACGCGGCGGGCACACGGCGGGCACGCAACCGAGCAGGAGAAGAGTCTCCTGGGAGGGGGGTGTGTGTGGCGGCAAGACCACACGAAAGGGTCTTACACCTCCGGTCTTGCCCCAGCCGGTGCGCCCTTGTTCAGCCCGCGAGCTCTGGTTGATCATCTCAAGATGCGTGCGCGGTGCTAAGCCAATGGAGGGAGGAAGCCGGGAAGGCCGCCCGGCATTCCTACCTCCCAGCGCTTAGCGCCCAACCCCATAAAAATGATCGCACCACTACTCTCAGCAACAGCCCACAGCCTGCATGCCGACAGTGCTGTATGATATGGACGGCACGGCACTGACGGCGGCGCGCACGTGACTCACTCTAGGGTGGTCAGCTGCACGCCGGCGGTGAGGTTGTCCGTACTGTACGAACCGACAACCACGTGGTTCTGGGTGGGAGAGGGCGGTTTGCACACGGGCAGGTCGTAGGGAAAGCATAGGGGATGAAACCATTGAAACAAGGGGTGTCAGCTTTGGACAGCTGGAAAATGGGCTGAGCCCCAATACAGTCACGAGGTGGGTGGCTGCTTCAAGGGAATGAGCTTAAGGCCCATGCCGACGATGCGCAAGCTTGGGTCTAAGGACTCGGTCAGCACAAGGCACGCGTGTCTGAATCCCACACGCCCGCCTCCACGCGAGTCAAGGGCCCCCTTGCCACCAAGCCCAAGCATTTTGTAGCCCTCTACCGCATTGCAGACGTCCCCAATGCCAGACACTCCTCGGGCTAGGCGCGGGGTGGGAGCGACCTCGGAGCTCCTCGGCATTCAGGAGGGGCGACAGACATGGCTCCGCAAGTTACCACAAACTCGCGCTTTAGTTCCCCGCCTTGCATGCCGCTAACACATTTTGCTTCACAGGCCCTATAAACGCGGGCGAAGGTGACTACCCTTGCGACTTCGCAAAAGTCACTTGTGCCTGGACGCGCGAAGGCACTTCTCGCTCCGCCCGATGTTTACCTGCCGCCCATTTACATGCAATAATTAATAACAAATACTAATACATCGCATTCGCGGTTTGCGCCAGTATGATATGTTTTGCCGACGCAGCCAGCACGCCGCACGCACGAACAGGGGTGATCCTGGGGGGTTCTGCCCACCCCCCTGGGACGCTTTGCTGGGGGGGGGGTTGTGGTTACCAGCCCAAACTGGGGGGGGGGCGCTCAGCCCAAGAATCGTTTTTGTGGTGGGTCAGCAAGAAGTTGCACATCAGCACATACAGCATTAGTCGCGCACCCGCAGGAATGCGCCCAGGTTGGCAGCGCCAATCAGGTCAGCTACACTGTTAGCGCTGTACTTGTTGGTGGCGATCTTGAATGCCTGCAAGCAACACATGTACACCGCAGCAACAGCACCATGCACAGCAAGCGAGGCACGCAGCAGGGGCGGCGGAGTTAGCGGAGTCAGGGATTAGGGACTTGCGCCGCTCATGCTGCTATCCCAGAAGTCCCGGTCTGCCTCCTCCTGATGTGTCGTGAATGTGAGTTGCTATGGACGTATACAACCAATCCACCGGACAGACAGACCGCCCCACCAGCCAGGCAGCCAGCCAGGCAGCCGCTCATCACGCACTCACTGTGCGGCTTTAGGGACCGCCGCCCATGCTGTCCCAATCTGTCCCTCATGTGTCGTGAACGCGGTTTGCTATGCCCGGATTCCGCACCGAAACCACCAGACCCAGCCAGACAGCCAGACAGGCAGCCACTCGCTCATCATGCACTCACGTCGTTCATGGGCGCCAAGAGGGTGTACGGCACGGCCCCCGCAGTCGTCTGGCCGTTGACGGTGATGGCCGCCAGCTTCTTGTACTCCTTGCCCTCCGCCAGAAACAACCCGGCCAGGACCGAGAGGTTTGGTTCCTTCGTAATCATCTGCATTACCGAATTGTACCGTACCGGTATGTGCGTTGTGCGTTCGGGTAGGTTTCACAAACGCGCGGGATGCCCATGCACACAGCTGTGGTAGATAATAAGGTTTGGCAAGCACGGGTCATCTCTTGCCGGCGGGGCTCCTTAGAACAGATGATGCACGCAGTGATGGAGAGCAGGAGCTAGCGTGAATCAATGCGCATGCATGTGTGCCGTACGTACGGCCGCTGCACCTGCGGCCGCCAGCACCCACCGCCCAGATGTTGGTGACCGTGGGAATCAGGGGCTGCGACGGAGGGGGGCGGGGGAAGGGACACACATACATGCATTCAATCACTACAGTGGGGGAGACACGGAGCGCATGTGGATACGGCAGCAAGCGCTTGTAACTCAGCAACTACCCCCATCTGCCCTGGCCCTGCAGCCCATAGCCCATGCTGTTCCAATAATGTATTCCGTCTCCTAACCAAATGAAAATGACTCACATAGCCAATGATGTGGATGAGAGCCTTGGCAGTGGGCCCGCCAACCTGTCACAGCGGGCAAGCACGAGCATGTCATCACGCACCTCATCCACTCATTGGCACCCTTGTGTAAGAATTTGTTGTTTGGTCCATTAACATGCATGCCGCCGCAAAAGAAGCGCTTACCTGGATGGTACCATAGGTAGTAAGCTTCGCAACTGAGCCCAGGCTCGAGACGGTGACAGCGTTGGCGCCGGTCTGGTTTACGGTGATCATCTGGTTGCAGCAGCTGCATGCGGATCAAGTGAAGAAGGCAGGCCTAACCAACTGCACACACAGCATGCATTGCTAAAGAGTGCATGCGTACAAAGTACGAACGTGTCACGTTCACCGCATGTATGCACTGACTTACAGGAGGGAGGTGAAGGAGTAGGTTGCAGTGGCGTCAGCACTGAAATTGACAGCCAAGGGGCCAACCGCCTCTGCATGCAGGCAAAGGCATGTCCGCGCGCGCGTGAGTGGAGAACCAGCAATCAGGGCATGCATGTGAGCGCGCGCATCACAACTAACCATGCAATACACCTAAACGTACATGGCTGGTGGGCAAACTCACGCATGTAGTTCAGCATCTCCTTGGCAATGGTGCTGTTGGACTTCATGTCAATGTTGAAGTCAGTCCGGACCCCATCAACGGCCTGCGATGTACAGTGAGAAGCGGAGTGCGTGCGAGCAGCACGCCTGGATGGGGAATAGTGCGGACGCGATGCATGCAACGGGGAAGTTCAATCTAAACTGCACTTGTCTCTAAACAAGAAAGTCCCCATTGAAACGATATCGGACTACTTGCGTGCGGCCATGCAGGCCGGGCCCCGAACCCGCCCGCCCCATGCGTGCACGCATGAGTGCATGACTCACGCCATCAGTGGGCGCAAAAAGTGTACGGCTGAGGCTGGTGTTGTACAACTCTGCCCACATGTCGTTTTGCATCAGCGCAGACCGGAGCGAGAGCAGGCGGCTGTTGTCGTTGATGGCCTGTGTGTGTGTGTGTGTGTTAGAAAAGCACAAGGAGAGGAAGGGTGTGTGTGTGTGTGTGTGTGTGTGTGTGTGTGTGTGTGTGTGTGTGTGTGTGTGTGTGTGTGTGTGTGTGTGTGATACACAAGCAAGCGCGCATGGCTGGTGTTAGTGGACGGGTCCATTGGTGGTAGTGCTAGATAGTGTAGTGCGTGTTGTCATGCGGCAAGGAAGGGTGTTGACTGTGCGAAAAGCTAGGGGAAGCCAACTCCATGTGTTTCCCTAATGGCGGTAAAGAGAGCACCAAAGTCCCTATCTAGGCGTCCTCGCTCACCTCTCCAATGCTGTTGTACCATGTGGCCAGGACCTGATGGGTGTGCGAGCGGGGCAGCAGAGTGGGTGGAGGGAAGTACGTGGCGGAGAAAGCACGTACGTACGCAGGGGGGGGGGTAGGATCTTCCGAACAAACCCCATGGTCCAAATCAAAGAGCTTAACGAGAGCGTTCAGAATACGCTTTTAATTCTGAAATGGTTTTCTCGGTGTTACGGACATGCGCTAAATTGCAAAACGGAAGCGTAAGCACGCCACCCGATGTATGGGGCCTCAAAGTTGGGAAACGGACCCACCCCCCCAGGGGTCCCCACGGTTTTGCGGGCGGATTTGCTAGATTTCGTCTTTGGGCCTCAAACGCTGCCAAATGCACACAGAAGCCATCCACAAGTAATGAGAAAGGTATATTTGGCCCGGGGGCACGTGTCTGCGTCGCCAGGCATGGGTTTACGTGCGTCTTCAGCTGTGGGTCGTGACATGTCATCGTGACATGTCTCCGGCATGCCAAACCCAGCACCCTCCAGAACAGCGCAAAACGCATCCAAGGACACCGCAACCCCAGTTTGTAGTTGCATGAGGTGACACATGCATTTTGGTGGCCATTTCTGGGTCACCCCTGGTCAGACGCATTGAAGCATGGGAATCCCGGCCTGACCCAAACACGAGGCGGTGTCCCGGTAAACTACACAGCGCAATAGAGCTCACTGAAAGGAGTGCATTGACACCAACCCGACCAAAAATGGACGAGTTATAAGGGCTGTACGACAGGGGGAGGGGACGGACTACCCCCCCGGGGGCTCCCCGGAGATTTTGCGGCATGGGGTGCTTGCGAGACACGACTTCAACGTCTGGTGGCGTGCTTAAGTTTTCGTTTCGCAATTTAGAGCATGTCCGTAACGGGGTCTGGAGGTTTTGTTTCTCCCCCCCCCCTTGACGTACGCATGCTGACTATGGGGATAAGGGAGATGCTCTGACCAGCAGTGTCCGCCGCCAGTTGGTCACGCATGCACGCACATATTGGTACAAATGCACACACGCACCTGCGTGACCACCACCACCTGGGAGGCACCCACAGCGGTGAACAAGGGGCTCCCCGCCGACGTACTTATGGGCGCGAACTTCGCCGTGGCCCTGGAGCGTATAATATATGGTGATAAACCATGGAACCAGCCAACACAGCCATTGAGAACGGTGTAACTGAGGCGGTGACATATCTCTCTAGGCAGCTAGCCAGCATCGCGTGCGCAGTTAGTTATCCCGCGGTCCCGCCGCCGTCGCTGCTTGTCGTCCCGTCCCGGGCCTGTTTAAATGGCCTGCGGCTCACCGAGGTGATTTGACGCTGTAGCTGTTCTCGGTTTGATTGGCGACCAGGCTGAGGTACTGCTGCTCGGTGGCTCCCACACTGCGCCGGTAGTGTGTGGGGAAAGGCGCCCAAATAGTAGTGGGACCGGACAGCAGCCAGCACGCAACAAGAGCAGCACCACAGCAAACTTATTATTATAACTGCATGCGTAGCTAGTACGGTACAGCGCGTGTGCCGTACTTGCTTGAGCCTTCCCGAGTGCCAGTTTGTGGCTATCATGTTCGTTCAATACATACAGCAGCGCCAACAGCGCCCGCCGCCATCACGCACTCCACTCACGCGGGGGTGGCCATGGTGGCCATCTTGGAGTACTGCGCGACATCCGCCGCCGTGGCGATGGTAACCTGCGATAAGAAGTACGGCACACATGCATGGATATCGCGGTACGGACATGTCTTTACCCACCAGCCCTCACTGATTTCACATACTTCTTCTATTGGAACCTGATGATGTGTCAACCCTGCCCAAGCATGCGGCCACCGGTACCGCCGCACATAGTATGCCCTATTCACCGTCCTTATCTCCTACCTTGGAAGGCACGACGTGGAACTTAAGCAGCGCCGCCACCATGTCCTGGGACAGGTTCAGCAGCGCGGCGGCGTTGGCCAGGCCCAGGGAGGTGGCGAAGGAGGCGAACGCACTGTGCGTGTGTGTGCGGAGAGGGGGGAAGGGTCAGGAGGGCATGGGCATATGGACTATTACACAGTTCAAACAGTATAGCTTACAGCCTCCTGGCGGTCTTGGGCCGGCTCATATCAGCGGTTACCGTCTCTCGGAGGTAATGTGGCCGCGCACTTCGCTTTACCGCTCACCCCCGTCTCCTGCTGCTTGCGAGACACGACTTCAACATCTGGTGGCGTGCTTGCGTTTTCGTTTCGCAATTTAGAGCATGTCCGTAACGGGCCCGGAACATAACCACCATGCACGTTGTGGATCAGTAACAGAACGCAATGCACACATTCACGCCCAGGCGTGTGGTAACTGATGTGCACAGCCCACACGGCCCGTGTGCCCCGCCTCCACCCCCCGCGGGCCAGTGCTCCGTCCACGTTTTAAACCAGGCATGGATGGCCTTAGCCGCACATACGTGCTCCTGCCCGCTACCGCATCCCAGCCGCTCACGCATCGTTGGGAATCTGCACGCAAAAGGGACAGCGCGAACAAAGCACAATCAACTACGCCATAAGCACCATGACCATGACCTGTTCGGCGCTTGCGCCCTCCAGCGCCCTCGCACGCCCCGGGCCGGAAACGGATCTATGAACAGTCGCTCACTGGCACCTGGCAGGGGGGAACCGGGCGTATTACTAATGCATGGCGCTCCTGGACCACACCCCGGCACGCCCGATCGTGCAGCCATATGTTCGCACGTCTCCGCCATTACTGCCCAGTAGCCACGTGAAGTGAAACCACTGCACTGTGCTCCGGCCCAGCTGTGGTTTACTTGCATGCCTCTTTGCTTGCCCCAGATAGACCTTGCGCGCCCCAGGCAGGCGGCGGCCCCCCGCCCACCCATCCATTTAGTTAGCCTACTCCCGCCACCCACGGACAACTGATCAGAAGGCCTCTCTCCGACACCCGTGCATCCAGAGCGCCACGCATGGCTGAAGTGCCGCACTCACGAAAACGGTCCCGTTGTTGAGGCTGGCGACGGCGTTGGTCAGGCCCGTCTTGTTGAGGGCTGCCGAAAACACGGTGAGGTCAGTGCCGTTGTAGGAGGCGATGAATTCCGCTAGCGTGGCGTAGCTGGGCGTCTGCGAGTTGACGACGTAAGCAGAGAGGCCGACCAGCAGAAGGGCGGTCGCGCCGAGGGAGCCTGCAGAGCATGGGAGTGTGGGAGGGAGCAATGCCACGCCCGCTGAACGCCCGGCATGCAATATGCGTAACTGAGCATATATCCTGCACATCTATTTGTCCACTGCAAAACGTCGCAAGGCCCGTTTTGCCCCGCGGCTGCTGCTGCCTGAAGTCCTAAACCGTGTACTGCCTCCATGCAGCGGGCTCGCCCCTGTTTTGAGCTGCTGGGCTGTCTGTGTGGGCGGCGACTTGAGCACTGAATAACAGATAAATGACCGCTGGTGCGGGCATGGAAACATAAGGCTGGCGGAATTTCGAGAAAGGGCCATTCCATTGCTTTGCTGCCCTTCGCTCGCTCATTTACACAAACACCAGATGTTATATATGAATGTGCCATGCATTTCGTGGAAATAGTGGGAACTTGGATTACCTCGAATGCTGCGCGCCATCGATTTCTCCGGCTGTCTCATTGCTGCCGCGCAACCGAGTTGCCGAAATTGCACGTAACAGTAATGAGCTGACTGCCTCAGCATAAAAATTGGTCAGAAAACTGGGGCGCGTCGTCGCTGACTCCTTCTTGGGTCCATGGCCCTGGATCTGCTTGCACTTTCGGCGTGGGATCCACGGTGAGATCCAAGCCAAAGTTTTAGGGTTAGGACTCATGAACGCCTGCGGTTTTTTAGTGGCAACAGGCGACATCTGCTGTATGGTTCATGCTCTTGCAGGTATACCGGATTTGTGCGGGCTTGTGCAAGCTAGTGCAAGGCAGAGAACGAAAGGAGGCTAACGGGACTGACGGCCACGTCACTTCCCCGAAAGTGGACGCAGGCAGCAAATTCCCTTGAGCGCGCTTATTTACAACACTTGATCCTGGCTTCATTTGCGTCTTTTACTGAAGGAAGAGCTTAAAGCTTTCCAGCGCTGTCCGTTCAACCACTACCACCCCTACCTGGGCAATCTGCAGTCTTGCAACGCATGCAGTTCACCC
Organism: Chlamydomonas schloesseri; assembly: GCA_016834595.1. Taxonomy (NCBI): domain Eukaryota; kingdom Viridiplantae; phylum Chlorophyta; class Chlorophyceae; order Chlamydomonadales; family Chlamydomonadaceae; genus Chlamydomonas; species Chlamydomonas schloesseri. The sequence continues at coordinate 1,041,654 of JAEHOD010000021.1, read as the reverse complement.
GCGCGCAGCACTTGCACGGTCACATACAAAGCCATAAACTCACACGGCAACGAGCATGAATGGGCATGGCGCAGAGATTTCCATGTACATAAATGCGCGCAAGTACCCAAGCCTGTTGCGTACCATGCGTACGTGCAAAGAAGGCGCACGAATGCAAGTTAGCTTGCATTTAGCTATGACATTCGACCACGGCTGTCCCGAGAGAGAACTAGAGTGCTTATTAGCCACAAGCCCACAACGCACTTTGTACGCATTCCATGTACTTGATTCACCCGGGATGCGACATGCACATGCACACGAGTTTGAGGATGCATGATTGTGAGTCACACCACTACACGCACGAGCGTTACAGTCTGTCTGCCGCTGCTGCTGATTAAATCATCATCAGCGCCGCCAGCAGGCCCATGAGCAGCACCAACACGGATGGCAGCGCGGCGCCGGCGCTGTTAGGGTTCGGCAGGTTCACTGCCTCGGGCACCAGCGGGAAGTCGACCGTCTGTTCATTATTGAGCAGCATGCACATACGAAGGTGAGGCCAGGGTTGTATGGGAAACAAGAGGTGCGTGGCTGGGCGGCATTGCAGCGCGGCTTGCTTGCTTGTCTTGCAGACGTGGCAAGGCTGGGGGAATGGCACTGTCCGACCACGCTTTCAGCAGTCCTGCACTACAACCCACGGTCGGGCCATGCCGCGTGCATGGTGTGCCGCCAAAACCCCAACAGCACGCCGGCAATCAAGTGGCGCGAATGAGTGCGCATCCCATCCATACCCGTCACGTTGCATGAGAGTGCCCCGGGTGTGTGTGTGTGCCCACCTGGATGTACGACCAGCCGTAGGCGACGACGGTGTTGAAGGGATAGACGAGCGTGCCCAGTGTCTTTTCGGCGGCTAGGATGATGGAGCTGCCCGAGGTGGTCACAACCAACTTCTTGTATCCCGAGTTCCTGGATGGGGTCAAATAAGGCATGGCATGCATGGCCTTACCCAAGCAAAGGTCATCGGTCATCAACAACACAGCGGACAAACAAGCACTTATACAGAGGCATGCAACGGCGCAGCAGGGCCCGGCAGCTAGCCCGGGCTGGCCCGCCCCGCGCAAAGCCGACGACGTGGACCGTGACATCCATCCCTGGAGCCGACAAATTCACCGACATAACGGCCCACGACTGGCACTAGTGCCGAGCCAGGCCCCGGCTGCTGCTGCCCATGTTGGGCTCGTGCCGCACTCGTCCGCCGGCTCCGTGACCCTGGAGGGTTCATTGGCCGGCCCCAAGCAAGCAGCGGCACACACGAGCGACTACTACTACTCACTGGAGGGTGTTCAGCTGCACGCCAGCGGTGAGGTTGCCGGTGGCGTAGGAGCCCACGACGATGTGGTTCTGCGGGGCACATGCAATGTGTGTCAGGAAAGCACAAGGGAAAGGGTCGACACTGTATGCAATGTGTGTGTACGTGTTAGGAAAGCACAAGGGAAAGGTGTATGTGTGTGTGTGTTAGGAAAGCACAAGGGAAAGGGTCGACACTGTGTGTGTGTGTGTGTTTGTGTGTGTGCGTGTGTATGTGTAAAAGGAGGGGGCGGTTGGATGGAAGGCGGAGGGTGCCACACGCTGTGGCGCATGCACATAGTCCAACATGCACATGTACAATTAGTCCAAGCTAGGCGACTGCTGCGCGCTGCGTTTTGGTTTCTATCCTTGAATAGGCTCGGAACGGGCGCAGGCATCCCCGAAATAACAAACAAACACCCGCACGCACCCGCAGGGACACATGCACGCACGCTGACACTGCACGGCACGCAGGCACCCAAACATACCATGCTGCTACCTGTAGTAACGCACACGCACACGCACACGCACCCGCAGGAACGCGGCCAGGCTGCTGGCGCCGATCAGGTCGGTGAGGTTCGCGACGTTGGGAACCGTGCCGTAGGTGCTGGCGAACTTGACGAATGCCTGTGAGAGGAGTGAGAAACAAATAAGACAAGTAGGAAGGCCAGGCGCGCAGCGCGCGCAAGCGCGCGTGCTCTATCTGTGTGTGCGTGTCGTCGGGAATGTGTGAGGGGGAAAACAAGCAAGCAAGCAGGCTTTGTATACCGTGCCGCCATTACTGCTTCGGCCGGAGCAACTTCCAAAGCATGCACGCATCTAGACAGCTCGGCATACGCACCTGCTTGATTGCCGCATCACCTGATGCATGTCCCACGCCCGGCCCGGCCCGCTCCCTAGCCTAGGCCTCACCGCATTGTTGGGCGCCATCAGGGTGTACGCCAAGGAACTGGCTGTGGTCTCGCCGTCCGCGGTGATGGCCGCGAGCTTCTTATACTCGTTGCCCTCGCGCAGGAACAGGCCGACCAGCGTGGACAGGCTGGGCTCGTCCTTGATCAGCTGTGCGCGGGGGGGGGGGGGTCGAGGTCGCGGTCGAAGTGAAGTGCGATATCGGGAGGATTGGTTGATAGTGTCAGGCTACTGGCTAGGGAGGTTCTGGGTGTGGTGGTCCGCCGGCGGCCGGAAGCACGGATGCATGCAGAGTTCACGTTGATTGATTGATTGACTGCGTGGCCAAGGAATGCACCGCCGCCACGGCAGTGGATGGGCTCGGCAGCTTGCTGCTGCGTGCTGAGCGAATCCTAATTGGCGCAGGGCGGGAAGCGAGGGCTAGCCACGGCACGCACCTCCCAGATGTTGGTGGCCTTGGGAATGAGGGGCTGCGCACGTGTGTGTGTGTGTGGTGTTTGGTGGTCAGGGGCACGTAAGCGGGGCACGTCAGCATCTAGACAGTCATACAGAAGGTCAGCGTCTTTGCTTGGCTTGCATTGGCCTACCCCCTGGGTCAGTCATTGTTGTGGGAGCTCCCCAACAAGAGCCAACCAGGCCATTGCAACCGAGTCGTGCGAAAGCAGTAGGGCCTTACGTAGTTGACGACGTAGAGGAAAGACTTGGGGGTGGGGCCACCGATCTGTCGTGCAGGGATGAGCGTTGCATGTCAAACCAGTCCTAGCCCTGCCACATGCTTTAGTGAGTTCGAGCACGGGCGAAGGGGGGTTGCGAACACCGGCCCATTCTAGGGGGGTTACTCCGATCTCACCTGGAAGGTGGCGTAATCGCCGACCTTCGTGATAGAGCCGATGCTGCTGACAGCCACCTTGTTGGCACCAGTCTGGTTGGCAACGATCGAGGAAGAATTCAAGCTGTGGGCGTGCACAGGGTCAAAACAAACTCGTAAGTTGAAAAGAAGCCACTTGGCATATAAGGAGCGCTTGTAAGTGAGAATGGTTTGCGGAAGCAAAGGGTTATCCTCATCCTGTCCCCATCGTTCGCCGCAGAAGCTCACAAGAGCGAAGTGTAGTTGTAGGCAGCGCTGACGTCAGCGCTAAAGTTGGTGACCTGGGCTCCGTACGACTCTGCAGCCAGAAACGCACATACACAATACAGCGAGCGGCGTTTGAAACTTATTAGTCAGCAAGGGTGGCGGCGACATGGACGCGGGGCCCGGCGCTGGCACGGGTGTTCGGCTGGTGCTTGCGCGCTTGACTGCGTGGCGGCCCATTGAGCGGTGTCGCCGCAGCTGCCTACGCCCGGCCATTGCATGCTGCGTACCGATGTGCGGTGCTGCTAGCTAGCTAGGTGCGACGCAATCATCACCATCAGCAGTAGCAGCTAGTCACTAGCGGTCCCGACTACTCACGCATGTAGGTCAGCAGCTCCTGGGCGACGCTGCTGTTAATCTGCACGTTGATCTTGAAATCTTTGTTGACGCCCGTCACACCCTGTTGATAATGTTGACAATGATGAGGGCGTGGCAGCAGAAACATCGCAGGCAGCGCAATGTGTTAATTGTCACGAACGGCAGCAATGCGGCAGACTATCAAAGCATGAGCAGACATCAACCCCGACCCTGTGCATGCATTCGTTCATCGCAGAGCGAGCGCGACGTACGGCCCCTGGCTGGTTTCAGGTTCTTACGGTGGGTTTGCTTGAGTTCTGGAATAAACTACCCCGCAATGGTCGCTTTGGTTTCTTGAATGAACTACCCGCCCCCCTCCCCCGACCCGCAGGTACACAGGGCCGCAGGTGGCAGGGACATGGACTCACACGCGTGCATGTCCACCTATAGATAGGTGCTAGCAGCCCAGTCCGTGTTCCACACCCCAGCAGTGTTCACGGCTCCCCGGCCATGGATCCCTTGCCCCCACCAACGACGAGCACATCCAGCAGACCCGAATAAACCAGATCCAGATCCTGCCACCAGTCTTCACTTACGGCATCGGTGGGCGCGAACACGGTGCGGTTGAGGTTGGGGTTGGACAGCTCAGACCACATGCCGTTGTTGACCAGCGAGCGCTTGAGCAGGCCCAGGCGACTGTGGTCGTCGATGGCCTGCGCGCGTGTGTGCATTCGTGTGCGAGTATCACTATCATTGACAGTGCAGTATGCTGATGCATGCGGCGCTGAGCTAATGCGGCCGGCTTGGTTGGGTCCGGACAAACGCATTCGTCATTCTGCGCTCGGGGCGAGAGTCGCAACCAGCTTGTCAAGTGACCAGCGGCTCTCCTGCTCAGTCAGGGGGCTGCGTGCTGTCTGTGTCCACACACTGTCGACACTCACGCTGGCAATGTTTTGGTACCAGTAGCCGAGCACCTGCGCACAATGAGAAGGTAGGTCCAGTGGCGGTTAGCATCAGCAGCTCACCAGCCAGCAGGTGCCGTGCATTGCAATGTGCGCCCAATTGGGCGCCGGATCAAGGTCTCCTGTCAGTCCGGAATGTGACGGCCCCCAGCCATTATCCTATCTTGCCTACCTCGCTGATGACGGCCGCACGCGCGGTGCCGACGGACACGAAGGGGTCGGCGGAAGTGGACACGAACTTGGCGGTGGCCCTGTTTGGTCATTGATTTCACGCGCACATGCATGCAGGTGCACAGGCGGGAGAGGTGGTTATTAATGCGAGATGATGAGACGCGCGTGGGGGCGAACAGGGTCACCTGCATCCCACCGCCGTTTGGGGTCATGAGCTGGATTATGATGACCCGCGCGCTTGACACATACACATGCCCCCACACCCTACGCGAGCGACACTTCCAACAATGGCCAACACATCAATCCAGGCCACAGCACCGGCCGCCACCTTTGCACACACGCGGCTTTGTGTGTTGGCTTGGCTCACCGCGGCGACTTGATGGTGGAGGACTTGACGTCGGTAATGTTTGTGGTGAGGTTCAGGCTGACGCGGGCACTGCGGGGTTGCAGCGGCGGCGGCGGCGGCGGCAGCAGCATGAGGGCGCATGTCAATAGCAAGGGCGCGAGTCAGGTGGCAATGGGAAAGTGGTGGGAAACGCCTCCACGCACGCACGGGCGCCATCTTACATTATGGCTGGACAGGTGCCAGCTGGCAGCCGCCGAGCTGCTGTGAGCCTGCTGTCCCCCGGCTCTATCCGGACTTGCCCATCGACAGCAGGCACCCCAGCAAGCTGTCTCAAACGTTTTTGATGAGGACGACCGCACTACTACACGCTGGATGAGTGGCGACTCACACAGGGGTGGCGAGGGTGGTGAGGCTGCTGTATAAGGCGCTGGCAGTGCTGGCGTTTGCCAGGTCGGCGCCGGCAAGGACGGCGGGGGTGGTCAAGTTGACCTGTTGCAGGGGAAGGAAGAGCCGGACCGGGCGGGACCGACCAGCGGAGGGCGGCATGGGTTTTGTGATGTTATGATGATGGGGCATCGCCGCTCGCTCGGTGCTCCATGTATCCATATTCCCGATTATCATGTTGCCTGCTTGTTTTCCCCACCGCCCCTTGCTTGTCGCCTACCTACCTTGATGGCAGGCACGACGTGGAACTTGAGCAGCGCCGCCACCACGTCCTGGGACAGATCCAGCAGCGCGTTGGCGTTGGCCAGGCCCAGGGAGGTGGCGAAGGAGGCGAAGGCGCTGTGTGTGTCGGGGGGAGATGGGGGAGGGGGGCGGTGGGGCGGGAAGTAAGCAAGGAGAGCAGGAGTAGGAGGCGAGCAGGAGGTCAGAAAGGCCCGCACCATGGCACACACTCGGCAATGAAGCCGCGTTCATGAACGTACGCATGCATGCAAGGTGCGTTGGAAAGGTGGCCGGTTGCATGGGAGGGCACCAAGAAGCAGCCAGGGGTGGCAGGAGGTAGGCTGGCGCGCATGACGAATAATGCTGCGGCGGGCTGTAGATAGCACATACACAGGCTTCGTCGTGTACACATCGCCTCCGGCGGGTCTGCCACACCCACGCCAAGCACGCGCCTCGCTCGCCGCATTCGTGCCGCCGCCCTTTTGCTCAGATGCAACTTACGCATTGTTTGGAATCTGCATGCAACAAACGGCGCATGAAAAGCATGTTGGCAAAACCAGCGGGAGGCGACTAGCACACGCATATGCGGTGAGAGCCCAAGAGCCAACCCTGATACAGTACCCAGCACGCTCCACAAAACCGCAGGATGCTCAGCGCTGTGGCGCCCCTACGCCAAATGCTGTTGGCTCCAACACTTACAAAGACAGTGCCGTTGATGCTGTCAAGCGCGCTTGCGAGGCCACTCTTGTCGAGGGCCGCTTTGAAGACGGTCAGGTCGGCGCCGTTGTACGAGCTAATGAAGTCAGAGAAATTTGCAAAGCTCTGTGCGTTGGCGCCGTAGGCAGTCAGGCCGACCAGCAGGAGCACACCTGAACGGGGGGGGGGGGGGGCGGGGGGCGAGGTGTCATAATTCGACGAAGGGCAATTTGCGGCGACACGAGCGCCCGGCAGGTCACACCACCCCATGATGCTCCCTTCCACACAAAATATATTTTGCAGCATACGCGGTCGCCCGCGTCTTCCGGTTCATAGAGCTGGCGAGAAAGGGACGATGAAACCGGTTGGTGAATGCTAGCGCTTTCTGGCGCCGCGCATTGAGACGCTGGCATGCCGATACAGGTACCTTCAAAGGTAGAGACAGCTTGGCCGTCACACGACCGGAAACACGACAGCGCATAAATGCTGCAAGCGAAAAATGCAAAGCTTCCTCTCACGTCTCTGCGCTTCCTGACATGCATGTCTAGTGTCATTGGACCCTCACAGAAACAGCTATGACCATGTTGCATGTGCTATTATGGGCACCTGCAGCTGTCGACAAGAACTCACCTAGAATGTTGCGCGCCATAGTCTCTCCGTCCTCGTAAAGAGACCCGTGATATACTCAGTTTAAGTAGATATCTTGAGTCTTCGACTCAACGTGTGCTGGTGGGAAAAACCGCAACCGGCCTACATGAGCACATTGTCTCGAGTACCGTACGGCCGATCCATACGGAAGTAGCCATGTTTGCCGGGGGCGCCTACGGGCCTGCCAACCACTTAATTGGCATTATTATGATTATACATACACCATATGCTCATGGGCGGGGGCTGGGGGAGGCCGTGCGAGCAGGTTCCGGGCACGGGAGAAATGTGGCGACAGGTGCCGACCACGCTCCTGACACGGTCCCGACCACCTCAGATATGTGACGTTAAGCACCACACGAGCATAATGTGTGATATATGTATGGAATACGCCGCGGGATATGTCTTTCCGCCTGTACAAGGCTTGCTCGGTGCCCCGGACATTCTGCATTCAACTTCCTGAAAACACCATTTTCATTATCCTTGAACAATGCGATCAACTACTAACATACATAATACCTTGTTGCAATAAGCAGAAGGCTAGTAGAGCGACTCCCGCGAGGAGGCGAAGGCAAAATGCTTGGAACATCGCCTGGTAGTGCTTCACGGTTTTGGCCCCAGGGTCTAGTCCAGCAGGATTTTAGGCATCAACACAAGGTTTCGGAAGCCTGGGAGCAATGGGGTCAGATTCTGTGACCGGACCCTGTTCGCCTGCCCTCGTCACCCTTGGTCGCCCTCAAGTGGGAGCAGAATGCCCCCTTCCCAACTTGACCTGCACCTTCCTGTACCTCTCCCCACCACGCCAATGCTATCAAGTGATCTTCCTTCACATACTTAGACAGTGGGGGAGAGACAGACTGACTTGACGAGTGGTGTATATGAGGGGGGAATAGGGTGAAATTAGGGTCGGCGCCCCATGCCGTACAGACCGCACTCCAATTTTGTTAAGTCCCAAAATCGGTACACATATACTTGAGTATATGAAGACCACTTCCTACGATTTTCAGACTCAACAACCTTGGAGTGCGCCTGTTCTCACATGTCTAAGATGGGGCGGGGGTCCCAGGGGGGACCGTGTCAGGAGCGTGGGTGCCGACATGGCCAGGGTGCTCTAGCAGTCCGGCCCGGCAGTGCTTAACGGCTTGACATCATGACTAAGCTTGTTGCGCCATCATCAAAGGGTGAATGGTAACCCCAGAGCGCAGGTGCTTGAGTCTGCGATATTTTCGGCCGGCGAAACCGGCGAAACGCCGAACGAAATGCCGAACCCGACCCGAGATGGCACGCACTAGTGGCCGATATATTATTGAAATCATGTGATAAGAGCTCCCAGGTCAAGAATGGAGCCAGGGCGCGATGGTGCGTGGCGTGTCGGCGAAATTGGGGTTGGTGAACAAATGGGCACATTCCGAGCTAGCAGGACTCCTACCATCTTCCGCGTTTGGATCCCTCGAGTGAATATCATCGCGATGTGGATCATAATGAACTGGTCGTCCAATGCTAACTGAACGAGCAGATGGTTACGGGTCGGCTGCGTACGTCCGAACCGCACCGGGCCCGGGGCCCCTAAAGTCGGCCGCCCACGCGCCAAGCACTCCGCATTGTGGAGTCGCGATTGCGGGCCCTGGGGCGGATCTGGAATGCGCAAGGGAGAGAAACGTCTGCACTGAGCCGTATGTGGGGTCGGATGCGGGTGGATGGGGTGGCCGCCTGGTGGGCCGGCAACCGTGAACGGCCACAATCAGGGGTGCCCCTGGCCACAATCAAGAGCTCAGGCGCTTGCGTCGGAACCCGCCATGCATGGTTGCGTCACTCGATCGCATGCCTGCCCCACGTGCTAGCTCGTCAGCGTGCGCCGCCACCAGGCCAATCGATCAGCAGCATCACCATGGGTGGCAGCACGGCGGCGCCGACGCTGCTGGGGGCAGGCAGTTGTACACTTTTACCTGCGGGCGGGCGTGTTGCCACCCGCCCCTCTTCATCCGCTCCGTACATAAACAACCGCACCACCCCATCCACACGGGGCGGGCGGTCGGAGGAACACCGTCAGGAAAGCCAGGAAAGCAGGGGTTGCATCTTTGGGGAGCGGAGAGACGCGCTGGGCTGCCCGACGCCGCCCCCGCGGCGACACGATGGGCTGCTGGCTACGTCGGCCCCCCCGCGGCGACCCGATGGGCTGCACAACGCCGCCCCCGCGGCGACGTGCTGGGCCGCCTGCCACGTCACCGCCCCCGCGGCGACGTGCTGGGCCGCTGGTTACGGAGCCGCCTCCGCGGCGGCACGCTGGGCCTCTGCGCGTCTGCCGGCCGTCCGCCCACACACAGGAGTATTCCATGCGCGCGTGCGCGGCGGCCGCTCCTTACGCCTTATGCCCTGGGGGTCCAGGGGCTCCTTCTGTTTGATGCATGCACCCCACCCCACCCGGCCGGCACCGCCACCCTGTGCGGTCGCCGGTTCATGACGGGTGTGGGGAACCGCAATGCGGTCCGCCCCCGTCACTCACCTGCTCTGTTGCCTCGCCCATGCCGCACGCCGTACGACCGGGGATGAGCCATGCAGCTCACACGCTGCTCTTTCACTCGACCGCTCCGGTGTCCGTACTTATTTACTTGTTTGCTTCGCTTCCTCTTTTCGTTACTCGAGCTCAACCCCCAGGGCTGAAAACTCGCCCCTGGGCGAGAACATTTTTTGCGTTGAGGGGTTGCACTCTCGCCGCGTGTGGCTCAATACGGGCCCAAAATCTCGCCAACTACCCCTTACCGGCGGGGTTTGGGGGTTGTGGTTACCAGCCCAAACGCTAAAATGGGGCAGAGCGCCCCCAAACTAAAATCTGGATGTTTTTTGGCCCCTAGATGCCGTGGGCGAGAATGCGGTTCCACCCCTTCTAGCCAGCGGCGGCGGCCAACCCCCGGAAGATGCAAGCCCTGCAGGAAAGCAGCCATGCATGCGCTATAACGGTAGTGCCTGTCGTGGGGCCCCTCCGCCCCTCGCTGGCTGTAGGCGCGCCCACCTGCAGCAGCAAGTGTATGTGAGCCTCCCGCCCGCCCTGCCGCCCATGCCGCCACGTGCGCCACTACTGCTGGACATTTCTGGCAGGTATTGCATGCAGGAGTAATGGAAGTACGGTACCCATTGGGTTCACTCGTGACCACTACAGGTGACCTGCTGTAATTTTATACAGTAGGTAATTTTATACAGCCGTCCGTTCTCCCTGGTCTCTTCAAGTTACGGGCTGTCCTCCTGGACTTGAGATGCTAGTACCATACCCTACGAGCCTGTCGGGTTGTTTTTGGGGTTGGGCATATGTCCACTTCCCAGGGTAACTTTCGACACGCGTGCCATGTCAGCCCACTCGAGGTCAGCCCGTTGTCACCATAGTGCCCGCACAATGCCTTCATATTACTAAACAAATATATAGATGTAAATGTACGTGCGGTTTGAGGACTTCACGCACTCATGCAAAACTCGCTGTCAAGATGCTTGGCGAAATTTCAACATGTCTGCGCTTCTGAACCTCGAGAGTATAGGATTGATGTCGATTGCTGTTATAACATATATGTACTTGATGTGTCATGCTAACCGGGCCTGTCGACATAGCACGTTCCGCGGTGTGCGCCCAGCTCGCTGATGTGCTGCATCCGCAGCGAAAACGGTCAAGACGCACACCCGATTCGTCGATTGGGCACATCGGACCGCCCCCAGGTCTCATGTAGCCACTGGGTAGTTGGGGAAGTTGCGTGGCCGGGCGGGCAGCACACGGGCACGCCCCACTGGTGTTTTGCAGGGGTGTATAAAATTACAGCAGTTTCCCCAAACCCCCCTATTCTGCACCCCTTGCGTAACATTGCCCCGTGCATGTGCATAAGTGCTCAGATGCGCCGCAGCCCTGGGCGCCTTTTGCTATGCATATAAGACATCCCATAGCCGGGAACGCGCGCGGAAAGGACATTCCTAGCAGTTGCTGCTACATCAAGAGCCGAAACTGTATAAAATTACAGCAGGTCACCTGTACCCCCAGGTGCAGTTCATGATATCATGCGATCCAGCAGTAATAACAAGGGTATCTCGCCCATATCACCTGCCCTCCTGAGTGAGCAGGTTGGTATGTGCATGCTCCCGCCATGGTATGCGCTGGCCCTATCTATCTATTTGCAGGAGCGTCACTGTCTGTATATCTGCTTAGATCATGACGACAAGCGCCGCCACCAGGCCCGCAAGCAGCACCACCACGGACGGCAGCGCGGCGCCGGCACTGCCGGGGGTGGGCAGGATCACCTCCTCTGGGACCAGCGGGAAGTCGATCACCTGTGCCCGGATGGGTTGTTGCATGGAGCGACGCGAATGAGGAGCGAGGCCCTGAGCAGGCAGGTGAGATGTACCGCGTAGAAGGCAATCAAGTCACTAGCATACCCAAACCACGGCAACCCCTTGCATGCCTCTATACATGACACGTATGCACGTATCAGCAGGGCACACCGCGCCTCCCCCGCATCGCACTCTATCAGCGTACGGTATTCAACGTGCGCATCGAGCTTGAAATAGTACCTTGCGCGTCACAGCAACATACAGTAATAATGAGCCCACCTGCACATACGCCCAGCCGTACGCGACCTCGGTGTTGAATGGCGCAACCAGGGTGGCGGTGCTCTTGGCGCCCTCCAGGACGATGGAGCTGCCTGAGGTGGTCACCCCCACCTTCTTGGAGGAGAGCCTGCAAAGCGAGCAAAGGAGTACGTGTGGGCGCGAACATTGATTGGGGCAAACAGCCATATCGCCGCGTACGGCTCACGCTTGCGCGCGGCGGGCTCACCGGAGCGCCAGCAGCAGACCTCACACCCACCCAACCACCCTGCAGCACGCACTGCACAGGCGCTTTCACAGGCGGTCGGCGCTCCCCCATGTAGGTAGAACCTTGCCTCTGCCTGCCCGCGCCGCCTGCCTACCTGCCTGCTGCATCGACTCAGTTGGGCCCTGTCGCCGCATTACCAAGCGATGACTCACCCAGCGGTGGTTAGCTGCACACCGGCGGTTAGGTTGTTGGTGTTGTACGAGCCCACAATGATGTGGTTCTGCAGGCAGCAGGGGTGGAAGTGGTTGCCAGCAGCAGGGTGGGGGTTGGGTGTGTGCCTGGCCCAGAAACAACATGGGATGCAGGCAGACCGCGATGGATGGGAAGGCCATGCAAGTGTATGGGCACCCAACCGCCGGTGGCGTGAGGTAGGGGCTGGGGGCCGGTGAGCAGTGCCTGTATCTTGTAGATGCCCTTGGGCCCTCAGTGTCTACTACCGCGTAGATGACCCCTGCTAATCCTTCTACGCTAAAAATTTTTCTTGGGGGCCAAGCCCCCAAAACCCCCCAAAAACGTCTACACTTCCCCTGATTTGCCCGCCAAAACGTCTACCGGCCGTAGACGTGCGCCCCACCAACCCCTGAAAGCTTCTACGTTTTCGGCCGAAAAAGGGCAAATTTCTACGCGGTAGAAGGAAGATACAGGCACTGCCGGTGAGGGCCCTGCTCCGCATGTGCGCAACTCACGCAGTTTAATTTGACCACACCTACCCGCAGGAAGAATCCCAGGCTGCTGGCGCCGATCAGGTTGGTGATGTTTGATACGACTGTGTTGTAGGTGTTGGCGAATTTGGCGAACGCCTGTGGACAAGACACCGATGGGTGGATGTGGTTGGGTTGGCTTACCGGTACACGAAAATAAACCTTTCTGGAAACTGGGCCCACTCTCATGCTGCAAGCAACCAATACTGCTCTATCTATCAAACCCACACACGTACACATAACACAGGTAGGTGGTTCTCATCACCCGCGCACTCTCTCCCATACATGACACGTTTCATTGCGGCTGCTGCACACACGCACCGCGTGGGCGTTCCGGATTCCCCCATGTCAACATACACGCTCACGCACCGCATTGCTGGGCGCCATGAGCGTGTAGGCCTGCGGGTTGACCGACGTCTGGCCGTCCACCACCCGACCTTGCAGCCGCTCCAGCTCCTTGCCCTCGCGCACGAACAGCCCCACCAGTACACTGAAGTTGGGGTCGTCCTTGATCAACTGCGTACGTGCGGGGCGAGTAGAGTGAAGGGGAGTGGAGTGGGAGGGCGCGGTGTAATGAGGTGCGGGGCGGGGGCAGGGGCCACAGTGCGTAGCGGTGCAGTGCGGTCAGACGCAATGCGGGGCGGTAGCTAGGTGTGACCAGCTGCATGGGGGGAGTGCGGTGCGGTGCGGTGCGGTGAAGTGAGGTGAGGTGAGCAAGGGCCATCCATCGGGCATGAGGAAGATGGTGTGAGCGTGGGATGCGGTTTGCAGGTGCGGATGCGCGGCATGCCCCCTGCCGCTAAACAGAAACTCCGCAGCTCGATGCGATCCCAACGCCACGTGCCCAACGTATGCCACGCGCCCAAGATGCAGCAGGCACACGCACGTGTTCGTTTCGGCACTCACCGTCCAAATGTTTGTGACCGTGGGCACGACAGGCTGCAGGCAGGCAGGCAGGCAAGCAGGGGAAGAGGAGGAAAACCATATACATACAGCACATGCACAACAGCACCTTATTAGCAGTCCGCGGCATGCATCGGTGCGAAACGCACAACCGGCGAGCGGGGCCGTTTGTGGTCGTGCCCCAGGGAGGCCCTCCCCAACCAACTAACTAACCCGCAACGGACGGACTGAACCTGTACCCGCTGGGTTTGGAGCAAGCCCCAATCAAGGCCTACAAGGTAGGCCGACCCTCGGGGACGCATTGCCTTACGTAGCTGAGGATGTGGATGAGCGACCGGGGCGTGGGGCCGCCAACCTGCGCGTGCAGGCATGTGGCACCGCATGCGCATGCACAATCACATGCTCAGCTAGCAGCGAAATGGCGCAGAAGGGGCTGATGGGCGCGCTGCATGCTGCGTTCCTTACCCTCCGCTGAACGCAACAAGGCAGAGCGAAAGGACAGCAGGGTAAGCTCACCGACCTGAATGGTGCCGTAAGCTAGCCTCGCAACCGTTCCCTTGCTGATGACAGACACATTATTGGCGCCCGTCTGGGCAGCGGTCAGGGTCTGGTTCGCGCTGTGGCAGCAGGTGCGGTGGGTAGGGTGGGCATGCGTTATGGCATGTGCAGTCTTGCATGCCGTACGTGCTGCAGACGGCGCGGTATGCAGAGATGGTCGCCACGTCGCCGCGTCCACTGAATAGGTGCCGAGCAAGAAAGCCAAGGAGGTAGGGCGCGCAGGTCTGCTTGCCGTCCCGGAATCTACATCTACAGTATCACGCACGTGCTGACGGGCCAGCACGCAGCGCGCTCACAATACTCACAAGATCGAGGTGTAGGTGTAGTTGGCGCGCGTGTCCGCGCTAAAGTTTGCGCTGGTGTTGATGCCGTACGCCTCTGCATGCGACCAGCAGTTGGTGATGGCATACGTGCACGAAGTACGTATTCGTACAGTGGCCAGTCATGAGCGCCCATGCGAGGGATGGAGGTAGGCCCAGCACAATCAGTTGTCGCATGCATGGCCTGGTGCAAGCAGTTCGTTGCGCAGAAACAACCCTAAAAGCCTAAAACCCTAAGGCGTGCCGTGTGTCCCCACTTGGCACAGGGCGCCCACGACACAGAAGCAGCAACCACGAAATATGCCGCCAAAGCATTTGCTCCACTCATCAACACAATAACTCACGCATGTAATTCAGCATGTCCTTGGCGACGGTGCTGTTGGCGCGCATGTCGATCGTCAAGTCCGTCTGGACGCTCTGGACGGCCTGCATGTGCGCAAGCAAGGCAGTGCATGCATGCATACGTGGACAGCAGAAGTGGGGGCCGGACTAAGGACTTGGGGGCAGAGTCATCAGCGCGTGGGTGGGGCGTGGGCGTGGGCGTGGGCGTGGGGGCGTTGCATAAGGACTGCATGGGGGCCTTGTTTGGCCTTGGGATGCCCCCGCACTGCAGGTGGCAGCTCCTTGGGCCCTTAGCAGCCCGTCCTTTCGAGCCGCTGCCATGCACTGCCGCACATCGCGACCTGCAACAGCCGACTCATCAGTGGATAGCATGGATACAATTTCGAGGCTTTATTTGCCACTCACCCCGTCGGCGGGTGCGAACAGGGTGCGGCTGAGCTTCTCGTCGTACAGGCCGGACCACATGCCGTTGTTTTTGAGCGACAGCGCCAGCAGGTCCAGCCGGCTGTTGTCGCTGATGGCCTGTCGCGATTTGTTTGTTGTGATTGAATGCAGACAATCCTCAAGCATTCATATCTGTGCAGGTGCGTGTTGGGGTTGCTTGTATACCCCTGGATTGTACCGCATTGCTGGGTCAGCACTACTGGGCCACAGCAGCACTACTGGCGCAGGGCGTTGCAAAAACAGTAAGGGTCTACCCGCTTGCCCCCGCCCTGCTAGGCTGCTACATGTACTCACGTCCGCGATGCTGGAGTACCACCAGGCCATGACCTGGCGGGCGCGCGGCGGGTGTATGCGCGCGCGTGTGATGAGTGGATAGATGGTGGCGTTCGTTGCTTGAGAACAGGTAATGATAAGTAACGTGATGTATCCCATATGGGATTAAAGGCGCGCGCACGTAGAAGTGACCAAAGACTTTTCGCCCGGACGGCCGGCAGTTGAAGGAGTCTTTGAGTGCGCGCGTGCATTCATCATCCGCTGGCTGGGTCCGCTCGGCATGCCCAGCCAGCTCGTGCACCCGGCATGCATGCCGCCGGCCGTACACACACTTCCGTCCGCTGCCACATGCAATCAGTACCTCCACGTCAAGTGACGACAGTCGAGCCACGTACACCGCCCACGCGCACCTACCTGGCTAATGACGGCCACTGTTGCGTTGCCCACTGCGGTGAAGGGCACAGTGACGTTGCCCACCAGGCTCGCTGCGGCCCTGCATGTGTCAGATGTCACGTGTGCCATGTCATGTTTGTGTATGTGCCCGCTGCCCCACCCCGCCGCCTTGCTTGCCCGCGCAAGCAATCCAAGCTAGCGTAAGAGAAAATATTATAAGCGCAGGCTGGGACTGCATCCAATCACCAGTCCTGCCTGACATCAATCATGCGACGGTATGCGTACGTGCAGCATGCAGGCAAGCCAACTCACGCCCCATGCTGCCTGCTGCAGCCGCTGCACCTGCTGAACAAGTAAGGTTTGGGCCCCAGGCCAGCAGGCGGTGAGGACCCTCTAGATCCTCCCAAGGCGCTGCGGAGCCAATATGAGCACGCCATGGCAGCCCTACTCGGCCTGATATGTGCCGGCCTGCCCCAGCTGTATGTTCCACCTTTGGCTGCACCACAGAAAGCACTCGCGCACCTGACAGACTTGACGGTTGAGGCTTTCCAGTCGGTGATGTTGGTGGTGACGTTCAGGTACACGGTTTTCTCAGAGCCACTGCACGGCGCATGATCGGGTGTGACACGTCAGCCGGCGTGAGCCAACACACGCAGCTGCTAAGGGCAGCTAGGCCCGCCCAGTAGTTGTGGTATTTTGCATTTTGCACATGCCATAGCGAACGTCCATCGCCATGCATGACCGCCGCGCATGCCGGCAGCGGGCAGTGCACTCACGCGGGCGTGTACAGGGTCTTCAGCTCGCTAAACATTTCGGAGGCGGTGGCGGCGTCCGTCAGGTTCAGGCCGAGAAAGAAGAAGGGGGTGGTCATGTCAACCTGGATGGCAAGGAGGGGGGGAGGTGATGACGAGGGACATGGATGCAAATGCCAGCAGCATGCCCACACCCTACAGCTGCTGCAAATTGAAGTGGCCGGTATGCCAAGCATGGGCCATACAGCCATCTCACCACGTACACACACTACAACAGCTGCTACCGGTTTTTCCGCCCATCATTGTCGCACCCGAACCCTCTTCTTGGTAGTGGCTTCGATTGATCGGTCATGTAACCAACCGTGCGCATGCAAAACATGGCATCAACTTCCGTCACCTGCCTTTCTCGGCGTGACGTGGAACTTGAGCAGCGCCGCCACCACGTCCTGGGACAGATCCAGCAGCGCGGTGGCGTTGGCCAGGCCCAGGGAGGTGGCGAAGGAGGCAAAGGCGCTGTGCGCGGGGAGTCATGGTCAGGGGGGCAATCAAGGGGATAGGAGCAGGGGCTGTGGTAAGAGCCGCAAGGCCTTCACAATGACGCGTGCGCAAGGCGCTTCCAGGCATCCTTGCTTGGGAGTTGCGACAGGGCGCGCGCGGGATCAATGTCGGTATCTTGAACATAGTGCAAATGATCCCGGCCTAGCAAATAAAGGTTGTGCAAGGGGCACACGAAGAGCCCGACGTACGCAACATCCCATCCATTCACACACACACACACACACACCCCTTGTGCTTTTCTAACACACACACACACACACACACACACACACACACACACACACATACACACACAAACACGCACGCACGCACGCACGCACGCGCGCGCGCGCGCGGACGCGGCATCCTTGACCTGCAACTCAGTCAGTGACTCACGCATCGGTGGGGATCTGCAAAACAACGGGCAACATGGGGCGGCTTTAGAGGTTAGTTGTTGGGAAGTCCCAGCTGGCAGGCATGCGCAGTGTGTGCCGCCTGCGCTGGCTTGCTAGCCCAAATGCAACAACACACAGGATGGAGAGGCAGCTCAGACCTGCCTGCCCTAGGCGCAAATCGTGACTGGTGAACACAGCAGGGGCACCCACCCCGCTGCAGTTTGTTTCTCATACCCAGGATCATGGACTCACAAAGACGGTGCCACCGATGCTGGCAATAGTATTCGTCAGGCCAGTCTTGTTGAGGGCGGCCGTGAAGATGGTTAGGTCAGTGCCGTTGTACGCAGCCAGAAAGTCGGCGAAAGTCGTGAAGTTACCGGACTGCGCGTCGGCACCGTAGGCAACAAGGCCGACCAGAAGGGCGGCCACGGTGGAAAAGAGGCCTGTGCGAGGGAGCAGCCACGGGTTGAGGCCTCGACACGCCAGTCGACACGCCTCGACAGACACAGGGGTCGCCGGTTCGCCGACCAAAAACCGGCGCGCTTTTCGCGTCGGCATTGGAGGGTGCGAAACTCTCATGAGCCCTATAAAGGATGCAACATATCTTGGGAACACAGAAGTCGACAGGTCCCGCCTAAGGCCCACGGCCCACAGCAAGCTGATTGCCCTCAAGGGGAGGGTCATACCTATCGTGATAACAAAGCTCCTGTGTCTTTCAATGTGGCTACATGGTGCTAGTCGCGAAGGCTTCGACCATACGCCCGGCGTGGAGAAAAACATATGTGCGCGCAGACGTCTCACTCAAACCGGCAGTCAAACCGGCAGCAGCCGCTGAGCAATACATGACAGCTAATACCATTCCTCACGTTCAGAATCCTCGATGTGCAGTTAAGGTTTGTGTGGTGGCAGGAAGAGGCACTCACCGCGAAGGCTTCGCGCCATGGCTTGCACTGGAGGCTGTTCTTCTCTCCCGCGTAGTATGAGAATACTATAAGTGACCGGTTGATTATGTATTTGATGCCGAAGCTTCTCTGGTCATATTACGTGTTGTATTTGACTGTTCATCGATACGGTAAAGCCGCAAAGGACCAACGAGCGTGTGCGTTAATTGTCAGCCACCCACGTTTCTTCTACGCGAATGTCCTGCGCTTGAACTCAGATTGCTGCGTCAGGTTGCTTGGGTCGGGTAGAAGGCGTGCCCAACACCCGCCCGCTTCCCCTCTCAACACCCTTCCCCGCTCGCCAGCGCAAGCTAGGACGCTGATTTCATCCGCAAATCGGCGCAAAAGCCACTACTCTGAGAAGCTAGGCGCACCCTGCCCGCATGATGGTTTGGCGGGGCGGGGATGCGGTATCCGATGTCCCGCCATTTCATGGTCTTTTTCCAGGTCCTTTTCATGGGGTTCACTTTGAGGGCGTGCCCATACACGCCCCTCCGTCCAAAGTCCGAACCTCGCTGAATGCTGCTATATGGTATATGTATGATATGACTTGTTGGTTTAGGCCCTGCAGCGTCCTGTCCACCCGCCGAGCTTGCGAAACGCAGCGACTTGACCCAGGACTTGACCAGCAAGTGTGCACGAGAAGCCCCCGATGGCTAGTTAACTCATGACGTGAAGTTTCTTATACTCATTGGACGATACGGCAACGGTCTGGCCACAAATTAATGAGTTATCGATCGTAAATTCAATTGCCGGTCAGAAGAGCGACGCATTTTGCTCCCGGATACAGTCCAAAATATTATGTATACCTTATAGCATACTGAATCAGTCCAGGGTCACTCGTGCGTAGTTCGGGTCACTGGGTCCCATCGGGATCCCCGAAAACCTCCACCTCAGATGGGCACATTCTGCCCTGCCACGCGGCCATCAATTCAAGGTTATATGTTCAAAGGAATTTCAAGAGCGGAGAATGCATGGGTGACCGCTTAGGTGTCGGGGGCCTACGACCCCCCGAGCGGGAAGGGCCGTACGGCGCTGGTAGACCCCGTGAGTTTGACACACGGGGGGTAGGTATGGTGTAGTTCACAGTCCGACAGGTCTACCACCATGAACATGGGGTCCAAAGATTGTGCGGAGCCCAGAATCGAAGTGAACCCGGGTTGAGGGGCCCAGAGGGGCAGGGAGGGGCACTCTGTCTCCTGCAGGAGAAACTCAGGGCGTAGGGTAGTTGATGGAAGTGGGGGTGAGTGCCGGGTCTAGAATATTAAACCACACTTCTGGATCGCGCAAAGTAAATGTCCGTTGGCACGCCCGTCACCGTGCCCCACAACTCGACCAGCCGCGACTCCCCACCACCACCACCCACACACCACATGCGCCTTGCCTGTGCCAGGGTCCAGGCAAATGCGCGGGTGTCGAAACATAGGAGCTAGCAGGGCTGCTGTCAGTTGGGGTGTTCGCGGTTCGGTGCCCAATCAGAGACCCCTGAGAGACCGCCAAACCGATGCGAACCTGTGCCAACTGCCCCTGCTACCCCTGCTACCAGCTTATGCCTCGCACACAGTTCTTTGTTCACTGCATCTGCTATCATTCCTGCGCAGCTTAAATCTTCAACGTATCCGACCGTCTTGTCGGACTGTCAGTGAAGTCTAGGCCTCCACATAACCATGCCGCTCGCTTTGCACGCTAGCCATGGCGCCGGAACAATGCATCGTTCAAGGGTGCGAATGCACATCGCCTTGAAGGGCCCGCTGCCCGCGAAAATCTTGCCGACACCGACTTGCGCTCGCAGGCTGGCGCTGGCGCGAGTAAAGTCCTACAACCAAAGCTTGTGACAGGTGCGTGTCCCTTACACGGTTAATCACGGGTGTTGCTTCGGGTTCGAGAAGGTCGATGCGTTGCAAGTTCTGGTCTGTGGTGCACTCCTGCAGGCAAGACGTCGTTTAGCGGCCAGGGCCTTGGGCGACTTCCGGATAATGGATCGATGCGCTGGAGCATGGCGCAGTGGCTGGAGAACAAGTGAGTTTGCAGGCGAGGCAGGGTTTGTGCTGCCGTCCGCGCTGGTGCCCTGACCGAGGCGCACGGCAGCCACACAACTCCTGTGCTGGCTAGCGAACAACCCCGCCCCCCGGCGTTTCCAGGGTAGTTGCATGTACGTAGTGCGTAAGCTACCGAAACCATTCATGAGTGAAGGGGAAGAGGCGGAAGCATAGGCCGGGGGAGGACCCCGTGTGGGGGGACCCATTGGCGCGTTCGGGAGCCTGTATGCACCCAGGCCTGCGGTAGCCTACCCCCCCCACACACACACACAAACACGTAACCCCCCACCCACCCCACACACACGGAACACCGGGGAGGACTAGTGGCTGTCAACGGATGACTTGCCGACAGACACATTCTGTGAGCTGCGCAGCGCATGCGTGTGTGTGTGTGTGTGTATGCTCATGCGTGCGCGCGTACGCCTGCAGGGCGTCAGTGGAGGTGGCAGCCCCGCTGGAGACGTGTTGGGCGCTGTGGGATGACCGCGAGCGCATCCCGGAGTGGATGCCCTGGATTAAGTCCGTCAAGGTAATGCTATTGATGCTGATGAATGTGTTGGTGAAGAAGATACGGATACGGATGATGCCAGCTGCGCCGGTTGGAAGAAAGGATGGGGTTTGCAACAGCAGCACTAACGGGGAAGGGGGGCGTGGTTGCAGGGTATGCCGGTCGCGACGAAGAGGCGGGTGCGGGGTGGGTGGCGGCGGCGACGTGTGGGTCACGGCTCCGCTGCAGGGTGCAGGGCTGGCGCGGCGAGTGGCAGCCGGGCGGCCGCAAGGCGGCTTGCACACACGCGCAGCTGCACGTGCGGCTGCACGGTTGCCGGCAGAGAGGGTGCATCCCTGCACTCGGGTCTCTTCCGTCTCTGCCCCATCCACCCAACCGATTCCACCAACCATGCACCAACCGCCCCAACCACCCGAACCACCCTACCAGGTCCAGGACAACGACCCGCGTCTGTCACGCTGGACGCTGGCCACGCACCAGTTCGGTCGCGACTGGGAGTTCAGCTGGGTGGCTCGCAACCTGCCGCCCGTCAAGAACAGCAAGATCCACTGGGTGTCGGAGCGCGGCTCGGCCTCACTGGGTGGGTGTTGGGGGGAGGGGGAGGGGGAGGGGGACGGGGACGGGGGCGGGGGCGGGGTGAGGGGAGGGGAGGGGGCGCGTGGAGGGGGATGGGGGTTGGGGTTGTGATTAAGAATGGGGATTGCAGTAGGAATGGTGGAGGATAGGGGGAGCGATGGGTTGCTTCATTCCAATTCCTACCGCCATAAACGGGATGGGCGATGGTGTGAGGAGTAGGTGTGAGGTTTTAGGGGGCCGGCTGGACGGCGAGTTGGCAGAGCTGGGTCGGCGGATTGCAGGGTTAAGGCCTGTGGTGCTTCATCCCGCCCGGCATCTGTTGATAGGGGGAATGCTCCGGACTGCGAACCGTATGTGGATCCCCCCAAACACGCATACACATATCCCCCTCCGCCACTTCATATGTACTTGACCCACACCGTCCGCATGGATGGCTACCCACCCCACCTCGCATCGGACCCATATCGACGCAGGCCTGGAGATCCAGAACCGCGGCCAAATTAAGTTCGTGCGCACCTCCCCCACCAGGTGGGGCTGCGGGGGGCATGGGGGGGCGGAGCCGTGAGCGGCCAGCACCAGGACAGGACGGGACAGGACAGGACAAGGGGGGGGGCGGGCGCTACAGCCCCGGTTCGCCCACACCTCTGCGTCCGTTTCCCTCCCCTACCACCCCCATCTCATGAATGGCCACCCCCGCTCGGGGTCTTCGCCTTCTCGTCATAAATCAACATGCATGCAACCCCCCTACCTGGATGGACTCCCTCACCTCACGCCCTCACCTCCACCCCCCACCCCTCCAACCCCTCCCTCCCCTCCGCCGCCTCCCCGCCCCCAGCTGCAACATCACGCTCATCATCAGCTACGAGGTGCCCGATGTGCTGGTGCCCTTCGCCAACGTGAGTGTCAGCCAGCATCTTAACCGTTATAATGGTCATGGTCATGGTCATGGTCATGGTCATGGTCATGGTCATGGTCATGGTCATGGTCATCGGAGTGGTGGGGCGGTTGGGCGGTTGGGCGGTGGCAGTAGCAGTGGCAGGGGTAGGGGGCAGTAGCAGGGGGCAGTGGCAGTGGTGCGCACGCAAGGGGCATGGCGTGCAACTCCACCACCAGCAGGATGCGGCACGGGGCTAGGGTCCAGGTCATGCCACGCCGCCGCCGCCCCCGCCGCCGCCTTTAGGTGGTGTATCTTTCCATCGTTAGGTTGCCGCCTCGCCGCCACACATCATCAACCGGCCCGAAACGCCCGTAACAACACCTACCTCAGTCTTACACCACGACATGCCTGACAAGAAGTGGCCCATCTAGGCTCTTGACGAACTTGGTTCTTCGTGTCTACACCTGTCCTCTAAGCTGCCTCTCTTAGTACCGCCCGTACACACATACGCTTTTACACAGGCCCTGACGCCGCTAGTGGAGGGCATCATTGGGAAGGACATGGAGAGGTTCCGGGACATGGTCACGGCGGGCCAGCAGAAGGTGGAGGAGGGCAGCAAGGTCAGCAGCAACACCGCCGCGGCGGCGTGAGCAGTTTGAGAGCGGCAGCAGCGGTGAGCAGTGAGCAGCAGGGCGAGCAGGCGGCAGGCAGGCGGGCGGGCGGCAGGCAGGCAGGCGGCGGAAGGCGGCAGGGACGCGCCGCCGGTGTGGGGTCACGGGGTGGCGCCTGGGCGGCTGGCAGGGGCTGTTGGGCGCTGGGTGCAGCCGAGAGGTGGCATGGCCGCAGGCGGCTGCGGCCAACAACCGTGGAATCCCTGTGGGGAGGCGAAGCGGCGGGGGCAAGGGCGACGGAGCCGGCGGCGGAGCGAGCCTGCAGGCGTACCAGTTGACTGTGGATTATACTGCAGGGGCGGTGCACAAGAGGGCAGGCCGGGGCGGCCGGGGGCCCGGGGCGGCCCTCGCATTGCACCTCGACTGCGCGGTGCTGGACTCAGCATGGCGGCTGCGGGGCGGTGTGAGGAGCGTGGGCCGCTGATGCGCGCTGCTGCAACTGAGCATATGGCTATTTTATGGGTGGTAGGGGCGAGGCAAGCTTGGCCTTGTAGGTGTAAGTGTCAGTCCGTAGTCAAATATCAGGATTACGCATGTGGCGTAGCATTCAGCATGGGTTCCACAGAACGGCGATGGTCACGCTCAGTTCGCCTCTGACACGGAAGATGGCGCTGTGTGGTTGGTACAAGCCCTGGCTGCTGCTTTCTATGTGTGGTGGCGGTAGGCGCACATCTTAGTGCCTAGCAGTGAATCCCTTTGCTGCAGGCGCTGTATGAAACGTTGACAGTGCGGTGCCGTATGTACTGCGTGTGTGTGTGTATATTATGTCGGGTGGTGATTCAGCGGGTGGCCGGGTGAAGCGCCTGTTGTAGACACTAACGTGTATGCGGGGGGTGGGACGGGTTTGGGTTGGGGGAACGTGCATTTTGTCGTGGGGCGTGCAAAATTGTTGTAGGGACCGAGTTGCAACGGTTGACGGTGCATACGCGCAAAGGCGCGGGTGCAGGAGCGCGAGAAGTGCGGAGGCCGTGAAGAGTTTCCCGAAGAATTCTGGCCTTGCGGCGTTGGAAGAACGCACGTGTCGACCCAGGGCGGCACTGGGAGAGGAAGTTGTAACTATGAAGCGCGTTGGGCGACGGTGCCCACAACAGTGCCAGAGTGCCAGATTCGAGGACGCCCGGAGCCCCGGACCTGCATTGGACGCACCTCCCAACGTCCAAGTGCTCAGGACCCCAGGCGAGTATAGGCTCAGCACTGCAGTGAGGACATACGAATGGCAACCGTCCCGCAAATTGCCCAGGCGTTTGCTGCCGCCCTGCTCTTGCTGCTGCTTCCCGCTGCTACTGCCGCGACTGCCACAGCCACGGCGCCGCTGGATGCAGTTCCCGAGCCATCAACACCTCGCGACAGCAACAACAGAAGTGGCAATGGCACCCACACGGGTAAAAGCCCCGCCGTCGCAAGCAGCCGAGGTGCCGATGAGCGACGACTGGGAAAGCCGAGGAAGCTGCTGCCTGCCTGGTCGCGGCCGCTGGCGAGCACGCTGCTGCAAGCCACTGGCACCGGAAATACCGTTGGAGAAACCCTGCTGGTGTTTCAAATCTCCGCCGTGTGCGGCCCAGCGTCTGCGGCTCGCCGCGGCTCCTCAGCTGCTGCAACCGGAGGAGGAGGAGGAGGAGGAGCTGAGGGGCACGACGGCAGCGGGCCAGCGGCAGTGGCAGCAGCGCAGACCCACGGAGCTGCTACAGCCGTACCTGAAGCTGCAGTTCAGAATGCGGCAGTAGCAGCAGGCCATGCCAGCGCGCCCGAGGAGCTCTGCCTGTGGCGCTACAGCCGGCGGCGGCACGGTGGTGGCGTCAGCAGCGCCGACGGTCCAGGCGGCAGTAGCTGGGAGGGGGGGTCAGGCGGCGGCGCGAATATAGGTGCAGCTGCAGCTGCAGCTGCAGCTGCAGGTGCGATGGCGGCTGGGGCGGTCGTGCAGCGGCTGCGCATTCCCCAGGACCTGTCGCCGCTGCATGCGCTGTGGCCGCTGGAGGCTGTAGCATTCCGCGCGCATGTCACCGCGCTGCAGGTCTGTGCGGCGGCGGCTGCCACTGCTACTGCCACTGGTGTCAGCGGCAGCGCCAGCGGTGCCGACAGCGATGTCGGCAGTCCTGCAGGGGTGGACAGCAGCAGTAGCAGTAGCAGCAGCAGCACCGGCAGCGGCAGGTTTGCTGGAGGCGGCGGCAGTAGCAGCTCACCCGGCGGCGCCGTGCGCCTGTGCGCCGTGGTCACCGATGAGGCGGGCTGGGTGGCGGCACGGCAGGACGTTCTGGGCGGCCTGGAGGGGGCGCTAGGGCTGGAGGGCGCCAGCGAGCCCGCGGCTGTAGCAGCTGCCTTGCATCTGCAGCCCATTGCTGCTACAGCCGAGGTGGCCGGCGGCGGCAGCAGCAACAACGGCAGCAGCGGCGGCAGAGCGGCGGGGAGCTGGGGCACGCCGCTGAGGCTGCTGCTCTGGCCGCCAGCCCCCGCGCCCGCTTTCTACACATTCCCGTGGCCACCGGACCCTGCTGCCGAGGGCACGGAGGATGACCAACAGCAGCCGCCCCAGCAGCACCAGCACCAGCGGCAGCACCAGCAGAAAGGCGAGCACCATCCAGTGATGACGCGTCGCCGCACGCACACGTACCCCAGCACCGCGGCCTGGCTGGACGCCACCGCGCAGGGCCTCCCGCTGCTACTGCCGCGCGTGCTCGCTGGTGGCGGCGGGCTGGACGGCAACGGCAGTAGCAGCAGCGGCAGTAACAGCAGCGGCAGTAGCGGCAGCGGCAGTAGCAGCGCCGGTAGCAGCGGCGGCGGTGGCTTCTGGGTGCTGCCGTCGGGGTGTGCGGGATGGCGCGTCCGCTCCTCGGGGAATGGCAGTAGCAGCGACCGCGGCATGGCGGGCTGCGTGCTGCTGTACACGCCGCAGGCCGCAGCCGACCTGCTACAGCTGGCGGGTCTGGACGGCGTGGGTGGAAGGAATGGCAGCGGCGGCAGTAGCAGCAGTGCCGCGCAGGGCCTTCCAGGCCCCTCCGTGCCCCCGACACCGCTACAACAGCTGCCGCGGCAACCAGAGCCGCAACAGCAGCGGGCGCCGCAGCTGCTGCCGGCACAGCGGCGGCCGGCGGTGCTACGGCCGGCGCTGGGCCCGGCCGCCCGGGTGCTACTGCCGATGGTCACCACGCCCTTTTACGCGAGGCTCGCCCAGATGTCACGGCAGGGCACCGTGCGCGTGTCGGTTGCGGCCGCGCCACCCCACCCCTCTCCTCCCACCTCCCCTCTCTACTCCCCTCTCCTCCTGCGGCCTCGCCTCCATCATCATCAACAACGGCAACCACCGCCGCCGCCGCCGCCGCCGCCGCCGCCGCCGCCGCCGCCGCCGCCGCCGCCGCCGCCGCAGCAGCAGCAGCAGCAGCAGCAGCAGCAGCAGCAGAAGCAGCAGAAGCCGCTCCTATCTCTGTCATCTCAGCCCCAGCAGCGCCGCCGCCGCCGTCGCTTCCTGCTGTTCACCAGCGCCGGCGACCAGGGCGCGTGGCGCATGTGGGCGGCGCCAACCGCCAACCGCTCGTACGACCTGCTGGTCGCCTACTACGGCAGTCAGTTGGAGGTACGGCAGGGCCAGCTGTACGGCCGCCAACCAGCCGGCAGTAGCAGCAACAGGACTGGCTGCGGGCCGCAGGGTGGCAGCAGCAGCAGCAGCAGCAGCAGTAGCAGCAGTAGCTGCAGTGGCGGCGGCGGCGGCGGCGGCGCTGATGAACCAGCAGGCCAGCAGCCCGACTTCGCCTACCGCTCGCGCGGCTCCAAGCACCAGGCTGTAGCACGGCTGCACGCGCTGCTGCCGGGACTGCTGCAGAGCTACGAGGCTGTAGCAGTGTGGGATGACGACCTGGCCGCGGCGCCCGAGCACGTGAGAATGATGGGTGCATCATGGGTTGATTGATGTGTGTGTGTGTGTGTGTGTGTGTGTTTGTGCACTCGCTCATCGTCAGGAGCACGCGCCTCTACCTCTCGTACGCCGCGATGTTGAGATGATTGTGTGCAACGCCCTTGCGAGTAGCGTTGCCTGCCCTCAGCTTGCAGCGGGCTGCCGCCGCCGCCGCCACTGTGTTGCCTCACAGCGGTGTGCCGTCGTGAACCCGTTCACCTGCGCCGACACCCCACCCCCCTCTCCTTACTGACCCACACCGTCCGCATGGATGGCTAACCCCCAACCCCCAACCCCCACCCCCCCAATCCAATTCATGCAGATCAGCGCCATGTTCAGCTACTTTGCTGAGCTGGCCGGGCCCCGCGGCAGTCGCGGCGGCGTGTGGGTGGCCCAGCCCAGCCTGAGACTCGGCAGCAAGGTGGGAATGAGGTGGGATGGATGGATGGGCCGTCAGAAGCGGCAGCAGCAGCAGCGATGTGTGTGGGTGTGTGGGTGTGTGTGGGTGGGTGCGTGCGTGCGTGCGTGATCCCTACCTGCCTACGGCTGCCCTTGGCGCCCCTTGCTTGGGGCAGCCCGCTGCTGTGTGTGCGCGCCGCTCCGCGTGAGGCGTGCATGCATGCACATGCACACACATGCACACGTGCCGCATGCATGCACATGCACATGTGCCGTACTTGCACATGCACATGCACGCCGCAAATACATACACAGGTGTCCTCTGTCTGCTAGGCTTTCCCTTTGAACTCTAACACACACACAAAATGCCTCGCTGTCGCTGGCTGTCCCGCGTACTCGATCACGAGACTCGTCAGGCCGCCTGTAAACCCGTTGTTACACACACACACACACACACACACACACACACACACACACACACACACACACACACACAGGTGGACCACGTGCTGGCCGCCCACCAGCCGCACCTGGACCTGGCCTTCACCTCCTTCGTGGAGAACAACGCCTGCGTGTTCAGGTGCGTGCGCGCGCGCGTGGGCAGGGTTTGTGTGGGGGGGGGGCATCGTGGTCAGGTAGGTGCGTGGTCAGGTGCGTGGGAGATGGCTCAGAGAGGCGCGTGTTGGAGCATTGGGCTCGCAAGCGGTGTGTTGTGTCACTTGTGGGGGGGGGGCTGCGACAGACAGCAGCTGATGTGGCATGTGGATGGTGGGTGGAAGGGCGCCCGGGGTCCTGTCGCGCATGCAATTACACACACAAACACACACAAACACACACATACACACACACCGCACCCACGCACTGGCATGCATGTGCCGTGCTGCTTGCCTGCCTACACCCATACAAGCCCTGTCGCTTCCTGTCGCTTCGCACGCACAACAATCCTTCCATTTGTTACCGTATCTCCCTTGTGATCTCTAGTACAAGCCTGTGCATGTGCCTGCCTGCTGTCCTGCCTGCCGCCCTGCCTGCCGTCCTGCCTGCCCCATGCCCGCCCCCTGCCTCATGCGGCCATGCCCCCTGCCCAGCTACCTGCACCCGCACGGCCGCACGCCCGCACAGGGCCGACGTGCTGGCGGCGCTGCTGGACAGCGGGCGCTACAGCGGCGAGCTGCTGGGCTGGGGCGTGGACTATGCCTACCTGGCGGCGCTGGGCGCGGGGGAGGAAAAGGAGCGGGAGGGGGAGGGGGAGGGGCAGGAAGTGGGCGACGGAGCGGGGAAGGAGGGGGGGAAGCAGCTGTGGGGAGGAGAGGCGGCGGGGGAGGAGGAGGGAAAGGCGGAGGAGCGGCGCTTCGCCGTCATGCACCGCTTCCAGGTGGGTGGGTGGGTTCGAAGGAAGGAGGTAGGGAGGGCATGTGCACGGGCGGGGGGTGCCATGCATGTTCAATTAATGACGAGGTAGACATAGAACAGACGTCCTGCAAAGCGACAAGGCGCGCAGAGCTCGCAGCAGTGAGGGGCGCAGGTGCACATGCTTGGGAAGTTGCGCTGGGGGCGCGCTTGGCGGGGGTGAGGTGGGGTGGGTTGGGGGTTTGTGCCACGGCACTGGGGCACGTGGCAATCCCCCACGCACTCGCCGAAGAAGCCTTAAGTAACGTGTATTTGGAGCCCAGCCTATTCGCGTTGGCCCGTAAGGGCATAAACCGCATACCCTCATAACAAACACGGCCCGTCCTCCTCCCTTTCGTGGCCGTACATACCGTATTTCCATCCTCCACGTACACATGCCGTACACGCAGGTGCTGAACCCCCCGGCTGAGGCCAAGGCCGAGGGTGTGCGGGAGATCCTCAAGCTGGCCTCCCAGGAGGCCCGGCAGGCGCAGTGGCGCGAGTACGCCGCCCGCTACCGCATCACGCCGCGCCCGGAGGTCGCGCACGCGTGCGTGCTGAGCGCGCAGGGCGCGGCGGCGCAGCTGGCGGGCGGCGGTGGCGGCGGCGGCGGCGTGGGGCCCGCAAGTGTGTTTCCATCGTACTGCCCGGAAGCTGCTGCAGCCGCAGCAGCAGCAGCAGCAGCAGCAGCAGCAGCAGCAGCAGCAGCAGGTGGAGGTGGTGTGGGTGGGGTTGGTGATGGGGGGTGAGGGGCCGGGCAACGGCAAGGGCGGGGACGGAGAAGGGGAGAGGCGGCATGAGCGGGGCGGGGGGTGGGGGCTGGAGGGCTGGAGGGCACGTGCTGACGCTGCATGGAGGGGGGGGAGTTCCTGTGTGCGATGATGGTGATGGAGGGAGGAGCAGGACCGGGTGGCGAGCGCAAGCATGTGCGTGAGGACGGCCGGGAGATATGACAATCGGGTGCTGCTAGCTGGTGTGGATAAGCGCATATCGGCGGCATAGGGTCCTGCAGCGGTGTGGGCCCATCTCCCAGCCATGGGCATGCCGGGACGCCCGCGGGTTGTTCTGATGGTTTTCCTTACGGTTTTCCTGCGTGCTCCTAGAGTGGTTTCCGAAATTGGACTAAGAACTTACCGGCTTCGCTGGGTTGTGCACAGATCTCTCATGCGCCGCATAGAAGTTATTGAGCATCTGTTTGATAAGGAAGGCGTCCATGTGAGGGACACGTGGCGCTGACCCCGCATGGCTCGAGGCGAGCACTGTACAGTGTGGGCACCACGAACCCGATATGACTCAACCGATTGAGGTGGTTTGCACCATGAGCATGAGTGTCTGTTGGCCTATTTGATGCGCATAGTGCGGCACAGAGGCTTCTGAAGATGAGACATTTGGAAAGCGGTTGGTGGTGAGCTCGGGAGGCCGGCGCGACGCCGTGGCGGCACGACGTCCTGGCCGGTCAAACCTCAAGGCATTGCCTCTCTCCATATGGAAGCGAAAGGGCATGAAACGTGGCCTCCATTGATTTATCGCAGAACATGCTGCTGCGGTTCAGATGCAGGAAAAAGAGAATTTGTCGTAACTTGGGCATGGGTCAACTCGGGTCACACCGGCGCTGACCATATGAGTGGCTTATTGCTCATACGCCTTTTTCATTGCTATTAACTTGGCCACCATTTTCGAGGCGAGCGGAGCTCATTATACACAAACTCAGTTAGCATGGCGACTACACCAGGTGAGCAGCATAAACTTGATCAAAAACTTTGAGGTTGCTTCTCGGATAAGAAGGTAGTCAAACAAGGCGGAAAGGCCGGAGCTGGCAAGAGCTGCTGCGGGCTGTCTGTGTGACTTTGCTCGCAACAGCAGCAATACATGGACACACCTTGCAGCTGGAGGATTCAGCGTCAAATGAGACTTATGGAAGCAAAGCTCTGGCTAGGCAGTCAGTCAGACAGCATTGCTGGTTATCGATTCATGCTGCTGACGAGCCGGAGGGGTCTTCTTAGGACAGCCATGATGCTATCTTCCGCGGCTTTGGACGCCAGTGTCAGCTCTAACGTATTAGCAGATTCACGTGAGCGACTTACCGCCCGTGCGTGCCAACCGCGAACACGAAAACCCGGTGCCAAGGCTAGCCGACTTTTCACCCATGCCTTCTTGAATGTCACCCGTTTCCCCCGCAGCGCTGGCGCTGGTGGCGCTGCTTGCCGTCGCCATCGCGGGCGGCATGGTGGGGCGCTGCGCCGGCCAGCAGCAGACCTACGGCAGCGTAATGGACCTCATTAACAACCGCACCGACCTCACCACCCTCAAAGCCGCGGTCGCACGCGCCAACCTCACCGCCTTCCTCACCACCGCCACCAACATCACCGCGCTGCTGCCCACGGACACGTAAGCCATGATGCCCGCAATTGGCCGGTGGCGGTGCGTGGTTTATCTAGGCGCTGTGCCGCGTGCGTGCGTGCCTACGGCCGGCGGGCCCTCGGGTCCTTGCCTACTTTCCGCCACTTTGGGGGCCATTAACACGCCCTGCCATGCGTCACGCAGGGCCTTCGCGTCCTTCCTGGCCTCTGCGAACCTCACCGCCTCCGACCTGCTCGCGCTGAGCCCCGACGTTGTGGCCAACCTGCTCAAGTACCACATCATGTCTTCCGACGTCGGCAGGGTCGGGGTGGTGCTCCAGCTGGGCGCCTTGGGCATGCTGACAGGCAACAACGCCACCCTCCCCACGCTGCTGTGAGCGCCGCCGTGCGCATGTTTACACGCTTGTCCATTTGGGACTGGTGATAGGGATCTCCGCGCAGTTTGCAGCGGTGGTGCCAAAGCGGTGCGCTGCCCGAGCGCGTGAGGCAGCCAGCAGCAGTTTGACCCAGGCAGAACAAGGTGACATGGAAAGCAGACCATGCCGCATCTGCCCTTCGCAACAGGATGGCTGGCAAGGGGGGCGTAAGGCTTTGGTCCTGGCTAACCATTGCCTACAACGGCTCCGGCACCACCCCCGCCAGCCTGACCGTCCTGGCCACCAGGTGGGTGTTAGGCCTGGACTTGAATGCGTACGTATCGATGGGCTGCGGCGCGAAGAAAGAGAGGGAAGGAGGGAGAAAGGCAGGAAAAAGGGGTGGTGGAAAGGGAGGAGGGGAGGGAAGGATGCGTGCACATCATGCGGACGCCTGGCCCCACACGCTCACGCGCACACCCACACACGCAATTGAACATGGACACGAAAAATACACCGCTCAGCTCGAGCGCCAAGGTGCTGGAGATGGACATTACCGCCGGTCGCGGCAACGAGGTCAGCATAATTGACGGCGTGCTGACCTACTGGCACACCAGCGTTCAGCAGGTGAGGAGGTGGACATACCGGGGCTGGGCATGCGGGAGAAGGTGGGTTGCCAGAGGTAGGCGGTGGTGTGTGTGTGTGTTGGGGGGGGGGGGGTGCAGTCCTGGCGCCAGGATGTGCGTGTGTGAGCAACGCTTCCAGGCCGGCGGCTGCAAAGGCATGTCTGCGGTCTGGGCGACGTATGAAAGTGCGACACCGCCTATTGCAACACGTTGTACGCACGCCTCCTCGTACACGCGCCTGCCTGCCTGCCCTCTACCACTCTCCCCCAGGCCCTGGCCTCCCATACAGACCTCACCGGCTTCGTGACGGGCCTCAAGACCAACGCCGCCAGCTTGTGGAAGCAGCTGAATAGCCAGACCAACATCACCGTCTTTGCACCAACCAATGCGGTGCGCATGTTCAATCGGGACGGGGTGGGGTGGGGGTGTGCGCCGCACGGAAGGTGGTTGGATGAGGACAGGCTGAAGAGGTCGAAGGGGCCTTGGTGTCCGTCTCTGGCCCCGGGGACACACAGCCGGCATGACACGAGCGCGCATGGCTGCTGCACAGTTTAGCACGTTACCAGCCGGCAGGTTATGGATTAAGACTCCGTTCTGTCGGTGCTTTTGTTTTGATCCGGAACAGGCCGTGGCAGCCGCCAAGACCAATTACGATCTGGATCTGGCGGTTGTGTCCAAGGGGGCTGTCTCCATCGTCAACTGCCACGTAACAAAGGGCATGGCAGACCTGCCCTCGCCGGCCGAGGCCAACGCCGTAGTGGCACCGACGCGCGAGAGCTTGAGCATCCAGTGAGCACCAGGGGGGCACGGATTAAGAAACACAGGCCCCTAAGGCCGCTCACTGACAAGGGGTGTCAGCTTTGTACAGCTGGAAAATGGGTCGCAGTTTGGGCTATTTACTTATTTAGCTTTGCCAACACTTCCATGCCATGCTGCCCGCTGGGGCTCTGCTGCTGTCGGGCCACAGGAACTATTGCACGGTCACCACCCCTCGCAACTCGAGCGGCGTCTATTTTGATTCGCTGGGCAACTCCGCCAACTA
Source organism: Chlamydomonas schloesseri (assembly GCA_016834595.1). Taxonomy (NCBI): domain Eukaryota; kingdom Viridiplantae; phylum Chlorophyta; class Chlorophyceae; order Chlamydomonadales; family Chlamydomonadaceae; genus Chlamydomonas; species Chlamydomonas schloesseri. The sequence goes on along the minus strand of JAEHOD010000021.1, from coordinate 1,008,373 downwards.
CGTCTACCTCGACTTCCTGCCCGTGGGCTACCCATGGAAGCCTCTGGCTCGCATCCACACGGTTGACGGGGTGAGAGGTCGGTGCTGGCAGTGTGCGCGGTGATCGAATGGCCCGTTGCGCGCGGCTACAGGCGCAGGAGATTGAGCGGCCTCAGGCCGCCTCTGCACTGTCAGTTGAAGGCCACGACCCTGCTGAACCTGGCCGCCTGCACCTGAGTAGCTGGAACACGCAGCCCTTTGGCGCGACATGCATACGCACCCGCCCGCACGCACGCCCCCACACACCTACCACCGCATCTTCCACACCTACCTTCCATACCGGGAATGATTAACCATTAACCCACAACTGCCGGTACCACCGCGTCACACCGCAGGTCGCGCTGGAGACCTTCTCCAGCGTGGACGCCTACCTGAACAGCTTTGCCAGCAGCAACTCGCTCCTGGGCCTCTGGGCCAGCTGGATAAAAACCGAGCCTGGCATTCGAGCCACACTGGCAGATCCAAAGCTCTCAATCGCGGTGCTGGCACCCACCACCGCGGTGCGTCCTCACCGCAGCTTGGGTGGGAAACAAGAAAATGGATGATGGGATACAAACACGGTGTTCATAAAGATATGGTATTGCGGGCTGTTGAATCTCGCGGTGGTATGTGCGGAAGACGGCGACCACCGTTTATTGGAGCTACGGAAATGCAATGCTGCCTAGGTACAGCTCCCGCCGAGCGTACTTACCTCAAAGAACAGTACGGATGCCCTGCAAGCACACCTCGTCTTCGTGCCAACGCGAAGGCATGAACATACAATCAACACACGCGTGCAAACAGGGCATCAACGCCCTGGCCATTTCCAAGGGCACCACCGCCGCCAACTGGCTGAGTCAGCTCAACGCCAACGGCAAGAAAAAGACTCTCTTTGAGGTAAGCTTCCGGGGCCAGGCGGAGGAGGGGACCAGCGGCCGAAAGAAGGGGGCAGTAAGTGGGGAGAGTGCAGCGGGGAGAAGAGCGGACGGCGCGCGCGCGTGTGTATGTGTGTGTGTGTGTGTGTTAGAAAAGCACAAGGAGAGGAAGGGTCGACACTGTGTGTGTGTGTGTGTGTGTGTGTGTGTGTGTGTGTGTGTGTGTGTCGAGGGCAAAGGGAAGCGGGTGGCACGGCGGCGGGCGTGTGCGGTGGCGGGGCGGGGCGGGGCGGACGGGCCCGAATGAGGGCTGCGAAAGCTGCGTGAAACTGGGCCACTCTGTGAGGTGGTGGGTGCCCACAGCAGCTGGCTGCATGCGGCACGCTGCGTCGTCAGTGAACGCCCTGCTGGAGCCCACCTGCGTGTGCCTTGCCCGGCCCACTGCCGCCTTGCTACCATAGCACCATACCCCCGCCCCCACGCCTCCCCGCAGAACCACATCGTCATCCCCACCCTTACGCCCGCCGAGCTCAAGTCCGGAAGCCGCACCCTGAACACCTACGCGTGAGTCGTTGCGCTGCACGTGGGTGGTCATGTTACACGGCACAAACAGCCTAGCCTCCTGCTCACAGATACGGTAGAGCGGCGATGAGTGCCTGCCCAGTCCGTCAACATGTGCTTGTGCCCTGCGTGTCCTTGGCCCTGGCCCTGATTGCGCGCACACAACACATACAGGGGCACCGCAAAGATCACAACCCTGGCCACCAACGTCACCACCGCGGGCGTCGCCAGCGCCGTGGTGCAGCTGGGCGCTCAGCAGAGCGTCGCGCTGCTGGCATCCTCCGCCCCGGGCTTTGAACCATACGTGGAGGTCATGTTTGGGAGGTGGGTGGGTGGGTGGGCGGGAGCACGTGTGCGGCCGTACGTGGTCCGTACGTACGTACGTACGTACGTACGTACGTACATGTGCGGCGGGTGCCGTAGGTGCCATGCGTGCTGGGGCCACATAACCGTGAGGGTGCCGCTGGGTGGTTGGCCTTGGGATGGGCTGTCCGTGAAGCTGCAAGGCGAAGATGTAAGCATGCCGAGCGTTCATGGCGTGCAGCACGTGGCCCTTCAAAGATTACGACAGGTCTCAGCCGTGCTCGGCGGCGCCGGTGCTGGAGTGCGCCGCCGCTCACGCTGCTGACCCCTGACGTGCGTTGTCCGTTCGCCCGTGCCCCTGATCGCGCTCCTCTCTCTATTTCTTACCACCTCAGGTCCTACATCTACGTGATCACATCACCCATGGTGCCCTCCGATGTGCCGCTTCCCACCTCGGGCAACGGCGGCGGCGCGGCGGCCGCCGCCAGCCCTTGCGCTTGGCTTGCGATGCTGCTGTCGGCGCTGGCCGCCTTGATGGTGGCGGCTGGGCGCCATTAGCTACATTAGCGCAGCGTCACCGCATGTATGCTTGAAGGATGCCTATCGGATCCATGCACAATGATGGGGGGGCCGCACGACGCGTGCATACGAATGCATCCTGTGTCCTGCACGTGCAGCAAGCAAGCGTCTCGGCCTGTGACTATCCGGCATGGCAAGTGCAAACTATGTCAAGCCAGAGAGGAATACGCGGTTGAAGACAGCTGGCCATCATGTATTTCCACTCATCCCGCCGTTGCATGGGAGGATTGCGTGTTGCTGGGTTCGAGGTGGGGGAGGGGCTGCGAACACGGACCGCCGAAGGATTACTAATCTGTCTTTTATTGTTTGACTCACGCCAACAATGACATGAATATTAGGCTTGTGGACGCTGCGACTGCCCAGCGGCTGCAGCATGCGAGCGGGGAGGAGCTGCAGCGGCTACTGCCGCCGCATCTGGGTGCTGCAGCTGTGGTTTGCCGCACCCTGCTGCCCGAAGCCATGGCGTGTTATGCTTGTTTGCTGGTATTGCGGGGGGTTGGGATATGATAATCAGACACTTCCGGGACGCCGCAAAACCTGTTCCCTTGCTTGCATCACCGACAAAGCCAGGTACTGCTGTAGGCAGTTCAGTCTCTCGCTCCCGGAACGCCCTACTTCTGCACGCCGGACGTCTGAGCCAAGAACTCGCTAGGCACCGAGGCAGCGACAGCAGATCCTTACGTTTACGTCTAGGAGTACGCATGCGCCATTGTGTTAAGCCGCACTGAGCCACTGACCCGCCTTTGCATCCACGCCAGCAGTTCACATCATCCACACGACACAGCGACACGCTCATAGAGCCGAATTACGGGCTGCTGCTGCTGTCAAATCAGAATGCGTTATGGTACACGGGCCCTCACACGAGCGACCCACTGCCGCCAGCTGCCTGTCTGCCTCAAAACACCACCAGCACTTACACGCGATCCTCAGTGCTAGACGCCCTGATGCTGCTGGCGCGGTGTGGCCGGCGGCAGCGGTGCCGGCTTCACCGGCACGCCGCCGCCTCCGCCGCTGCCTCCGCCGCCGGCCCCGTCGCCGCCTCCGGCGCCGTCTCCCTCTGCAGTCTTCGCATCTCCCGCTCCGCCCGCGAATCCGCCTTTTTCTGCGACTGCGCCGGCGCCGTCTCCCGCCACAGCCGCCATCGCCCGCTGCGAGTCCGCCAGCACTGACGCCAGCGCCGCCTCGTCCGCCGCGCGCGCCAGCTGCAGCAGGCTGCTGGGGCCGCAGCCGCCGCTGCCGTCGCCATCACCATCACCAGTGCTGCCGGCGGTGGTGGCGGCGGCGACGACGGCACCTACGGCATCGCTGCCGACGGCAGTGCCGGGCCCGGGGGTGCCAGCGCCAGGCGCAGCTGCGCCGCCAGTGGCCGCCGCCGCCACCACCCCATGGTCCAGGAGGGGCGGCGGCGGCGGCGGCTCCATGCCGAGCACGTCGCATGGGTTGACGGCGGCTGAGGGGAGCCGATCCACGCGCACACGCCGCGGCGCAGCACCGGCCACAAGCGCCGCGGGTGGCGCCGCCGCCGCTGCCGTCATTGCCAGTTCGCCACCCGGCGCAGCCTCGCCGCCAGCCGCCGGCGCCACACCAACCTCCACCTCGGTTCCTTCACCACCGCCACCGCCACCGCCACCGCCACTGCTGTCTGCGTTCACCTCCGCCACCCGCGCCGCCGCCTCTGGCACCTCCGCACCACCACCGCTGCCGCTGCCGCTGCCGCTGCCGCCCGCCCCGCAGCACTTGCGCTTCTTGGCCAGGCGCACGATGAGCACCCCGTCCCGCAGCGAGGCGGTCACGGCGGCGGTGTCCACGTCGTGCGGCAGTCGAAAGGTGCGCTTGAAGTGGCGGCGCCGGCGGCGCTCCGTCCTGTGGGCGCATGCAAGCGTGTGTGAGAAAGTGATGAACCACAAGGGAAAGAACACATAAAAGAATTGTGCGTGCGAAGGTACAGAAACGCCAAGCAGATGAGTGTGCGTGTGTGTGTGTGTACGTGTGTGTGTGCTGGGTACGTGTAGGTAGGGTCATGCATGGAATGCGGGGGAGCGCGCGCCGGGGGTATTAATGAGGCGTGGGGTGGGTACCGTAGTGCGGGAGGCAGTGAGGCGGCGGTGAGCCGGGGAGGAGTCGAGGAGAGCCCGCCCACTCCTAGCACAACACGTCACCCGTGCACCCGCTGCAATATTCCTGACTGCCCAGAAGCGCACATGCTACCTAGACAGTGGGCTGGCTCCTGTGACTCATGTCAGCCAGTGCCTTGGCGGCCTCCTCTAGCAGTGCGCCTGCCACGCACAGAGCGCATGCCGTGGCATCATTCCTTCCGGCGCAAGCACAACCCACCGCCAGCTTGTTTAGGCCACTGACCCAACCGCATCACCTGACGGCGCGCGGGTGGCGGGTGCCGGCGCCGCCGGCGGCGGCGGCGGCGGCCTCCGCCTCCTCCTCGGGTGTCAGGGGGCGCACGTGCGACTCCAGGACCTGAGGGCGGGGCGGGGGGGCGGGGGAGGGCGGGCGTGGGGCCTTGGGGTGTTTGGGGGAGCCGGGCACGTGCCCACGTGCTGACACGGGCAGATGCATGGATTGGCGCAGGGCCAAGCAACAATGGGACCATGAGCGCAACAAGCTACGATGCATGCGAAGGCAGGCGCAGCCACCCCCCGCACCGTACTATAACCGCGCTCAACCCTGCCCCATCAGCCGGCCCTGCTGCCTTGTTCCCAGCCCCCACCCACCTCCACCTCCACCTCCACCTCCGCTAGTGCCCTCAACCACACACTACGGGCGTCACCTTCTTCCTCGCGCCGCCCACTGCACACGACCAGTTCTACACGCAGGCACGCAGGCAGGCAGGCACGCAGGCAGGCAGGCACGCACGCAGGCAGGCACGCAGGCAGGCACGCAGGCAGGCAGGCACCTACCTGCGCCGCGCTGCCCTCCACGGTGAGGCGGTGGTGCGCCACCTCCACCACCAGCTGCTCCTCGCTCATGCCCGGGACGTCGGCCTGGAGCGGCACGGTGCGTGGTGCAGCAAATACATGTGTGTTAGGGATCACAAGGAGATAACAAACACATGTGTGTGTGTGTGTGTATGTGTTGCAGGCATGTGCGTGTTGCGGTGTGTCGCAGTGCGTGGGTGTCGGCTGTGCAAAACATGACATGACAGGTGTGGCGGGTACGGCTGCAACTTGCAAAGTAACTTGAGAGCTTAGCAGTGCGTGGTGACAAGGACACACAGCAGCAATGTTTGCTCAGCCCCCAGCCAAACCTTGTCGTCATCCACCGCATCCAACCGCGCCCATCATCCCATGCACGCACGGCTTAGTCTCCCGCATGCCCCCATACACTGCACGTCCTCACCTGCCTCAACGCCACGCCACGCGCCCATTCCCGATTTTCAACCCACCCTTCCGCCCCACCCCATCCACCCACCTGCAGCTCATAGCTGTGCTCATCCTCGTACACGTCCATGGGGTAGCGCGTGGGCGTGCCGGCTGCTACAGCCCCCGCCACCTCGCCCCCCGCCACCGCCGCTGCCTCTCCATCACCAGCGCCGTCGCTGCCGCTGCCAGGGGCTCGCTGGCTGCTACTGCCTCCGCCGCCGCTGCCCAGATTGGTAACGCCGCCAACACGGCGGCCGCCGCCCAGTGGCACGTGGTGGCCTAGGCGCGGGCGCGGCGGCTCCGCCGCGGTTGCAGCAGTAGCGGCAGCCGCCGCCGCCGCCGCCGCTGCCGCCTCTGCGGCTACAGCCGCGGGCGCTACAGCCTCGCGCACGCGCTTGCCAGTTGCGACCAGCGCAGCGCGGCCCGGGTAGTCCTGCGCGCCGCCGCTGAGCGTTGCCTCCTCGGCCGCGGCGGCGGGTGCTACAGGCTCCCGCACGCGGTGCCCTGCCGCTGCCACAGCCTCTCGGCCGGGATAGCCCTGTGCGCCGCCGCTCAGGACCGCCTCTGCCTCCTGCTGCTGGCCCTCTGAAGCTGCTGCAGCCGCGTTGCCGCCGCCGCCCTTGCCGCCGCCGCTCGCTGTAGCGGCTGCAGCCGCGGGAGCGGCAGCAGCAGCAGTAGCCTCGCGCATGCCCTCCTCCCACGCCGCATTCAGGCGCACCTCCAGCCCTCCCGGCACGAACACGTTCCCGCCATCCCCCATCTCCCCCATCTCCCCCTCCTCGCCCTCCTCCTCCCCCTGCCCCTCTCCCAGACCCGCCCCCGCCACCCCCTTTCCCTTGGCGGCGGACCACGCCGCCGCCGCGCGCTCCGCCGCCGCCTCCACCGCCGCCGCCTCGTCCTCCATCGTCTGCTCCTCCGCGCGAGCCGCCTCCGCCTCCGCCTCCTGCTGCTCGAACAGCTCGCCCATCGCCGCCGCCAGCAGCGACTCCGACTGCAGCACGTCCTCCTCCTCCTCCTCCTCCTTCCCCCCGTCGCTTCCTTCCTCCTCCTCCTCCTGCTGCTCCTCACCCTCACTCATGCTGCTGCCGCCGTCATCCTCGCTGGCGTCAGAGCCCTCAGAGCCCTCAGACTCAGAAGTGGGCTCCGACCGCGACGCCGGCGTGTCTTCCTCCTGTTCCTCCCCCCTCCTCTTCCTCCTCTTCCTCCCCCTCCTCCTCCCCCTCCTCCTCCTCCCCCTCCTCCCCCTCCCCCTCCTCCTCCTCCTCATCATCATCATCATCGCTCGCCGCCTCCAACCCGGATTCCGATCCGACGCCCGAGCCCGAGCCAGCAGGCGAGCCGCTGCTGGTGGTGGGGCTGCTTAGCTGCTGCTGCCGCCGCCGCTGCTCCGACTCGCCGCCCGTGCCGGTGCTGGTGGTGCGGACGGCAGCGCCAGCGGCAGCAGCAGCAGCTTCCGTGCCCCCGCCGGCTGCCGCATTCCTGCCGGCAGAAGCAGCACCCGCACCAGCACCCACCGCGCGGCCCTCGCCGATGAGCTGCGCTGCCTCGGCCGCCTCGGCCGCAGGGTCTTGCTGCTCGGCCTCGGCCGCGTCCTGGTGGTCACGGTCACTGCTGCCGCGAGGGAACAGCAGTCCGAAGGGATCGATGACTCGGCGGCCCAGACCCAGCAGCGCGGCGGCCCAGGAGCGCCGCCGCGGGTACTGCTGCTGCTGCTGTTGCTGCCGCTTGTGGACGCCGGCGGATGGCGGCGACGCAGCGCCCGACCCGCCGCGCGCTGCGGCGGTGGACAGCGAAAGCGGCGAGGCCGCTGCTGCTGCTGCACGACCTGTGGCCGCCGCTGCCGCGGGCGTCCGCTTGGCTTTGGTCATGCTGGTACTCGCAGCCTTCGATAACGTCTAATGGCTGTAGGTTGGGTGCCGGCCTGCCTGCCAAGAGGCTGGCCGCGCGGCAAGGTCTAGGGCTTTGAGGAAGGGTTTAAGTTTAGGCGAGCAGCAGCCCGTTTGCTTTCGTTGGGAGCCGCTTGCTAACGAAAGCAATTCTAGTCGAAGCCGTAGCGCTTTTGGTCCACTATTCGGTGGCCGGAGGTGCAATTTGCGAGGGCAATCCGCGACCCTCGGGCCCCGCGGTTGGCATCCGCCGCAGTCAGCCCGCTCGCAGGCTTCCAAGCAAAGCGACGTGCGTGGCTCAATAAATGAGGGCACAATCAATTTAAAGGAATACCTGCAGCCCTGCTGCCAGCCCGGTGTACACACGCGCGCATGCGGGGGAAACGGCACGGCACGGCTTCCTGAACGCCGTAGGGCAAAACTAGCAAAAACCCTTGCTTGTGTTGGTGCGTCTTCAGCCGCTTACATAGCTGGAGCCGGCACGCAGAGCTAGCGGCAGACATGCTTGTCTAAATGTAGCCCGTACGCACCGATGACCAACCAGACGCCAGAAGCAAGGACGCCTGGCCCAGCATAGCGGCCCTACAGCCCGCCATGGCTACTGCATGCCCGGAACAGCCCGGTTACAGGAGGGAACTGCCGACTGCTTGCTCGTGAACTGCGTCGGCAGTTGTCTCCTGTAACCAATGCAAATTGCCACTGCTACTGCCGCTGCTGCTTCTGCGCAAGCATGCAACGACCGCGGCGCCGCACCTCAATGATGGGGTTACGCAGTCCAGGCCGCATCCAACACAGCTCAAATGCGCTTCCCACACTTCCAGGTACGTAGGAGCACATACAGGAGGGGCACTCCAACGAACAGGCCCAGCCCCGACCTGACCCACCACACCGACACTCACGGCACTCGCGGCACGCGCTCCAGGCCCTTGCAGCGCAGGCCCGCCGCCGCCGCCGCCGCCGCCACCGCCGCCGCCGCCATGGCCTCCACCGCTCCCTCCAGGGCGGCGCCGACCCACACAGCCGTGGTCCGCGGCTGCGCCTCGTCTCTCGTGTTAGTACTCGGCAGGAGGCCCGGGAAAGCACCGGCGGGGTCTATCTGGATCCGCGGCGAGCCGCCCACGGCGTCATCAGCACCACCCACCACCAGCTTTAGCAGCAGCAGCACCACCCACCACCAGCATTAGCAGCAGCAGCAGCAGCAGCAGCAGCACTAGTGCACAGCGGCGCTAGCAGCGCCAGCAGCAGCTCCTGCTGCGCCTCGCTCCAGCTGGCCTGCGTCAGCGGCCATAGCTCGTACAGGCCAGTTTGCGGCGGCGGCGGCGGCGCAAAGTCGCCGGCGTTCACGCGCCACCGCAGCTCCAGGAGCGTCCTGACCATGACATGGCTTCGGCGCCGCCGTCTCCGTCGCTGATGACATGGGTGCTGTCACTGCTAACGATGCCTGCGCCGCCTGCGGTGGCGGCGCTGCTGCTGCTACTGCCGCAGGGAGCAGGGCTGCGCAGTCCTGCAGCGCTACGCACAGGCGCTGCATGCGCCCAGGCCGCGTCCTCTGTCCCGCCGTCGTCCTGCACCTGCTCCCAGGAGTCAAGAATGGTGTTGCTGCTGTTCCCCGCTGTTCCCGGGGTGGCCCAAGTTGTCGCTGCTGCTGCTGCTGCTGCTGCTGCTGCTGCTGCTGCTGCTGCTGCTGCTGCTGCTGCTGTCGCCGCGGCGGCGGCGGGACCTAACGACGGCGCTGCGGCGGCTACGGCTGCTGTAGCCGCCGCCGTTGGTGTCGCGGCTCCCGGGGCGGTAGGCCCAGCGGTCCACGTGCAGGCTGAGGAGGCGCAGGGCCCGCATGCGGCCCAGCGGCAGCAAGTCCAGCGGTTCGTAGGCGCAGTGGTGTTGCAGCGGTAGGGCCTGTTGACGGTGTGGGCGTGATTGCGTAGCTGGGTGGTTTAGGGTTTAGGGTTTTTAGGGTTTTAGGCACGCGCGCACACTCTTACTTGTGTCCATGTGTCCACTCATGCTAACCACCCGCCAAGGGGCTACGTTTATTTGCGTCCTGAGCAAAGACGCGCTCGGGCGGGCTGTGGTTCGCTTACAATCCTTTTCCACCAGGCTTCGACCCAAATGACCGCTACACACTCAGTCACCCACCTCCACGCTGTCCATGCACGCGACCATCCCAGTAGTGTCCAAAGCCCCCCACATATCCGCAAATACAAGCAAGCAAGGCATCGGGCTGATAAGCAGGAGAAACACGCTGCAAGTGTACCGACGTCAGTAGCTGGCTGGAGGTTGCTGGCTGGAGCGTTTTGCTGGCGCGCGTTCCTCACTCCCCGGGCGCCCGGCCAGGCGACAAGCCTGCTTTGGCGAGGGCAGGGCAGTTCCGTGTCGAGCACGCGTGTGGGGCCATGGGCTGTGCTGTTGCTGTTATTGCTGGGAGGGACAGAGGTAGGTGCAAAAGCTTCAAGGGATGGTCTCGTAAGAGTAGGAGCTTGTGTAACGCGCCATACGGTATCCACTTGAATCGTCCTCTGAAGCGCGGCACGCCAGCTGCACCACAGCCAGGGCACCCCTGACCACAGCCCCCGGACGTCAAACCACTTCAGCCCCCAGACTCCACCAGCTGTCAATACAGCTGCCAATCCACCATTCAGCGCTTTGCAGGGCGTTGGCCGCGGTTGGCGTGCCCGCACTTCGCACGCCAAAAACCCGCGCGTTGGAGAAATGGCGGGCGCGTGCATGAGACGCTGGCCGAACCGGCTCATGCGCCACGCCGACAAGGGGGTGGTGCGCTTCGCAAAGCGCTAAAAGGGCGAGGCCGGTTGAGAGGGTCCCCTATTGTTTGTGGTGCGTCATTTAAAAACGCCGGTGTCCCAATACGACCCCGCCCACGTCCCCGTGGACCCCGCCTGTGACACGCTTGTGTCCCTGTTTGCCCCGGCGCCGACCCCGCCACCGTGCCCCGACGCCCCCCTTCCCTCGGTGACTGCCACGGCGGCGGCAATAATGGCGTTTGACACCGGTTTAACCGGTTGCGACGGTTCTCAGAGCGCAAGGCACGCAGACTCAGTCCCCAATCAGACATCGGTCTAAGCAGAATTACACACCAGAGCCTCCTGGTCGCATTTTAGCACCTTTTGCGGGGAAGTGCTGGGAGGGAAGGAGCGGCGGTGGGTCAGAGCGTGTTTTGGGCGGCATTCCGGGCATGGTGCGGGGCGCAAACGCACGAGCCGGGAGCGAGTTCCGCAAACATGTGATTCTGACGGGTTTGATCGGCGCATTAGTATCGGGGTGTTAAGATGACATTATTTGCGTCGAGGCTTGGGAGCAAGTGGCTTTGAGTTTGAGCTGGCATTCGGCCTTAAATCGGGAGCTTCCCGTTAATTACACAGCTCCTATCAATACATTCTACCTATAAATAGATAAATATGCAAAGAACTCTGCGCGCGAGGCCTCAGCGAGGATACCCCTCAGTGACTGAACCAAGTGCTCCCCATAATGTTTCGTCCACGACCACGACATACTGTATTTCTTTATTTTCATTTCATGGTTACATAAGTATTAGGCTCATACATAGGAGTAATTTTAGCTTCGGCCAAAAGGTGGGGGACTGTCTGGTCGGCTGGCTCGGCCCCACGGCTCGGCCCCCCGATTGCCGCTCCGCGGCTGGGGCCTCGCCCAAAAACACCAAAACCACGCGAAGCGCCCTATGAAATACTGAGTCCTCTGTACGCACAGCTTTGTTACCACGCCATATTGCCAAAGCGCGTGGCCAGGGGACGACGCGGGTCGGATGTATGTCGATATCCGCCGATCTTTCCTGTTTTTCGTTCCGAGTGTTTCATGTACCACCTGCAGACTCACCTCATATTTTACTAGCACTCTCACTTAATTAACACCAAGGAAAGAGGTGCCTGCAAGGATGCTGCAGCCCCTGCTGCTTCTCCTGGCAAGTGCACATGCAATTGGAGCTTTTAGCCAAGCGCTTTCAACACGGACCACAGGTGTGCCACTTTTGCCGGTCGCCGGCCTGAAAGTTGGGGGAATGTATGGTGTCCCAAAGCGCTGGCCGAGCGGCCGTTCGCTGATGGCACCACGAGCATTCTATTGTATTAGCGCGTGTCACACCACAGCCAGTCAGGTCCTGGGTTGGTGCAATCAACACACAGCAGCTCTTTCACATATTGGTTAGGAGTGATGGTTTTTGCGCGGATATCTTGCTCTGCGCGCGTGTCATGACACCAGCCTTCTATACAAACTACCAGCATTCATTATTACCATAATTTCCTGATACTGGCCCGACGACAGGTGCCCCCCGCCTGCCCGCCTCGCTCGCGCCCGACGTCGCGTACTTCGATGCCGGCGAGCCCAGCTCGCTGGTGGTTGACCCCGTCACTGGCCGTGTTACAGAGCAGCGAGACCTCCTGGCGACCGCTAAGGCGCCGCGACCTTCGCTCAAGTGGCAGGGTAACTGCCGTTATCAGGGAGAGCCCGCAGGCGGCAACGGTAGCGTCTTCATGGACGGCTGGACGTGCTTCGCCAAACTGAGCGGCCCTCTGAACGGGGGCAGCCTGACAGGTGAGTGCATGTCGTGATGGTCATGCGTCTTTCCGGCCTCAAGATTTAGACTCCGAAAAACGTGGCGCGGTCTTGAGCTGCGTTACAATCCTGGTGCGCTGTCCCGGCTGTGGTCTCGCGCCCTGTCACCGCAGGTGCTTACACAGTTGTGGTGGTTAACCAGATGGGCGCCATCTACGAGCCAATGATTCTATCCGTATCTGAGCCGTCCAGCAAGCCCAGCAAGCGCATGGTATGGCGCGAGACTGACCTCATCATCAGGTGGGTGTCATCTGAGTGCGCACGTAGGTTGGGTGCCGCCGCAGTGTGTCACATGTGAACAGCACACGCCACGGCATACTTGCTTGCACCTGAACCCGATTAAGTCTGCTCCGTTTCCTCTTCGTGTGAGCACGGCAGGACCATCCCCAAGGATGGCTTCTTCGTTGGGGGCTACCCGGATACAACGAGTGCGGCTTACAATGCCACGCCGGAGGCAAACAGCAAGGGCGTGCTAAAGGTCGACTGGTCAGAGAGGACGACTGGCGAAGGCGACTGGTCAGTGAATGCCCTGGCGGTCCGGCTGTCTACGGGCAAGAAGAGCGGCAAGGCAACCTGGATGAGGCAGCCTGTGTACGGAAACGAGAAGTCAGTCACCTTGGCGTCCGGCCGCGCGCCCGGTATTTTCGCGCCAGTGGGCACAGACTTTGTGGTCGGATGTGATTTTATGGAGGTAAGGCATTGGACGAACGGGACATGCTGGGGCTTTCGTGTGGTGCTGCAGCTGATTCAGACACCCTTTGCGCTCATTTGCACCCCACCTAAGCAATCGCCGGGTGTTGGTATGGGCCGCCGGCATTAACAGCCCTACCTGTCAATGAAGATGGGCCAATTCACAGGCCCGTTTGCCGTGCTTGCAGACCATGCCGGACGATGCCGATCCCGACAACGCCACTATGGCAAAGGCGCCATTAGTTTATCGTTGTGATCGACGTGACGCCGGGCTCCGCGGTCGCATGGTGGCGGTCCTGGTGTACGGCAAGGCGCTCAAGGAGGCACAGGTCTCCCGGATCTTTGCGTTCTACCGCCCCCGTTGGGAGCCCCTCAGCCCGCCGCCGCCTCTCATGAAGAGCCCAGCGCCTCAGAAGCCTGTTCGAGGTGAGGTGGGCGCCTCAAGGTTGCCTTACGCTGGTGCTCACTGTGAGCTGCTGATGTATGTCCCGGCGGTTGTTACCCATGTGCATGCACCATCTGCCGCCCGCGCACACAGGCCTGCCAGGCGACCTGGTGCCCGACATCGCCTTCTTCGACGCCGGGGACCGCGCCTCCCTCACTTTCAACCGCACCAGCGGCTTGGTCACGGCACAGCGTGACATCATGTCCACCCCCGCGGCGGCCCGGCCCTCCCTGACTTGGAGCGGCGACTGCCGTTGGGATGCCGCTGCGGGCGGAAGCGTGGTGCTGGATGGCAAGAGCTGCTTTGCGTTGCTGGACTCAAGGACCCGCACTTGCGACTGGGACCGCGGTGATGGTAAGCGGCCCACAGCTATGCTTGCAATAAGCGTTTTAGGGGCATGCGCGTGTCTTTCTGCAGGGCCTGTGCAACATGTGTTCCTGCTGAATCGTCATCTCTTCTGTGCAGGCGGGTTCACGGTGGTGCTTGTGACTCAGCTGGGCCAGGCACAGCAGGCGCACCCTGCGCTGCTGACCAGTGCCGGCGGCTACGAACAATATTGGTGGAACAGCGAAAGGATGATGGCCTGGCGCCCCAATGAGATCCTTACACGGTGAGCCAGGACGTTGATGCGCACACCGTATCAAGTGTTGGTTCACGTACTTCTCGTGCTCACGGGTATTGTTCTCCGCGTACGTATGTTACAGGGAGATGACCACATTTGTGGACCCAACCGACTCAACACCAGATGATGAGTACGACCAGAAACGGTACCCAACTGCTCAGGCGAACACGAGTTTCACCTTCACGCGCATCCCCTCCAAGGTGTGGACCCTGGAGGCCCTGGTGGCTCGGCCTAACCACACAAACGCGCTGAACGGCACAGCACGCTACTACCGTGGCGGCCAAGACGACAGCAACGGCGCGCGTGTGCTGTACTCCGGGGCTGCACCCCTCATCAAGGCGCCTTCTGGTGTGGACTTCGCCCTGGGGTGCGACTACATGAAGGTGCGGGAACAGTGCAAGCCAGTTAAAAGTGTGAATGTCCTGCCTTGCCTCGTGTTACAAAGTAGTTTGCCCCCATGCTTCCCATGCCGCGCCACAGTTTGACATTCCTGATGAGGATTACAGCAGTAATGAGTACCGCTGCGACACGCAAACCTATCTGCAAGGCCGCCTGGCCGCCGTGCTGGTGTACGGCAGGCAGCTGTCCGCTGCTGACGTGGCGCGTCTGCTCACTTACTACCGCACGACGCGCTGGCTGCCTGCCGGTACCCCGCCCTCCCCTCCTCCCTCCCCGCCGCCGCCTCCGTCACCTCCAAGTGGGTGGAGTCCTAATGTACAGCACTACCGTAAATGAGCACTGAGATCCTTCATGGGGCCGTTTTCAAGGCTTCCTCACACATGCAGACCCCTTGTTTTCTTCTGCGTTTGCCCCCATGCAGGCACGGGCCTCCCGGCGGCACTCATGCCTGACTTGGCTTACTTTGACGCCTCAGCCACCACCGCCAGTCGCCTGGTGGTGCCGCAGCCCGGCAGCAAGGTGGCCACCGGTGGAGGTGTGCGGGCGCTTCTGGATGTGCTGAACCCTGGGCAGCAGCGCCTGGACTGGTTTGGCGACTGCCGCTATGACTCAAGTGCTGGAGGCGGCTCCATTGTCTTGGACGGCTCTAGCTGCTACGCGCAGTTGAGCACCAACCTGTGCGCAGATTGGAAGCTCATGTTGAACAGCAAGGGAGGAGAGAATCTGGTGAGAATCCATTAAATTGCCTTGCAGCGCAGATGTGGCTGGGACAGCCTTCCTTTGGCACCATCCTCCTGCATGCGGTGCCTCACCATGCCGTGCCTCCAACCTTGTCATTGCACTCAGACCTTCTCGCTGGTGGTGGTGCTGGAGCTGGACAACACCCTCCTGCCGCCACCGCCCAAGCCGCCGCTGGCTCCCTCTGTAAACGGCGACCACGAAATTGCCGAGCTGGATACGGGCGGCATGGGCATTATGTCTTACGGCATGCAGGATGGAAGCTACTACTACTTCGGCAGTGAGTTGTGGGCAGTCGGGCATTCCTGCACCCGTTTGTGAGGTTTGCACGGCCCCTCGCTCGCGGCCAAGGGCCCAAGCTGCACTCCTGCAAAGCAATCTATTTCACCTTTACTCGCAGTTCCCTCAACGCACTGGACGACCAAAGCTACCTATATAACGGTGAGCTGTGTACAAGAATAATGCGGTGTTATGTCAGGGGGCACACGTGTGACCACACGCGGTGGCAAGGTGCCGTGTCGAGTGTGCCGACGTGTCAATTGATAACAATCGGGTGGCGTGCTTACGCTTTCGTTTCGCAATTTAGAGCATGTCCGTAACAATGGCGGCCCCGACCAATTCCCGACCTGCTTTCACTTTCTTTGCAGAGTGATGGATCACTTGACTACAACAACGTCGATATTCGTAGGAATACGCCGATTCCGGTACCCCGCGGTGTGTGGAGCATGGAGGCCATCACCACGTACCGCTATGGTGGGTAAAGGGAAGGGGCCGCGGGCTCGATGTGATGAGTGTTGCAAAAAGCCTTCTATTGTGGATATTGATTTGATTTATGATTTTATCGCTTGCGCCGGATGCCCATAGCGTTGGGCTACTTTTCAACCCCTATTTTGTCGTGCGTTTGGTGTGCGTGCACCGGTCCGCAGATCTTCCCGTAGGAGGATACGGTGGGATCCAACAAGGCTACACCTACATGCGGGGCACGTCGGCCCAGGCATCGGGCACGGTCACCAAGGTTTGTGCTGCCTGTGTGTCCCGTATAGTTTGTGTGGCGCCCGTTCTTCTGCATCTCCTACCAGGGGGGGGGTAAGATCTTCCATACTCTACCCCATGCCTAAATGTTGAAGAGCTCGACGAGAGCGTTCGATATCCGCGCTCAGAATTTGAAAAGGGTTTTTGGCTGCGAAGATATGGGCCCCCAAAGTTGGGGGGACCCCCCACCCCCCTTGGGCCTGGCAAGGTTTCGTCACCACCTTCGGAGATTTTGTTCCGTGGCCCCAAACGCCTTGCCGTAGCTGCAGGACTACGAGGTAGCACGTAGAAACGATACCAGATGCAGCGTGGATGCGTGGCTATAGAGGAACCGGTCCATATCTCACGTTTGTGGGTCGACATGCCGACATGTCCGGCACATGTCGCCTAGATGTCACTCGGTACTATTGGTAACGACGCGCACCGACCATCGTGAAAGGCTCTTACAGAGCACCTGACCTATGTCTGATGCACCAGCCATGTAAGGGAGAGGTTTTGCGGGGTCTGGGGCCGTTGCTGGGTGTGGGGGATGGATGGCTGGAGCCATGGATGCGTCGGTTGCCTCCGCACCCCTTGGGCTGACCGGTCTGCCAACCGCGCCATGCAATAGAGGCTGGTGAAAGGAGTTGATTGGCACTAGTTTCGGCAAAAAATGGAGGAGTTTAAAGGGGTGTACGACAGGGGAGGGACCCCCCCACCCCCCACCCCCCACCCCCGGGAAGTTTTGTGGCATGGGGTATGGAGTTATTGTTTGTACCCCCCCCCCCCTGCTCCTACCTGCCATATGCTTCACGAGAGGTGCGTGTAGGGCCAGTCTGTGCGTGGCCAGCCACTTGGCTCCTTTCCTCCTGATGACTTTTGTTTCATGCCCGCAGGTGACGGATGACGTGTACAACTTCCCACCGCCGGACGGCACCGAATTTCACATCGGCTGCACGTGGCGTGACTCGGACCTGAACTACGACTGCAAGCCCGGCAGCCACCTGCGCGGTCGTCTCAGTGCGGTGCTCGTGTACAGCCGCACCCTAAACGAACAGGAGCTGCAGCAGCTGCATGCCCACTTCAGCAGCAGGTGGAGCAAAGCTGCTGCTGGCGGCGGAAAGGGGCGCCGGTAGATGTAATCCGGATGGAAGCCGCCTTGGAGTTGAGTTAGTTGAGTACTTGACTGCGTGTGACGAAATGTGTACGGACTGCTGACGGCGTCGGCGGTCTGGGGTCCACCGCGCTATGGTGGATAGATGTCAGAGGCAGAGGTAACACAAGCAAGGCTGGTCACAAGCAGAGGGCGACACGGCAATTGGCGGAGGCACAGCCGAGGAGGGCGGTGCCGGAGGGGTGGCGGCACACGGGTATGACGCCGGTCTGGGGCAGGGGCCAAACGGCACGGCGCTTTTGACGGGGTTCATGGATCTGTTCCAATACCAAGCTTTGGCGGCAGGTGCGTTAGCTACCCGCGGTTCACGTGGGAGATTTGGAACAACATCGTCCCTAGCTGCTATGAATGCGACATTACATAAAGCTGCCATGAGGCATGGGTGTCTGGCACGACTGTCCGACCGACCTCGCTATTAGAGCCCGGTAGCTTATCCACATCATTTTTATGGTATGAGGGCACCATATCATTTGTATTTGGGACAATCGGTGACGTTGCGGTCAGCATGCTTCTTTCGCTTCTATACTTTACTGGCTTTGACACCGCTTATAATTGCCGTCGTCTGATATATTTATATGGAGACTAACAAGACCTTCCGCGGCCAAAAAAGGGACTGCAGCGAAAGCATGCTTCGCGAAGTTTGGTGACAGCGACCCTTAAAAATTGACTTGCCCGTCAGGATTTAAAATCCTTATATACTATAGTGGTTCTTGCCTGAATAGCGGGGGCTAAATCCTTGCGTGTGCAGAGGAACACGTGTGGACACGGTTCTGCCCCTTCCCGAACCGGCGTCATACCCATGTGGGGTGGCGGGTTGGATACACTCCAGAGGGGCGCGCGTGAGGCATTGCGCCTGGGGAATGCGGAATGAAGCAAGGAAGATGGAGACCCCTTCCCGGAGTGTAGCTGTGGAGCCGGCGGCAGCGGCGGGATGCCGCGGAGCGTCAAAGTGATGCCGTGTTGGGGGAGGTCCCGTAAGAGGAGGCCAATGGGGAACTGTGTCGGCAAAGGCCCCGCATAACGTGCGTGATGTTCCTAGGCTGGGGCACGGGTTGCCGGCTATGCGGCAAGTGTCCGGGGGTAGCGGGCTGGAGTCCTACACACTAACGTGTATGGGGGGGGACGAGTTTGGGTTGGGGGAACGTGCACTTTGTGGGGGGCCGTGCAGAGTTTACCGTACTGCTAGAGAGTTTTTTAGCTGCAAAAGTGTTTTAAATTCTGCGGACAATTATAATTAACTTTTTAGTTACGTCCTTTCTAAGTTCACGGCCGTGCAGCCTACAGCCGCAGCCTATTGCCACTGAATTTATGGCTGGAACGCTTGGCCACGTAAACAGGCTGGTCGCCAGTCGTGCATCAACACGCGTGCATCAACACGCCCCCCCCCCTTCCCGCCCCCCTCACCACCCCCGGGGGAATTTTCCGGAGCCGGGCAAACTTTTTACTTGGGGCTCGGTAATTAGAATTACAGTTTTATTTATCAAGGGTTTTAGCTCTTCACGGAATTAATTAACGAAAAGACTTCTTAGCAGTACGGTACATTTTTGGGCTGAGCCCCCCCCCCCAGCGAAGCGTCCCGAAGGGGGGGCCGAAGCCCCCCCCAAAACACCCCTGTCCGTGCGTGCGTGCGTTCGTTTGTGGCTGCGTCGGCAAAAAGTATCATACTGGCACAAACTACGACTGCCACTATTATTATTTGCTATTGTCTATTGCATGTAAATAGGCGGCAGGGAAAATTCTGGCGGAGCGAGAAGTGCCTTTGCGCGTCCATGGACAATTGACTTTCGCAAGGTCGCGAGGATAGTCATCTACGCCCGCGTTTATGGGGTCTATAAAGCAATCTATGTTGGCGCCAAGCAACTCGGGGAACTAAAGCGCAAGTTTGTGGCAACTTGCGGAGCCATGTCTGTCGCCCCTCCTAAAATGCCGAGGAGCCCCGAGGTCGCTCCCACCACGCGCCCAGCCCAAGGAGTGTCCGGCATCGAGGAGGTCTGGAGCTCGGTAGAGGGCTACACGTGCTTGGGATTGGTAGCATGGGGGCCCTTAACTCGCGTGGACAGCGTGTGGGACTTACAAACGCGTGCCTTGTGCTGGCCGAGTCCATAGACCCAAGCCTTCGCATCGTTCCATTGAAGCAGCCACCCACCCCGTGACTGTATTAGGGCTCAGCCCATTTTCCAGCTGTACAAAGCTGACACCCCTTGTCTGCATTGGGCAGGCCCGGTTGCAGGACGACATGTAAGTTGCAGCGGTCGCGCAGTGTGCTTTACGTCCATGGTGCATGGGCATGTCGACGGGAAGGGGGGAAGCGGGGAAACGGGGATTCCGGGGAAGCAGGCGTGATGGGTTGGTCCATCGCGTGGCAAGCGGCGGCAAAGCGGCGAGCGAAGCGGCGAGCAGCTTAGGGAATAGGTTAGGGGGCAGCTGGTGCGTTGGGGCATGGAAAGTGATGAAAGGCATGCGGGGAGCGGCAGAGAAGCACGGCAGTAGTGCGGGTGGAGATATGTTCGAGACAGGGATGTAATGTAGCGCAGGCCAGGTGCTGTGCGAACAGGGAGCTGCCAGCGGGGCCGTTTACAATTTTTCCAGGGTTTTCCGTGCCGAGCGAATGGGTACGGCGGTCGCGCTGCCACAGTCCGGCACTTTGCAGCCGACAGGTTAAACAAGACGCTATGTACTGATGGTGAATAGACAACAAGGCACACGGGAATGGCAGCGCGTTTGAATTTCCGACCGGAGTTCCGACAGCCTTTGCTCAAGTATCGAATCCTACTTGACGAGGCCATACTAGGTATACCCAATGCATAATTGAATAGATTTACCGGAAGAACAGCCGAGTTCAGGCCGACTCTGGCGACGCGATGTTGGGCACACAGTGTGGCCATGATGCACCATCGCTTGTTCAGCTGACTCAAAAACGTCGTCCGTCTCGCAATGCAATCAATAGGTAACTAGCAATAAGGCCTAAATCATTTGGTGCGCGCTTGCGAGCGGCTTGGGAAAGCACTGTCGGTATAGCTACGTCCTCGGTGCCTGTGCTCAAGCGCGCACCAAGTGATTTAGGCCTTTTTGTTAGATATCTATTCATTGCGTTGCAAGACGGACGACGTTTTTGAGTCAGCTGAACAAACGATGGTGCATCATGCCCGGGCGCCAGCAGAATCGACAGTAAAGCAATTCCAAAAATAGATTCTAGACAATGGAGCCTTAATCATTTGGTGCGTGCTTGCGAGCGGCTTGGGAAAGCACTATCGCTAAAGTTGCGTCCGCGCCGCCTGTTCTCAAGCGTGCACCAAGTGATTTAGGCCTTATTGTTAGTTACCTATTGATTGCGTTGCGAGACGGACGATGTTTTTGAGTCAGCTGGACAGGCTGGGTACTGTTCGCCCAACACCGGGTCGCCAGAGTCGGCCTGAATTAGGCTGTTCTTCCAGCAAATGTATTCAATTATGCAGTGGGTATACCTAGTATGGCCTCGTCAAGTAGGATTCGGTACGTGAGCAAAGGCTGTCGGACGGGGTTCAGACCAAGTTCGCACTGCGACACAATCGCGCGTGCACGTTGGGATAATCCGGCTTTATGCCGCTATCACCTGCACATACAAGAAAGAAAGCAGAAGCGAGCGCAACATTGACGCCCCAGCTTGTCCTACCGACACAGCTTTAAAGGTGCGAGCGCCGGCCCGACCCCGCTGAGTTTCCTCGTTGTTCGTTGCTATCTCGTCATGACTCTGCACCGATGCACTGCGCATGCAGCTAGTGGCATGGCGGCCCCGACATCGCAGCTGCTGCCGCCCGAGGTCCTGGTCGCAAGTGGTCTCGCCCGCGGGCTTTCGCGCTGCAGCGGCAGTGTCGCAAACATGCCGCGCGCACCACGCCCAGCCCCTCTTCAAACTGCTGGCGAGCGACCCTGAGTGCCTGGCGGCCGCGCTCCGAGCTGCCGATGACCGGCCGGCGTGGCTGGTGGCGCACGCGCGGCGGCTGCGAGCACTCGGCGCCGACCCCCAGCAGCTCTCACGCGCGGCAGTGCGCGGCGCCGCCGGCCTCACAGATGACTCAGAGCTGACGCGGCTGCTGGGGCGGGCGGTGCTGCACGGCCAGGTCGGCCTCTTCACGGCCGCCGCCGGCGCCGCCGCCGCCGAGTTACTGATGCAGCGCGCGCGCACGGCGTGCGCGCGGGAGCTGCAGGCGCTGCCGCCGCCTGCGGGCGTAGCGGGCGGTTGGAGCTGCAGCGCGATGCTGCAGCACCTGGTCACCGCTGCCCCGGCGCCGGCCGCGGCGGCGCCTGCGGGCGACCCCAACCTCCTGTTCACGCTCGGCTCGGTCACCAGCCTGGTACTGCAGCAGCAGCAGCAACAGCAGGTAGTTCCCGCAGCAGCAGCAGCAGCAGCAGCAGCAGCAGCAGCAGCAGAAGAAAAACATTCGCGTGCAGCCAACCTGGTGCGCGGCGTGTGCGAAAGCGGACAGGCAGAGGTGCTGCTAGCGCTGTTGGAGAGCCCGTTCTACCTTCAGCAGCTAGGTTGGTATGAGGCTGGCCGGGTGCTTCAGCAGCTGTGCGCCCGCGCGCCCGCGTCGGAGGTGCTGCGGACGCTGCTGGCACACAGCCCTTTCCTGGGGCGGCTGGAACCGATTGGCGCGTACTCGGTCATGATTGACATGTGCCAACCCGGCCAGGCAGGGGGGCTGCGGGCGCTGCTGGCAAGCAGCGGCTTCTTGGGGCGAATGCAGCTGACCCTTGCTTGCACGGTGCTTCAGTACGTGTGCCGCAACGGCCATCCGTACCAGGAGGCGCTGCGTGTACTGCTGGCGAGCGACGGCTTTCTGGCGCGGCTGCACCCGGGGCACGCCTGTGCGGTGCTGGAGGGCGTGTGCGAGCACGGGCAGCAGGACGTGCGGCGAGCACTGCTGGCCAGCGACGGCTTCATGCGGTTGTTGAACACAACACAACGCGTGGGTGCGGGCCAGACTGGAGGGTAAATGGCGGACTGACGCAGCAACGTGTACATAATCAACTGGCCGGCGCGTTGCTTGAGACGGATTACCTTCGGATTAGGCACGCTACGGGTGCACACGTGCTGTTATAACGCTGTTGTGTTGTGGTGAAGCAAAGATGTCCGCAAAATCTTGAATTATCAATTCCATTGCAGCATGGTAGATCCAGATCCACAAGCTCTCATAACGCGTGCAGGCAGTCGCTCTCACCACTAAATGCCTGCGACAGTTCCCTCATTCAGCCTCGTCATGGTTCATGTCTCTCAATTGGTATCTTATACGTTCAGTCACGCGTCGCCACGCTGCAGTATTGCATTCATGTACCACCAGACTTCACTGTATCCAGCTCCGATTTCATTGCTCCTGTGTGTACAAGATGCCTTTGGCTGGTCTCCACTATTACCACTATTGCCTAACTACATACGGTACGCTACAAAACTTGGCCGCCCGCAACAAAGCCCGCGCAGCATCCCACAACGCGCCTGCATACACCGTGTGCGCCGCCCCTACCATGCAAGCCTGGGCTCGCATCTCAAAATCGCGGCTCTGGCAATCGCCGCCTTGCAGCTCGTGGCCCCATCACCTGCCGCAGCTGAAGCTCCTGTGCTTGCCTGCGCTGCTTGCCCATTACCGCCGACCCTGGCCTCCGGTCCGCAGGTGCTTTCCCCCCGCCCCGGCCATGCTCATGCGCCGGCCGGCTCATGCACCGGATCCCCTGCTCCAACACGCCCGCGGTGCGCCCGCGGGGGCCTTGCCCAGTGCTCCACGTCCCTGCTCCGTGCCCCACAACTGCCCTGCCAGCAGCCAGCCACCCCGCGCCTGCCTCCCTGCTCCCCGTCTTGCCTGCTCCCGTTCTCTCCTGCTCCCCTTCCCTACGCCCTACCCCCCCTGGCCCCAGCCCCAGCCCCAGCCCCACTACACTACTCCAGGTTTGCGGTGCGCCGCTGCAGCGCCTGCAGCGCCTCGCCGAACGCGGCCAGGTCGGCCTTGCGCGCCTCCAGCCGCGCCACCTCTGCGCCGTAGGCCGCCTCCAGCGGGGCCATCAGCTGGCCCACCGCCGCCATGGTGGCCTTGACCTGTGGGTGGGGGTCAGGGAGGCGTCCCATGCATGTGTTCAATTAGTTGGCTGGATGGGGACTTATGGACTGAAGTTGGGCGGCAGCGGAACAGGGATGTAGGGAAATGGGAGGGGAGGAAATGGGTCGCGGAGAGGCGTGAGGAGAGCCGGGCGGTGCGTGGGTTAAGTGGGGTTTGGGATGGGGGCTGCGCTTCCGCACAATGCTAATACCGGTATCTTGGTGCAAGTGCGGGGCGCACAAGCGCTGACGCCAGGGTCCCGACCTGGACACCCGTCCCGCCACCATCGTTTCCCTGCCTTGCCGCGGCCGGCCCCTTCTAACCACCTGCCCCGGCCTGCCACCTGGTCCCTTCCGTCCGCCCAGGCCTTTTCCCTGCGCCCCTTACCCCTGCTGCACCCTGCGCCCTGCCCTCATGCCCTCACGCACCTCGTCCGCCACCTCCTGCTCCATCTTGGACTGCACGTCGGTCACGAAGTTGCCCGCCACGCGCCCGATCTTGCCCTTGAGGTCGGCGCGGCGCAGCGGCAGGTTGAGCAGGCTCACGTAGCTCACGCCGCCCGCCAGCGCCGCCAGCAGCAGGTCCTCAAGCGTGTTGCCGACAATCTGGTGGTGGTGGTTGGCGGTTGGCGGTTAGTAGGGGCGGTTGAACTTGAGGGATGGAGAGAAGGCGCGCGCGTGACCGGCTTGAGAGCTCATACACACGCACGCCCTGCGGCGGCCCGCCTCCTAAACAACGGCAGCCTCACCCGCGCCACTCGCAGCTCCACACGACGAGCCCTCCTTCACGGTCCCACTGCCACACCAGCCCGCATCCATCCCCCCCCCCCGCCCTTCCCCTTTCCCCCCCCCCGTTTCGCTTTTGGTTTCTGGAATGAACTACCCCCCCCCCCCCCCCCACGCGCCCACCGCCCACCTGCATGGCGAACAGGCCGAACACGGGCGCGCCCACCGCGGTGCCGGCGGTGGTGGCCATGGCCTGCTGCAGCTCGGCGTCCAGCAGCGTGCTGATGGCGCGCAGGTTGAAGTCGCCCACGGCCCGCAGCGCAGGACTGGAGGTGGCGGCGGCTGAGGAGGAGGCGGTGGAGGAGGTGGAGGCGTCGGCGCCGCTGGCGGCGCGATCTGTGCAGCGGAGGGGCAGTGGGAAAGGGGTGAGAGTTGGGTGCAGACCGAGTCAGGAGGGGCGGCTGTGTGCAGCAGCGGTGCCACGGTGTCGGGGACCTGTTGCGCAGGTAAGGCTGGATGGAGGGTGAGCTTGCTTGCGAATTGCGGAAGCCCCCCTCACCTCCGCTCAGCTCCGTCTGCGGCGGCGCGGACGAGGACGAGGAGGCGGATGGTGACGAGGACGAGGCGGCGGAGCTGGACGTGGCGGCCACGGCGGCGGCGGCCAGGTCCGGTAGGCCGGCGGCGGCAGCGCGAGAGGCGGCGAACTGGGCGTAGTAGTCACGCTGCGTGTGCGTGCATGTGTATAGGTGTGGGTGGGGGGGATGGAGGGAGATGGAAGGCAGGGAGGGGGAGCAGGCCAGGTCACGTACTCACGTTTGGTACACAGGATATCTTGCTTGGCAAGAACGAAACAGGCGTCGCACGCACGTTCGCCCAGCGGCCCTGCAGCCCAGCCCGCCATTTCCTTCCCCGCGTCGTTCCGCACCTGGTTTGCGCAATTGGCCTTAAGCCAGGAGCTGTGTTCCGCCACCGCCGAGCGCAGCGCGTCAAAGCCGCCCGCCACCACCTCCTTCTCAAAGGCCGCCCTGCACCAGCAAGCGCCAGCCGGCGGTGTGTACGTGTGTGCTGTGCCAGGAGCGGGCACGTGTATTGGCACGCGCCTCCGGCAACCGCGCCTCCGGCACCCGCACCTTCGTCACCCGTATCCACGCGATTTTAATCGACGGCGCCGCTCGCCCATCCTCCACGACGTCCGGCCCCTATCCATAACTATCTATGCCGTACATTTGCCGCCACTGTCTGTGCCTCGCTAGTTTGGTTCTGGTTTAGAATGGGCTGGTATTTACAACCCCCGCCCGCCCCGTACCCTGCTCCCCACCCTGAAACCACCCCCATACCTGAAGGGGTACTCCTTGTTGCCGGCCGCAATGGACACCAGCAGCGGCGCGTTGCTCAGCTGCACGGTGGTGTCCACGAACTTCTCTGCGCGGCCCAGCACCTCCGCCAGCACCTGTTGTGGCGTGGCGTGGCGTGGCGTGCAGCGCCAGCCGCGTATGAGTATGAGCACGGCCGGGCAGCTCCAGGTGGGTGTGAGTGCCGCCCATTTGCAGTCCAAACCCCGCAGCCCGCCCGCACCACCCTGTCCAGGCCCCTTCTGTAGCTCCTCTTCAACCCCTCCACAACCCCTGCGTACCCCCTCCAGCCCTTCCTCTCCACAGCTTTTGTGCTAACCCCGCCCACCCACGCACCCACCCACGCACCCACCCACGCACCCACCCAGTCAGCCCGCCCCCCAAGTATTTCCCTCTCCTCCGCGCTCTATTATTCTGGTTTCTTGGGTGGCGATGGTCGCTTTGGTTTCTGGACTCAACTACCCCGCCCCACACCCACCGGCTGCAGCGCCGCCCGCTGCGCCGCTGCGTCCTTCTCCATCTCCGCCTTGAAGCGGCCCAGCTGCCGCCCCACCAGCTGCACGCCCTCCAGCTCGGCGCGCGCCTGCGGGGAGGGGACGCATGTGCGTGTGTGCTTTTGGAAAGATCACATGGGAAAATTTAAGCAGAGACCAAGTACGCGTTGCGAACAGACCGACGCTGCGTGTGTGCGTGTGCGTGTGTTAGAGATCACAAGGGAGAGTATTATGAAAGACGTGTGCGTGTGCGTGTGTGTGTGCCGTGCCGTGCGTCGGGTGCATAGCTGGCAGGTGATAGCCCTGGTCAGCTTGTTGGTTGTTTGTCACATCTCGCTCTCTCATTTTGACCCGCCTACCACCGCGAATCGCTTTCCCCACTCCATTGCGCTCCCTCCACTCCCCCAGCGCGCCCCTCCCCAGTCCCACTCCCACTCCAGTGCCTCCCTCCTCCCTTCTCGCCACCTCCCTCCCCTCCACAAGCCCACTCTACCCTGCGCCCCCCCGCCCCCCGCCCGACCGCCCCCCAAAGCACCCCCTCACCGCCGCCAGGTCGGCGTCCAACTGGCGGCCCGCGGCGCCCAGCAGCGCGTCCGCCACAAACAGCGGCGTCTGCAGCTTAAGACGCACGCCCTCGCCGCCGCCCGCGCCTAGGCACGTGTTCACGAGAAAGGAGACGGTGTGTTTTCAGACGTCATGGCCCAGAAAATGCGGGGCAGGGACACGCGCTGTCACGTGCCTCCTGACGCACTGACACGTGCCCCGCTCTTGGCTGCTCCTGCCCCGCTCTACTCGCCATTCTGTCTCTCTCCACTTGCCCCCGTCTTGGCTGCTGCTGCCCCGCTCTACTCGCCCAATCTGTTTCATTCTCTTTCATTCTGCTTGCTGACACTCTACTACTTGCATCTGCCGAGCAAAGCTCCGACTCGGCCTCACCCTTGCCGACCAGGAAGTTGGACACGTTGCGCTCCAGCTCAGCGAAGTTGGACACCGCCCAGTCGCGGCTGTTGGACAGAGCCGCCTCCATGGCCTGAGGGGGGCCGTGGGTGAGGCAAGGGTGGTGGGAGGGAGGGCGAATGAGCGGGCGGATGCGTGAGCGGGCGGGTGCGTGAGCGGGCGGGTGCGTGAGCGGTGCGCTTTCGCCCGCCCCCCCCTGGAAGCCGGCCCCTGCATCAACCCACACCACGCGAACCTGCTTACGGCACTCATCCATCACCCATTCCACTAACGCCACCCATCCCACTAACGCATCGCCCGCACCCGCACCTGCACACCCGCACCCGCACCATTACACCCCCACCATCGCACCCGCACACCCGCACCTCGGGGTCCACGTTGGACTGCGGCGCGGCGGGCGAGGCGGAGGGCAGGTCCGAGTCGAAGGAGGCGGTGATGGGCAGGTTGGACGCCGTCAGCTTGGCGCGCAGCGCGGAGCGGGAGGACACCTGCGGCGGCGGCGAGGGAGGGGCGCGGGAGGTACCACATAGGAGCGCCCGTGGACCCGGATGGTGGAGGATGAGTGCACAGTAGGCGGGTTCGGGTACTTATGTCGTAGAACAGGTTTGCGGTGCTGGTGGAGCACAGGCAGGGTGCAGGCACACTGTATGGTGTACACCAGGGCGACACTCGCGCGGCACACGCTTGATTCTTACAGACCCTGGCTCCTGCGCCCCGCCCCGCCCCGCCCCGCCCCGCCCCGTCCCGTCCCGCCCCGCCCCGCCCCGCCCCGCCCCGCCCATCGCACTGCCCACTTCGCGCCCAGCGCCGCAGCCGCAAGCCTTGGCGCTCAATGCCCGCCCGACCGCCTGCCTGCCCCACTGCCTGACTCACCGCGATGACGCTGGGCCGGTCCAGGCGCAGGATGCGCTGCGCGTTGGCGGCCACAAAGTCCTTGACGGCATCCACCTCGTCGCTGGACTCCAGGATGTCGGCCTTGTTCACCACAAACACCACCTACATGGGGGTTGGGGGTTCGGGGCGAGGGGTTGAGGGTCGTGATGGTTGGGTTGAGGCGCGTGCCGTGCAGGGGCGTGTCAGGTGGGCTTGACTGTGTGAGCTCTCAAGTTGCTTGCACTAGACGGCCGACGAGTTCGCACCACGCGAGCTCTCCCTGCTGCAGACAACAGCACCCGCCCGCCCGCCCGCCCGATGCACCTTCTTCTGCCACTGCCGAATGTACTCGAGGAAGCGAACCTGTGGGCAGCAGCCGCAGCAGCAGCCGGCACCGGCACGCATGAAGGTTCACGTTAAGCAATGTCCGTGACACGTCACCACACGCCACGCCGCAAACCAGCATCCGCGTACCCACCGAACTCACCCCCCATCCTGCCCCTAGCTCCGGCCTCCTGCCTTCCTGCTCCCTGCCCGCCCACCCTCTGCCCCTTGCCTCTCCTCCTCCGCCGCCCGCCCCCCCCCTCTGTCCCGCCCTACTATCAAAACCCTGTACCCCTCTCTCCTCCACCCCCGTCCCTCTCATCCTCACATCATCCCCTGCTGACCACCCGCTGCGCTTCGCTAGGTACCCTTCGCAACCCACCCACGCCCACACCCGCCCAAGCTGACGCCCACACCTCGCTCTCGCTGAAGGGCCGGTCGGCGCTCATGACGAACAGCACCAGATCCGCGCGCGGCACGTACTCCTCCGTCAGCCGCTGCTGGCGTTCCAGGATCACGTTGGTGCCGGGCGTGTCCACAATGTTCAGGTCCTGCGGGCGTGATTGACAACAATAAGAACAACAAGAACAACAACAGAATTGAAATGGTTGGAAACACAATGACGCGTGCCAGCGATGGGCGGCTGAGTTGTTGTGTGTCAGGTCCTGTGCGGCCGCGGTGCGTGGGTGCGCATGATTGCGGCGCGTGTGTGTGGGTGTGCGCTTGAAGCACTCAGGCGGAGGAGAGGGTTGATGCCCTTCAAAGCCCAAGCCTTCGGCTTACCGGCATCCCTCCAGGCTACTGCCATCTTCCCGTAACTATTCCGCGCCGCAGCGGGGTCGCGGGACGGCACACCAGAGAGAGACCCAGGCCGCCCACACACACATGCCCTTCATGTCTCGCCCCCTTCGCCCCACTATTGCCGCGGCAGAGCAGCAGTGGCGCCGTGGCCCTCCGACAACCCCGCACCCTCCACCACCTCCGCCTCCGGACCTGCACCTCCACCCCTGGTCCCGACCCACCTGCAGCAGCTTGGCGGGCAGGTAGCGCACATACAGCCCGTCCGACTGCTGCACCAGCTGGACCTGTGTGCGTGAGGTGGTGTGGGCGAGGTTGTCCGAGGCGGTGTCACGAGGCGGTGTGCGTGCAGGTGCGTGCATTGGGCGGGTAGGGCGGGTCTTGGGCGAGCAGGTGTGTCCAGGGCATGCGGGTGGCGACAACATGCGAGGGACAGCGCACCGAAGCCGGGGCCTTTCCACCCCCGTGTGCGCCACCGCCCTAGCCCAAGCGTTATGTGCCCGCTGCTGCTCTGCTCCTACCCCTCTTCCCATCCGCCCAGCCCCCGGGCCCCCATTCCTGGGCACGTCCTGCACCCCACACCCGCGCCCGCACCTGCGCTCGCACACAGCCAAGCGCACCCCTCTCTGGTCGTTTCGCTTTGGTTTCTGAAATGAACTACCCAACCCCCACCCCCACGCCCCACCCCCACCACCGCGTCATCAACTTATTTGCATGGCACCCCCACGCCCGCCCCGACCCACCTGCGATGGGTTGGAGCTGGCGGGCGCGGTGTCCGAGTACTTGAGGATGGAGATCTCGTTGGTGGTGGGCAGAATGCCCTCGGCCAGGTAGCGCCTGGGATAGGCAGGGCGGAGCGCCGGGGTGATGGGGGCGTTATTGTTTCCAGCCCAATAAACCATAAGGGCGTAAGGGCGCAGGGCATAGGTGATGAGATAGCTGTCGTGACGCCCCCGTTCCCTGGCACAGGCCCGCTGCATGCCCCCCACCACCCCACCTGCCCCCAGACACCCGCCCCCGCGCCTGCCCCCAGACACCCACCCCCGACCCCCGCCACCCGCACCTGCCCAGCAGCGCGTTGATGACGGAGCTCTTGCCGCTGTTGAACTCCCCCACCACCGCCACCAGGAACGGCTCGTCCAGGGCCTGAGGTCGGGGAGGGGGGGGGCAGCAGTGGCAGCGGTGGCAGGGATGGGTGTCAGGCGCGGGGCGGGAAGGAGGGAGATGGGGGATTGCAAGGATACGTGATGAAGTGGTAGAACAGGTACAGAAGGCAAGCCGACGAAGTTGTTACCGAATGGGGCAGGGAGGGATGCCGAGCGGATTTGTGCTTTATGCATATGGACCATACAGCGACGTGAATCAAGACGGGGCGCGCCAAGAGAGAAGCTGATTCGCCGGGGCGCGGGACGCACTCGTGCTTTCCGTGTCGCGAGCGAGCGCGGCCTTCTCTCCTGCCTCCTGGTTCGCTCTCCACCCCAAGCCTCCTTTCCCACATCCGCCCGCGGCCCCCGGTGGCCCCTCGCCCGCCCGCCCGCCCGCCCACCTTGAGCGCGTCCCGCAGCAGCCCCAGCTCGTTGACGCCCGGCAGCACCTGAGAGGGAGCGGCGAGAGAGGGGGAATAAGAAATAAGGGTTGCAAGGATATGTAACGAATGGGGGGGCATGAGGCCCACGTGCGTGTGCAAGCAGCCACGCGCAACGCGGCCCGCCTCGTCTCGCCGCAACTGTATGCCTGTGGGCGTCGTCCCCAACAAAGTCCGTGCCTTGCGCCCGTGACCCTGTGCTTCCTGTGCGACCTCTGCGCTAGGCAGTCTCCCTCTCCACACGCGCACAGCCCCAACACACACACCTCCTCCAGGAAGGCCAACACCTCCGTCAGCTTGGCCTTCTCCTCACTCAGCAGCGACTCGCGCTCCGGGTCCATCAGCCGCCGCAGCGGCCTGCTGGCAGCGCCGCCGGGCCGCTTCACCGTCGGCTTGGGCGGCGCAGCTGCCGGCGCAGCTGCTGGCGCGGCAGCGGCAGCGGCGGCGGCCGCCGACGCCGACGGCTTCGGCGGCGTGGCTGCCGGCGCCTCCGCTGTGGCGGCGGCCGCGGCGGCTTCCGCCGCCGCCGGTTTGGCGGTCGGGGCCTGCTTGCGCTTGGCCGCGGCGTCGGCAGTCGCGGCCTTCACGTTGAGGCGCGTGAGGATGGCCTGGGCAAAGTCCTCAGCCGTGGCGTTCTGCGGGCGCAGGCGCGTGGCAGGTGAGGAGGAGGTCCTGACTTTCCTCAAAACATAGCGCACACTGTTGATTTCGCCCGCTACCGGACTTACGGTCACCCCTCTTCCCTCTTCCGGCCTGCCCCCGCCTTCACCTCCAACCCATGTGCATCCCCCCCCCCCGCGAACACACACGCACGTAGCCCCAGACACACACCTCCGCCAGGTCAAAGCAAGCGCGCGCCACCGCCGGCAGCGCCTCCGCCGACGTCGCCACGCCGTCCACGTCCGCGGCCGCCAGCGCTGCGCCCGCCGCCTCGCCCGCGCCCGCGCCGGCCGCCCGAACGCTCAGCAGCACGGGGATGGCGTTGCCGGAGCGCTGCCCGGTCTTGGCGCCGGTGAGCACCGAGGCGGACGGCACAGCGCCGCCAGGTCCCTGCATGCAGTGCGGTGTGGTCGCGGGGTGATGAACCCGCGATTGGATACCGCGACTTCCACGCACACATCCACGCACGCGCACGCGCACGCGCCGAGCCCCATGGGAGCCCCGAGCGCACGCGCCGAGCCCCATGGGAGCCCCGAGCTCCAACATGGCAATCCCTTTCCTCCACGCGTCTGGCTTCGGCCTGACCAGCTTCTAAATCGCTTCTGCCATCGTCTGGCACAGCCCCATCGCAGGCTTCAACAACCCCAGCTGCCAGCGGCCCTCGTGGACTGTCCAAAGCCGCATGGAGACAGATTTTGATCTACAGCTCTTCATAACCATTCCGTCCCGCCCCGCCCCGCAGCCTGCACCCCTGAGTAAAACCACCCACTACTGCACTACTGCTGGTCACGACGCACCATCCAGTCCCAATCTAGTCCACGGCTGCCCTGCTTCGCGACAGCGCTACCCGCTCGTCCGCCACCACCGCTGCCCCTGCACCGCCGCTCCGCCGCCGCTCACCTCAACCAGCACCAGGCTGGCGCCGTCTGCCGCCGCCGCCACCGCCGCCGCCTCGTCCACCACCACGCGCCCCACCAGCGCCTGAGGCATCATGCGCTTGGCGACCACGATGGGCACGCCTGCGGGGGAGCAGAAGCCGGTGCTGGCGATCACACAGCGGCGTCCGGGCTCGAAAAAAGAGCACAAGGGAACGCACATTCGCACGTGCCTCGCCCGTCACGCCGTCCGCTAGCCAGCTCTGACACGTCGCCGCACGTGTCCATGCGGGGCCGTCAGGGCAGCTCCGCGTCGGTGAGCACCCTCGGCCCTTCCGGAAGCCAACAGGGTGCCAGCCGCCGCCCTCGCCCCGCCCCGCTCACCCTGGTCCGTGAGCAGCACGCCCTGCGCGCCGATGGCCAGCGCGATGTCGGTTCGGTCCACCAGCAGCAGCGGCGCGCGCGCACGCAGCGCCTCCTGAACGCGGAGCGCGGCGTCGTACATGGCCGCTGCGTTGGCGTTGCTGTCCGACAGCACGACCATGTTGCAGCCGCCCTGCAGCGCCTGGCCGAGCGTGTCAAGCGCCGAGCCATCCGCCAGCACCTTTGACGCCTCTAGCTGCAGCACGACCGCCGGCAGCTGTACGCGCGCCGTCTGCATACCGGCAGGGAAAAGCCCGAGCCCCGAGGTCGCGGCCGTGGACGAGGGCCCCGCCGCGCGCACAACGACGCGACTCGCAGCAGCATCGTTGGAGTGAGCTGCGCCTTTGCGTCCCGCACGCCGATGATAGGTCACTTGGCGCGATGAAAGGCATGTTAGTGCAGCGATCGGGGCCCCAGCTTGTGGGTTCAGCGCGGGCAGGACCGGAAGTAGACCGCGCTGCTGCGAGCCCACGCTCGCGCGGACTACGTTCATTGGTTGCTGCATCTTAACACTATACAGTATTTATAGTCACGAATTGCGAGCGTCTGATCGCGTTTAGCGATAGCACCGCGACAAACGCAAAGTTTTTGCTTTGCAGTCAGAGCCAGGGCAACATGGTGATAGCGGCCTGGAGACGGTTCACAAGTATACTGCTTGTTTGCAAGGAGATCTGGGTTCAGCTACCGTGAAGTGCACGATTGGGCCGAAGCCTCTGCGATTCAGCTCATGATACTTGCTCGTCAGCTTTCCAAAACACATACACGACTAGCTGGCAGCAAATTAGCATACGAATCATAATCCAGAAGTCGTGGAGTGCACAGTCATGGAGGACCCGCAGCTGTCGCAGGTATCCCTGGCTTTTGGTCAGTTCTGCGGAGTGCTGAAGGTGGGTACAAGTATGAAGTCAAGTATCAGGGACCAGGGAGCTGTCGGGCCTAGCTGCGCGCAGCCGCGCGACTCTGCTTTCTTGTCCCCCGGCTTACCCGCCGTCCCTTGCACGCCACCCAGGAACTAATCCTCAACCAGCAGGTCGCCCACTCGGTGTTGCAAAGCCTGCATGAAGACTTGCCGTGCCTGCAGCCGGAACCCCCGGCTGGTGCGCGGGCGCTGAGTGGCTCCGCGCCGTCGACCGGGGAGCGGCCGGCGGGCAGCCAACGCACAGGCATATCGGCGGCGGATGCGCTGGCGCGCGTGGTAGGCGGCTTCAGGCTGCTAGATTGCCACAAGTAACTGCTCTACATGTTTCCTGCTTATCGGCGGCCGCTTGCTCAGCTCAGCACTGCTGCCCGTACAGGCGCCACGCCTGACGCCGTCCGCAGCGACCGCCGCCTGCCGCGGACCGGCGACCGTGCCCTCCAACCCGGCCGCAGCCTCGCCGGCCTCCGAGTGCCAGGACAACTACATCGTGCTTCAAAACGCAGCGACTAAGTCGCAACGGCTGCTGGGTCAGCTGCAGCTGCTTCGTGGGGAGGCCGTGGCGGCGCTGCAGGCAGGCCTTGCCGAGGGCGCGGCGGGCGCGCCTCCTGTCGGTAAAGCGGGCGCTGCAGGCGGGGCGCTTGGTGAAGGCGCTGCCACACTCGGTGGTAGCGGCCCTAGCGCGGATTGGCCGAGCGGCGAGCCCTGCCGGGAGGGGCTTGACCTGGATGTGGAGGTGGAGCTTCAGCTGACCGGCGCTGTGGCGCAGCTGAGCACTGCGCAGGGCGGGGCAGTGCCTTCAAGCAGTGGCGCTGAGGGCGCACAAGCTTTTGAAGCCGCAGCTTGCGCGCCCGGTAGCGGCTACCCAAGGACTCCCGGGCCAGCAGACCGCAGGGACGGCAGCTCAGCTACACCCGCAGCAGCTGCTGCGGGTGCGGTGCTGGCGGCTGGAGCCGCCAGGAGCGCTGAGGCAGGAGCGGGCGTGGGGACAGGGACAAGGGCAGCAGTAGGCGGGGGCTCGGCACCCGCGATATCGGCAGCGGACTTGATCATGCTCATGGGAGCGCTGTGCGGTTGTGCGGCAAAGGAATCGGAGATGCTGGTAGGTGCGCTACTTTCGTTGCCGCATGGTGACTTGCACGTGTAGTGTTGAGTTTTGCAGCAACCATGAATGCCGATGCCTCTAGCCTGGGCATGTTGAAGCGGCAGTGCTTGGACGCAGAGCATTGCCGTGTGCGTGCGCCGCAATGACTAAAGCGACGTCACCGCCTGCCCCATGCGGCCGCATGCGGTCTTATCTTGGGTCCCCGCAGGCCGCCATCGCTGCATCCGTGCAGCTGGCTACGACCCAGCAGGACCTGTATTCGTACGGCATGATGCTGAAGCTTCAACCGTACATGGACGAACGGCTGGTGTCCGCAGCGGAGGCGGTGCTCGCGGCACGCGGTTCAAGAGCGACACAAGCAGCGGGGGCACCGGCGGTGCATGGCAGCGGTTGAATGAGCCGCTGTTGAGCTCGCATGTTGCGGCGGCATCGCTGTATATTGCAGGAAATGCGGGGCTGCTTGCTGGCATGTTATCGCGGCAGGGGTGTAACGCGTGGACAGCTTCCGTCGTTTGGGCAGCGACGGGGCACTTCGCCCTGCACTTCGGCATGACTGTGTTCCGGCAGTTGACTTTTCGCGCGGCCCAGAGCACTGGGACTGGGGACTGGGGCCGGCAGCGCTACTGTATGCTCGGTGCATTCTTTGCCCATGCATGGCGGCGCAGTTTCACTGCTCTGAGAGGGACGGTCGATCCCCGATTCGTTCGCAACGCGCCTGGTGGAGCGCTGGGCCTTCCTGCGCTTCCTTGAGGAAACATACATTTAGATTCACTTATCCGTATACCTTCATTTCATACAGCTCAACCCTGCAAAAAGCTAGCACTGACAAACCATATCACTGATTTTGTGCTCCGCCTGCACGGAATGGACTCACATAAAATGCTAGGCTATAGCTATCACTGGTGAAGATGCAGGACGAGGAGGCAGGCAGTGCTCAGGCAGAACTCGAGCGGCAGTGCCCAAGCGCCGAGGCCAACGCGCTAGAGTCTGACGTTATCGCTCATGAGCGGAGATGGGCTGCTCAATGGCGCGCCATTGCCTCTCGCGCGGGCACGACCAGCGGAGCCGGAGGTCCGCCCTCGCCATCTATGGCCGCTCGGCAGGCCCATGCTCGACAAAAGAACTTTGCGGCGCATAGCAAGTTCCCAACGCAGCGCAAGAAGCATCATGTGCGGCCGTGGTCAAGCTACTCGCTTTTGGTGAGTGGCCAAGATGCCACTTTCTCACATTGCGGTTTTCATTAGGTCAGGCGGCGCCGGCGTGTTTGACCGGTTCCGTCGTCGAGTGTGATAATGCCAACCGGGCTGCTGTCGGGTGCCGAGGTGTGGGAGGTGCCGGGGTATGCAGCAATACGCACCGGTTTGGCACCAACCCTGCGGGCACCCCGCACGCTGACGTGACTACTGTTGCAGCAACAACAAGCTGCACGGCCTCCTGAAGTGGAACACCGATGTTGTTACTGATTCTTTCGGCTTTGGTTGCTCGAAACGGACGGAGACGACGTGTCTAGGCGGGCGCGGCGCTGGGCGGACTAAGTAGATCAAAGGGTTGTGGTCGCTCCGTCTCCCCACCTTTATACCGCGCCCCCGCTCACCAACCGGAAATATTGCATCCACCCACACCGCCGCCGCAATGCTCTGCAGGTTCTTTGGCAGGTGATTCGTGAGTCGCCCATCGTGCTGCTGGGCCCGCTGCTGCTCTTCCTCATCTGCTGTGGCCTGGGGATATTCGGCGTCCTTATGTCCGCCACCCAAAGCGTGCGGTCCGAGCAGGGTGCGTGCATGGCTGAAGAATACGGCTCTAGCTCTCATGGGAGTGCGATAGCAGCGTGTGTGGGGTCCTTCACACTGGCATCGCTGGCAGCCTTGTCATCTAGGGGAAGTAGTTGCCGCGGCTTGCGGCTGCGACGCAAACTTAGTGCGTATCCAGTTAAGAATTACCGGTGGGGTCCCGAACACCTCGTACTGCTGCGCATGGGTGGCCCAGCCAGAGATCAGGACGGGCTTGTGCGCGTGGGGTCGGACATCAGGTGTGTTTGCGCGCGCTGAAAAGGTCGCACTTGGGCGCCGCGCCCCTGCTCATCACCCCACACCCACCTCGCAGCGGTGGCGAAGGAGCTGGTTTCGGATGCGGCCCGGCACATCGAGCTCCAGATGCAGCAAGCTTTCAGTAAGTTGTGCCCCTTGCGCTACACACTGACGCATACATTTCACATGGGCGGTGTGTCTCACAGCAACGGCGACGTGGAGGTTGGCCTCCATCACTACACCATTGCTTGGCGCAAGCACGATCTTGCGATGCTGTGCCTGACGCTGCGCGGCCGGCGCTCCTGCTCCGTCCTCAATGCACAGGCCCCAGCATCACTCTCGAAATCCAGGTGCAGCAGCAGCCGTACTTCCCAACGCTGGTGCAGAGCTTTGAGTTTGTGGCATCGCGACTGCTGTCGAAGGTGAGGGCCGGGGGTTAAAGAAATGGCTGCTCTGCGACCGGGAAACGCCGGGGGCGCGGCAGTGCATGCATTGCATTGCACGTGCGCGAGCTAGGCAGCTCAGCATATGTGGTGCAGCAGGCAGGCGCGCATGCAGCGACGTACACTGCCGTGGTAGTTGCCGGCGGTGCCGGTCATTTCGCAAGCGCATGTCGGAGAGGCTCCTAGCAGCATGGGTGGATTTGATAAGAGCGCGTCTGTTGAGCGAGCCCCGGTGTGCAACAACGGCTGCTGATGGCATGGTGGCTCGCTCGCGTGACCATGCATGGTCTGTGTCCCGCCCTGCATGCAGGTCCTCCCGGGCATGATTGCTTCATTGCAGCTCGCGCCCAACGGAGTAACCCAGGTGCGGTGCGGTGCGCTGCGGTGCGGTGAAAGCTCCCGATGAGCATACGTGGGCTCGCTCTGGGCACCAGCAGCCAGGGGCTCATGATGGGGGTCGATGTAGATGGCTTACAACAGATATTCTGGAGGAGGCTTGGCGTACGTGGGGGCACGCGCGTGGCGTGCCCGCCTGAGCAAAGAATCTTGATGTTTCCTTGGGTGCCGTGCACAGGCCATCTATCCCTTGGCCGGCAACCAAGCGGCGATAGGCCACGACCTGCTGGCCGACCCCAGCCGCCGCGAGGACGCGCTGCGGACGATCGCGTACGGCAACCTCACAGTCGGGGGGCCCTACCAGCTGCTGCAGGGCGGGTTTGGCGTGGTGCTGCGGCAGCCGGTTTTCGTGACGCCGCCTTCGGGCGCCGCCGGCTGGGAGGTGGCGGCGGCTGGGGATAATCGCAGCAGCAGCAGCAGCAGCAGCAGTGCCGTCGGCGCTGTGTCGTACGGCAACGGAACGGAGCAGTACGACCCCACGTTTGGGGCCAATGCCACGCGCGGCGACTGCCCTGGGACGCTCTGCTACGACCCGTTGACGGGGCGGCGCTTCTGGTGGGTGGGGTGCTTCTTCAGCAGCATCGGTACCAGGTGCAGGCCGCTGAGGAGACGATGTTATTATATCGGAACGGTGCGGGCTTAGCCTTTGGATGCGGCTCACTCCACCCCATTGTGCGCGTCTATGGATGCAGGGGCTTCGCGCAGGGCCTCGCGCGACTGGATGGCCTGTTGCAGGTGGGTGGGTGGGTGGGTGCACGCGCGCACGAAAGGCGGCTATTTCGGCATGCCGGACGTGGAGGTGCTGTCTTTGCAATTCCTTCATGCATCACGCACGTGCCTACAGTTACATGCCGAGCATTTCAGGCATATTCAGGCAGGGGGCGCTTGTGCGTGCCCTTCTATCTGCAGATAGATTAAAAACGCGTTCACAGCTCATAACATGAGTTGCCCCCTGCTGCTGCCTCCATGCCCACAACGCACACCACAGGGCAACGACGCGCGGATGCAGCGGCTGAGCCAATACGTGAGTTATCGGGTGGGCCTGCGTCTGTGACGGTGGGTGTGCCTCACAGACCCCGGCCCGCTGTGTGCCCGGAGCCTGCCTGCCTCACTGACTCAGTTCCAGCACTGCCCAAGCTTAAAGTCGGTCCTGCCTCCATCGCTCGTTGTGTGCATAAATGCATGCATGCAGGGCCCCTGGCACCTGACGCGCGTGTACGACAACGGCACCGAGTCGCAGCTGGCCAGCAGCGCCGTCAATGGCAGCGCCGCGGGCAGCGGCCGCTGC
Organism: Chlamydomonas schloesseri; assembly: GCA_016834595.1. NCBI lineage: Eukaryota > Viridiplantae > Chlorophyta > Chlorophyceae > Chlamydomonadales > Chlamydomonadaceae > Chlamydomonas > Chlamydomonas schloesseri. Next base: position 969,805 of record JAEHOD010000021.1, on the reverse strand, counting down.
GACTCCATCGCGGACTCGCCCAACGGCGCCGACGCCGACTCGGGCGGGCCATGCGTGTCGGTGGCGGTGGTGCTGCCCAACGCGCTGTGGCGGCTGTACCTGGGCAAGCAGGACGGCTGGGCGCCGGCCTGGCGCGCGGGGCTGCTGGCGCTGGTGGTGATGGGCAGCGCCGTGGTGGCGGGGCTGCTGTTCGGGCTGCTGGTGAGCGGCAGCCGCCACCGTGCGCTGCTGGAGGCGATGTTCCCGCGGAAGGTGCTGGCGCCGCTGCAGCAGGTGCGGTGTGTGTGTGTGTGTGTGTGTGTGTGTGTGTGTGTGTGTGTGTGTGTGTGTGTGTGTGTGTGTGTGTGTGTGTGTGTGTGTGTGTGTGTGTGTTAGGGTGTGTGTGTGTGTGTGTGTGTGTGTGTGTGTCGCGGCGTGGCAGGTAGGGTGGGATGGGTGGGGTCAGCTGGCGTGGGTGGACTGGATGCACGTTTTGCGTTGCTAAAATGGGGACAGTGAGCGCGTGCGTGCATGGGATTATGGGTGGAGACCGCAGCGTACCCCGGATGCGCCGGGTAAAATAGTAAGGTGAGTCGGGGGGTGGTGAGCGCGGGTGGGGCTGGATGCGGTAAACATTTTCACTTGCCATCTACAGCGTAAATGCCTTGCTTTGGCGTTACACAGGGCAAGAACTTCTCCGAGGAGTTTGACAGCGTCACCATCCTGTTCACCGACATTGTGGCTTACACCACGCTGTCAGGCCAGATGAGACCCATAGAGGTCGCAGAGATGCTGAATGAGCTGTATACGATTTTCGATGAGATATGCGAACGCAACGGCTGCTACAAGGTACGTTGGTCGCAAGGGTTTGCCGGCGCCGCGCAAGCACGCACGTTGCTGCCCCCTGAAAACCCCATCCTCGCGTGTTCTTTGGGCCATAGGTGCCATGTTGCCGGCTTTGCTTGCGCATCCCAACGCATCTCCTGCCCGCCTCCCGGCCTTTATATTCTCAACGTATTATTGCTGCACTGCTGCTACCGCTTCAGGTGGAGACCATCGGCGACGCCTTTGTGGCGGTGGGCGGCTGCCCGGACGCGGAGCCGCCTGAGGTGGCGGCGGAGCGTGTGGCGCACATGGCGCTGGACATGGTGGCGGCCACGGCCGGCTTCACCAGCAGCCGGGGGCACCGCCTGCGCATCCGCGTGGGGCTGGCCAGCGGTGCGTGGCGTGAGGGGCAGTGGGCAGTGGGCAGTGCGGCTACGGGCAATGCGGCTACGGGCAGTGGGCAGTGCGGCTACGGGTTGCTGGATGGGGCCTGCTTTGGGCTACTGGGGCTCTTTGGTGTAAGCGGGGCTGGATGCGGGGCTGGATGCGTGTACAGCCGAAGTTGCAGACACCTGGTGGTGTTGGCTGGATGCCTGAAAAGGTTGTGCTTGTTATGCTTGTCTAGCTTGTCGTGTCTGTGCGTGTGTTTGATGTGTGCTGCCTTGCCGCCGCCGCTGCCGACATACAGGGCCCATCGCTGCGGCGGTCATCGGCGTCAAGATGCCGCGCTACTGCCTGTTTGGCGACACCGTGGTGGGTCGTGCGTCGGCGGCGGGCTGATCTGCACTGTGCTGCGGGTCACAGACGCGGTGCAGGGGTGGTGGTTGGTGGCGGTTCGCTTTCAATCTGCTGCCATGCGTTGATTTTTGGCGTGATGCCTGTGCCCCGCCCCTGCCCTTGCTCCCCTGTCCTGCCCCGCCCCGCCCCTGCTGCAACCCATGCATGCATGCAGAACATGGCCAGCCGCATGGAGAGCAACAGCGACCCGCAGCGCATCAACCTGTCGCCCGCCACGGCGGCGCTGTTGCGCAGCTGCGCCTCCGCGCCCGCCTTCGCAGTCATCCCGCGGGGCCCCATCACCATCAAGGGCAAAGGTAAGGAGTGTGTATCGCGCCTGTCCATTGTATCGTACGTCGAGAGAACGGGGTGAAGCTAGCAATCGTGCGCGCTGCTGTGGCGTATACTTCACAATCGCGCATGCACGCCAACATCGCTTGTGCCCGCTGGCAGATGTTTCCATGCATGAGTTAGGCTGCAGTAGCTGCAGCGAGCCGTCAATGCCTCCAACGTGCCGACACGCACGAATGCCTGCGCACAGGGCCCCTGGAGTGCTACTGGCTGGAGCCGGCGCAGCAGCGCAACAGCGGCGGCAGCCAGGGCCAGCTACAGCTGGTGGGCGCCAGCAGCCACGCCAGCCTGGGCAGCAGCACCTGGGAGCTGCTACAGCCGCGCCAGTCACTGAACTCCACGTCGGGCGGCGGCTCCGGGGCGCTGCCAGCGGCGGACGTGGGGGCTGCGTACAGCTCCCCCGGCACCCTGCGTGAGGCCCGGGGGCGCCTGCCCCTGGCGGCGGCCGCAGCAGCCGCCAGCTCGGCACGGCAGCAGGCGGGCTACGGCGGCGGCGGCGGCGCTGCTGCTACAGCCTTTGGGCCAGCGGCTACAGCCTTCAGCCAGATACCTGCGAACCTAAGCGTGTACAGCTCCGCCCCGACCTCTGCGTCCATCACACTGGCCATGGCGTCCTCGCCAGGTGCTACAGCCAGCAACGTGGGGTATGCTACAGCCTCCGCCACCAGTTACATCACCAGCGCGGCTGCAGCAGCATTAGCAGGAAGGTCGCCCATGGGCCTGGGCAGCAAGATCCTAACGCAGTCACCCAGCGTGCCTTCGCCCAGCAACGGTTTTGGCTGCAGCCAGCAAAAATCGGCAGCCGCAGCACCGTCAGGCGCTGGCACAATGACGGCTGTAGCAAGTCTGGCAGGGGCAGGGGCAGCGGAGCGTGGCCGTGCCAATGGCGTGGCGCCCTCTCCGGGCGGAACGTCGCTAGCGATCGAGCTGCAGTCAGCTGCGACACCGCGGCCGCCAGGCGGAGGCCCGCCATCCACCATGGCGTCGATAGGCTGCAGCGCCACCGTGGCAGCCGGCGGCGGCGGCACGGCGTCCACCGCACACGACCACGACGATGACGGCTCCTCCTTTTACCCCGACACCACCAGCCTCCCGCTGCCCACCACGATCATGCTGTCGAACCGCGCGGTTGCTGCTGGAGCTGCCACGGGGTCCGTAACCGCGATTGCTGCAGCCGCTGCCGCCGCGGCCTCGCCCTCGCCCAACGGCCGCGGCAGCAGCAGCCGCATGCAGCAGCTCAGCGGCTCCGGTAGCGTGGCGACGACGGCGATGGCGCGGACCTACACCGCCACCTCCAACTCCACCCTCACCTTCAACAGCACGCTGACGCCGTCCGTGACGCTCGCTGCCACAACCACGGGCGGCATCATGGGCTACAGCCTCGGCGGCGGCAGCAGCAGCGTGCCCGGCGGCGGTGGCTGCGCCGGCGGCGGCGCCAGCGTGTGCGGCCTGCCAGCCGAGTCCTGCGAGTGGCAGTGGCAGCAGCAGCACAAGCTGCTGATCCGCGCAGGCATCTCAAACGCAGACTCGGAATCCGCGGCGGCGCAGAATGCATCCAGGCAGACGCAAGTGGCGGGTGCGGATGCGGGCAGCAATGGTGTGGAGATGCTGGTGGTGGGAAGCGAGATTGTCGAGGGCGCGGTACGCCAGTTGCAGGTCCCGGCGTCTGCAGCAGCTGCTGATGACGGCGCCATCAAACAAAGGCACCGGGAGCTGCCACTGTTGGCTTCGCAAGCGGCAGCTGCTGGCGGCACAGTGGCAGCTGTGACAGCAGGCACCGCAAATGGCAACGACCCGGAGGCTTTGAAGCTAATGGCGACAATCAAGTCCCCGCCGGTGGCGCCGGCGGGAACGGCACCCGTCGTGCCCTCTGCGGCTGCTTCTAAGCCACCTTTGGCCGCGGGGAATGGCGGCCAGTGCGGATGAGTATCTTTATTAGTGCACATCTCTTTGGCGATCGACGGCGAAACGCGCGATGGCTACATGGATGGCACGTCAGCCGATCATTAGCCGGCCAGCATGTGAGGCGCCAATGCGAGGCAAGAGGTCGTCGACACAAGGTCGACACAAGGTAGGGCCTGCATCCCGCCATTGAAAGCGGACCCTCCTGAACGCGACGGACCCACACAGAACGCGACAGATAAACGTTTGTGCATTATTTCTAACGGATAGAGAGAGGCGCTTGCGGCCGGCCCTGCCACCTGTATGCGACGTGTGCGTGATTCATTTCCCATGTTCCGTCGGCGGCTTTATGCACGCTCGTGGGTTTCATTGGCGGAACGGTTGCCCGAGACAAATAATGTGCCAAGATCACTTGAAGTACCGTATGAGTTTATTGACCGCAGTAGTGGTAGCATGCCTTCGCGAAGGGCCGTGCGTGCGTTTGCTTCAACACTGAATCCGGCATGCAAAGCGGTTGTTTATTACCAATGATCAAACTGCAGCCCGTGCGGCCACTACCGCATATACCGTATGCTGCTGGCATTAACATACCCGCATGGAACAAACCATGAATCAAAACATTACGTTGATGAAGTACCCGGGAGGCATACCAACGGCGCCTGACAGCCTGAAAGCCTCTCTTCGCCTCTCCTTATCTTGTTACCGTCTTGCGCGCGGAATTTCTAAGCACGCCAATGGGTGCCAAAGCCCTTGCGAGCGGGCATCGCGGAAGCGAACTGCGGGAGTTGATCAGTGGGAGACAGAATGCAGCAATTGTGCAGCGGATTGTAATCCAGGTGTGGGTCAGCGGACGTGGTAGGTAGGCACTGGCAGCAGGCAAGCCAGGGGATGCGTCCATGGGAGGCCGCGCCACCCCTGGACGCAACCAGCTTGCATTCTTGGGTAGTTTGCGACAGAGCCGCGCGGTTTGAGTCTCTTAATGAGTTCCTGGGCATTGAATCCATTGATTGCTGTACATGCGGCCTGGCTTACCATAACAAGCCTGCCTGGGATTGCATTTCCACGCGCAATACAAAATATGAATGGAAATGGTGTTGCTAACAGTTGCAACGGACCCGTGGAGAAGAAAAATGGTGAATGCATGTAGTGGCAATGAGTGGCGTCGGCGGTCATATGCATTCGCAGCCGCAGAGCAGTGCTCGCAGTTGGACACTAGAGCCGAGTGCCTTTCAAGTAATTGCGTGCACTTCACTTTCCGGTAACATGACGTGCGCCCCAGGCCGCATCAAAGACCTTCATCAGAGACCTTCAACGCGACAGTGAGCTCTATATGGCAGGCAGACGGTCACGACACCCGCCGGCCGTGCCCACGCAGGTCGCATGAGGCATCCAGTATGTTGTTTTTGAGGGCTGGGAGTTCAAGATGCTTGGGATGCTTAGTCCTGCCGTTGCGCGTGTGTACTGCTGCTGCCGTGCAGGACGCGCATCATGATCCGTTGTCATCATGTGATAGCTAGAATGAGTCGCAGAGCGCAGGCTCGTCCAGCGCCTGTACCAGTTGCAGGCATGCTGCACGGACTGAGTCCACTGCCGCAGCTGATGCTTGCGTGTGGGCAGGAACCGACGGTTTTGAGTGCGCTTCGGCGGGGGCAGGCACAATACTGATGTAGAGTCTGCTCACAGCTTGCACACGCAATCTGGCGCACGGCATAAACAGAGCAAGCATGAATTTGAATGTGCGGTGTCAGTACATTATTTACTTGATAGCATTGTCGCCAGAGTGGACACATGCATGGCGGGCGGTGCCTGCGCCAACCGATCCCAGCTTTGTCTGGGAGGTGCGGCATGGTTCGGAACCTTAAGCCCCAGACTTATCGTGTATACGGGGGGTGGGACGAGTTTGGGTTGGGGGAAGGTGCATTTTGTGGGGGGACTTGCAGAATTTACATTTCTGCATTGGGCAGGCCCGGTCGCAGGACGACATGTACGGTAAGTTGTAGCGGTCGCGCAGTGTGCTTTACGTCCATGGTGTATGGGCATGTCGACGGCAAGCAGGCGTGGGGAAGCGGGGAAGCAGGCGTGGGGAAGGGGATGGGTTGGTCCGTCGCGTGGCAAGCGGCGGCAAAGCGGCGAGCAAAGCGGCGAGCAGCTAGGGAATAGGTTAGGGGGCAGCTGGTGCGTTGGGGCATGGAAAGTGATGAAAGGCATGCGGGGAGCGGCAGAAAAGCACGGCACAAGTGCGGGTGGAGATATGTTCGAGACAGGGATGTAATGTACGCAGGCCAGGTGCTGCGCGAACAGGGAGCTGCCAGCCGGGCCGTTTACAATTTTTCCAGGGTTTTCCGTGCCGAGCCGCATGGGTACGACGGTCGCGCTGCCAAAGTCCGGCGCTTTGCAGCCGACAGGTTAAACAAGACGCTATGCACTTATGGTGAATAGACTACAAGGCACACGGGAATGGCAGCGCGTTTGAATTTCCGACCGGGGTTCCGACAGCGTATCAAATCCTACTTGACGAGGCTATAATAGGTATACCCATTGCGTAATTAAATACATTTGACGGAAGGACAGCCTAATTCAGGCCGACTCTGGCGACCCGGTGTTGGGCACACAGTACCCGGCCATTGCTTGTATGGGAGTCCTATCGTTCCCCCGACATGCTCATTGAGTAAAATGTCCTACCAGATGTATGCAGACAAGACAGGCCAACAGCTGCGTGCTGCATTGATTACGCTGGGGCCCGGCCATGATGCACCATCGTTTGTCCAGCCGACTCAAAAACGTCGTCCGTCGCGCGACGCAATCAATAGGAAACTACCAATAAGGCCTAAATCATTTGGTGCGCGCTTGCGAGCGGCTTGGGAAAGCACTGTCGGTATGCATGGCTACGTCCTCGGTGCCTGTGCTCAAGCGCGCACCAAGTGATTTAGGCCTTATTGTTAGTTATCTATTGATTGCATTGCAAGACGGACGACGTTTTTGGGTCAGCTGGACAGGCCGGGTACTGTGTGCCCAACACCGGGTCGCCAGAGCGAGTCGGCCTGAATTAGGCTGTTTCTTCTGTCAAATGTATTCAATTATGCAATGGGTATACCCATTATGGCCTCGTCAAGTAGGATTCGATACGTGAGCAAAGGCTGTCGGAACCCCGGTCGGAAATTCAGACATTCTAGCAAGACAGAGCCGCGGTACAGCAATTTTATATTCCCGACGGACATTTCATATGAACGCGACACTACATAAAGGGACCATCCGACCAAGCAAGGGTGCCCCGCACCCAGGTCAAGAGGGGCCATCTCTGGCCCGAAGGGAAACCGCCCTCCCCCCACTCCCCGCACACGTTAAGTCTGGGGCTCTCGGGGTCACCGCGCCACGCCCCAATTCTTCGCTGCTCCCACACACACCTGCAGGGTCTTGTGGCCTAGTCGCCGAAGGACGACTCGGCTAGGCGGGTGCGGGCTGGGTGTCCGAGACGAAGTCGCGCCATTCTGTGGAATATGGGCAAGCTTATATATTGGCAAGGTTTTATATATTGGCAAGCTTATATATTGGCAAGGTTATTTATATTAAACCATGAGATGAAAAGCCCTCCGGGGGCGTCTGCAACCGCTCATGTGCCCATGCTCCCTCTGGGTCAGGGATGATCCCTTATGGCGTTGGGAACCTCCTCCAGCGGGGGGACAGCGGGCAGGGTAACCACGGGCCTGGGGAAGGCTTTTCCTTCAACCCGGCATGCCTACCGGGTTGGGTATTTAGGATGTTGTCAAGTAGCACGTCTTAACATGTACCGTAATCCAGGGGAGGATGTAATCCGTTGTGGAAGGTGTTGTGTATTACGTCATGCTGCTTGACTGCCCGGCACGTGGGCCGCTGCGGCAGGTGTGTAGGCACGTCACAGCGCTGCTAAGATTGACGCCGGACTATGGCATTTAGTTCAGTACATTTGTGGATATGTGGGGGTCATGTATTCCAATAACCAGAAGTGAAACAACTAAGAGAACCCGAACCAGCCAGCCCAACCCAGAGCGCGGAGGTGGTGTGGCCTTAACCTGTGGGTCTCGGGCACCCTAGGGCCTTGAATCTTCAGTCTTGTTGTCGCTGTTGTCGGTAGTTGCGGATGGCCCCCAGGCTCGCGCGCGTGGATATGTGGGGGGCTTCGGACACTACCGTATTGTCATGCCCCAGCGGGTAACCAGGCAGAGCGTGTCATCGTGCTGTGGTTAGCTGTGCAAATGCGCGTACGACGGCCGAACGGGCAAGACCCGGGATTCCGCAAGGGGCTTTGAGGGGGGGTTGCCGGGCGTGCCAGTAGCGCGTGTCGTGGCGGTTGGCTCGTAGAGCAGCGTGGCTGAGCCGTCTGACTGGGCTCAAGCCACGGCGTTTCCTAGTGCGTTGCGTACTGCTTGCGTTACTTAAGCCACCTGTGTTTGGGCGCCAGTGAGCAGCGGACGGTCTGAGCTGGCAAGCGGTGTGAGACCTGGCGTGTGGCCCATGCGGTGTGAGTGGCTTTAGCGCGTGAAAGAGCTCAAACAAGCTTGTCTTGTTGAACGACTTTCAGTCAGCGATTACAGAAACAAGCACCCGTCATCTGCAGCTACGTAAAGACTGCAAATAGTTGTAAATCACGAGACGGAGCACGTTTTTGTCTGTCGACCGCCTGTTCTGCTGGTCCGCGGAAGCAAGGGACCTAGGCAGACCTCAGCTCAAAACAAGACCAGCGGGGCACGTGCGGGTTACATCAGCACACGGGAGGGCGTGACAGTATTGGGACGTCGCACTCATGCCCCATGCCCTGTCCCATCAGTGGCATGAAGTTCAGTACATAACATACCGTATTATGTAAGACTGCAAAACGATGCAAATGACGAGACGACTGAGTGACGGCGCAAGCATGACTACACTGCAGGGTGTGCAAGCCTTGCTTGCCATTTGCTGCTACACCTGCCGCATCTACGCTCCCTTATTTCACACACACAGCAGTCCCTCTCCCGAATCGTGCTCACCTGCTTGTCCACCTCGGGGTTGGTTGGCGCCGAACGCTGTCCGCCAGGAGGACGACTAGGAGCCCTATCTAGGACGGCAGGCACCGTCGGCCTTGTCGCTTGCCACGTATGTTGCTAAGTAGGTGCGCCGCCCGCAGGTAGTAAGGTGAGAATCTGCGGGCACGCGCCACGCGGTCCGCTTGCGCTCCATGTCGCCAACCGCGGCCTGCGCGCCGTGTGTGCAGCAAAGCCAGTGTGGGCGGCAGCAGCAGTGACCGACGGAATGAAGTGCGCGCCACCCACTCAATGACTCAAAGCTTCACTCATGTGCTTGTTCTTGTTGTTAGTCTATTTGGTCAGCGTAGGTCCTGCTGAGCTTGTGTTGACGGCCCGCACGCCCAAACCCCTCCCCCCCATTGCCCCTCGTGTGAATGTGTGCTTGTGCGCCCGCCGCTTGTGGCAGCTCGCGGGCTCGGATGTTTGCTGGGAGGGGAAATTATGCGTAAGAGCGATGGCGTGATGATTTAATATATTACACACGGAGAGGTTTGTGGTGGTTCGCGCACAAACGCCTGCCCAACTTGGGAACATGCCGTGGCTTCCGTGGCATCGACAACACCTGCCTCTGACCTGCCATGCTCATCAGCCAGCACCTTGGCCAGCACTAATAACTCCTTCCTGCTGATCATGAGGAGATGCTCATGTATCCAATGCACTCTGAACCCATGCTCCTCACAGCTAAATGCCTACGAACCTGCGGACGAGACCTCCTATGACCAGTACCGTATCAGGCGCACCAGTGTCTGCGCGGCCTTTCCGCATCTCACGTCGATGGAGGCGCACCCCGCCGATCCACAGCTGCGTGTCCGCTGCCTGTCCCCTGTAGCACATCACTGCGGGGGGGCCATGACTCGCAGTGTTGGCTGCACGCCGTGGCTCCGCATGTTGCTGATGTCGAAGGTGTGGACCTCAATCTCATTGAACGCGGTTCCAGCAGGCAGGTTGTCGAGCTCAAAGAGCCTGCATGACCAGGTGTTGCGCGATGCATGTGGTAAGGTTATGCCAACGCTCCGCGCGCTGGCCCCTAGGTGGTCATCATCAAGGAACATTTACTCGCCTTGCCCGGGACGCCAGGTTTGCTCCGCGGCAATCACGCGGCAGCGGCTGCCGCAACCCCACCTGGCAATCTGTAGGCGGCCGTTGGCCTTGGCCTGGGGCGGGCTGAACATGCGCGAAGCCTTCTTCACGGACTTGCCCTTGATGGACAGGTCGAAGCCCTTGGTGTAGGTGGAGGGCACGGCCAGCACGCCCAGCTGCAAGGGTTTGGCAGGCAGTGCGAATGACAATTCGCATGACTCTTCAACATACTACGGTAATGCCAAGCTGTACATCGCGGTTGGTGTCGCCGCCCCCTTGTCGTGACGCTCATCGTGAAACGTGCGTTAGTTGCGCGGCAGCCTGAGCAGCCTCAAGGTCCCAGCAAGCACACGGGATGGCTTGCGTGCGAGCAAACTGCCCACATGCTCATTCATACGAGAACTACAGGGGGCAAAACAAGCGACGAGCGCGTGGCACGCGCATGACCGCCGCTTCCGACCGTGCTCGTGTATGTGCAGCCATTGCCCCCCTCCCCCCCTCCTCCCCGCGCACCTTAATGTTGACCTGGCCCTTCTCCCAGTCCACCACCAGCATGGTCTCGCCACCGGGGATGGAGAGGTAGATGTCCTGCAATGCATGGTTCGCCGACAAAAGAGCCGGTGCGTCGCGGTCCAAAGAAGCAGCATGTACTGCATGGCAGCCAATCTATCTAGCCCTTCCTTGCATCCCAGTCAGTCGCAGTCATGCTGTGCAAGAAACACTCTTTCATTCACATTGCGACCGGTCTGCCGCCGCATCTAAGCCTCCCGGCAGCGCCATGGTACCCGCCCTTTCGCGTTTCCCCGCCCGCACAGACTACTGTTGGCTTCCTTCTCAGAGCTAGCCCACGTACGCCCGCCGCCTGCTCCACGCCCCCCTCACCTCCTCCTGTTGGTCGACTTCAATGTTGGTCAGCTTCTGCAGGCGGCAAACGGCCAGGAAACTGGTCACATCATGCGCCGTGCGCCCCCGCAACGCACTCTGTCACACTACTCACACTTGTAAACCACAGCCTGCATGCCACACAACAAGGACAGACTCCGCCAGAACACCTGCCACCTTTGGCAGGGGGAGGGTCCAGCCATGGGAGGATAGTGGTTGTTCAGGGGAGGCCCACGCACCTGCGCCGCCTCCTTGAAGTCCAGGGCGCCGCGCCAGCCGTGCTCCGCGACTACCGCCCCCGCATTGGTTTGCGACACCGTCGTGCGGTCAAACACGTACAGCGTAATGGAGTTGAAATCCGCGTCGTACGCCAGGTTCTCCACCTGGGCAAGCAGAGTCAAAGCCGACAGCACATTTTTGTGCAAGAGGCCTTCTAGGTGCGTGTTGGCATGCGGGTACCGGCGAGCGAGGGGGCCATCCTTGGACTCGGAAAAGCATCTGCACCGGGAAGCATCCGGCTTGCATGCAGAGGAGGCCACCCGGCCCTTCTGTGCCTTCCACGCGTGCACCTGTCAGTTCCCCACAACCATCAACTTATGCCAGCCGGTTCCCGCCGGCATGCTACCCACCCAACCGGCCACTCTGCCTCAAAGCCGTCCGATGACGCGAGGCACCAGAACCTCCACTGTCGTCATGATTGCCCCACGCCTTTGGCTGTTACCGCTCCAAACTAGCCCCCACCTGGCCACTCCCACCCCCCTGATCCCTCCGTACATACGTCCGTGGGCGCGACCGAGACAGCTCACCTGGACCTCATCGAAGGCCCGCAGCTGGCCGCGTGCTCGCAACATGCCCTCGCCCGAGTGCTGCCGCGCCACCTGCAAGGCCGCGCACATGGATGCCGTAATGGGCTAGCCATGGGGCGCATCCAGGATGTATGGGGATAGCAGGGAGCTGCGTGAGCTTGCCACGGGTCGGATTGACTCATCCCATACGCCACCGGTGCCTAGCCCAGTGCGCCACTGCGGCCAGCGGCGACCCTTGCCCCACAATACGGTACTGCTGTACCTTTGACTCGGGCTTGCCGGCGACGATGAAGTCCAGGTACAGCTGCGCGTCGGGCCGCGTGGTAACTGCGCTGACGTTGATGCCCCCGTCGTGGCAGTGTACGCCCATGTACAGCAGGCCTGTGTGTGAGTGTGAGTGTGAGTGTGAGTGTGTGTGTGTGTGTGTGTGTGAGAGAGAGAGAGAGAGAGAGAGAGAGAGAGAGAGAGAGAGAGAGAGAGAGAGAGAGAGAGAGAGAGAGAGAGAGAGAGAGAGAGAGAGAGAGAGCACATGAGCCAGCAGCTAGTGGGAATGGATCGAGTTGTTAGCGCTGGGCGTGACGGGCCTTGGGTCTCACGTGCCCTGAGTCGACGCCTGCCACGCGTTGAGTTGGTTCTCACCGGGCACGTTGCCCACAGGCACGAACAGCTCGCGCGTGGACGCGTCCTCAATCAGGCCAGGTGTGCCCCGCAGCCGCCCCGCAATGGCAGCGTGCTTCTGGTTCGCGAGGCTCGCGGCGGGCACAGCGTATGCGTAGGGATTCGCGGCGGCAGCAGCAGTGGGGTAGCCTGCGGGCGCCTGCGGCGGTGGTGCTGCCGTGTAAGCCGGCGGGTAGCCTGCAGGCGGCGGTGGGAGGCCACCGTGGCTGGCAGGCGGGGCCGTGCGGTGCTCGTCATCGCTGCTGCTGTAAGATTCGGACCCGCCACCGCCTCCGCCTCGTCTCCGGTTTGCAGCGGCTGCGCCAACAGCGGCGCCCCTGTGGGGACCACGGATGGCAGTTATGTCTCTAGTCACAGGGTGGTAAGGTCACAGGAGGGTGTTGCAGGACGCGAGTCCGCGAGTCAGACTAAACCGTCCAAAGTGGATGTCACATGTGGTACCTACACGACTAGTGCACGGCGTCGCCGGCGACGTGCCACAAGAAGCATTTTTGCCGAGAGCTCTCGCGAACTCTGCTGCGGACATGGAGTATCATGTAGAGTAAAAACTTTTATGAATAATATAAGGGCATGCACTACATGCCTGTTCTTTGGGCCTGTAAAGCGGGGTCTTTCAGTTTATGGCCCCAGTGCGCCCGGTGTGACTCCGGTAACAGGATTCCTGCCAAACATTGAGACATACCTTGAAGCACCGAGCAACTAGAACAAAGAGCACCTAGAACAAAGAGCAGCTCAAAAAATCTGAGACCCAGCAACTTTGTTTGCCAGCAGCCTTGGACAAGTGTTGTTTGTGTTCTTAACGTGTATGATGGATCGTCACTTCAGTATTATGAGGCATGTTTGGCAGCGCGAACTGTGCTGTCCGTATTGTGACAGGCGGTTTCGCTGGCGTGAATGTATCCGCCAACTTAAACTTAGGAAAATAGATAAGTGGCGTATGTATGATACTATGGCGTCATTTTGTGGTGCTCGTGGGCCAAGGCAAGTGGCGAACCCCGGCGACCTCATACGTCGAGTGGCGAAGGCAACCAACCGTATCCTGCAAGAGCGCGGTGGACGTGGGGCCGCCATGATGGACGGACCCCAGCCGTTGCCCAAATCTGCACCTGTGCAAGTAAAGGTGAAGGGGTATAAGAGACCAGAGGAGGCGCGAGGGCAGGGTTTGGGCGTGTCCCTCGGCCCCACTTGAACCGGCGTGTGCTCCGCATCCCACTGCACGTGACCTCCGACACTGTTCCTAACACGCACCACACGGCACAAACGAATCATTAACACCAATGGGGCATTATCCCGGTCGCGCGTGCGTGTGGTATGGCACCTCCGGTCGAGGCGCTTTGGCACATTCGGCCCAGAGTGAGGTGGCAAGCAAGCCGACAGCCCCCCAACGATAGGGCAACCCAAAAGGAGTGCATAGGCAGGTCAATTTGGAGGAGGTCTAAGGGGTCTATGAACTGGTGCGCGCGCAACTCTCCAAGCCATTGCTGTCTTAAACGCCGTTCAGGCCTTGTAAACGGTCATATTAAGCACAACGTCAGTTCAACTGCCACCATTAGGCTTCCTTTTACACATCCCCCTGCTCAGGTGAGGAATGAGTGAACCAGCAGCCCCCAGCCCCCATGATCAGAGGTGCAGAGAGGCCTTCACGTTGTACGGCCGCGTGTTGCTGATCGCGTACGTGTCAGTGTCGTATGACAGGTTCGCGAACTGCAGCAGAACACAATGAAGCGCATGTCCGTAACACGCGGCGGGAAGAACGCGATTTACAATAATGGACATGCGGCGAACAGGTTGGTAAGCTAAAAGGCGCATGCGTTGGCGCTCTTTAGAGAAAGGAAAAAACCGGAACAAGTTCTGCGTGCCTCACCTCGACCTCGGAGAAGGCCCGCAGCTGCCCCCGCGCCAGGACCCTGCCCTCGCCGTTCTCCCGCCGTTGCACCTGCAGCACATGCAGCCACCGCAGGTCGCGCATGCAGCCACCGCAACAGCACGCGTTGAACGCACACCAGAATAAGGAAAGAGCGGGCTTTCCAACAGCAACAGTTGTCCACGTACCATGGTGTCGGGCTTGCCGGCGATGATCAAATCCCTGAGGATCGGCGCTTCGGGCCGCGTGATGACCGCGCTGACGTTAATGCTTGCGTCGTGGCACTTGGCGCCCATACACAGCAGGCCCGTGAGCGCGCGCAGGTCATCAGAAGCAGGCCGACCAACACCTAATGACAAACTAATAGGGATTGAAATGCCCGAAACTCATCCGCAGGTGGCATCAGTGTGCGTCTTCTTCGCTGCAGACAGACATGCTGTGGTCGAACGCCGCATCCACCTGGCACGTCGCCCACGGGCACGAAGCACTCTCGGCCAGGGGCGTCCTCCAGGAAGCCAGGCGTGCCGCGCAGGCGGCCCGCGCAGCAGGGCTCATATCTTCCAGGAAGGGGCTCGGGGCAAGCGGAAAGATCCAGGCCCGGGTTGATCTTTCCTGGAAGGTCTCGGCTGCCCGGGCATGCGCGTTTTGTCTTTCCCACGGCAGCTTTCAGTCCTAAAAGTGCCAAATTTTAGCGTAAACCCCCCCGTAAAGGGGTGTCGTGGAAGATCGGGGGCCCAAAATTTGCCCAGGACGGGAAAGATAGGACCCCCAAAACGGCCTGCAGCGTCTTCCCCAGCGCCCAATTCTAGGGCCAAAATCTTCCAGCAAGATCAAGATACGAGCACTGCCGCGCAGGCGGCGTACTTCTGGTCCGCGGGGGTCAGGGCGGGGGTAGGCGCGGCGTATGCGTACGGGTTGGCCATAGCGGCAGGGGCCGCGTACGGGTTGGCTGTTGCAGCCGGGGCGTATGTAGCAGGCGCTTGGGGTGGAGGTGCGGAGTAGCTGGCAGGCGCAGGGGCCGCATGATGTGAAGGTGGAGGGGCCTGCTGCTGCTGGTGGCCGCATTTCTCATCGTCGCTTCCGGAGGAGTCTCCACCACCACCGCCGCCACCGCCGCCTGCCACGCGACGGTTTGCTGAGGCCGATCCAACTACCGCTCCCCTACGCAATGGCATGTGGCAGAACTGGATGGGGCTGCCACATAACGAAGCGATGATTGAGCACGGTAGGTTAGCTCATATGAGCCAATATGTATAGGCATCCGAATGCCTTGATTCGTTTTCGGCTTAGCTGCTGGGTCCTGGAGGTTAACCGCCTTAAAGCAGGGAATGTACACCGGCACGCGTGCAGCGGGTGTGTCGGATATGCGGCTGCGGGAACGTTGAGGATGAGAAGCACGTTTTGCTAGAATGCGCAAGCTACGCAAGCCTTAGGTAGGCGACTGGCGTCACAAGTGGAGGTAGCAGGCTATGCTGAGAACGCCGGTCACTAAGCTGGCAGCTTACTTGCACGCTTGCGCACGCGGTGATGACACTCAGCATGTCTCGCGCGCTAAATTCAGCCACATAAGTAGCAACGGCGAAGATACTGAACGCGTTTGGCGGTGTTTTAGGCCCCAAAACGAAAACGTCCGGGCCCCTATGGACGAAACCTCCGGGACCCCAAGGACCAATGACCGACCGTAAACATTGGGAGCCGATATCTTTGCAATTACTACCTTGATTGAAACTCCGAAATCAGATTTTGAACGCTCTCGTCAACGCGCTGCCATTCCCGTGTGCCTTGTAGTCTATTCACCATAAGTGCATAGCGTATTGTTAAACCTGTCGGCTGCAAAGCGCCGGACTTTGGCAGCGCGACCGCATGGGAAAACCCTGGAAAAATTGTAAACGGCCCCGCTGGCAGCTCCCTGTTCGCGCAGCACCTGGCCTTACATCCCTGTCTCGAACATATCTTCACCTGCACATGTGCCGTGCTTCTCTGCCGCTCCCCGCATGCCTTTCATCACTTTCCATGCCCCAACGCACCAGCTGCCCCCTAACCTATTCCCTAAGCTGCTCGCCGCTTTGCTTTCCGCTTCCACGCGACGGAGTGACGGACCAACCCGCGACGTTACCACGCCTGCTTCCCCGCTTCCCCACGCCTGCTTCCCGTCGACATGCCCTTACACCATGGACGTAAAGCACACTGTGCGACCGCTGCAACTTACATGTCGTCCTGCAACCGGGCTTGCCCAATGCAGAAAATGTAAATTCTGCACGTCCCCCCACAAAATGCACCTTCCCAAAACCCAAACCCCCCCGCATACACGTTACATTTCAGACATGGGTGTGTCTCATGCAGAACTACCATGCATGATGATCTGGCGAGCCAACCAACTTTGCGCCCATCCCAACATGTAACAAATAGCCTTGCACATACTTGCGCATATATGGAGAGACGGCGCGTGGAATGGCGTTCTGGCGAGCCAACCAACTCGAAGTGCAGCGCCAATCATTGGCGTCGGACGCCTTTTGGCCTTGCCAAAATACTTTGTTAGCCAAGCTGAGCGAGCGCTCAGGGAGAAACAGGGTCATAGCCCTGAGGAATCGCGCGCAACTGGTCGCTCGCTTGCAAGCTCGCTGGTCACTCGCCCAACCGTCAAGTCTGTGAGGCGGCTTTTGCGCCCATCCCAACATGTAACAAATAGCCTTGCATATACTTGCGCACATATGGAGAGACGGCGCGTGGAATGGCGTTCTGGCGAGCCAACCAACTCGGAGTGCAGCGCCAATCATTGGCGTCGGACGCCTTTTGGCCTTGCCAAAATACTTTGTTAACCAAGCTGAGCGAGCGCTCAGGGAGAAACAGGGTCATAGCCCTGAGGAATCGCGCGCACCCGGTCGCTCGCTTGCAAGCTCGCTGGTCACTCGCCCAACCGTCAAGTCTGTGAGGCGGCTTTTGCGCCCATCCCAACATGTAACAAATAGCCTTGCATATACTTGCGCACATATGGAGAGACAGCACGTGGAATGGCGTTCTGGCGAGCCAACCAACTCGGAGTGCAGCGCCAATCATTGGCGTCGGACGCCTTTTGGCCTTGTCACAATACTTTGTTAGCCAAGCTGAGCGAGCGCTCAGGGAGAAACAGGGTCATAGCCCTGAGGAGTCGCGCGCACCCGGTCGCTCGCTGGTCACTCGCCCAACCGTCAAGTCTGTGAGGCGGCTTTTGCGCCCATCCCAACATGTAACAAATAGCCTTGCATATACTTGCGCACATATGGAGAGACGGCGCGTGGAATGGCGTTCTGGCGAGCCAACCAACTCGGAGTGCAGCGCCAATCATTGGCGTCGGACGCCTTTTGGCCTTGCCAAAATACTTTGTTAACCAAGCTAAGCGAGCGCTCAGGGAGAAACAGGGTCATAGCCCTGAGGAGTCGCGCGCACCCGGTCGCTCGCTTAATCTATTGCAAGTGGCGGGCGGGTGTGAGCGGTGGCGTTGGACGTGTTGGCACGGCATGTGGGGCAGCTCACATCCCGAAATCTCTACACGGGGCCTCGCCCTTTTTGCGCTTTGCGAAGCGCACCAACCCCTTGTCCACGTGTTGCATCCACGCCTCCGGGGACTGGATCCTGGCTACTCATTCCTCTGAGTGGCCCGTCGCCGGCTCCGTGGGAGCCGCCGATATGAATCAATGGGCTGGCCATGCTCTTTCTATGGCGACAGCATGCAAGTGTGCTGGCAGCCACACATAACCGCACTCCTCCAATGGTGCCACTCTAGCCTATGCATAGCGCGGTGGTCCCCAGACCGCCGACGCCGTCAGCAGCCCGAACACATCACGTCACACGCAACTCAAGTACTCCAACTCCAAGGCGGCTTTAATCCGGATTACATCTACCGGCGCCCCTTTCCGCCGCCAGCAGCAGCTTTGCTCCACCTGCTGCTGAAGTGCGCATGCAGCTGCTGCAGCTCCTTTTTGTCTAGGGTGCGGCTGTACACGAGCACCGCACTGAGACGACCGCGCAGGTGGCTGCCGGGCTTGCAGTCGTAATTCAGGTCCGAGTCACGCCACGTGCAGCCGATGCGAAATTCGGTGCCGTCCGGCGGCGGGAAGTTGTACACGTCATCCGTCACCTGCGGGCATGAAACAAAAGTCATCAGGAGGAAAGGAGCCAAGTGGCTGGCCACGCACAGACTGGCCCTACACCTCTCGTGAGCATATGGCAGGTAGGAGATGCGGAAGAGCGGGCGCCGCACAAACTATACGGGACACACAGGCATCACGAACCTTGGTGACCGTGCCCGATGCCTGGGCCGACGTGCCCCGCATGTAGGTGTAGCCTTGTTTGACTTCATCGTATCCTCCTCCGGGAGAATCTGCAAACGGGCGCACGACGAAAATAGGGGTTGAAAACTAGCCCGACGCTATGGACATCTGGTGCAAGCGATAAAATCATACATCAAATCAATATCCACAATAGAAGGCTTTTTACAACACTCATCACAGCGAGCTCGCGGCCCCTTCCCTTTACCCACCATAGTGGTACGTGGTGATGGCCTCCATGCTCCACACACCGCGGGGTACCGGAATCGGCGTATTCCTACGATAATCGACGTTGTTGTAGTCATATGACCCATCCATCTGCAAAGAAAGTGAAAGCAGGTCGAGAATTGGTCGGGGCCGCCATCATACGTTATCAATGCACACTCGACATGGCGCCTGACATGGCGCCTTGCCACCGCGTGTAGTCACACGTGTGCCCGCTGACATAACACCGCATTATTCTTGTACACAGCTCACCGTTATATAGGTAGCTTTGGTCGTCCAGTGCGTTGAGGGAACTGCGAATAAAGATAAAATAGGTTGCTTTGCAGGAGTGCAGCTCGGGCCCTTGGCCGCGAGGGGCCGCGCAAACCTTACAAATGAGTGGTGGAATGCCCAACTGCCCGCAACTCACCGCCGAAGTAGTAGTAGCTTCCATCCTGCATGCCGTAAGACATAATGCCCATGCCGCCCGTGTCCAGCTCGGCAATTTCGTGGTCGCCGTTTACAGAGGGAGCCAGCGGCGGCTTGGGCGGTGGCGGCAGGAGGGTGTTGTCCAGCTCCAGCACCACCACCAGCGAGAAGGTCTGAGCGCAATGGCAAAGTTGGAGACACGGCATGGTGAGGCACAAAACGCATGAAGGAGGATGGTGCCAAAGGAAGGCTGTCCCAGCCACATCTGCGCTGCAAGGCAATTTGGTGGATTCTCACCAGATTTTCTCCTCCCTTGCTGTTCAACATGAGCTTCCAATCTGCGCACAGGTTGGTGCTCAACTGCGCGTAGCAGCTAGAGCCGTCCAAGACAATGGAACCGCCTCCAGCACTCGAGTCATAGCGGCAGTCGCCAAACCAGTCCAGGCGCTGCTGCCCAGGGTTCAGCACATCCAGAAGCGCCCGCACGCCTCCGCCGGTGGCCACCTTGCTGCCGGGCTGCGGCACCACCAGGCGACTGGCGGTGGTGGCTGAGGCGTCAAAGTAAGCCAGGTCAGGCATGAGTGCCGCCGGGAGGCCCGTGCCTGCATGGGGGCAAACGCAGAGGACAACAAGAAGTCCAGGGGAGGGGTCTGCCTGCGTGAGGAAGCCTTGAAAACGGCCCCATGAGGGAACTCAGTGCTCATATACGGTACGGTAGTGCTGTACATTAGGACTCCACTCACTCGGAGGTGACGGAGGCGGCGGCGGGGAGGGAGGAGGGGAGGGCGGGATACCGGCAGGCAGCCAGCGCGTCGTGCGGTAGTAGGTGAGCAGACGCGCCACGTCAGCAGCGGACAGCTGCCTGCCGTACACCAGCACGGCGGCCAGGCGGCCTTGCAGATAGGTTTGCGTGTCGCAGCGGTACTCATAGTTGCCGTAATCCTCATCAGGAATGTCGAACTGTGGCGCGGCATGGGAAGCATGGGGGCAAACTACTTTGTAACACGAAGCAAGGCAGGACCTTCACATTCTTAACTGGCTTGCGCTGTTCCCGCACCTTCATGTAGTCGCACCCCAGGGCGAAGTTCACACCAGAAGGCGCCTTGATGAAGGGTGCAGCCCCGGAGTACAGCACACGCGCGCCGTTGCTGTCGTCGGGGCCGCCACGGTAGTAGCGAGCTGTGCCGTTCAGCGCCTTTGTGTGGTTAGGCCGAGCAACCAGGGCCTCCAGGGTCCACGCCTTGGAGGGGATGCGTGCGAAGGTGAAACTCGTGTTCGCCCAAGCAGTCGGGTACCTTTTCTGGTCGTATTCATCATCTGGTGTTGAGTCGGTTGGGTCCACAAATGTGGTCATCGCCCTGTAACATACGTACGCGGAGAACAGTACCCGCGAGCACGAGAAGTACGTGAACCAAGCAACACTTGATACGGTATGTGCACCAACGTCCCGGCTCACCGTGTGAGGATCTCATTGGGGCGCCAGGCGATCATCCTTTCGCCGTTCCAAAAATATCGTTCGTAGCCGGCACTGGTCAGCAGCGCAGGGCGCGCCTGCTGCGCCTGGCCCAGCTGAGCCACAAGCACCACCGTGAACCCGCCTGCACAGCAGAGATGACGATTCAGCAGCAACGCATGTTGCACAGGCCCTGCGGAAAGACGCGCGCACGCCCCTAAAACACTTGTTGCAAGCTTAGCTGTGGGCCGCTTACCATCACCGCGGTCCCAGTCGCAAGTGCGGGTCCTCGAGTCCAGCAACGCAAAGCAGCTCTTGCCATCCAGCACCACGCTTCCGCCCGCAGCGGCATCCCAACGGCAGTCGCCGCTCCAAGTCAGGGAGGGCCGGGCCGCCGCGGGGGTGGACATTATGTCACGCTGTGCCGTGACCAAGCCGCTGGTGCGGTTGAAGGTTAGGGAGGCGCGGTCCCCGGCGTCGAAGAAGGCGATGTCGGGCACCAGGTCGCCGGGCAGGCCTGTGTGCGCGGGCGGCAGATGGTGCGTGCACATGGGTAACAACCGCCGGGGCATACATCAGCAGCTCACAGTGAGCACCAGCGTAAGGCAACCTTGAGGCGCCCACCTCACCTCGAACAGGCTGCTGAGGCGCTGAGCTCTTCATGAGAGGCGGCGGCGGGCTGAGGGGCTCCCACCGGGGGCGGTAGAACGCAAAGATCCGGGAGACCTGTGCCTCCTTGAGCGCCTTGCCGTACACCAGGACCGCCACCATGCGACCGCGGAACCCGGGGTCACGTGGATCACAACGATAAACTAACGGCGCCTTTGCCATAGTGGCGTTGTCGGGATCGGCATCGTCCGGCATAGTCTGCAAGCACGGCAAACGGGCCTGTGAGTTGGCCCATCTTCATCGACAGGGCTGTTAACGGTGGCGTTAACAGCCCTGTCGCCTTTAACGCCACCGTTAAGGCAAACCCTGCCATCATAACAGCGCCTCGATTGCTTAGGTGGGGTGCCAATGAGCGCAAAGGGTGTCTGAATCAGCTGCCGCGCCACACGAACACCCCTGCATGTCCCGTTCTTCCAATGCCTTACCTCCATAAAGTCACATCCGATCACAAAGTCTGTGCCCACTGGCGCAAAAATACCGGGCGCGCGGCCGGACGCCAAGGTGACTGACTTCTCGTTTCCGTACAGAGGCTGCCTCATCCAGGTTGCCTTGCCGCTCTTCTCGCCCATAGACAGCCGGACCGCCAGGGCATTCACTGACCAGTCGCCTTCACCAGTCACCCCCACTGACCCGTCGGCCTTTAGCACGCCCTTGCTGTTTGCCTCCGGCGTGGCATTATAAGCCGCACTCGTTGTGTCCGGGTAGCCAACGAAGAAGCCATCCTTGGGGATGGTCCTGCCGTGGTCAAACAAAGAGGAAACAGAGCAAAATTTCATCGGGTTCAGGTGTAAGCACGTATGCTGTGACGTGTGCTGTTCACATGTGACACACTGCGGCGGCACCCAACCTACGTGCGCACTCAGATGACACCCACCTGATGATGAGGTCGGTCTCACGCCATACCATGCGCTTGCTGGGCTTGCTGGACGGCTCAGATGCGGATAGAAGGATTGGCTGGTAGTTGACGCCCGTCTGGTGAACCACTACAACGGTGTAAGCACCTGCGGTTGACAGGGCGCGAGACCACAGCCGGGACAGCGCACCGGAATTTTAACGCAGCTCAAGACCGCGCCACGTTTTTCGGAGTCTAACATCTCGAGGCCGGAAAGACGCATGACCATCACGACATGCACTCACCTGTCAGGCTGCCCCCGTTCAGAGGGCCGTTCAGTTTGGCGAAGCACGTCCAGCCGTCCATGACGACGCTACCGTTGCCGCCTGCGGGCCCTCCCTGATAACGGCAGTTACCCTGCCACTTGAGCGAAGGCCGCGGCGCCTTGGCGGTCGCCAGGAGGTCACGCTGCTCTGTAACGCGGCCGGAGACGGGGTCGACCACCAGCGAGCTGGGCTCGCCGGCATCGAAGTACGCGACGTCGGGTGCGAGTGAGGCGGGCAGGCGGGGGGCACCTGTTTTGAGGGGGTCGAGACGGGTCCGGACCGAACCAATGTCGGGCCAGTATCAGTAAATTATGGCAATCATGAATGCTGGTAGTTTGTATAGAAGGCTGTTGTCATGACACGGTACGCGCGCAGGGCAAGATACCCGAGCAAAAACCATCACTCCTAGCCTATTCTGTGAAAGAGCTGCTGTGTGTTGATTGCACCAACCTAGGAGATAACTGGCTGTGGTATAATACGCGCTAATACAATAGAATGCTCGTGGTGCCATCAGCGAGCGGGCGCTCGGCCAGCACTTTCGGACATCTTTCCCCTAGCTTTCAGGCCGGCGACCGGCAAAAGCGACACACCTGTGGTTCGTGTTGAAAGCGCTTGGCTCAAAGCTCCAATCGCATGCGCACTTGCCAGGAGAAGGAGCAGAGGCTGCAGCATCCTTGCAGGCACCTCTTTCCTCGGTGTTACTTAAATGAGAGTGCTAATGAAATATGAAGTGAGTCTGCAGGTGGTACATGAAAAACTCAGAACGAAAAACAGGAAAGATGGGCGGATATCGACATCCGACCCGCGTCGTCCCCTGGCCACGCGCTTTGGCAATATGGCGTGGTAACAAAGCTGTGCGTTCAGAGGACTCAGTATTCTGTATAGCGCTTCTCGTCGTTTTGGTGTTTTCGGCGTGGCGCATGGGCCGGTCGGCCATCGTCTCATGCACGCGCCCACCATTTCTCCAACGCGCGGGTTTTTGGCGTGCGAAGTGCCTTTCAAATACCTTTGCAAGTGGGGCACTGGCGCACGTGGGCACCACCTGCGCTTCACCCCGCGACCAACCGCAGCGCCCCTCTCCCTGCCCCAAACCACTCGCACAGGTGTCCCTTGGCCATCCTCCCCGCTCCAGTTCCCACCCCACCCCACCCCACCCCACCCCACCCCACCCCACCCCACCCCACCCCCCCACCCCACCCCACCCCTCCCCACCCCACCCCACCCCACCCCACCCCACCCCACCCCACCCACCCCACCCCCCACCCCACCCCCACCCCACCCCACCCCACCCCACCCCACCCCACCCCACCCCACCCCACCCACCCCACCCCACCCACCCACCCCACCCCACCCCACCCCACCCCACCCCACCCCACCCCACCCCACCCCCACCCCACCCACCCCACCCCACCCCCACCCCACCTCCGCGCTCTGGGTTGGGCTGGTTGGTTTGGGTTCTCTTGGTCGTTTCGCTTTTGGTTTCTGGAATGAACTACCCACCCCACCCCACCCCACCCCACCCCTTCCGAAAAGTACCCCACCTTCTTAATCGAAAGAGTTCAACGAAAGCATTCAGAATCCGCTTTCAGAGTTTCGATCAGGGTAGAAACTACAAAGATATGAATGCGGGTTTACAAGAAGGGGACAGTGTGAACACTGTCTCGGGCACAGGTGGCCAACCGCCACCCTGCTTGGCTGCCCACCCGACTCACAGCTGCGTAGGCGTGTCGAAGCTAAGCTAAACGCCCGCCAGAGCCACACCAGACACAGCATCACAAGACACGCGGCTCATAAGGCACCGCTACGCGAAGACCAAGTCGTAAACGTCAAGGCAGCACACCGTCAAGCCAGCACAGTAGGCCCGAGGCCAGCTGCACGCCGCACGCCCCTCAAAGATATGGGCCCCCAAAGTTGAGGGTCGGTCGTCGTCCCCTGGGCCGGAACGGTATTGTCACGGCCTATCACAAGCCTGGGCAGCCATCTGCAGGCCGCCGACGAAGCTGAGAGCGTCCGCATCGCTCCAGCCGCTGTCGCCGCCGAAGGTGGCAAAGACCAGCCACTGCCCGCCGTCACGGAGCGGCAGCGCGCTCAGGGCGGCGCGGTTGGGTTCCGACGCTGATGCTGCGCCCCGGTTGGCCAGCTGCACGCAGAGCGGGTGTGTCGCCGCCAGCGCCTGCACCAGGCGCTCCATTGCCGCCAGCACCGCGGGTTGCGGCTCCATCGACACATACCGCCGCACCTTGATGCCCAGGCGCACACAGGCCTGCAG
Organism: Chlamydomonas schloesseri; assembly: GCA_016834595.1. Classification (NCBI taxonomy): domain Eukaryota; kingdom Viridiplantae; phylum Chlorophyta; class Chlorophyceae; order Chlamydomonadales; family Chlamydomonadaceae; genus Chlamydomonas; species Chlamydomonas schloesseri. The sequence goes on along the minus strand of JAEHOD010000021.1, from coordinate 945,133 downwards.
CCCGGTCGCCAGGCCGCCCGGCGCCTCAAGCACTGCCACACCCTCGCCGTGCGCAGCGTTGGAAAACGAGTGTTGCTGCAGGCTGGTGTCCAGTCCCACAACGTGGCCGCGCGTCGTGCAGATGCGCAGCCGCAGGCGCGGCGCGAGCTTGAGCAGGCGCAGGCTCGCGCCATGCGGGTTGACGAGCGCCATGGCGGTGCGTACGGCTGCATCGGTGACCGGTGCAGCCTCCGCCACATCCCCAGTGCTGCCGTTGTGACCCGCCAGCAGCTCCGTGCCGTCCACCACGCAAGCCGTCACCGGCTGAGCTGTGCGGCCGGCGTGCAGCGTCGCGAGCGAGATGGCGGAGCCGTGGATGCCGGCGACAGAGGTGGGCACCCACGCGGTGCCAGCTGAGCTACACAGCTGACCGGCGAGCTGTGACAGCCAGCCGTCGGCTGACAGTGCCGCGACCTCGGCGATGGTGGCGAGTGCCATGGCCGTCGCCGGCGGCCGCGTGTAGGCAGGCAGGTGGCGGCCGGGGTAGGACACGACAGGGGGCGGCGGCGGCGGCGGCTCGTCGGCGTGGTCCAGTCGTGCGCCAGCGGCATCCACGTCCGTGGGCAGCGGGCAGCCGCTGAGCGCGTCGGCGTTCTGGTTGAGCTTCCCCGGCCGGTGCACGACACTGAACACGTACTGCTGCAGGATGAGCGCCCAGCGTGCCGCCTGTCAGTAAATGTCCCGCTGCGCCATGAGCCACTCTAGCGGCCCATGGTCGGTTACCAGCGTGAAGTAAGCGGCGGCCGTGCAGGTACGGCTGCAGGCCTGCAGCGTCTGGATAGCCCACACCGCCGCCAGCAGCTCGACCTTGTAGCTGCCGTAGCGCCGCTCGTGCACGTTGCAGGTGCGGCTGACGCAGGCCACCATGGCCAGCATGGAGCAGCTGGCGCCATGCCACCTCCATTTGGATCCAGCCATTGAGCCGCACGCAGCTGTATCGGCCCTGATCTGGCGTGCAAGTCATGCAGCTCACCGGCGCAGGCAGCCAAAATGCTACTGTGCGACGGCTACAACCAGGGCTGGCACATGCACTGCCTGCAGCCGTCGCTGCGTACGGTGCCAGAAGGCGCCTGGCTGTGCCCGCGCTGCCTGGCGCACCTGTCGGACATGCCGCTCACGGAGGAGGCCGCGCGTGAGTGGCCTGAGCAGCTATCGCAGCTGCTCTTCCCCAAGGCCAGCACTCGTGCGCGGGATGAGGAGGCTCGTAAGCTGGACGGGAAGTTAGTAGTCAAGAAGGGGCGCGCGGGCAGGAGCAAGAGCGACAGTGGCGAGCAGCGGGCGCCGCTGCAGTACCGAGGAGCGCTTTTCCGCCCGCACTACTCTGGCCGTACTCTGGCCGGGTGAGAGGTAGGAACGTGGAGCTTTGGACGCTGGAGCACGCCAAGCAAGCACTAGTGCACGGATCCTAGCTTAGGGGACCGGGGCAGCCTCTAGTCAGTAATGAGGATGCGGCGCGCCCGGGGGGCCCAGCTGGGTTGAGGATTAGGGGGTTGGAAGGTGGTACACACGCCACGGCGTATGATGGTTCGGGATGCTCTTCCGTGAGAGGGGCTGCAATTGTGGCGGTTACTGTCGTGTGTGAGCGTTCGGTGCACATACACCTCTGTTTGACTGACTATTGTAGGGGGTAGTGACCAAGTAGTATGTGCTCTGCCCCTGCCTGGGCCAACCTCGGCCGCTCCTCCGAGCAACTCTCGGTTGTGGGGGGAAATGGCGGGGCAGGTGACGAGCTAGCCTGAAACCGGCAGCCGGGGTCGTGACAGCTGTCAAGACAGATTACCGGCAGTGCAGTTTGCCAGCACGAGTGGGAGTCTGTGGGAATTGGCGTGTTATGATGGAAGCAGCTATAGCTGTGGTTAGAGCCACGGAGAGTGGAAGTGACTTGGGTCGCACTCAGCCCGCAGGAAGGGTGCAGACGAGAGGCACGGGCGACATGCCGTACATTGGCTTGCTGTAGTAGCGGACAGTGACGCCTGACTCGGCACTGTCCGCTGATACTCCCTATTGGCACTACAGAACATTGTTAATGTCACTGTGACTCCTAGCGAGCGGACTGGTCGCCTGCGAGCTTCAAGGACGCCGGGTGTGTTCAGCGGCACTGCGGCAGGCAAGACTAGCATTGGCCAGCTAGAATATTCATCCGCTCTAGGTACCTCAACGGGCAACCAGCCCTCGCAGCAGACCTGCGACGACTGCACAGGCAGTCTTGTCCCCTGCGTGTATGCCCTGTTCATCGCAAGCTCTGCGGATTTGGGGTCGGGCTGATCTGATGCTTGTACAGCACCAATAGTGCACCTGCGTCAGCCCCGGCAGCGAGGATCGGCGATGAGGGAGCCGTGTAACACACCATGTAGCCACGAGCGTGCAGCCAGGCCCTCGTATGGCTGACTGAAGCCTCACTGGTCGGGAGTGCGAGGGAGCTGCCGCACCCGCTGGCTCAAGGCGGGAAGCTCTGTCCTCCGCCTAAAGTACCGTCTGATAGATGCAGTGTGAGCTAGCTACGCCTGTGGCCCGAGCCGCGCCTAGACTTGGCATGCCCTCCGAAAACGCCTCCAACACCAGAGCAACTCACGAACCACCAGAGATCGTTACAGTATGTCGTCTGTAGTGTGTTGGGTCACGTGCGACTGCAGGTGACTGTAGGTGACTGTAGGAGTAACAGAAGAGCAGCGCCGGTGCCGAGCCGGCGCTGCGCTCTTGTACCTGAGCGGCCGGGGGGGGGCGCGGGGGTAGAAACAAAAACTCCAGACCCCATGCCGCAAAATCTCCGGGGACCCCCCCGGGGGGGTAGTCCGTCCCCCCCTGTCGTACAGCCCTTAAACCTCGTCCATTTTTGGTCGGGTTGGTGTCAATGCACTCCTTTCAGTGAGCTCTATTGCGCTGTGTAGTGTACCGGGACACTGCCTCGTGTTTGGGTCAGGCCGGGATTCCAACGCTTCAATACGTCTGACCAGGGGTGACCGGGCGCACCCAGAGCTGGCCACCAAGATGCATGTGTAACCTAATGCAACTACAAACTGGGGTTGCGGTGTCCTTGGATGCGTTTTGCGCTGTTCTGGAGTTTGCTGGGTGTGGCATGCCGGAGACATGTCACGATGACATGTCACAACCCACAGCTGAAGACACACGTAAACGCATGCCTGCGACGCAGACACGTGTCCCCGGGCCTAATATACCTTTCTCATTACCTGTGAATAGCTTCTGTGTGCATTTGGCAGCGTTTTAGGCCCAAAGACGAAATCTAGCAAACCCGCCCGCAAAACCGTGGGGACCCCTGGTGTGGGCGGAGTAGAGAATCTACGCCTCACAAGTATATAACCCCGCGGACGGCGCCCTGGGGCATCTAGATGTGTCTTTTGCCGATGTCCTACTACACCTGGGGGGGGTCCGTCCCCCAACTTTGAGGCCCCATATCTTTGCACCGAGAAAACCATTTTCAGGTTTGAAAGCGTATTCTGAACGATCTCATTAAGCTCTTTATTTTTGGGCTGAGCCCCCCCAGCGAAGCGTCCCGGAGGGGGGGGCGAAGCCCCCCCAAAACACCCCTGTCCGTGCGTGGCTGGCTGGCTGGCTGGCTGGATGGCTGCGTCGGCAAAACATATCATACTGGCGCAAACCGCGACTGCTACGTATTAGTATTTGTTATTTTCTATTGCATGTAATTAGGCGGCAGGGAAAATTCGGGCGGAGCGGGAAGTGCCGTCGCGCGTCCGTGGACATTTGACTTTCGCGAGGTCGCAAGTATAGTCACCTACGCCCACGTTTATAGGGTCTATAAAGCAATCTATGTTGGCGGCAAGCAACTCGGGGAACTAAAGCGCGAGTTTGTGGCAACTTGCAGAGCCATGTCTGTCGCCCCTCCTGAATTGCCGAGGAGCCCCGAGGTCGCTCCCACCCCGCGTCCAGCCCGAGGAGTGTCAGGCATCGGGGACGTCTGCAGTGCGGTAGAGGGCAACAAGTGTTTAGGATTGGCAGCAAGGGGACCCTTAACTTGCGTGGACAGCGTGTGGGACTTATACACGCGTGCCGTGTGCTGGCCGAGTCCATAGACCCAAGCACTATAAGGACGGGTTTGTGCGTTTCGCATGCGTTTTGTGCGTTTTGCATGCGTGTGAGCCTAGGCGCATGCGTGCCCAGAACGCAAGACGCAAGCTGGCCGCGAGGGCGCGCGTGCGTTCCGGCATGCGTGCCATACACGCATGCGCCTCGCATGCACACGCACGGCGCCGCACTTGCGCCTCTTGCAACGCAAAGCTGCATTTATCAGTTCTTCACTTCTATGCGGACAATGATATTTTGCAACGTAACTCCTTTCGGCATGTGAGCAGTTCTGTTTTATTTATACCCTCCTTCCGCTGGCTTTTATTCGGGTCTAGAGGCTATGGCAAGCGTTGCAAATTTAATCATCGCCTGTCAGCTTCTGGCCTTAGGCTTTGCGCACGCAACTGGCCTGTGCTTGCGCATAATTCTGGCTGGCCCTGTAAATATACATAGTTGAAAGCATACCAAATGGCGGACAGCCCACCGCTGACAGCCCTGCGCCAGCTATCGGCCCGAGATGCCCCGCTGGGTGCGTTGTGCGAGGGAGGTGAATCAGAGGCTGGGCCTGGGCCTGGGGCGCCCCTATCGCATGAAGAACCCGTTGCCAACCGGGCGCGGTCAGCGACGGCCTCGGCCCCGGCTCGGTCATCGCCAAATCCGTCGACCCCACCACCAGGACACTGCGCGAGCGCGGGTACATACCCCTCACCCTGGAAGAGGGGCGGCGCCCGCGGTGAGTGGCAGCCTTGTGACAATGGCCCGCCCTCCGCGCACATGCAGGCGCTGGCTCCCAGAGGGAGAGAACAAGCTTGTCCTGCACTCACCCGCGCATGATGAGGCCTTCCCAGCCCACCTGCTCGAGGGGGTTGGCGGAGCGAAGCGCTTCCGGCTGGTGGTGTGGGAGAAGGGCAAGAAGGGCCCAGTGGGGGCCATGCTGGGCGGGCTGGTGCGGGGGCGCATGCATGCGCCCCGCTGCTGCCACCTGCCTTGGTGCTGGCCTGCCCGTGGCCCGATCATCCCCCCATCCCTGGCACCCCCATCCATGCCGCAGCATCATGGCCGAGCTCTCAGAGCTGGCCAGGTCGGATGACGAGCCTGGGGGTGGGGTGCGGCTGGAGAGCAGCGAGCAAACGAGCATGCTGTACATCCACCTGCCCATGCCGGAGTCCACCGATACCCACGGTGTTGTGGACCTGCTGGAAAAGGGCCACTGTGGCGCCATGTCCATGACCATCAGCGTCAAGGTGGGGGCATGGGTCATTCCACTTGCGTGGGGCCCGTGTGCGACTGGAGGGTGGCATCACACTTGCTCATGGGTGTGTGCGCCCTGTTCCAGTTGCCTTGTTGTGGCCGCCTCGATGGCATCAACCTTTCCAAGACCTACCACATGAATTCATGACACCCAGCTCCAACCATGCTGGCCCTGGAAGCGCAGAACCCCGAGGAGCTGGGCTTGGCGAGCGAGTGCGGCGGCAGTGGGGCCTCAAGCTGCATGTCGGGTGCTGCGGGTCCCTCAGCACCGGCCCTTGCGCGGGCGCCGGGCGATTGGTGGTGTCGACCGTGACACGGCCAGGCACACTCACACCCGTTGAGTTATCTTAAGCGCGCCACTTGCCTTGCCTCGCCCTCTCCTCCACTAGGGAGGAGAGCAGAGTCCTGGGATGGGATTGGGCGGGCTGCATGTCTCTTAGCTTGCTTGCTGCACGCCGTTCGCATTGCCGCCTCTTTTCCTTTGCTATGCCCACGACACTTTCACGCTGCCGCCCTTTGCCTATGCTTCCTCTGCCGCCCGTAGGTGACACTACGGACAGTGGGCGGGAAGCAGGGAATTAGGCTTGCCGGGTAAACGTTTTTAGGCGCATGTCACAAGCATATGGGTGCATGCCGGGGTCGGTTCGCTTCGCGAACACCCGACGGGTTCCAGGCTATTATCTGCGGGTAAGTATGACCACCGGGGCTACACGGCACCGTCCAAGCGGTATTTGGTAGGTATCCGTAAGTAACTGCGAGCGATTGCGGGGGATTCTCTCCGTTTCCGTTTACCATCACACCCGTTGAGGACAAGCTCATGCCGCAAAGGGCGAGCATGCTGCTCGTGCTGTGTGGGCAGGGGCCCCACAGGGCCCTGGGTTGTGTGGCTGGGGCTGGTAGGCCCAGGCATGCAAATGCACATTGTGTGACCTCGTGTGATTAGAGCGCAGCCCGGATTGCGGCTCAGCCCATCCCGTGCCCTGGCCTCACATGGCCTGGAAGGGTGCATGCTGATGTTCCCGAGTGCCCCCTCCACCGACCACCCCCCCAGGGCCTTGCCGGCTTCACCACACCCTCAGAGCTGGCACGGCGCGTGAAGGACAGGCTGGGCTTGAAGCCACCGCTGGAGGAATTCCTCGGCAGTGATGGCGTGCGCCAGGTGCCCTGGTCGCAGCTCAAGGCCTGCAATGGCCGTGCTGCCGGCTGGGCGGCAGCTGACATCAAGAGCCATGCAGCGGATGAATTCGCTAAGCCAGTTAGTTTCATTGACACCAAAATGGTGCGTGCAAGATGGGTGGCAAAGCTAGTTACTTCCTGCAGTACAGTACTGCGTCGCGGATGCCGTGTGATGGACTGTTGGACTCTGCATGAAAGATGCCGTGTAATAGATTGTTGGACTCCGCATGAAAAGGCCCAGGGTGTTGCAGGGTGTAGAGTGGTGAAAGTGATATTGCCGGTTGGTTGTGTGCAAACCAAACCATGCAAGAGATTTAGGGAGCCATCACGGCTCATCGTGTAACCGCAGCGTCAAGCCACATGCACCCGCAGCCCCTTTCCCGTCCCGTCCACGGCTGTTCCCCCGCGCTACCAAGGCCGGTGCCTCAGCAGCAACCGCGGCGTCAAGCCACATGCACCCGCAGCCCCTTTCCCGTCCCGTCCACGGCTGTTCCCCCGCGCTACCAAGGCCGGTGCCTCAGCAGCAACCGCGGCGTCAAGCCACATGCACCCGCAGCCCCTTTCCCGTCCCGTCCACGGCTGTTCCCCCTCGCTACCAAGGCCGGTGCCTCAGCAGCAACCGCGGCGTCACGCCACATGCACCCGCAGCCCCTTTCCCGTCCCGTCCACGGCTGTTCCCCCGCGCTACCAAGGCCGGTGCCTCAGCAGCAACCGCGGCGTCAAGCCACATGCACCCGCAGCCCCTTTCCCGTCCCGTCCACGGCTGTTCCCCCTCGCTACCAAGGCCGGTGCCTCAGCAGCAACCGCGGCGTCAAGCCACATGCACCCGCAGCCCCTTTCCCGTCCCGTCCACGGCTGTTCCCCCTCGCTACCAAGGCCGGTGCCTCAGCAGCAACCGCGGCGTCAAGCCACATGCACCCGCAGCCCCTTTCCCGTCCCGTCCACGGCTGTTCCCCCTCGCTACCAAGGCCGGTGCCTCAGCAGCAACCGCGGCGTCAAGCCACATGCACCCGCAGCCCCTTTCCCGTCCCGTCCACGGCTGTTCCCCCTCGCTACCAAGGCCGGTGCCTCAGCAGCAACCGCAGCGTCAAGCCACATGCACCCGCAGCCCCTTTCCCGTCCCGTCCACGGCTGTTCCCCCGCGCTACCAAGGCCGGTGCCTCAGCAGCAACCGCGGCGTCAAGCCACATGCACCCGCAGCCCCTTTCCCGTCCCGTCCACGGCTGTTCCCCCTCGCTACCAAGGCCGGTGCCTCAGCAGCAACCGCGGCGTCAAGCCACATGCACCCGCAGCCCTTTTCCCGTCCCGTCCACGGCTGTTCCCCCGCGCTACCAAGGCCGGTGCCTCAGCAGCAACCGCGGCGTCAAGCCACATGCACCCGCAGCCCCTTTCCCGTCCCGTCCACGGCTGTTCCCCCTCGCTACCAAGGCCGGTGCCTCAGCAGCAACCGCGGCGTCACGCCACATGCACCCGCAGCCCCTTTCCCGTCCCGTCCACGGCTGTTCCCCCGCGCTACCAAGGCCGGTGCCTCAGCAGCAACCGCGGCGTCACGCCACATGCACCCGCAGCCCCTTTCCCGTCCCGTCCACGGCTGTTCCCCCGCGCTACCAAGGCCGGTGCCTCAGCAGCAACCGCGGCGTCAAGCCACATGCACCCGCAGCCCCTTTCCCGTCCCGTCCACGGCTGTTCCCCCGCGCTACCAAGGCCGGTGCCTCAGCAGCAACCGCGGCGTCAAGCCACATGCACCCGCAGCCCCTTTCCCGTCCCGTCCACGGCTGTTCCCCCTCGCTACCAAGGCCGGTGCCTCAGCAGCAACCGCGGCGTCAAGCCACATGCACCCGCAGCCCCTTTCCCGTCCCGTCCACGGCTGTTCCCCCTCGCTACCAAGGCCGGTGCCTCAGCAGCAACCGCGGCGTCAAGCCACATGCACCCGCAGCCCCTTTCCCGTCCCGTCCACGGCTGTTCCCCCGCGCTACCAAGGCCGGTGCCTCAGCAGCAACCGCAGCGTCAAGCCACATGCACCCGCAGCCCCTTTCCCGTCCCGTCCACGGCTGTTCCCCCGCGCTACCAAGGCCGGTGCCTCAGCAGCAACCGCGGCGTCAAGCCACATGCACCCGCAGCCCCTTTCCCGTCCCGTCCACGGCTGTTCCCCCTCGCTACCAAGGCCGGTGCCTCAGCAGCAACCGCGGCGTCAAGCCACATGCACCCGCAGCCCCTTTCCCGTCCCGTCCACGGCTGTTCCCCCGCGCTACCAAGGCCGGTGCCTCAGCAGCAACCGCGGCGTCAAGCCACATGCACCCGCAGCCCCTTTCCCGTCCCGTCCACGGCTGTTCCCCCTCGCTACCAAGGCCGGTGCCTCAGCAGCAACCGCGGCGTCAAGCCACATGCACCCGCAGCCCCTTTCCCGTCCCGTCCACGGCTGTTCCCCCGCGCTACCAAGGCCGGTGCCTCAGCAGCAACCGCGGCGTCAAGCCACATGCACCCGCAGCCCCTTTCCCGTCCCGTCCACGGCTGTTCCCCCTCGCTACCAAGGCCGGTGCCTCAGCAGCAACCGCGGCGTCAAGCCACATGCACCCGCAGCCCCTTTCCCGTCCCGTCCACGGCTGTTCCCCCGCGCTACCAAGGCCGGTGCCTCAGCAGCAACCGCGGCGTCAAGCCACATGCACCCGCAGCCCCTTTCCCGTCCCGTCCACGGCTGTTCCCCCTCGCTACCAAGGCCGGTGCCTCAGCAGCAACCGCGGCGTCACGCCACATGCACCCGCAGCCCCTTTCCCGTCCCGTCCACGGCTGTTCCCCCTCGCTACCAAGGCCGGTGCCTCAGCAGCAACCGCGGCGTCAAGCCACATGCACCCGCAGCCCCTTTCCCGTCCCGTCCACGGCTGTTCCCCCGCGCTACCAAGGCCGGTGCCTCAGCAGCAACCGCAGCGTCAAGCCACATGCACCCGCAGCCCCTTTCCCGTCCCGTCCACGGCTGTTCCCCCGCGCTACCAAGGCCGGTGCCTCAGCAGCAACCGCGGCGTCAAGCCACATGCACCCGCAGCCCCTTTCCCGTCCCGTCCACGGCTGTTCCCCCTCGCTACCAAGGCCGGTGCCTCAGCAGCAACCGCAGCGTCAAGCCACATGCACCCGCAGCCCCTTTCCCGTCCCGTCCACGGCTGTTCCCCCGCGCTACCAAGGCCGGTGCCTCAGCAGCAACCGCAGCGTCAAGCCACATGCACCCGCAGCCCCTTTCCCGTCCCGTCCACGGCTGTTCCCCCGCGCTACCAAGGCCGGTGCCTCAGCAGCAACCGCGGCGTCAAGCCACATGCACCCGCAGCCCCTTTCCCGTCCCGTCCACGGCTGTTCCCCCTCGCTACCAAGGCCGGTGCCTCAGCAGCAACCGCGGCGTCAAGCCACATGCACCCGCAGCCCTTTTCCCGTCCCGTCCACGGCTGTTCCCCCGCGCTACCAAGGCCGGTGCCTCAGCAGCAACCGCGGCGTCAAGCCACATGCACCCGCAGCCCCTTTCCCGTCCCGTCCACGGCTGTTCCCCCTCGCTACCAAGGCCGGTGCCTCAGCAGCAACCGCGGCGTCAAGCCACATGCACCCGCAGCCCTTTTCCCGTCAAGATGACGCTGAACAAGTATGTTGTTAGTGGAAGTAATATTGGGCATGGGTACTTTCGCTGCGGGGTCTGATTGCTCGCAATGCTGACCAAATCCGGTTAACTGTTCTCGTCTCTCAACTCAAACTTGTCAACTCCTTAATTGTTACAATGTTGATAGAATCACCAACGACGAGAACTGCGCGCTCAAGATGTATGAACAGGCCAAGTCAAGGCTGCGCTCGCTAGAGGCCGTCACAGCGCAAGGTTAGGAAGGCCTGCTTTGCAATGCACATCAGAACTACAGCAGTATGAGGAAAGAAGAAGGATTATGGCGCCGGGGGGGGTGGCGAAGGGGGAGGGGGGCGAACCGCGCGTTGACTTTTTTGATCGCGTTGTCTCCCTGCAGGCTCGCCGCCGGCTGACATTGAGGAGATGCTGTTGAAGGCTAAGGAAGGACTTCCACGGCCCCAGGACCAGCGATGGCGTCTCCGGCAGCACAGCGAAGCGTACGCCGCGCAGATGCGCATGGAGCTCAGCGCTAAAGCGTAGGAGATACTGTCTAGCAGCAGCGCTGCGCTGAGCTCCAGCGCGTCGAGCTCCCAGTTTTCCCAGCGCTCGCGCTCCCAGCGCTAGCGTGCCTGGCGCTCGGGTCACGCCGTGTCGCAGGTGGTAAGCAGGGTCAGTCCCGTCCGTGCCCTAGATTTATCTAAGTGGCCTCCTGTCTACACCCCGCTTGCTAATGGTTTCCCGCGTCATGTATGCCTTGCTCCGCAGGCCCTAATCGCCCAGCTGCTCGCCAATGGCCGCCGCCAGGCGACTTGATTGCCGCAGCGGCACAGCAGGGCGCCGCAGCTGTCGATGCCCAGGCCAGTGGCAACGGGGCGGAGGCGAGTGGCAGCGGAGCGGGGGCTGAGAAGGAGGCGATGCTGCAGGGTGCGCTGGCGCTGCAGGACGAGAGGGTAAGCAGCATGTCCTGCAGCGGCACCTGCGAATGCGAAATGCTTATGCTTGTTCTGTCTCGTGTCCTACCACATTCCTTGTGTGTGCATGCAGAAGAAGGCAACCGCTGCAATAAAGAAGGGACGGGACCAGAACGGCAAGGTAGGCATACCGACCGGGAAAGTGACAGGCTGGGTAGCGTCATTCTTTCGTCTCTCTAATGCTCCTTTTCTTGCTGTCACAATGCAGGACCAGAAAGCGCGCAAGGGGTGGCAAGGGCGACAGCAAGGGCAAGGGCGCCAAACGCAAGGGCTGCACTTCCAAGCGCCAGAAGGCAAGTGTACTTCTCGAGGTAGCCATAGGTGCCTTTGTGGTTGCCACGCATGCCTGTGCCTTGCCATAGCCCGTGCTTTGGTGTGCGTGCTACGCCGGTTACTTATGCAAAGCATTCTTTGTGTGTATGCCCCCAGGTGGAGCCGGCGTCAGTGGAGGAGGTCACGTCTGACAGCAGCACGAGCGATGACGATGTAATAGTGAGTTGCTGCGGGGAATGCTGCGTGTCTGTCTTAATGGCTCTCCTCCTGTCTCTAGCCCTCTTACCGTGGCGTGTCCCCTGGCCCTGCCGTCCGCAGGATTGGCTGGCTGGACCTCATTCGGCAGATTGCAATCAAGCTAGCAGCACATGTGTGAATGCAATACCTGAGGCAGGCAACGCAGGCGTTAGGGAGTCAAGCATAGGTCCCAACGCAGCATGTTGGGTGCACGCACACTACTTGGGGACGGGACGCTTGGCGCCTGCGCGCACATTAGAATGGGCCATGCAAGGGATGTGTGATTGGATTAGGCAGTCGACATGAGACAATGAGACAATTGCATGCGCACCAAGCGCAATCCGTTGTAACAGACCTGGAATGCGTCCATTCATGCGTCCGTGCCTGCGTTCGGGCCTGCGTTCGGGGGTGCGTATTCGACGCCGGGCAGTGGCTTGCGTTAGGTAACGCAATGCGAACAGCATGCTTTGGACCTTGCTTTTTGCTTAACGCAACCGGCATTTGTGCGATTCGCATGCTTTACTGTGCGTTGCGGTACGCATGAAACGCATGCGTGCCAGCCAGAGTTGAGCACGGGGACATGAGGGTGTTGGAGCATTTGCGTTAGCAACGCAAGTGATTGTGCGTGACGCATGCATATGATGCATGCGGAGCATGCTTCCCGCACGTGCTTTTCATGCTTCCCGCATGCGTACAGGCCCTGCTTTTCGCACGCTAACGCACGCCCTAACGCACAAACCCGTCCTTATAGTGAAGCCTTCGTTCGCATCGTTCCATTGAAGCAGCCACCCACCCCGTGACTGTATTAGGGCTCAGCCCATTTTCCAGCTGTACAAAGCTGACACCCCTTGTTGGACCATGAAGTATGTTTTGGAAGATCCTACCCCCCTGCATTGCTCGAATCCGCTTCCTTTAGCTTGGTTTAGTTTGGGCTGGTAACCACAACCCCCCCCCCCTGGAGCGGCAGCCTCATCCCATGCATGGCACGTACCAACCGTCACCTGCCGTCACCGCCCCCTCAACCCGGTCAAGCGGCTAGGTTTCCCCGATGCCCTGCCGGCGATATGCACTGCCGGTACAATGTCGTGACAGGTCAATCTCAACGTGGTTACAGGAAGTTTGGTTTGGTCTTAATGGAGGCGCACGTGTACCGTAATACGAGAGCCAAAAGACGAGTTGTCGGCTCTCTCTCTCTCTCTCTGCGCAAAACACTTGTGGTTGCCGCGCCATCTCGTACGGCATCTTCATCCGCACTCAAAGTCTTATAGCTCACGCAATCAGGCGCGGCTTTATGAAATACCGGGCACATATCTTATTGTCTTGCCCGTGTAAAAGAGGAAAGGAAAATACCGGACCCAATGGTCGGTGCGACGCGGCACGCACGCTCCCCCGCCAGGTCATGACATGGGCTGGCCACGCTCTTTCTATGGCGACAGCATGCAAGTGTGCTGGCAGCCACACATCACCGCACTCCTTCAATGGTGCCACTCTAGCCTATGCATAGCGCGGTGGTCCCCAGACCGCCGACGCTGCCAGCAGCCCGTACACATCTCGTCACACGCAACTCAAGTATTCAACTCCAAGGCGGCTTTAATTACTTTAATCCGGATTGCATCTACCGGCGCCCCTTTCCGCCGCCAGCAGCAGCTTTGCTCCACCTGCTGCTGAAGTGCGCATGCAGCTGCTGCAGCTCCTTTTTGTCTAGGGTGCGGCTGTACACGAGCACCGCACTGAGACGACCGCGCAGGTGGCTGCCGGGCTTGCAGTCGTCGTTCAAATCCGAGCCGCGCCATGTGCAGCCGATGCGAAATTCGGAGCCGTCCGGCACCGGGAAGTAGTCGTTCACGTCATCCGTCACCTGCGGGCATGAAACAAAAGCCATTAAGAGGACAGGAGCCAATTAGCTGGCCACGCACAGACTGGCCCTACACCACGCCCCTACATCCCTCGTGAGCATATGGCAGGTAGGAGATGCGGAAGAGCGGGCGCCGCACAAACTATAACGGGACACACAGGCAGCACGAACCTTGGTGACCGTGCCCGATGCCTGGGCCGACGTGCCCCGCATGTAGGTGTAGCCAAATTTCAACTCATCGTATCCTCCTCCGGGAGGATCTGTGAAGCGGTGCGCGCACACCGAACGCACGAAAACGTAGGGGTTGAAAACCTTTGAAAACTAGCCCGACGCTATGGACATCCGGCGCAAGCGACCACCTTATAATCATATCAATATCCACAATAGAAGGCTTTTTGCAACACTCATCACAGCGAGCTCGCGGCCCCTTCCCTTTACCCACCATAGTAGTACGTAGTGATGGCCTCCATGCTCCACACGCCGCGGGGTACCGGAATCGGCGTATTCCTACGAAAATCGACGTTGTTGTAGTCATATGACCCATCCATCTGCAAAGAAAGTGAAAGCAGGTCGGGAATTGGTCGGGGCCGCCATCGTTATCAGTTGACATGTCGGCACACTCGACATGGCGCCTTGCCACCGTGTGTAGCTAGTCACATGTGTGCCCGCTGACATAACACCGCACTATTCTTGTACACAGCTCACCGTTATATAGGTAGCTTTGGTCGTCCACTGCGTTATGGGACCTGCGAGTAAAGGTAAAATAGATTGCTTTGCAGGAGTGCAGCTCGGGCCCTTGGCCGCGAGGGGCCGCGCAAACCTCACAAATGAGTGCCGGAATGCCCAACTGCCCGCAACTCACCGCCGAAGTAGTAATAGCCTCCATCATGCATGCCGTAAGACATAATGCCCATGCCGCCCGTGTCCAGGTCGGCAATTTCGTGGTCGACCTTTACAGAGGGAGCCAGCGGCGGCTTGGGAGGTGGCGGCAGGAGGGTGTTGTCCAGCTCCAGCACAACCACCAGCGAGAAGGTCTGAGTGCAATGGCAAGGTTGGAGAAACGGCGTGGTGAGGCACAAAACGCATGCAGGAGGATGGTGCCAAAGGAAGGCTATCCCAGCGCTGCAAGGCAATTTGGTGGATTCTCACCAGATTCTCTCTTCCATTGCTATTCAACATGAGCTGCCAATCTGCACACAAGTTGGTGCTCAACTGCGCGTAGCAGCTAGAGCCGTCCAAGACAATGGAACCGCCTCCAGCACTCGAGTCATAGCGGCAGTCGCCAAACCAGTCCAGGCGCTGCTGCCCAGGGTTCAGCACATCCAGAAGCGCCCGCACGCCTCCGCCGGTGGCCACCTTGCTGCCGGGCTGCGGCACCACCAGGCGACTGGCGGTGGTGGCTGAGGCGTCAAAGTAAGCCAGGTCAGGCATGAGTGCCGCCGGGATGCCCGTGCCTGCATGGGGGCAGACGCAGAGGAAAACAAGGGGTCTGCCTGCGTGAGGAAGCCTTGAAAACGGCCCCATGAAGGAACTCAGTGTTCATTTACATACGGTAGTGCTGTACGTTGGACTCCACTCACTTGGAGGTGGCGGAGGCGGCGGCGGGGAGGGAGGAGGGGAAGGCGGGGTACCGGCAGGCAGCCAGCGCGTCGTGCGGTAGTAGGTGAGCAGGCGCGCCACGTCAGCAGCGGACAGCTGCCTGCCGTACACCAGCACGGCGGCCAGGCGGCCTTGCAGATAGGTTTGCGTGTCGCAGCGGTACTCATAGGTGCTGTAATCTAAGTAATTCTCATCATCAAAAATGTCGAACTGTGGCGCGGCATGGGAAGCATGGGGGCAAACTACTTTGTAACACGAGGCAAGGCAGGACATTCACATTATTAACTGGCTTGAGCTGTTCCCGCATGCACCTTCATGTAGTCGCACCCCAGGGCGAAGTCCACACCAGAAGGCGCCCTGATGAGGGGTGCAGCCCCGGAGTACAGCACACGCGCGCCGTTGCTGTCATCGGGGCCGCCACGGTAGTAGCGAGCTGTGCCGTTCAGCGCGTTTGTGTGGTTAGGCCGAGCAACCAGGGCCTCCAGGGTCCACGCCTTGGAGGGGATGCGCGCGAAGGTGAAACTCGTGTTCGCCCGAGCAGTCGGGTACCTTCTCTGGTCGTACTGATTACCTGGTGTTGATGAGTCGGTTGGGTCCACAAACATGGTCATCTCCCTGTAACATACGTACGCGGAGAACAGTACCCGCGAGCACGAGAAGTACGTGAACCAAGCAACACTTGATACGGTGTGTGCACCAACGTCCCGGCTCACCGTGTGAGGATCTCATTGGGGCGCCAGGCCATCATCCTTTCGCTGTTCCACCAATATCGTTCGTAGCCGGCACTGGTCAGCAGCGCAGGGCGCGCCTGCTGCGCCTGGCCCAGCTGAGCCACAAGCACCACCGTGAACCCGCCTGCACTAGCAGAGATGACGGTTCAGCAGCAACGCCCCTAAAACGCTTGTTGCAAGCTTAGCTGTGGGCCGCTTACCATCACCGCGGTCCCAGTCGCAAGTGCGGGTCCTCGAGTCCAGCAACGCAAAGCAGCTCTTGCCATCCAGCACCACGCTTCCGCCCGCAGCGGCATCCCAACGGCAGTCGCCGCTCCAAGTCAGGGAGGGCCGGGCCAACGCGGGGGTGGACGTGATGTCTCGCTGTGCCGTGACCAAGCCGCTGGTGCGATTGAAAGTGAGGGAGGCGCGGTCCCCGGCGTCGAAGAAGGCGATGTCGGGCACCAGGTCGCCGGGCAGGCCTGCGTGCGCGGGCGGCAGATGGTGCGTGCACATGGGTAATAACCGCCGGGGCATACATCAGCAGCTCACAGTGAGCACCAGCGTAAGGCAACCTTGAGGCGCCCACCTCACCTCGAACAGGCTTCTGAGGCGCTGAGCTCTTCATGAGAGGCGGCGGCGGGCTGAGGGGCTCCCACCGGGGGCGGTAGAACGCAAAGATCCGGGAGACCTGTGCCTCCTTGAGCGCCTTGCCGTACACCAGGACCGCCACCATGCGACCGCGGAGCCCGAGGGCACGTCGATCGCAACGATAAACTAACGGCGCCCTTGCCATAGTGGCGTTGTCGGGATCGGCATCGTCCGGCATGGTCTGCAAGCACGGCAAACAGGCCTGTGAATTGGCCCACCTTCAACGACAGGGCTGTTAACGGTGGCGGCCCATACCAACACCCGGCGATTGCTTAGGTGGGGTGCCAATGAGCGCAAAGGGTGTCTGAATCAGCTGCCGCGCGACATGAACGCCCCTGCATGTCCCGTTCTTCCAATGCCTTACCTCCATATAGTCACATCCGATCACAAAGTCTGTGCCCACTGGCGCGAAAATACCGGGCACGCGGCCGGACGCCAAGGTGACTGACTTGTCGTTTCCATACAGAGGCTGCCTCATCCAGGTTGCCTTGCCGCTCTTCTCGCCCGTAGACAGCCGGACCGCCAGGGCCTTCACTGACCAGTCGCCTGTACCAGACCAGTCGGCCTTTAGCACGCCCTTGCTGTTTGCCTCCGGCGTGGCATTGTAAGCCGCCGTACTCGTTGTGTCCGGGTAGCCCCCAACGAAAAAGCCATCCTTGGGGATGGTCCTGCCGTGGTCACACAAAGAGGAAACGGAGCAGATTTAATCGGGTTCAGGTGCAAGCAAGTATGCCGTGACATGTGCTGTTCACATGTGACACACTGCGGCGGCACCCAACCTACGTGCGCACTCAGATGACACCCACCTGATGATGAGGTCGGTCTCGCGCCATACCATGCGCTTGCCGGGCTTGCTGGACGGCTCAGATGCGGATAGAATCATTGCCTGGTGGAAGAAGCTTCTCTGGCTAACCACCACAACGGTGTAAGCACCTGTGGTTACAGGGCGCGAGATCACAGCCGGGACAGCGCACCAGGATTATTGTAACGCAGCTCAAGACCGCGCCACGTTTTTCGGAGTCTAACATCTCGAGGCCGGAAAGACGCATGACCATCACGACATGCACTCACCTGTCAGGCTGCCCCCGTTCAGAGGGCCGTTCAGTTTGGCGAAGCACGTCCAGCCGTCCATGAAGACGCTACCGTTGCCGCCTGCGGGCCCTCCCTGATAACGGCAGTTACCCTGCCACTTGAGCGAAGGCCGCGGTGCCTTGGCGGTCGCCAGGAGGTCTCGCTGCTCTGTAACACGGCCGGTGACGGGGTCGACCACCAGCGAGCTGGGCTCGCCGGCATCGAAGTACGCGATGTCGGGAGCGATCGAGGCGGGCAGGCGGGGGGCACCTGTCTCAAGGGGGTCGAGACGGGTCCGGTCCAAACCAATGTCGGGCCAGTATCAGTAAATTATGGCAATCATGAATGCTGGTAGTTTGTATAGAAGGCTGGTGTCATGACACGGTACGCGCGCAGGGCAAGATACCCGCGCAAAAACCATCATTCCTAGCCTATACTGTGAAAGAGCTGCTGTGGGTTGATTGCACCAACCTAGGAGCTAACTGGCTGTGGTATGATACGCGCTAATACAATAGAATGCTCGTGATGCCATCAGCGAGCGGGTGCTCGGCCAGCACTTTCGGACATCGTTCCCCTAGCTTTCAGGCCGGCGACCGGCAAAAGCGGCACACCTGTGGTCCGTGTTGAAAGCGCTTGGCTCAAAGCTCCAATCACATACGCACTTGCCAGGAGGAGGAGTAGGGGCTGCCGCATCCTTGCAGCAGGCACCTCTTTCCTCGGTGTTACTTAATTGAGAGTGCTAGTAAAATATGAAGTGAGTCTGCAGGTGGTACATGAAACACTCAGAACGAAAAACAGTAAGGATGGGCAAATAACTACATACGTCCGACCCGCCGCGTCGTCCCCTGGCCACGCGCTTGAGCAATATGGCGTGGTAACAAAGCTGCGCGTACAGGGGACTCAGTACTCTGTAGAGCGCTTCTCGTCGTTTTGGTGCTTTCGGCGTGGCGCATGGGGCCGGTCGGCCATCCATCGTCTCATGCACGCGCCCGCCATTTCTCCAACGCGCGGTTTTTCAACAGATGGATAGACCTACAAAACCGCTGGCAGAGTAGACGTTTAGCAAATCATACTCTAGACTACCAAGATGATACCATACCCACAAGATACCCCACATTAGCAAACCATCACTTACACGGTTTACCAAAATGGCTTTTTGGGCACTTTTAACAGCGGATAGACGATGACTCCAATAGGTAAGAACCGATCAATAGGTAAGAACATACACCAATCATTAAAGTGCCACACGGATGTGACACTTAAGGCGGTCTTCAGAACAAAGTTCCGTTTCCAAACCCATCGACAGTACATTAAGCCTCATTTCAGAGACCCATTGGTGACCCTGCCCTTTTTTGGCGGCGTGCGAACTGCTAGCACGCCAACCGCGGCCAACGCCCTGCAAAGCGCTGAAGATGGTGGATTGGCAGCTGTATTGACAGCTGGTGGAGTCTGGGGGCTGAAGTGATTTGACGTCCGGGGGCTGTGGTCAGGGGTGCCCTGGCTGTGGTGCAGCTGGCGTGCCGCGCTTCAGAGGACCACTTAAGTGGATACCGTATGACGCGTTACACAAGCTCCTACCCGCACGAGACCATCCCTTGAAGCTTTTGCACCTACCTCGCTCTGTCCCTCCCAGCAACAGCAACAGCACAGCCCACGGGCCCACACGCGTGCTCGACACGGAACTGCCCTGCCCTCGCCAAAGCAGGTCTGTCGCCTGGCCGGGCGCCCGGGGAGTGAGGAACGCGCGCCAGCAAAACGCTCCAGCAACCTCCAGCCAGCTACTGACGTCGGTACAGTTGCAGCGCGTTTCTCCTGCTTATGAGCCCGATACCTTGCTTGCTTGTATTTGCGGATATGTGGGGGGCTTCGGACACTACTGGGACCTCGCATTCTTGCCCCATGCCTATTCCATCAGGCCTGTCGCCACTCGCACGCTGGCTGCGCGGCTCTCGCTCCTTCTGCAGCTATCTACCACATGCTAGCTGCGCACCGCCCCCGTTCTCCCAGCTGGTTCGTTGCGCTCATGAACAGACGAGCCATGACGAGTTAGCCACCTATACATCTACCTCCCAAGCCACTAGCTCACGAGCTACTCGAGCGGCAGTGCCGCTTGCAGCTGGGCCAGGTCCTTGGCATCCACCGCGCCCATCAGCTCAAGCTTGCCCGCGCACGCTAAGCTGGTGCGCAGGTAGCCCCACACGTGCTCCGCCGCGGCGTTCAGGCCTGGTGGCAGCAGCAGCATGAGGAAGTGTTGTGCGTGAGTGCATGGGAATGGGTGCATGACATGGGCGACAAGGGCCTAAATGAGAGATCCGGCGATGACCAGCGAGGAAGGGGGAACCAGGCTGGAGGCGGGTGGCGAGAGTAAGGGCGCGCTCCTTTATTCCCCCCACCCGCACCAAAGCACGCTCCCTACCTCGATGAACTCTACAACACACACGCGGCGTCACGCCCAAACAAATTCCTGCAGCGCCCATCCTTGCCGCCCCTAGCTAAGGTCTCACTCACCCAGCGCCCGCACGTAGAAGGCGGCACTGCGGCCGTACTCGCCCAGGTTGGCATAGCTGATGCCCATGTTGGTCCAGGCGCGCATGTAGTTGGGCTTCAGATCCAGCGCCTGGGGTCGCGGCGTTGCCATCGCGCAAGGGATCATGGATCAGTCCTTCAGGACCCAAAGCAATTCAACCGAGTGAGCCAAACTCGACTAGCCCTGCCCGGGTATAGGCAGCATGACGACACGGGGGACGGCGCAGGCACGCCACATCCTGCATGACTTGACGGGCGCTAGCCTACCGACGGCCCTTGGCACGACCCCCCGAGCCCACGAGCCCACCAAACGAACCAAGCGAACTCCGAGCTGCTACCTTCTGGTACGCCGCCAGCGCCTCCCCACTGCGGCCGTTGTTGGCCAGTGTGGCGCCCAGCTTATTCCACAGGCTGCAGTTGGGGCCGCGGGAGGAGGAGGTCAACGTGGAGGCCGTCAGGATACAGGCAGTGTAAACCTCTTAAATACCTTTGCAAGTGGGGCACTGGCGCACGTGGGCACCACCTGCGCTTCACCCAGCGACCAACCGCAGCGCCCCTCTCCCTGCCCCAAACCACTCGCACAGGTGTCCCTTGGCCATCCTCCCCGCTCCAGTTGCCCCACCCCACGTCCCCACCCCACCCGGGCGCGCGGCCGCACCTGTAGTCGCCGGGCCGCAGCTGCAGCGCGCGCTCAAAGGCCGCCACCGCCGGCCCGTAGGCCCGCCCCAGGTGGTGCAGCACCCCCAGCGCCACGTGCAGCTCAGGGTCGGTGGGCGCCGTGGCAGCGGCCGACTCAAACAGCTTGATCTGTGTGTTGTTGTTGGTGTTGTTTGTTGGACGTTTGTTTGAGCACGGGTAGGGTTGGGTCCGGCGAAACGAATGCGGGTTGCAAGAATTATTGACGTATTAAAAGCCCTTTGCCGTCAGCAGCAAGGCACTAAAGTGCATTATAAACCGTGGCGCGGACAAGCAATGCAGCTACGCCCGACTGCAGGGCCACCACCACCTACCGTGTGTGAAAGCCGCTGGCTGCTGTCCGGCGCCTCGCCCGCCGCCTCCACCAGTGGCGAGTAGGCACGCTGCAATGCATGGGCGACAGAACCTGTCTGTCAGACCCGTCAGACCAAGTCGCTGACCAAGCATGCCACCCCTTGCCCGATTGCCCCTTCAACAGTCCCAAACCCCAGACTCAGATGCACACAATGCACCGCGCCCCCTCACCTGCGCCGCCAGCCAGCCCTTGAGGTGCTTGGTGGCCTCCCAGGCGCTCAGCTCGTTGGTGTGGCTCACGCCCAGCGCCAGCAGCACGGCCGGGTCGCGCGGGTCAGCGGCGTGCGCGCGCATCATGGCGGCGATGGCCTGGAGGAGGGTGGGGGTGGGGGCCAGCAGGGAGGCAGGAGAGGCGCAAGGAGAGGCGCAAGGAGCGGGGTAAGGGTTGCATTTGGAGTATGTGTGGGGGTTGGGGGGAAGAGAGTGGGGGAAAGTGAGGATACCAGACAAGAGACGGGCTGAGGAGGAACGGGATGGATGAGCAGGGCAAAGCAGTCTTCGTTTAAAACTGCAGCCCGCCGGCGCACCTGCCGGTCGTCATCGTTCTCGGCGTGCACGGTGCCCAGCAGCCGCCACGCCTCCGCGTTCTCGGGGTGCTCCCGCACCTGCACCCGCATGCGCAGGAGCAGTACGCGCGGCAGGTTGGCTCAGGATTGGGCAGGTTAGTGGCGGGGCAGGAGACGGCGAAGCAACGACGAGACCAGGGCAGCGACGTGACCAGGGCGCCGTGCGGCTGCTGGGGTCGCAAAGGAGTCCCACAGACAGTCCCCTGCATATGGCCGGAGCGACGCGGCACCAGAAACGCCATACCCACCCACCACGGCCTCCAGCGCCAGCGCAGCCTCGCTCAGCACACCTCGCCTGTTGGCGGGCACGAATGTATGAAGGGCACATGACAACTCAGCTCGCAGTCATCACACACGACCGCGCGCATCGGAAGTGCCCATGCAGACAGACACACGCCTTCACCCTTGGTGACCCTGCGCCTTGGAACCGCATGTCTGTATATCCGGCAAGTTACGCAGACCACCTGACGCCCCCACCTTACTAGGTCCTTTGCACGACCCTGTCTCCCTCCCTTGCCCCTGTCTCCCTCCCTTGCACGACCCTGTCTCCCTCGCCCCCGCCGTATCAGGCCCCCGCTCCAACCTCCCATTGCCGCCCACCTGAACAGGTCCTTGCCCTTCTGCAGCGCCTCGGGGTCGCCAAGAAAGGGGTTGGCTTCGGCGAACACGTACTCCCCGGGGGCGGCGGAGGCGCCCGCCAGGCCGCCGGGACCGAACACGCTGTTCTCCACGCCGCCGTGGCCATAGATGCGCTCCCACTCCTCGAACTGTCCGTCGTCGCCCTGCCGGCAACACAAGGGGTGGGCAGGGAGAAGAGCTCGTTTGAATGGTGGCGGCGCAACGTGTCAGCAGGCCGGCACTACAAATGCACCACTGCTTGCTGACAGGCTCCCGGATCACACATGCATGCCTGCGGAACAGGCGCTCAACCTGCGAGCCCACTAGACACCGCCGACACACAGTGCCACCCACGCGCACGCACCCCACCTTATTAAACTCCTCCGCCCAGGCCGATGCTTCCCCTGCCCGCCACGCTGCCTCCAGCTCTTCTACCTGCGTGTCAAGAGCAAATCATGCGGCAACCCGGCATGGAACGTGTCGCCTTGTGCGCGCCTCAAGGCCCCGCGCACGCCCAACTCACCATCCAACTCCTGCCCGTGAAACCCACACTCCATACCGATGCCCCCTGGGCCCAGCCCCTGCTGCTCAATCTTGTTTGTAGCAACACACAGGGCGGGCAAATCCAGGTACCACACGCACTGGCATGAAAGCATGTCCATACCTGCGCCGCATCCATCCCCTCGCCCAGCTTCAGGTCCGCCACGCCCTTTGCAAACTCGTCCGCCCAGTCCTGATGCGGCTGGTGCTGGGGCCCGCCCGCCGCCTGCCGGGCCTGCGGTGAGACACCACACAAACGGGTTCCCTCGCAAAACATGGGCATACGGCAGGGAGCGACCATACGAGAACAGTCCAACCTGGGCAGTTCCGTGTCTGTGCACCAAACGCGCGGCCCTCGCCCGTCCGCCGGTTGAGCCTGGGCTAGATTCATCACACACACACACACACACACACACATCGCTGACGTATTCTGTTCTTAACACACACACACACACACACACACACACACACACACACACACACACACACACACACACACAAACACCTCAGGCCTCAGGGCGATCACCCATGGACGCGCCCACCTGCTGGTGTGTGAACTCGTTGGCCCACTGCGCCGGCTGCTGCGCCTGCGGAGGCATCCCGTGCTGCTGCCCAAATTCGGACGCCCACGCCGCCGCGTCTGGTGTACGCTCCACCACCTGTTCCCACGCGTACACACGGGAGCATGCAACTCTGGCTCCCTCCTCAAGCATCCAGCTACTAGGTCGGGACGCCAATCGCCAGAAGTAATTCAAGCCCGACATTCATGTATTTGCCAAGCATATGCATTGTCATGCACATCCAACATCGCAGTCCGCCCGCCAGTTTCAGGCCGTAACGACTCGTCGCCGCACCCCTTCCCCCGCAGGCCTACCTTGTTGTCCTCGAACATGAGCTCCCCCTTGCTCATCTTGCTCACAAACTGCAGGAACTTGGAGTTGCGCATCTTAGGGTCGGAGCTCTTGGACAGCACCTCCGCCAGCGCCGCCGTGGTGGCGCGGGGGTCCGCGGCGCCGGTCCGCCCCGCCTGGGCGCACAACGATTGACATCGCACCGTGTGTAAAGAAGCGGAAAAGAGGGGCTTCTAGCTCGAGCGAGAAGCCAAGGGCACCCCTTTCCCCAGCCCCTCATCACGCGCCCTGGCCTGATATCTGCTACCTGTCCTTGCGCTCCAGCCGCCGCCGCCGTGTCCTGCTCCGTCTTGAAGTCTGCAGCCCAGGCGCTGGCGGTGTCCGCCGGTGCGGCAGCTGCAGGGCCGCCGCCCGCGAACTCCGTGGCCCAGGCCGCCCCCGGCGCCGTTGCTGCAGCGGCTCCCAGCGACGGCCCCTGCGCCGCCATGGGGTGCTGCGCCGCGAACTCGGCGGCCCACCCCGTGGACGGCGCACGCATCATCATGCCGCCGGGCCTGTAAACATTGTGTGAGCGGAGCGCAGGGGAAGGAAGGTGGACCATGCAGTCGTCGTGATTGCGGCGGCGCAGCGTCCATGGCATGCCTCCAATGCCGCGAAGCAATCGGCGGCGAGCTCGGCAAAGCGCGCCAGCTAAACACAGGTCCTCTTATTGACATCCCAGTCGGCCTTAGCCATCCTGATGCGCCCCCCTCCAATGCCGCGAAGCAATCGGCGGCGAGCTCGGCAAAGCGCGCCAGCTAAACACAGGTCCTCTTATTGACATCCCAGTCGGCCTTAGCCATCCTGATGCGCCCCCCCCCTCACCCCAACCCTTTCTTCCGGGCATGGCTGCGCTGTGTCTTCGTTGATGTTTTCCTTCACCAGCACAGACAGTCACCGACACTACCGGACGTACCCGGGTGGCCCTTGCCGCTGGTTCCAGATCGCCTCCCACGGTGCCGCCGCCGCTGCCGCGCCACCGGCCGCCGCCAGCTCCGCCGCCACTGACGGCGGCGGCGCACCACCCGCCGCCTGAGCCCCCGTCCGCCAGGCTTCATGCCAGTCCGCTGGGTGGGCGTGGTTGAGCTGCGCTGGCAACTCATGGGGATTGATGCGAAGAGATGCGAGCAGCTGGTCCACCTGGTCGGAGGGTAGATGCGAAGCACAGCTTCAGCAAAAGCCTGCATGTTGTTTCCTTCCCCTGTTCGGCGCGTCACCGTTGCCACATTCCCGCTTTGCCGTCTGTCTGCTGACCGTGCCCTCCATCGCCACGCATATCGTCACCGACCCCACCGCCCCAACCACAAACCCCGAACGGGGCCAACACCCTCCGCGTACCGCCCAGCGCGCAGCGCGCGCAGCGCCCACCGCCAGCCGCCCCCGCGCCATCCCCCCGCGCCTCTCCTCCCACTCCTCGCGCACCTGCATGTCCGCGAAGCGGTCGCCCTGGTCCGCATACAGGTGGCGGGCCATGATGGTGGACCGGTCCCGGATGCGCACCTGACACAGGGAAGACGTCATGCCGTCATGCGCGGGCGGTGTTAGCCGGGCGGCCGGGTGGCAGTGTATTCAACACATGTTTCGGACCCAGGGATGAGCCCTCCACACGCCCAACCCGTGTTTCTGGCGGCCGTGTATGGCTTTGGAGGTGCCGCCCAACCTCCCATCTTCCTCCTGCCCGCCCACTCCGCCCCCTCCTTCCCTCCACCCCGACTCTGGCCGCGCACCTTGTCCGCGGTGCTCAGCTGCGCCGCCAGCTCGGGCGGCAGCGGCGGGCCGCCCATGACGCCGGCGGCGGGGCCCGCGGTGCCGGGCCGCAGCGCGCCACGCATGAACGCCTGAGCGCGGGTGAGCGGGCGAAAGAACTCAGCAAGTACAAAGTATTGAGAATATGGAAGGATGACCGTGGAAGGCGCGCCCGCGGGCAATTGCTGTGGGTCAGGCCTGCACCAGGCCTCCGGTCCTGGAGCGCCTGCAACCACATGCGCAACTCCTGCAGCGCCCAGAGAAGTAGCTTGGCGTTGTGATCAAAACCCCAAGCCCTAGCCAGATTGCCTCTCACATGGAAGTGGGGCGCCAACATGGGCGGCGGCGCGCCCATCATGCCGCCCGATGGCCCCGCTGGCAGCTGCGCCAAAGGTGGGTGCAGCGCGGTGGGACCCGCTGCCTGCGGCAGCATAGGCGGGGGCACGAGCACCTCAGCGAACACAGCAGCGGCACAACCCGTAACCAGCCCGCCGAATCTCACCTGGCCGTGGAAGATGGCGTCCCACTCCGCCGGCGCCGCCATGGGCCCCGCCGCGCCCATCCGCGGCCCCGCAGGCCCGTGAATGGACGCCATGAAGGACTCCGCAGCCGCATGGTCCTGTGCAGGGCAAAGCCAGGTGGCCTGTGACGCACATCCACGAAGGCCGGCGCTGCAAGACTTGCGAGTACTGGCGCCGGGAAGGGCACAGCGACTAGCAACCTCGCGTCCATGGCGTTACTCGCGCCGCCCTGATGCATGTACAAGGCCCGTGCAAACGCCCGCTGAGAGCCGGAACGGTGACCGTGGGCCGTCAGACTCACCAATCGTGGCGGCCCAAGCCCGGGCACATGCCGGCCCGCACCGCCCGCTAACGCGAGCTCCGCTGGCGTGGGCGGTGGCCGCGCGTACGAGGTGCTTGGACCCGCGCCACCTGGCACTCCCGGTAGCTGCAGATCATGTGTCACAGGCACACACACATTAGAGGTGCAGTCGTGAGGGGCGCGCCGCCGGGAGGGGTCCGTGGCGTGCATGGCGTGGCAGCAGCCCTCACTGGCGGGGCCCACCATTGAGCCCGTGGACCTTATGGCGGCATGACATGCTCTGCCCTATGTTCCGCACCTCTCTGAGCTGCTCCTGCGTCTTCCCCGCACCGCCAAGGAGCGTGTTGACAAGGTTTCCCATCGCGTTGGATGGTCCTGCGCCATCGCTAGGCGTGCACATATCCGAGCCAGCCACCAGGTCTCGAAGGGCAGACATTGTGGCTGTATGCCCACAGAGACACCTTTATTGTCCAGGGATGGGCCGCGCTATACTCTGGGGTCCAGGCGTGTCACCCGCAAGATGCCCCGGGTTAATTTGCCATTGGGTAGCTATTCATTTCATTTTACCGTCCGTTTGTATCATTACAGGCTATCTCGGCGGGTGGAATCGCTCAGCCGCGTAAGCTAGGGTCCTGGACGTTTTGCTGCCTAGTGACGGCCAGCCCTCACAACCAGCTCAAAGCGAAGAGCATCGTACAAAAAATTATTCGGTTCATCGCTGGGGCAATTCGTCGTTTTCTGACACGGCACTCATCCCGCTTTGGTTCCAAAGGTCCCTGCGTCTCCGTTTGCTGTGATGGCGTGGCTCTTGAGTTACTCGTAAATCAAGGCTTTAATAAAAACGTACCACCGTCCAAGAATTCCACAGCTCGTGAGCTGCGAGCAGCTGGCGCAAGCTTCCACAGCCTTTGTTCTCTCCTCTCCTTAATGACTTGATGCGTAAATGACGCTTAAACTATAGTGCGAATTGCTAGCCCGGTGAAGTAAGAATGCAGACCGGCACGCTGGTCAAGTCGCTAGCGCAGCAGACTGAGGAGCTCTCGAAAGACCTCGACTCGTTCTCTGATAGGGCATTTGAGCTATGTAGACTTGCAAAGGAGCTAAAGGAGCGAGCGGGGAAGACTTATGTGGAAAAAGCCTGTCAAGTGGAGACGGCCGCGTGAGTGCCTTGTGCGAGCCGCGCCGGTGCCGGGCCGGCGCAAGGGTTTGTACCTGCGCTTGCGGACGGGGGGCGAGAGCCCGGGCTGATGAATAAACACGCACTGCGCCTCACGCGCGCGCGGGGGAGGGGGCACAATGGATACCACGGGGGAGCATATTTGCATTCCTAGGTCGACACACGCTGCGCTTACCTTCGCCCACCACACTTCCATAATCGCGCGTTTTGGTCTGCGTGCAGGGTCGGCGCCCCATCATACCGTGAGTACAGCTGCGCTGATAGCTGCGTCCGGGTCTGAGATATGCCTACCTACCTCTGGAGCAAGGAAGCAGACAGCAGTGCTCTTTGCGGACCTACCGAGGATTCCGATAATGAGGTTGTTGCGTGTGACCGCGGCGTATGCCCTCACGTGTCGTCGCTGCAGAGCTCGACCGCGCCAAGCGTATGGCGCCATTTGCCTTCATGGGCTTTGACCGCAAAATTAACTGGCGCAAGCTGCGCGCGCTGAACGTGGACAAAGTGGTGAGCGCGCACGTGGATGGGTGGGTGAGAGGGACGGGGTGGTGAGTGGTACCGCACATGCTGAGCTGGCCGGCCTGCCAGCCTCCGATTTGCCGATAACACAAGCTCCTGGCTTACACCATCCGCGTGCGTGTACTCTAACTTATTTCCGCGGCCCCAATTTCCAGTCCTCGCGCGCACGCTCCCCGATAAAAGCACGACACCACCGGCCGCGCACACCAGTGCCTGTATCACACGCACTGCTGAATGCCGGCCGCGGTCTCGAACCCCCAATGACCTACCCCCAACTCCCCTCACAAGCGAATGCACACGCGCACACATGCCAGGTTTCGGACACGGACACGCGCGCGCTGACGGAGCTGTACGGCGAGCTGGCGTACGCGGACCTGGAGGCCGAGTCCGTGTACGACCTCAGCGAGGCCAACCTGCTCAAGGTGCGGATTGGGGGTTGCAAGGATACGTAGCAAAGCGGAGCAGGTAGGCAGCAGGCGAGGTTAGGCGCGTACCGATGACCGCCGGGGGGGGGCCTTGGGGGTGTTTTGGAGGCGGGGGGGGGAGGCGGTAGCCATCCATGCGGACGGTGCGGGGCAATAGCTAGGTGATGGCGGATTACTGTAGTTCACTCCAGGACCCAAAGCCAACCAATCGAGTAAGCCTAGACTGGTATTAGGGGTCGGGGTGGGGGCGGAGGCGCTGCAACAACTTTGCAATCGCCGACACCCGACCACTCGATACGAACGACCATTCGGCCCGCCCGCCCGCCCGCCCGAACAGGTGGTGCGGCTACTCCAGCTGCTGCTGCAGTACCAGCAGTACCAGCTGGAGCAGGGGCTGGGCGTGCAGCAGCTGCTACGGGAGGAGCAGGCGGAGGCGGTGGGGCTGCTGCGGCAGGTGCGTGTGTGCGTGTGTGTGTGTGTGTGTGCGCGCGCGCGCGTCTGCCCGGCGCCACGGCGAGCAGCTCTGGAGTGCGCGAGCTCGCCTTCGCTGGTCTGCTTCTCTCACATCTTGCAAGGGGTTGCGCAATGTGCAGTTCTGGGACGCATGGATGCGTGACGCTGGCATTGTTTTTCCCTGTCCGCGCATGCATCTACACACATACGCAGATCCCAAGGCTGCAGATGAAGGGTCTGCAGGAGGGGCTGGGCAACCTGCAGAGTGAGCGGTGGTGTTGCAGCCTTTGGGGGGTAGCCATCCATGGGACGGTGTGTACCAAGGGGAGCGAGGGTCGTTGGAGGGGCACTACTTGGCAGGAGGGGTGTTCGGTGGGGCCAAACCCTCGGGGGGGCTCCTTCTCTGTCTGTCAACTGTGCAAGTAGTTCTATGTGGGCCTTGGAAGTACCGTGGCCTGCGTTACCGAAAACCAAACAGGGAAAAGCCCGGCCCAACGCCCGGCCCACTGTGACCTGTGTGTGCCTGTGCACAGGCAACTTCTACAAGGTGGCGGACGCGGACATGGACGCCATGTTCCAACAGGTGCGTGGGTTGGGGGTTGGGGGCGCGTGGCAGTGGAGTGAGTTATATGGAGGAGGACAGCTGCACAGAGAATCCGGGGAGAAGTTCCTGCGTTGGTGGGGCTGACAAGCCACAAGGTGGAGCCACTGGTTGAGTGGTTGAGCATCCGTGCCGTTGAGTTGCGCCGCTCCGCCCTCGGGTTTGCGCCTGTGCGGCCTGCAGGGCCACTCTTGCGGCGGCGCACAGCTTGCGAACCACCAGCAAAACCACACGTGAAGCCTACTCATCCGCTCCCCATCCTCATCCGCCTGCTCCCCCCCACCACCACCCGTTGTCCTCTCCCTCCAGGTCCGCACCGAGGAGCGCACCGCCGCCCGCGACACGGTGGGCCACAACGTGGACCAGGTCAAGCAGGTGCGTGTATGTAGGTGTGAGGGGGGGGGGAGGTAGTTCATTCCAGAATTCACAAGCAACCTGACCCCGGAGGCGGAGGCTGACAGCGAATGGGGGAGCCAGGGTGCATATGTGCGGCACCCGTGCTGTGGACAAACACACGGAGGGAGGGGGTCAGGAGGGGCATGGTTCCTCTGCTGTGCGACCGCTTACCGGTATTTGTTTCGTATCGCAACGATCGAAACTCGCGCAGGCGCTGGATCCCCGGGTGTTTGGAGGGAGACAGCCGGGCCCGGGCGGCGGCGGCCCGAGCGCGTCGGCCGCTGGACTGCCAGGCGGAGCAGCGGGCGGTGGAGGTGCGGGGCCAGGGGGCGGCTTCGGCGCCGGCGCCTCCACAAGTTCGGGCCCGTGGCCGCCGGCTGGTACGCAGCTGCGCTCAGAGGTCCAGTTGCAGCGGGGCAGCGCGCCGTCTGGCGGGGTGGTGCCGCCCGGCGGCATGGGCGCCGCCGCCAGCGGTGGCAGCGGCATGGGTCCCGGTGGTGGCATGGCCTCCAGCGCCGGGGGGCCAACCTTATGGGTGGGTGGAGTTGGGCCAGGCGGGCCGCCGCCGCCTGCGGTGGTGCGGCCGGCGCAGTCCGTGTCGGGCCTCACCAGTGGGGTGGCGAGGCTGTCGGTAGGGCCGCCGGGGCCGGGCGTGACAGCATCGTACGGCGGCCCGCTCTAGGCGCGAGTTGCATTCCGGCGTGCTCAGAAGGCTAATCTGGCTGCTTGCAAGGGGAGATGATACTCGTGCAGGTGGGACCGCTAGAGGAACAGCCGGATAGCCCACGCATCCAGGAAGGCGAGGGGATGAAAGGAAAGGATCAGGGTCTCAGGAAGTGCAGTACGATCTCTGCGATTGCTTCCATATTAGCTTGCGTACTGGGGCGCAAGAATGCGGGCTGGCTTGGACGCGGGATACGGCGGCGGCGAGGAAGGCATAGCGATGGCGTTGCCTGGGGAGATGAAGGGACACAGGCATTTCGATTGCTGGACACGAGTGAAACCAGGTGCAACCTGGTGCAACAGCATATTCATTCGGTACAACGTGTCTGCGTAATGATTCGATGCGAAGGGCGGGGCGCAGGTGGAGGGTGCGGGGGGCGGCGCTCGCAAGGCAGGTGCAGTTCGTGGCAGTTGGTGGTCCCGCGGGACCCAGTCGGCGGTTGGGCTCGACTCGCGCTGAGTCGGCAAGCCGCGTTTTTGGGCTCGAGCTCGGCGCGCTGCAAGCCGGAAGGAAATACATGTGCGCGACAATATGGAAGCGACACGTTTCTGCGCGCTCGCGTGCGCCGCAGCGATTGGGGTTCCGAACCCGGTGTCGGGATGGCAGAAATCAGCGCTTTTGCCGCTCGGAAGATCAGCGCTGTGCCCAGAAATATTTGACATTCCGAAAAACAGCATTATCACAGCTGCTGCAGGACTAGGCCCACATTCATTCCCAACAAAAGCAACACGCACCGAGACCTTGGTGCTGCAATGCATCTCGCTTCCACGACGCCAGGCGGCCTCGCGACCTCGGTTGCGCGCAGCCATCAGATCAGCGCGACGTTGGAGATCAAGCAGCCGCAGCTCAGGCGCGCGCTGTATCCGGGGCCGCTGCGCCCGCAGTTGGAACTTCGCGTACTCGCGGCGCGCGCGACCCCACCCGGCTCCGGCTCCGGCAGCGGCAGCGGCAAGGCGCAAAACAAGGCACATGGCAAGAACTCTTCATCTTCAAAGGCATCGGAGGCTCAGCACAAGCCGCAAGCACCAAAGCAGCAGCAGCCCACGCCGTTC
This sequence comes from Chlamydomonas schloesseri, assembly GCA_016834595.1. Lineage (NCBI taxonomy): Eukaryota > Viridiplantae > Chlorophyta > Chlorophyceae > Chlamydomonadales > Chlamydomonadaceae > Chlamydomonas > Chlamydomonas schloesseri. Next base: position 913,562 of record JAEHOD010000021.1, on the reverse strand, counting down.
GGCAGCAGCCACTCGAAGAGCGCCGCTGACGCAGCGGCGGAGGCGACACTCGCGCAGTCCATTGCCAATGCGGCCGCCGCCTTCCGCAATGCCCCGCGCCCGCAGCTGCACACGCCGCCCCCCACGCCCACTGGTATGCCGCCACAGCTAGGTCCCCTGGCGGCGGCGGCGGCGCGGGAGGAGGCGCTGGAGGAGCTGGCAGAGGCGGAGGCGGCGGAGGAACGATCCACTGCCAACGCATCCGCAGGGGTGCTCAAGGCGGCGGCCGCACGCGAAGAGGCGCTGTCGTCCCTGGCGGAGGCGGAGGACGAGAATGAGAAGGTCGTGGCGATGGCGGCGGCGGCGGGCGCCAAGTCAACCATGCAGCGCGAGCCCGAGCCGCTACAGCCGCGCAAGGCGGTGCCGGCTGGTGCTGGTGCTGGGGCTGGGGCTGCTACTGCCGCAGCCGGTAGCGGCAGTAACATGGCGCGGCTGCGTGACGCCGAGGAGATCAAGGCAGGCCTGAAGCGCGGCATAAAGGAGGGCATCAAGCAGGTGCGCGTTTGTGTGTTGGGGGGCGCATGGTGTGTGGATCCTGGCTTTGCTGGCCTTTGCTGCTGCTTGCGTGTCCCGAGCCCAGTGGGTGTGAGCCACTGAGCCATGCATGCTGGTGGTGATGGTGATGGCTGGACGACCCGTGCAAACGCCAGAGGTGTTAGTGTGTCTCCCCGTGCCTTGCCTAGGCCTATTTGTTGCTGTATGGTGTTCTGACTGCAGGGCCTGCGGCTGAGCCTGTTCGACATCATTCGCCAGGAGGCTCACCAGGTGGGTAGGGCGGCCACACCGCGGGGGATGGTGGGTGGGAGGCGGCGTCTGGCTGCTGTATTGAACGTGTGTATAGAGGCGGGAGTTGCACGCCTTGATGGCATTGACGCTGGCAACCCTGCACCCTTCGTGCACGCCTTACTGGTTTTAGCTTTGAGCTGCTTCGCGTTCATGGGTCATCGCTCGCCGGTGACGTGGCGCTTGCCCTGCTGCCCGCAGGTGCAGGAGGCGGTGCACCAGCAGCAGGTGGCGGAGCACGGGGAGGAGCAGGTGGCGGCGGCGGGCCGCAGCGACAAGCAGCTGCTGCGGACGGCGCCGCCACAGCAGCAGCAGTACGTGCCGCAGCCACCCACCGGCATGTCCGGCACGCACGGCTCCGACCCCGCCGCCTCCCTCAGCGATGAGGACCGCCTCTTCCCCACCGCCCCTGCCACCGCCACCGGCGCCACCACCACAACCATGCCCAAGACCGCGCCGCCCATGCCCACCACGGCCTCCGGCGCCGCCGTCACGCTGCCGTCTGCAACCACCTCCACGCAGCAGGCGGGTCAGCAGCAAAAGCAGAAGGCGCCGACGGCGCCCGGCTGGAAGTCCATCGATGAGCTGCGCACCCACCGCCACGACTTCGCTTGTGGCCCCAGCGCCGACGAGGACGCGCCCTGTGCGACGGGCGGCGTGGTGGTGGTGGCGATGGATGACAGTGACGACGCGGCGGCGGCGGCGGCATTTGCGGCGCAGCACGTGTACAACCCGGGTGAGTCAGAGGGGCGGGGAACGGACGGGGCAGCACTGCATTTTGTGCTGCCACCACATCTGCTCGTCACTGGGCTTGCTTGACGGCTGTCGCCCAGATGCACGAGGGCGTGGTGGGCACGATGCGCAGTATTACCCGGTAGCACTGCAATGACTTCAGCACGCGGCACTCGCTCCCCCTCCTCCTCGCCGCCTACCTAACCGCCAGGCGTGGACGAGCTGCGGGTCGTGCACGTGGTGTGCGACCCCCGCGCGCTGCACTGGACCACCTCCGTGGGAGCCACGCCCTCGGGTGAGCGAGCCCTCAGCAGTCGTTGGGTGGGGCGGGGCGGGGGTCACTTCCCAGCCTATGTACCTGCCTGGCACCTCAGCCCAAGTGCGAATGGGCTCCTAAGCACAATCGTCCACCAGCTCACGTTACACGGGCCCGTTATTACAATTTAGCCTTGTCCCGTTCCCAACATAATGGTTTCCGGCCGTTCCCTGATTTGGGCCCCATGCAATGATGCATTCATTCCTCTTCAGGCCGCGACATCTCGCTGGACTCCATGGACCTGACGGAGCTGACGGACGTGGGCGTGATGGGCGGCGGCGGCGTGCGCCTGGTGGCGCCCGGCGCGACCGCCGCCGAGGTGGCGGAGGCGGCGGGCGTGCCGGCGGCCGGCGGTGATTCCAACCTGCAGGTGAAGGGGAGGAAGAGGAGGAGGAGGAGGAGGGTCCTGCAGCCGCGTTCCAGACCGTGCGCGTGCGCGTGGAAAAGTAAAAAAGTAAACCCATGGTCAGGCACGCACTCGCCCCCGCCATTCGATTAACCCTCGCAACCTGCCCCGCGGCTTGCGTGCTTGCCTTCCGCTGGTCACCAGGACTACCTGTCCCGCCTGAGCAGCTCCGCGGCGGCGGTGGTGTCGCGCCGCTGCGCCGGCCTGGCGGCGGCGGGCGTCACCCACTACAGTACCGAGCTGCCGCGGCTGACCGTGCCGCGCTCCGCCGCCGCCATTGCGCAGGTACTCAGCCAGTGCCCGCCTTGCTCCGACAGTCCTACCTACGTATGTATGTTTGCACAATACCTGTACCATACTTGCGCTTCACCGCCCTGATGCCTTCTTAGTATCAAGTATGGCTACCTTCTGTCACCTTATTAGCATCAAGTATGGTGACATGCTCCCCCCCACACACACACACACCCGACCCCGTGCCCCCAACCCCCAACCCCTCAGGCCCTGATGGAGGCTGTCAAGCGCGCCGATGCCAAACTGCTGGTGGTTGCTAACCACGGCCCAGGTGCGTCGCTTTCATCCACAACCTGGCATATGCGACGCTTTTGTCACCCGTGGATAACCCTGCGTGCACAAGCCGCGTCAGAGGGGCGCACATGCCTCTTCAGATGTCTGGCCACGCACGAGCACGCGTCCCCACACCGCCCGCGCCCCGTAACACTGCCTAGCATCACACTGCCTGCCAGCCTTGCCTCGGCTCCCCGAATCGCTGTCCAACACCGCCAGCTTCCTAACACAAAACTTGATGTGCCTCCCCACGTGCATCAATTACATCGCAGGCGCGCTGGCCGAGTTCGGCTCCGTGGCGCGCTACTGCTACCAGCACTCGGCCGTGCCGCTACTGCTGTTCCCCAGCCTGGCGGCGCAGGCGGAGGCCGCCGCACTGGCCGCCCGCCACCTCCCCGCCGCCGCCGCCGCGGCCGCCGCCACCGCCGCCCAGGCCGCTGACGCCGTGGCCACCGAGGACGCAGAGGCGCCGGCGCAGCCGTACGTGCCCAGGCTGGACGCGAGTGTGAAGACCGCCGCCGGCGGCGCGGCGGCGGCTGACGCCGCAATCACCACGCCCGACTCCAGCGACGCGGAGTACATGTACCAGCCCGACCAGCTGGGGATGACGCAGCAGCCGGCGCGGCAGCCGGCGGAGGCGCGCGCGCGCAGCGTCGCCGCGGCGGCGGCGGGCGCCGCCGTGTCGCGCGCGTCAGCCGCCGCGAGCGCGGTGGCGGCGGCGCTGCTGGAGATGGGCCGGCAGGGCCGGCAGGCGGACCCTCGGCGCGTGGAGGTGGTGGTGCTGGAGCGCGAGGTGGAGGCGGCGGTGGAGGACGCGCTGGCGGAGGGCGAGGTGGAGGCGGAGCTGGAGCAGCTGGTGGAAGCTGCCATGCAGGTGGGGGAGGGGGGATGGAAGGCCTGAAGGGCGGCTCGCGCCACGCCCGCACGCGCTGATGGGGCTGGCATGCTGGATTGGGCTAATTGGGCCCGGATGGCCCCGATGGAATGCGCCCTGCCCATGCATACCCGGGAATCTATTGTAAGCGACAGCCTGACGTTTTTTTGTCTGGCGGCTGTTTTGCCGAGGACTGACCAGAAACAACTTCCCGCAATATCGGCAGGGCGACGACGTGGCTACGGCGCTGGACGAGGCTGTCACGGACGCGGTGCAGGAGGCGGTCACGGCGGCGGTCATGGCTAGCACCACCACCCCTGCGGCCGCCGGTGTTACTCAGAGCGACCGCCCCGCGAGCGACCGCCCCGCGACCATGATGCCGCCGATGACCGATGAGCCCGCCAGGCTGCGGCAGCAGCAGCAGCAGCGCCAGGCGCAGCGCCAGGCGCAGGGCCCGGACGTGCTGCTGGTGGTCAACCACCTGGAGGAGCTGGCGGAGGTGTGGCAGTGGGTGGCGGACAACGTCACCAAGAAGGGTGAGACACTGAGACTGAGAGAGTTGTGTTGAGTCGTGGTGGAGCCAAAGACTTTGATCAACACCATCAATCAACTGCATGACGCGTCTTGCGAATGATCGGCCCCGTCTCTACGACCAGCTTCAAGGCTTTCCGCTACTCTTCAGCGCTATTAGGTTACTTGACGCTGTATACGGGATGCCTCCGTGGCGGTAGATACCCTTGTCACACATGCCTTTTCAATATCCTGCAGGCGACACGCTGGCCATCTGGCACGTGGCCGGCCCCAGCGCCAGCGGCATGCCCTCGCTGCCCGTGGCCATCGCCAACCAGCTGCGCCGCCGCGGCCTGGCGGACGTGTCGTACAAGCAGCTGTACAGCGCCAGCGGCGACCCGGCGGACCTGGGCGAGCAGGTGAGGGGCGCAGGAGGCGGGCGGCAGGAAGGAAGGACGCAGTGGGCGTGGGTTGGTTGGGGTGGGAGGTTTGGGGCATTCCTGCGGCATCTTACATCAATGAGGGAGGGCTCGAGAGAAGAGTGTGTGTGTGCTTGTTTGAGAGGGTTGTTGGCCAGAGTGTGGCGGGTGAGGGACCCAGGCTGGGTAAAGGTGTGTTGGGGGGCGTGCTTTGTTGGAAGGAGGCAAGTGCTTCTTGGTTTTGCGCTTACTGGCCCTGACCCCTGCAAAGGCGGTTCAATGAACGGCTCTGGAATCTTACTCCCCGACCGCCCTGCTGCCTGGCTGCCCCGACCACTGCAGGTGTGCACGGCCGCCGCGCTCAGTCCCGCCACACGCCTGGTGGTGATGCTCAATTACAGGTGGGGGCCACGGGTGGGGGCATCCGGCTCACGCTCAGTACCCTTCCATTATTCCATACCCGAGCCAACGGGTAGATGGGTTCCCGTGTGTACACCTGCACCGCGATGCGAATTATCAATTACAAATCGCTTTGGTCGTCGTTCACCTCCCGCCCCGCAGCCGCCGCGGCCTGATTGCGGAGGCGCTTCGCGGCTCGCTGGCCTCGCACCTCAGCCGCCACTGTGCCAAGCCTCTGCTGTTGCTGCAGCTGCCTGAGTAGTAGTGCGTGAAGTAAATATCGGAGGAGATGTCGAAGGCTAGCTGAGTGCTTGGATGTGGATTGTAAAAGGAGGCGGATGAGGCGCTGCATATGAGGTGAGGCTACCCGAGGATGAGGTGGGACGCGAAAGGAGACCTGCTCAAGACGCCCCCATCAGCAGCAAGTCAGGCAGGAGAGCACGTGACATGCATTACGTCATGGACAGGCTCCGAAATGCGAATGCGTCATAGGAGGGAGAACACACCACCAAGACGTGTGGGTGGACCGGGGGAGGCAGACCGGGGAGCAGGCATCGGGTGGCAGGCGTGCAAATTCGGAGCGGTGGAATGGCACACCGGGGGCTCGCACGTTCAGACGCACAAGGCGATGTGGGGGGCTATACCACCCGCATGTACATAGTTTCGCACACAGCATCGCGCATGCGCGCATCTGTACATAGTTGCTTACATAAGGCCGCGCGCTGATGGAACAGGCATGGGGCAAAAGCACGCAGTATGGGGCGTTGCATCGGGCGGTCGGCCCGTATGTGCGAGGGACAATAACGGAAGCAAAGGATACTTGCAGAGTTGCAGACGGAGCTGGATTGCTTGAGCTGAGGGAGTTGAAGATGGCGGAAACAAGCATGCCATCTTCTTGGGTGGCTATCTGACACGTGGCACGATTCAAGAGCCTCGGAAAGAATTTAACATCCTTGTCCAACTGTGCCGGTCGCGGTCAAGCGTGCTTGCTCGCTGCACTAACGCCACGCCCTGCCAGCGGCCCCGCCCCGCCGCGTCCGCCTGGCAACTGGCCGCCACGGCGCCACCCCAACCGGCATGGCAAAGCCCCGGGCGCGCCTGTCCTCCCATCGCCAACATCCTAAAGCCTCACTTCGCTGTGCACAGTGCACACAAGCGGCGTCACGGCCCACACGCCACCTCACTCCGCGCTGCGTCAAATCACAGTCAACGCAACAGTTATTGGGCTCAGGTTCACGTATACGCACATAACCCGCCAGCTTGCTTGAGCAGGCGGGCACCATACACAAATGCGTCAATGGCCTGCCGCAAGCAGGGACCGCAGTGTCGGCCCCACGAGAGCATCCTGCGGTGCTTTGCCACCACGCGCCCCGTTCCTGCTACTATGATACCGTAGGACATGCACAGAGCCTCACCGAAGCAATGATGCCGACTGCCTAACAGCACACCCGCTTTCCTGCCGTAAGTTTGCGATGTTTTTAAACAAGCTCGTCAGCTGCATCTAAACGCCACCGCAGCCTCCTGCTGCCGCTCCGCCTTGCCCGGCCGTCCGCCAGCGTCCTTGTTACGGCCCGGTGCGCTTGCCCCCTTCACCTATCCACTTCCAAGCTCTCTTCCCTCGCCCCCGCGTCTACCACCGCTCTTGGTTATAGCTGCTGCTGCTGCTGCTGCATGCTGCTGCTGCCTCTGCTGCTGCCTCCGCTGCTGCAGCAGTCCTACATCATCATCATTACTTGCGGCTCTCCGCCGCCGCCGCCTGTTCCACCTTGTCCTTGATCCACAGCGTGCCCAGCGCCAGCGCGCTCAGCAGCACCGCCGCAGCGAAGGCCGCCTCCGTGTTGTACTCCTGCGGACAGAATTGGCAGCATAGCCAGAGTGCTGCTGTTGCCAGCGGGCTGACAGCGGGTAATGTGCCCCCAGCAACACGCTCCCAAGGCCCACCGCCCATAGCTCACTTCTGCCCAAGCCACCTGCCATGTGGCGGCCCCAGCCCTCCTATTCCCTGTACCTCCCAAACTCCACAGTAATCTGTGTAAACCTCAAGTCTCAAGCCCAACCCGGGATCCAGCTTCATTTGCCATCCCCAAAGTCCGCATTGCCACTGCCCGGCCTGCCGCGCCCCCCCCCCAACCTGCGCACCTTGTAGGCCGACTCCACGAACAGCGTCAGCGTCTGCGTGCGGCCGATGATGTTGCCTGCGAGCATGCACACATGAGGGCGGGTGCAACCGTCACCCCATGGTGGTGGCTGGTGGTGGTGGCGTCCACTCCGTGATATGCCTTAGCCGAGCACCGGTGCACTAGCGAGGTGCGCAACACGAGGCGCACCATCTACCAAGCATGCCCCTGTGCCGACACTACCGCCTACACTTGCTGGCCCAGTGGAGTCAGCACCGCCTCGAAGGCGGCCCCTTCCCGGTCACAGGGACACAGACCCTCACGGCCGCCGGCTCAAAGCACGCACAGCGTAGCGCATGCGCATGCAGATCCAAGTGCACATGTAGGTGCACGTGCACACGCACATGCACGGCGGCATCCACCCACCCGAGATGACGGACACGGCTCCGAACTCGCCCATGGCGCGGGCGTTGCACAGGATGACTCCGTACAGCAGCCCCCAGCGGATGTTGGGCAGCGTCACGTTCCAGAAGACCTGCATGTGCATGTGCCGCGTGTGCGGGTGGGCATGTGTGGGTGATTGTGGGACAGGGAAGCGGCGCGATATCAGAATACCGGTGTGTTATGCTGGGAGTATGACCTGCTTGCTAGGCACGACGCGTCGCACAGACTGACCTCATCCACCTCGCCCGCCATGTCCGTCTGTGCCTGCGCCTGCTGCTGCGCTCCGTTCCGGAACCCTGCCCCCCTGGTCTTTCCCCCTGCTCCCTCCTCCTCCCCACAGTCGATTGCGTGGTTCTGACATGCACTGACCCCCCTCCCCCTTCCCTGACTGCCATCGCCGCTCCGCCCCAAGAGCTCCTGATTCGGCTTCTCCTCGCTCCTCACTACCTCCAAGCATCCCAAGCTCCTCCAACTCCCGCCCCCGTCCCCGCCCCCTAGCCCCCAAACCCCGGCCCCCACCCACGCACGCCACGCACCTGCCAGTCGTTGGCGCCCAGCGTGCGCGCCGCCTCCTCCTGGCTGAGGTCCATGTTCTCCAGGATGGGGATCAGCTCGCGCACCACGAACGGCAGCGTCACGAACATCGTGGCCAGGGCCATGCCTGTAAGCGGCGAATGCATGATGCCATGGGCCATGGAAGGCGGGTGGCAGGTGGTGGTGTGAGGAGAGGCAGGGCATGTGGGCGGGCAGGCTGGGAGAACCATGTCAGCTGCCATGAGCTCGGCAACCCCGCCAAGGGCCCCCAGCCATGCGGCTGCAGAAGCGGGCGATTAAGCTGCCCCCTGCTTGACCCCAGCTCCACGCACACGCAGTCGCATGGGCTGGGCTGCGACTGCGACTATGGCTGCACCGGTCGGCTGCGTTGTGTTGTCCCCCAACCGCCGCTTCCATCCCCATTCGTGTGCTGCTCCACCCCAGCGGTCCCACTCGCCTCCGCCCCAGACCCCGCCTCCCGTCCCCGCCCCCCGGGCCCCATCCGGCCCCCCCCCATCCCGCACCCACTGCTGCCAGCCTGCCCCCCGCTGCTCCAGCTGCTGCCCCACCCCCCACCCCACCCGTGAAGGCGAACACCACGTTTATGCCCGTCTCCCGCAGCAGCGCCGCGAACCAGCCGGTGCGGCCGTACAGCAGCGTGAGCATGAGGCCCGTCACCACCGGCGAGATGGAGAAGGGCAGGTCCAGCAGCGACATCAGGAACACCTGCGCGCACGGGTCGCGTCGTGGACAGGAGGGGACGCGCGGAGCGTGTTGGCTTGCTACAGTTGCCGGTACACGCTTCACATGCTAGGGTGATTGTGGACGCGGTGTAGTTTGGAGGATGTAGACGGACCGGGTGGGCGGTCCGGCTTTCGTAATCCTGTTCTTGCAAACCCTGCCCTGGCATGCCCTGACCCGCTTAAAGCCTTTTAAACTCAACGCCCTGCCCACCGCCCAGCCCGAGGCATGCTCTGCCCTTCTCTACGCTGCCCTGTGCCCCCTGGCTTCTTCCCCCTCCAGCCCTTTGATTCCTTGGTTTGAAACCGGCGGGTACCCCCCGCTTTTGGTTTCTGGAATGAACTACCCCCCTCTGCCCTCCTTACAGCCCGGCGCACCCCCCTCCCCCAACCTGGCACGAATTTCCCACACCTTGCCGGGGAACTCGTTGCGTGTGAGGTTTATGGCTGCTACCGTGCCAAACACAGTGTTCAGCGGCACAGTCACGAACGCCAGCATCAGCGTCATCTTGAGCTGCGGGGGGCAAGGCAGACGGCGAGCGGGGGATGGCAAGGTTGATGCGACGGGTGTGCATTCTGGCAGCGCCTGCGCCCTGCGGTGCGGGGACCGCACAATGGCCTGGAGGATTGGCTAGGATGCATGTTCCGATTCTCTCTGTCATCCCAGCAGCTGTGCGCTAGGCCACCATCGGCCCTCGCTTAAACCACATGCACACAACATCGGGCCCGTCCCTCGCAATCCGCAGGTGGCGCATTGCCCATTATCACTCATTGCCGTGCCACGAGCTTCCCGCCCAAGAAGCACTCCCAGACCCCGCTGCGGCGATGCATGCCGCCCAACTCCCAGCGCTCCTGCCCCGCACGCCCGCATTGCGTGGCCGCGCAACATCCGACCAAGCTCGTGACCTCTTACTCTGTCCGCACCCCTTCCTTTTCCTCACTCCTGACCTCCTCTTCCGCTCCTGTCGGCCGCTGGCTCACCACGTAAAAGTGCCTCCGTGCAGCCTGGTGCTGCCCGGGGATCCTCTGCCCGGCCCTCGATCCCCATCCCCGCGCCCAGGCTCTGGACACGCTGCTCGTACCCGGCCGGGACCTGTACGCCTCTGCACCCCTCTCCAGTCACCTCACCGCATGGAGGAAGTCGGGGTCTGCGCAGTGCTCCAGGAAGGGGATAATGCCCTTGGCGAAGGCCTGTGACCGAGAGCAGGGCGAGGATACACCTGAGTGTGATGCCACGCAAAGCCGCGAGTGTGTACTGGTGTGCAAAGGCTAAGGAAGGGAGTGGCGGTTGCGGGGCCTGCGGGACCTGCCCAGTGGCTGAGCTGCGCTGTGTGAGGGAGGCGGCTGCTGGGTGCCGGGCCGGGGCCTTGCGTGGCCCTCACGTGTGTGACGGTGGCCTGCCACCTCCCTACACACCGTTACGCGGTGCTGCCGCTCCTGTCACTCCCCTAAGCCTGTTTCTCCTTCCCCCTGTCACCAACGTACGCCCTCATGCCGTAGAGCGCGGGCGGGGCGAGCTAGCCGCAGGACAGCCTGCGATGTGCGCACCTGGAAGAAGACATTCAGGAAGGGCACCAGCACGACCAGGCCGATGTACACGGCCGCGACGCCAACGAGTAGCTTCTTGACCCAATTATCGACCTGCACAGGGAGCGAGCGTGGATCTAAGCGAAAAACCGTGCGCCATGCAGTGCAGGCCACCAGGTTGAGCCGTCACGCCTTACCGGTTCCCCTATGCCCCCTCCATGCGCTCCCATGCCTCCTGCTGCTCCCGCATTGGAGAGCAGTAGATCGCCACGGCATTGTTGCGGCGAGGGCCGGGGTGCAAGCCATGGTCTCCCAGCAACCGAAGTTTGCCGCCCGAGCACGCTATCTGAGTTTGAATTGCAATACTTTGAGGTAGAGGGAGCACTGCTGTGCGTGCACACACGCGGAACTTTGGGCAGAGACAGGCTCGGCGAGAGAGGCCCTGGCCGCGAGGGCAGCCCCAACGCAGGTTGTTGTAACAATGTCCTCGCCATCCTATTTGAAGCGACCAAATGAAACGTGACTAGCAGGTACTTTAAGAAAGCCGCTAGAGGGATTTTGCACGCAATGAGCCGCAATGAGGAATTGAGGATGGCCTAGAACCAGTGAACCACCACCACTAAGCGAGCGTGCATAACCGATTGATAGTATACACTTCTCACGCACCAACCATGGTGCCTGGGCTCCAAAAAGGAGCCATAGTCCTGGGCATCCTCGCCCTTCTTGCTGGCGCAGACTTATACGGCGTGATGGGTGGCAGCAAGGCGCCTCAAGTGCGTGTCCAGAGCACAATGGACCCAGACGGCGGTGCGTTGGCTTGGCACAAGAACGTAATCGTGTCCTAAGCCCGTTGACAGATAGTTGAGGGCCGCGCGGGAAGGGCCCAGGGTACTGAGACACATAGTCCACGTAGTTGTCTATGTTGAGCGTACGCTGTCAGACTGGCTACAGCAATGCAGCGCCGTCCCTTTGCAAACGTGCGCGCGTGCCCGCCCCTCCCGGCAGGCCTGAGCCTCGGCGGAAAGCTGCACGTCTCCTTCTGCAATAGCTGAGGCATGCGTGGCGCCTTCGTGCAAGTGATGGAGCTTGCCCGAAGGCGGTAAGCATGGGAACGGGCCCGGCCGGCAGCACCGTTCGTTGGGGGCACGCTGCCAGCCCGCGTCCGCACGCCCGTGGCCTCGCCCCTTGTACCCTTGCCGCCCAATATCCCTCCCCTGCCGCTCCCCATCACCCGCGACCCATGCAGCTTCCCTGGGCTGGAGGTGGTGGGCACGCCCTACCCTCTCCCGGCCTGGAAGGTGCCGGTGGTGAAGGCGCTGCAGGCGGTGCAGTTCGGTCTGCTGGGCATGTGCCTTGCGGGGGACAAGGTGTTTGGCGCGCTGGGGGTGCCCGTGCCGGCCTGGTACACCGCCAACGTGGCCAGCAACCGCTTCGGCGCGGCGATGGTGGGTTCAAGAGAGGCCTATCAGTGGGTTCAGGGGAGCTTAGTAGTGGAGTGAAGGGGAAGGGGCGCGACGATGGAGTCAGGGCCGGCGATGGTGGGCTTCGGTAGTGGTTGCTGTGGTGGGGGCCCGGATGTGGCTGGGTTTGGCTGGGTGGTGCGGGGAAAGGGGCCTAGGTGGGGGACGCAGCGCTGCTGGGCGGCTCTGGACTTGGCACTGGATTCTTGGCGGTAGGCATGGTTGCAGAGGTGAACCAATGCGCAGTCGCCAGCTTGCGTTGTATGCAAGAAGCAGCTGCGCCGCCGCGCCCGCAAACTGCAAAGCATCGCATGAAGCTGATACGGTCCCCTTGCTTCTGACAAACCGCACGATGCTGCTGCAGAGTGTGTGGTTTGTGGGGAACATGGTGGTGACCAACATGCAGAACACCGGCGCGTTCGAGGTGAGCGGGCAGCAGTTTGAATACCGGTGTGGCGTGGGGGGCCGTCCTCCGTGGGCGGCTGCATAAAGGGGCATGGCGGTGCGTGTGAGTTGTAGACTGGTGAGGCGTAGGTGCTCTGTTGGACCAGTGCGTGCGCCCGCTTGCCGTTATCAGCAATCTTAGCCCTGCGTCTTTTTCTCCTGCTTGGTTGCCTTTCTTGGTCGCAGGTGTTCTTCAATGGCGACCTGGTGCGTGGGATTGACCGGTAGCGCTAGATGCATGGGATGGAAGGGTGCCTGGCTGCTGCATGGCGCGCAACACGGGCCATGCCAGCGCGGACCAGCTCGCCCGCCGGCGCGCATGCGCTGGGCCAGGTGCTGTTCTGTTATCTGTTACCTATTAACTCTACCTCGCGCCACGCCAACCCTCGGCCACGTGGGCACAGATCTTCTCCAAGCTTGCGGAGGGCCGCATGCCCACCGTGCCGGAGCTGATTGGGCCCATGCAGGTGTGCGGGGAGGTGTGTGGTGGCGGTCGTGACTTGCCCCCTGCTGAAGGGCTGGGCCAGCGCCTTGGGTGTGCCAGGGCATTGGGTGAGATTGTTTTGCAATTACCATTATGAAGTGCTCCTAAATGCGGTAAACGGGTGACTAAGCGCACCTGTCCTGCCCTTCGTGTCTTGCAACTGTCGTGCAGGCCTTCTTTGAGGGGCCGTCTGGGATGCAGGTCGGCGGCGCCACCGCATCGCGCCAGGGCCTGACCGGCGGCGCTGGCGTAGGGCACGGCCCCGAGCTGTAGACAGCGTAGACCACACTTTTCACGCTTGCTGGCGGTGGGGTGGCGCGGCCTGGGGCTGGCGCTGGGGCAGCTGGAGGCGGGCGTGGGGCGGCATGCGGTCGTGTGCTTTACTTACAGCCGTCGCGAGTGGGATGCGGTTGCATCACGCGCCAGGCGTCACGCGCCACGACGCATGGGACAGAGCATGAGCAGGCGGGCGCACGGGACAGCTAGCGGCGGCTGGACAGGGCCCGAACGAGACGTGCCGACAGCGCAATCCTGGGCTGGCTGTTTGCAAGGCCTGGTGCGGCATCCGGGGGAGTTGCGTGCTGGACGTGCACGCACATGCTGCTGTGCCGGATCGGGGTAGCTCTGGCATGCATATATCGGCAGCCTTTCCCGCGGCTTCGGCGTTGATGTGTGACTTGCTTGTGATGCGTCACTGTGGGGAGAAGGGGACGGCAGGGCAGGAGGCGGCAAGTTGTGATGGCAGCGCTGAACCTCGCATGCATAGCCTCCCGCCTTCCATGCGTAGCATCAAGGCGGGAGCTGCGAGAGGCGCATTGGCCTGATTATGATTGCTTTCCACCAGTACCTGGACAAGTCATCCGCTCCCTTAGGACTCCCTTTGACGCGTCGCCTGCGCGGCGGGAACCGGCCAGGGCGCTGAGACGCAAGCGCTGGTTGCTAGATGGGCGTAGAGTTGAGCATGGGAAAGGAGGTTTCTGATACCAACGAACGAGAAATGGTGATTCCGTGGGGTGAGAGCCGCGTGCTGTAAGTTCCAAGGAGGAGAAATGGAAGAATGGAGCCAGCAAGAAGGCATCGGGTAGCAAGCCGACACGGTACATACATGCGGCAGTATTGTCAAGGAGGCATGTGTCGGTGACAGTACTGGGGTTGAGGGATCTCAGGATTGCCAGGCGTCAGCAAGGATGGCGTCACATCAGGGGGGAATTTCCCCTGTCGGCCATGGCGGGCACTGGAGACCGTGCTGCAGCAACCACAGCTCCCCTCCCCGTCCCAGGGTTTGCTCCTACCCGTGTGCCAGTCATTAGCGCCAAAGTGTTCACCCAAACCCAGCAGGAGGTTGTGACGTGAACCTAGTGACATGTCCTTGACATGTGGGTTACATAAGACCTGTTAGGCCATCTTGGTGTCCGGCTTTTTCGGTGGCGGTGGCGTTGCCGAACATGAACAGTTTTTCTTAAAGCTCAGGGGTGGTATGAGTTCAACAGGGTTTATTCTTGCTTGCACCGCGGGACTGTGTGGGTAAGTCAGCAGCAGTGGTTGCCTGGACAAGCAGTTCCTTGGCGGTGGTTTGCTGAGCAGAAACGCCATTGCAGTATCCCTGATGAACGCCTAAACCCTGAACCTAAAACATGAGCCTATCTTTGCGAAATGCCCCGGCCCCCTCAAGGGCCGCGACGCCACCTCGGCAACGAACATGCGGCACGCACTCATGGAGATGCTGCTGGGCAATGAGCGCCCTGCGGCGCTGCGGCCTGGTGGTGGTGGTGGTGGCCCGGGGCCTGGCGGCGGTGGCCCCGGCCCAAGTGGTCAAGGCCCAGGGCCTGGCGGCGGAAGCCCAGGGCCTGGCGGCGGCGCCCGCGGCCCCAGTGGCAGCAGCCCAGGGCCTGGCGGCGGCGGCCCGGGGCCTGGCGGCAAGTGTGTGCATGTGCGGAGCGGAGGGGGCGGGCAAGGCCACATGGAGGAGGAGAGCGCGGAGCCGCCCGAAAAGCGGCGCCGGCACGCGGGCTAATATTGCTGGTCGGTGTCTTAGTTGGCGGTCCACGGGCGAGTGAGAGCACGTGATGTAGGCAGCATGAGTAGTGTGGCTGCTTAATCGTGCTGTGGCTTGACCGTCTGGATTAGCGACTGCGCATCCGGCTGGCAGTGCCTGCACAAACCGACCCCGGCTATGTCCGGGAGATGAGGTACTATCGAACACCTTCGGCCTCAGACGGTGGATGTGGTGCGGGATCAGCCCGCTTTTCCCGTGCTTCACGGGGACCACCTCCCTTGTTCAGTGGCGTTGCCATTTATGACATTCCCCGACCTTGCAGCAGGAAGAGCATCTGCGGGCATTTCAGCGGGCAGACCTCCTCCCGTCCACTGGCTGAGACCTCCCGCACGGGAATGGCCGTACGGCAATGGTAGACATCTCGGACTAGACGTTTGACACACCAGGCGTGTTGAGCGCATAGACATTGCGGCGCTTCAGGCCTTGTCAACTATGCAGTAGCAATAGCGAATTAAAGCTCCCTGTGTGCATTATGGACAAAACGCCCACTTCTCAGGCTGGACCTCGCCATGCCCACAACCTCCCTCCGGGCCTGCGTGGCGGCGGCACGGTCTACACGGACAGCGTGGCGTGTCAAGCAACAAAGGCCAACCAATGTGCTTTCCTTCCTGTGCCCACCCCTCGCTTCTCGCCGGCGTGTTTGGGTCCCCGCCTCCTGCCTCCTCACGCCGCCGGTACCTCATCATCACACACCGCCGGCCTCCCGGGTCATCATGCCTCCACACGCCATCATGCCACAACGCCACTCCAGTACGGTACCCGGGCTCCTGGCATACCCCCGCCCCACATACTTGGACAAGGGGTGTCAGCTTTGTACATCTGGAAATGGGCTGAGCCCCAATAGAGTCACGGGGTCGGTGGCTGCTTCAAGGGAATGAGTTTAACGAATTCGTGTTACCGACATGCGCTAGAATGCAAATGCGATTCGTGTGCGCCGCCGTTCAGGTTGTCGGCGCTCTCGCCAGTCCAAAGAGGCTGGTAGGCTGCAGCGGCCGTGTTTCGGGCCCGGGTCAGAATTCTCCCCACAGCTGTGACAAGCATAGTTTAAGACCCATGCCGGCGATGCGCCAGCTTGGGTCTCAGGACTCGAACAGCACAAGGCACGCGTGTGTGAATCCCACACGCCATCCACGCGAGTGGAGGGTCTCCTTGCTACCAATCCCAAGCACTTGCAGGCCTCTGCCACGCTCCAGACCTCTCCGATGCCCGACACTCCTCTGGCTGGGCACGGGGTGGGAGCGACCTCGGGGCTCCTCAGCATTCAGGAAGGGCGACAGAGATGGCTCCGCAAGTTACAACAGACTGGCGCTTTAGTTCGCCGCGTTGCGTGCAGCCAACATAGTTTGCTTGATAGACCCTATAAACGTGGGCGCAGGTAACTATCCTGGCGATTTCGCGTAAGTCAAATGTCCGTGGACGCGCAAAGGCACTTCTCGCTCCGGCCGAATTTTCCCTGCCGCCTATTTACATGCAACAGGCAACAGCAAATAGTAATACCTAGCATTCGCGGTGTGCACAAGTATGATGCTTTTTGGGAACCCAACCCACGCACAGACACCTGGGGGGCTTCGCCCCTCCCCCCCCCGGGACGCTTCGCTGGGGGGGGGGGGGGGCTCAGCCCAAAAACATTCTGGCGGAGGGAAAGGAGGTTGCAGCAAGTTTCAGTCGTGGACTCGTGGCGAATGGCCAACAGCAGCAAGAGTAGGCACAGCTTGCGGGAACAAACGGGAAGAAACGAAAGCAACTAAAGCAACTGCGCTCTGGTGTCGGACGGAACGAAGCCCATGGCGGCAGCACTGCCGCCTATGCCGCCTTGCTTGCGACGAAACGCGATGCATGCTTGACAAAATGCATCGTGCATGCTCGTTTTTGGGGGCAGCGCAGGCCGTTTGGCCGAGCTGGAGGTAGGCTCGCTCGCACGGGCAGCAGCAGTCGGATCGGTCAACCGCCGCGAGGTGACCGTCGCAGTCGGACCCAGCCCGTGCTTGCAAGCCCTGCATCGCCACCATGTCTTGCGAATAAATTACATGCATTTTATGGCCGTTTCTTACCTTCCCGCTGGCGTTTTTTTCAGTCCTCAGCCGTGCGCTGTTGGACGCGAGCAAACTGAAAGTCTAGAAAGTCGTCCATGCCCTGCAAGAACGCCCCTCCGTGGCCGTCAGAATACCGATGCTTTTTCAACACGGCTCTGAAATGTTTTGCAGGTAGCTCAAGCCCACCGTCTTGGCTAACTGCCAAGTCCAACAGGGCAGCAAAAGGCTGCACGACAGGGCAACTGCTACCTGCCGGTACTACCTTTGTCCACACGACAGGCGGGCTGTAAGTCTGTAACTGGACGTCAGTTGGAGGAATCCCGGCTGCGCCCTACCTATAAAACGCAGCTTGTTGCACAGGGCATCGTCAGCTTGGGGTGCAGTATTGTCTCAACTTTCGCTGCTGCTGACACCTTGCCCAGCATGGGTCGGCACAACCCACTCAACCCAACGGCCGCAACATTGATTGCGGCCTTCCTGGTCGCCTTACTCTGCGCTTCCTCCGCGCATGCTTCAACTCGGAGCCGAAGCCTGCAACAGTCAAACACGACAAAGACCCCATCCCCATCCCCTGCTCCGGCCCCGGCCAGCGCGCCCACCACGGCAGCAGCTGCGACCACCAATGCCTACGCCTCCCAAAGCGATTTCCAGGCGCTGGGCACGCGTGTTACTGGGCTGGAGACAGCAACTTTAAAGCTTACTGATTTCAATGCCTATAAGAGTGGTAATGACGTCGCTCTGGTAAGTCAAATCGATCGAGCTGCCCAAGTTCCATCCAGCAGTGCGATGACCATTTGGACGCTTTGTTCGAAACAAAATTCGGCTGCCGATACGCAATTGAGGTCGCTTTATTATAAATGCTAAAAATTTACCTTACGCGCACCGTTTCTTAAGATGTTGCACTGCGCGCTGCCGTTCCCCTGCTCGCATGCAGGCCGCGCTGAATATGGCGATGAGCAAACATGTCAAAGACACAAACGACGCAGTCACCCTCCTGATCAACCAGCTCCGAACCGATCTTTCCGCGGTGATCGACAGCGTAAAAGCAATTGCCCTTGGTGCTCAAACCCAGGCCCAGCAAACGGATGTGAAGGTGTGTGTGGGCCTGGGTCTGCCAATCCGCTCGAATGCACGCTTGTGTTTTTGACACGCGCCTCTCGCCGCGACCCTCGACATCCCGCCCAATAATGCCTTGCCAATAGCCTTTGTCTAAAGACACGGTTTGCTGAAATATGCACATGGTAATACAACTGCTTTCTTCCCAGCATGTACGCTTTGTAACCTGCCGCTGCCAGTCAGTTGAGGGCCTCAAACGAACCCCACGCTTACACCTGCACCCACCTTGCGCACTTGCTCACCCTGCCGTTCTCTACCTGTTCTTAAACATCAGGCCGCTGGAATTGCTGGCGACCTGGACACTACCAAGTCTACCCTTGGAAGCCAAATAGCCGCCGCCGCCAAGAAGGCCGACCTTGATGACGCCAAAACCACTTTGGGCAAGCTAATCACGGACGTCAACTCCAAGGCAGACGGCATTGCTGCTTCCCTGGCTACTGCTCAGGCAGCCCTGGCAAAGAGCATTGATGACGCCAAGATCCAGGCAAAGACCGACAAAGTGAGTGTGCTTACTCAGGACGCGGTGTAGGCTTGGTGGGGTAGGTGGGAATGTGTTTGCTGTGCGGGTCTGTCTCTGCAAGTCATCGTATGTGCGCGACAACTTTTTTTTCTGCGGCGCTTTTCTGTCCTGCACCTCATCAACCACTTCGTCATCCACTTGTGGCTACTACTCGCCCCCCGTCGACCTCTCTTACCATCTTCCCGCCTCCTCCCTAATGCACAGGATTCCCTGGACGCAAAAATCACCACCGTTGCAAACGCTGGCGAGGCCGGTCGTGCGGCACTGAGCGCTGCCCTGGATGCCCTTGACAAGAAGGCCAGCGGCGCGGACGCCGTCCTGGATAAGAAGGTCACCGAAACTGCCCAGACAGCCAAGACCGACAACGTGAGTGGTGATGCGCGACGGGGGCGGGAGAGATTGAGGTTGAATGCGCCTTGCTTGGCACAAGCTTGGGGTGCGGTGTGTTGGTGTTCGCGCGTTGCTCGCACCATGCACGTTCGCAAGGCGCCGCCGGCGTGTGCACCGCCTTCCCAGTGTCTGGATTCAGAATGGGCATGCCACCCGTCGCCCAGCCTCGTACATGCGCTGTGCCTGCTGACAGTACCCGCGGTGGTTTTGTTTCCCAGGACGCCCTCGAGGACGAGCTGAGGGACGAGATCGGCGCCGCCAATATCGCCACCAAGAAGGCCGATGCCGACCTGGGCACCGCAATCAAGGGCCTGGGCGACCTCATCAGCGCCGCCGTGGCCGCCGGCAAGGGCTCCGACGAGGAGCTGTCCAAGTCCATCACCAACCTGGGCGCGCTCATCTCCGCCGCCGTCAAGGACGGCAAGACCAGTGACGATGAGCTCAAGGCCATGCAGGCGAACCTGGGCGCGCTCATCAGCAGCACCATCGCCGCCGGCAAGCTGACTCAGCAGGACCTGGACAAGGCCAAGGTCGATGTGGGCCAGTCGCTCAAGGACCTGGGCGACAAGGCCACCGGCCTGGCCGCCGCGCTGGCCGCCGCCCAGAACGCGCTGGACAAGAAGATCGAGGACAATGCCACCAAGGCCAAGGCCGACAGCGTGAGTGTCTATCTGTATGGGTTTGGGTATACCGGTATAGGTGTCCAAGCAACAGGCGGGCCGCGGGAGATAAGAGCGCTCAGCAGCAGGGGGCGGAGGCAGGGGCCAGGCTAGCCAAGCCGCCGGCGGGAGCGAGGGAGGGGGTCCGGTTCTTAGATAGGCGCGTCCTATGTAGCAAGCAATGCGGCTGCCGGCGGCGATTTGCCTAGCTAGGTGAGCTGCTGCGTGAGGCTGCTTAGTCCGCTGCTGATGCCTCATTCACCCTGCCGTGTCTCCTCACGCCCTCGCCGAGCAGGACGACATGGGCAAGAAGCTGGGCCTGCTGGGAGACGCGCAGAACGACATGGGCAAAAAGCTGGGCCTGCTGGGAGACGCGCTCGAGTCTGAGAAGGGCGTGCGGGTGAGCACATGATGCATGCAGTGCAGGGCGGTAGTAGCAGGTGCAGGTGCATCATGCAGCATGCGTGCATGCATGCATGCATGCCCCCCCCCCCCAACGTGTGTTGCAACGTCTGTTCTACGTCTACCTCGTCATTAATTTAAATGCATGGAACCCCCCTGTGTACCGTGTGTCACGCGTGAGACTCACCCGCGCGCACGTGCCGGACCGGCCGCCTCCGCTGCACGCAGGAGACCAACGACAAGGGCCTGTCTGACGGTTTGGGCCAGGCCATGAAGGAGCTGGCTCAGACCAAGGCTGACTCCAAGGCTGACACCGTGAGTGCGTGGTGCTTGCACATGAGTTCTCAGCCGCAGGCAATTGCATCGCATGCGTGGCTGCCTTTGCGTCCTTGCGTCCTTGCTCCCGCCCACATGCTACCACCTACCGCCTCGATCGCCACTGCCAGCAGCCGCCGCCGCCGCCGCCGCGCACCTCATGAGCGCTCTCGCACCCGATCAGCCGTGGCCGCGCACGCAGTCCGCAGGCAGGCATCCCCTACTGAGCGCCCACCCGCCACCCGCCACTACCCTTGCTCGCACCCTGCCTCCCATCTGCGCCCACCCCACCCCACTGCGCTCCGCTCCCCGCCCCTCCCCTCCCCACATGTGCAGGCCGCCCTGGACGGCAAGCTGGTGGCTGCGCTGGCCGCCGCCAAGAGCGAGCTGGCCAAGTCCATTTCCGACGCCGTGGCCGCCGGCAAGGGCTCCGACGAGGAGCTGTCCAAGTCCATCACCAACCTGGGCGCGCTCATCTCCGCCGCCGTCAAGGACGGCAAGACCAGTGACGATGAGCTCAAGGCCATGCAGGCGAACCTGGGCGCGCTCATCAGCAGCACCATCGCCGCCGGCAAGCTGACTCAGCAGGACCTGGACAAGGCCAAGGTCGATGTGGGCCAGTCGCTCAAGGACCTGGGCGACAAGGCCACCGGCCTGGCCGCCGCGCTGGCCGCCGCCCAGAACGCGCTGGACAAGAAGATCGAGGACAATGCCACCAAGGCCAAGGCCGACAGCGTGAGTGTCGTGTCTATAGGGGTTTGGGTATACCGGTATAGGTGTCCAAGCAACGGGCGGGCGGCGGGAGATATGAGCGCTCAGCAGCAGGGGGCGGAGGCAGGGGCCAGGCTAGCCAAGCCGCCGGCGGGAGCGAGGGAGGGGGTCTGGTTCTTGGGCAGGCGCGTCCTATGTAGCAAGCTATGCGGCTGCCGGCGGCGATTTGCCTAGCTAGGTGAGCTGCTGCGTGAGGCTGCTTAGTCCGCTGCTGATGCCTCATTCACCCTGCCGTGTCTCCTCACGCCCTCGCCGAGCAGGACGACATGGGCAAGAAGCTGGGCCTGCTGGGAGACGCGCTCGAGTCTGAGAAGGGCGTGCGGGTGAGCACATGATGCATGCATTGCAGGGCGGTAGTAGCAGGTGCAGGTGCATCATGCAGCATGCATGCATGCATGCATGCATGCGTGGTCCCCCCTGTGTACCGTGTGTCACGCGTGAGACTCACCCGCGCGCACGTGCCGGACCGGCTGCCTCCGCTGCACGCAGGAGACCAACGACAAGGGCCTGTCTGACGGTTTGGGCCAGGCCATGAAGGAGCTGGCTCAGACCAAGGCTGACTCCAAGGCTGACACCGTGAGTGCGTGGTGCTTGCACATGAATTCTCAGCCGCAGGCAATTGCATCGCATGCGTGGCTGCATTTGCGTCCTTGCGTCCTTGCTCCCGCCCGCATGCTACCACCTACCGCCTCGATCGCCACTGCCAGCAGCCGCCGCCGCCGCCGCCGCCACGCACCTGATGAGCGCTCTCGCACCCGATCAGCCGTGGCCGCGCACGCAGTCCGCAGGCATGCATCCCCTACTGAGCGGCCACCTGCCACCCGCCACTACCCTTGCTCGCACCCTGCCTCCCATCTGCGCCCACCCCACCCCACTGCGCTCCGCTCCCCGCCCCTCCCCTCCCCACATGTGCAGGCCGCCCTGGACGGCAAGCTGGTGGCTGCGCTGGCCGCCGCCAAGAGCGAGCTGGCCAAGTCCATTTCCGACGCCGTGGCCGCCGGCAAGGGCTCCGACGAGGAGCTGTCCAAGTCCATCACCAACCTGGGCGCGCTCATCTCCGCCGCCGTCAAGGACGGCAAGACCAGTGACGATGAGCTCAAGGCCATGCAGGCGAACCTGGGCGCGCTCATCAGCAGCACCATCGCCGCCGGCAAGCTGACTCAGCAGGACCTGGACAAGGCCAAGGTCGATGTGGGCCAGTCGCTCAAGGACCTGGGCGACAAGGCCACCGGCCTGGCCGCCGCGCTGGCCGCCGCCCAGAACGCGCTGGACAAGAAGATCGAGGACAATGCCACCAAGGCCAAGGCCGACAGCGTGAGTGTCGTGTCTATAGGGGTTTGGGTATACCGGTATAGGTGTCCAAGCAACGGGCGGGCGGCGGGAGATAAGAGCGCTCAGCAGCAGGGGGCGGACGGAGGGGCCAGGCTAGCCAAGCCGCCGGCGGGAGCGAGGGAGGGGGTCTGGTTCTTAGACAGGCGCGTCCTATGTAGCAAGCAATGCGGCTGCCGGCGGCAAATCGCCTAGCTAGATGAGGTACTGCTTGAGGCTGTGAAGTCCGGTGCTGATGCCTCATTCACCCTGCCGTGTCTCCTCATGCCCTCGCCGCGCAGGACGACATGGGCAAGAAGCTGGGCCTGCTGGGAGACGCGCAGAACGACATGGGCAAGAAGCTGGGCCTGCTGGGAGACGCGCTCGAGTCTGAGAAGGGCCTGCGGGTGAGCACATGATGCATGCAGTGCAGGGCGGTAGTTGCAGGTGCAGGTGCATCATGCAGCATGCATGCATGCATGCCCCCCGCCCCTGTGTACCGTGTGTCACGCGTGAGACTCACCTGCGCGCACGTGCCGGACCGGCCGCCTCCGCTGCACGCAGGAGACCAACGACAAGGGCCTGTCTGACGGTTTGGGCCAGGCCATGAAGGAGCTGGCTCAGACCAAGGCTGACTCCAAGGCTGACACCGTGAGTGCGTGGTGCTTGCACATGAATTCTCAGCCGCAGGCAATTGCATCGCATGCGTGGCTGCCTTTGCGTCCTTGCGTCCTTGCTCCCGCCCGCATGCTACCACCTACCGCCTCGATCGCCACTGCCAGCAGCCGCCGCCGCCGCCGCGCACCTGATGAGCGCTCTCGCACCCGATCAGCCGTGGCCGCGCACGCAGTCCGCAGGCATGCATCCCCTACTGAGCGGCCACCTGCCACCCGCCACTACCCTTGCTCGCACCCTGCCTCCCATCTGCGCCCACCCCACCCCACTGCGCTCCGCTCCCCGCCCCTCCCCTCCCCACATGTGCAGGCCGCCCTGGACGGCAAGCTGGTGGCTGCGCTGGCCGCCGCCAAGAGCGAGCTGGCCAAGTCCATTTCCGACGCCGTGGCCGCCGGCAAGGGCTCCGACGAGGAGCTGTCCAAGTCCATCACCAACCTGGGCGCGCTCATCTCCGCCGCCGTCAAGGACGGCAAGACCAGTGACGATGAGCTCAAGGCCATGCAGGCGAACCTGGGCGCGCTCATCAGCAGCACCATCGCCGCCGGCAAGCTGACTCAGCAGGACCTGGACAAGGCCAAGGTCGATGTGGGCCAGTCGCTCAAGGACCTGGGCGACAAGGCCACCGGCCTGGCCGCCGCGCTGGCCGCCGCCCAGAACGCGCTGGACAAGAAGATCGAGGACAATGCCACCAAGGCCAAGGCCGACAGCGTGAGTGTCGTGTCTATAGGGGTTTGGGTATACCGGTATAGGTGTCCAAGCAACGGGCGGGCGGCGGGAGATATGAGCGCTCAGCAGCAGGGGGCGGAGGCAGGGGCCAGGCTAGCCAAGCCGCCGGCGGGAGCGAGGGAGGGGGTCTGGTTCTTGGGCAGGCGCGTCCTATGTAGCAAGCTATGCGGCTGCCGGCGGCGATTTGCCTAGCTAGGTGAGCTGCTGCGTGAGGCTGCTTAGTCCGCTGCTGATGCCTCATTCACCCTGCCGTGTCTCATCACGCCCTCGCCGAGCAGGACGACATGGGCAAGAAGCTGGGCCTGCTGGGAGACGCGCTCGAGTCTGAGAAGGGCGTGCGGGTGAGCACATGATGCATGCAGTGCAGGGCGGTAGTAGCAGGTGCAGGTGCATCATGCAGCATGCGTGCATGCATGCATGCATGCCCCCCCCAACGTGTGTTGCAACGTCTTTTCTACGTCTACCTCGTCATTAATTTAAATGCATGGAACCCCCCTGTGTACCGTGTGTCACGCGTGAGACTCACCCGCGCGCACGTGCCGGACCGGCCGCCTCCGCTGCACGCAGGAGACCAACGACAAGGGCCTGTCTGACGGTTTGGGCCAGGCCATGAAGGAGCTGGCTCAGACCAAGGCTGACTCCAAGGCTGACACCGTGAGTGCGTGGTGCTTGCACATGAGTTCTCAGCCGCAGGCAATTGCATCGCATGCGTGGCTGCCTTTGCGTCCTTGCGTCCTTGCTCCCGCCCACATGCTACCACCTACCGCCTCGATCGCCACTGCCAGCAGCCGCCGCCGCCGCCGCCGCCGCGCACCTCATGAGCGCTCTCGCACCCGACCAGCCGTGGCCGCGCACGCAGTCCGCAGGCAGGCATCCCCTACTGAGCGCCCACCCGCCACCCGCCACTACCCTTGCTCGCACCCTGCCTCCCATCTGCGCCCACCCCACCCCACTGCGCTCCGCTCCCCGCCCCTCCCCTCCCCACATGTGCAGGCCGCCCTGGACGGCAAGCTGGTGGCTGCGCTGGCCGCCGCCAAGAGCGAGCTGGCCAAGTCCATTTCCGACGCCGTGGCCGCCGGCAAGGGCTCCGACGAGGAGCTGTCCAAGTCCATCACCAACCTGGGCGCGCTCATCTCCGCCGCCGTCAAGGACGGCAAGACCAGTGACGATGAGCTCAAGGCCATGCAGGCGAACCTGGGCGCGCTCATCAGCAGCACCATCGCCGCCGGCAAGCTGACTCAGCAGGACCTGGACAAGGCCAAGGTCGATGTGGGCCAGTCGCTCAAGGACCTGGGCGACAAGGCCACCGGCCTGGCCGCCGCGCTGGCCGCCGCCCAGAACGCGCTGGACAAGAAGATCGAGGACAATGCCACCAAGGCCAAGGCCGACAGCGTGAGTGTCGTGTCTATAGGGGTTTGGGTATACCGGTATAGGTGTCCAAGCAACGGGCGGGCGGCGGGAGATATGAGCGCTCAGCAGCAGGGGGCGGAGGCAGGGGCCAGGCTAGCCAAGCCGCCGGCGGGAGCGAGGGAGGGGGTCTGGTTCTTGGGCAGGCGCGTCCTATGTAGCAAGCTATGCGGCTGCCGGCGGCGATTTGCCTAGCTAGGTGAGCTGCTGCGTGAGGCTGCTTAGTCCGCTGCTGATGCCTCATTCACCCTGCCGTGTCTCATCACGCCCTCGCCGAGCAGGACGACATGGGCAAGAAGCTGGGCCTGCTGGGAGACGCGCTCGAGTCTGAGAAGGGCGTGCGGGTGAGCACATGATGCATGCAGTGCAGGGCGGTAGTAGCAGGTGCAGGTGCATCATGCAGCATGCGTGCATGCATGCATGCATGCCCCCCCCAACGTGTGTTGCAACGTCTGTTCTACGTCTACCTCGTCATTAATTTAAATGCATGGAACCCCCCTGTGTACCGTGTGTCACGCGTGAGACTCACCCGCGCGCACGTGCCGGACCGGCCGCCTCCGCTGCACGCAGGAGACCAACGACAAGGGCCTGTCTGACGGTTTGGGCCAGGCCATGAAGGAGCTGGCTCAGACCAAGGCTGACTCCAAGGCCGACACCGTGAGTGCGTGGTGCTTGCACATGAGTTCTCAGCCGCAGGCAATTGCATCGCATGCGTGGCTGCCTTTGCGTCCTTGCGTCCTTGCTCCCGCCCACATGCTACCACCTACCGCCTCGATCGCCACTGCCAGCAGCCGCCGCCGCCGCCGCCGCCGCGCACCTCATGAGCGCTCTCGCACCCGACCAGCCGTGGCCGCGCACGCAGTCCGCAGGCAGGCATCCCCTACTGAGCGCCCACCCGCCACCCGCCACTACCCTTGCTCGCACCCTGCCTCCCATCTGCGCCCACCCCACCCCACTGCGCTCCGCTCCCCGCCCCTCCCCTCCCCACATGTGCAGGCCGCCCTGGACGGCAAGCTGGTGGCTGCGCTGGCCGCCGCCAAGAGCGAGCTGGCCAAGTCCATTTCCGACGCCGTGGCCGCCGGCAAGGGCTCCGACGAGGAGCTGTCCAAGTCCATCACCAACCTGGGCGCGCTCATCTCCGCCGCCGTCAAGGACGGCAAGACCAGTGACGATGAGCTCAAGGCCATGCAGGCGAACCTGGGCGCGCTCATCAGCAGCACCATCGCCGCCGGCAAGCTGACTCAGCAGGACCTGGACAAGGCCAAGGTCGATGTGGGCCAGTCGCTCAAGGACCTGGGCGACAAGGCCACCGGCCTGGCCGCCGCGCTGGCCGCCGCCCAGAACGCGCTGGACAAGAAGATCGAGGACAATGCCACCAAGGCCAAGGCCGACAGCGTGAGTGTCGTGTCTATAGGGGTTTGGGTATACCGGTATAGGTGTCCAAGCAACGGGCGGGCGGCGGGAGATATGAGCGCTCAGCAGCAGGGGGCGGACGGAGGGGCCAGGCTAGCCAAGCCGCCGGCGGGAGCGAGGGAGGGGGTCTGGTTCTTGGGCAGGCGCGTCCTATGTAGCAAGCTATGCGGCTGCCGGCGGCGATTTGCCTAGCTAGGTGAGCTGCTGCGTGAGGCTGCTTAGTCCGCTGCTGATGCCTCATTCACCCTGCCGTGTCTCATCACGCCCTCGCCGAGCAGGACGACATGGGCAAGAAGCTGGGCCTGCTGGGAGACGCGCTCGAGTCTGAGAAGGGCGTGCGGGTGAGCACATGATGCATGCAGTGCAGGGCGGTAGTAGCAGGTGCAGGTGCATCATGCAGCATGCGTGCATGCATGCATGCATGCCCCCCCCAACGTGTGTTGCAACGTCTGTTCTACGTCTACCTCGTCATTAATTTAAATGCATGGAACCCCCCTGTGTACCGTGTGTCACGCGTGAGACTCACCCGCGCGCACGTGCCGGACCGGCCGCCTCCGCTGCACGCAGGAGACCAACGACAAGGGCCTGTCTGACGGTTTGGGCCAGGCCATGAAGGAGCTGGCTCAGACCAAGGCTGACTCCAAGGCCGACACCGTGAGTGCGTGGTGCTTGCACATGAGTTCTCAGCCGCAGGCAATTGCATCGCATGCGTGGCTGCCTTTGCGTCCTTGCGTCCTTGCTCCCGCCCACATGCTACCACCTACCGCCTCGATCGCCACTGCCAGCAGCCGCCGCCGCCGCCGCCGCCGCGCACCTCATGAGCGCTCTCGCACCCGACCAGCCGTGGCCGCGCACGCAGTCCGCAGGCAGGCATCCCCTACTGAGCGCCCACCCGCCACCCGCCACTACCCTTGCTCGCACCCTGCCTCCCATCTGCGCCCACCCCACCCCACTGCGCTCCGCTCCCCGCCCCTCCCCTCCCCACATGTGCAGGCCGCCCTGGACGGCAAGCTGGTGGCTGCGCTGGCCGCCGCCAAGAGCGAGCTGGCCAAGTCCATTTCCGACGCCGTGGCCGCCGGCAAGGGCTCCGACGAGGAGCTGTCCAAGTCCATCACCAACCTGGGCGCGCTCATCTCCGCCGCCGTCAAGGACGGCAAGACCAGTGACGATGAGCTCAAGGCCATGCAGGCGAACCTGGGCGCGCTCATCAGCAGCACCATCGCCGCCGGCAAGCTGACTCAGCAGGACCTGGACAAGGCCAAGGTCGATGTGGGCCAGTCGCTCAAGGACCTGGGCGACAAGGCCACCGGCCTGGCCGCCGCGCTGGCCGCCGCCCAGAACGCGCTGGACAAGAAGATCGAGGACAATGCCACCAAGGCCAAGGCCGACAGCGTGAGTGTCGTGTCTATAGGGGTTTGGGTATACCGGTATAGGTGTCCAAGCAACGGGCGGGCGGCGGGAGATATGAGCGCTCAGCAGCAGGGGGCGGAGGCAGGGGCCAGGCTAGCCAAGCCGCCGGCGGGAGCGAGGGAGGGGGTCTGGTTCTTGGGCAGGCGCGTCCTATGTAGCAAGCTATGCGGCTGCCGGCGGCGATTTGCCTAGCTAGGTGAGCTGCTGCGTGAGGCTGCTTAGTCCGCTGCTGATGCCTCATTCACCCTGCCGTGTCTCATCACGCCCTCGCCGAGCAGGACGACATGGGCAAGAAGCTGGGCCTGCTGGGAGACGCGCTCGAGTCTGAGAAGGGCGTGCGGGTGAGCACATGATGCATGCAGTGCAGGGCGGTAGTAGCAGGTGCAGGTGCATCATGCAGCATGCGTGCATGCGTGCATGCATGGCCCCCCCTGTGTACCTTGCGTCACGCGTGAGACTCACCTGCGCGCACGTGCCGGACCGGCCGCCTCCGCCGCACGCAGGAGACCAACGACAAGGGCCTGTCTGACGGTTTGGGCCAGGCCATGAAGGAGCTGGCTCAGACCAAGGCTGACTCCAAGGCTGACACCGTGAGTGCGTGGTGCTTGCACATGAGTTCTCAGCCGCAGGCAATTGCATCGCATGCGTGGCTGCCTTTGCGTCCTTGCGTCCTTGCTCCCGCCCACATGCTACCACCTACCGCCTCGATCGCCACTGCCAGCAGCCGCCGCCGCCGCCGCGCACCTCATGAGCGCTCTCGCACCCGACCAGCCGTGGCCGCGCACGCAGTCCGCAGGCAGGCATCCCCTACTGAGCGCCCACCCGCCACCCGCCACTACCCTTGCTCGCACCCTGCCTCCCATCTGCGCCCACCCCACCCCACTGCGCTCCGCTCCCCGCCCCTCCCCTCCCCACATGTGCAGGCCGCCCTGGACGGCAAGCTGGTGGCTGCGCTGGCCGCCGCCAAGAGCGAGCTGGCCAAGTCCATTTCCGACGCCGTGGCCGCCGGCAAGGGCTCCGACGAGGAGCTGTCCAAGTCCATCACCAACCTGGGCGCGCTCATCTCCGCCGCCGTCAAGGACGGCAAGACCAGTGACGATGAGCTCAAGGCCATGCAGGCGAACCTGGGCGCGCTCATCAGCAGCACCATCGCCGCCGGCAAGCTGACTCAGCAGGACCTGGACAAGGCCAAGGTCGATGTGGGCCAGTCGCTCAAGGACCTGGGCGACAAGGCCACCGGCCTGGCCGCCGCGCTGGCCGCCGCCCAGAACGCGCTGGACAAGAAGATCGAGGACAATGCCACCAAGGCCAAGGCCGACAGCGTGAGTGTCGTGTCTATAGGGGTTTGGGTATACCGGTATAGGTGTCCAAGCAACGGGCGGGCGGCGGGAGATATGAGCGCTCAGCAGCAGGGGGCGGAGGCAGGGGCCAGGCTAGCCAAGCCGCCGGCGGGAGCGAGGGAGGGGGTCTGGTTCTTAGGCAGGCGCGTCCTATGCAGCAAGCTATGCGGCTGCCGGCGGCAATTCGCCTAGCTAGGTGAGCTGCTGCGTGAGGCTGCGAAGTCCGCTGCTGATGCCTCATTCACCCTGCCGTGTCTCCTCATGCCCTCGCCGAGCAGGACGACATGGGCAAGAAGCTGGGCCTGCTGGGAGACGCGCTCGAGTCTGAGAAGGGCGTGCGGGTGAGCACATGATGCATGCAGTGCAGGGCTGTAGTAGCAGGTGCAGGTGCATCATGCAGCATGCGTGCATGCATGCATGCATGGCCCCCCCTGTGTACCGTGAAAATGTCACGCGTGAGACTCACCCGCGCGCACGTGCCGGACCGGCCGCCTCCGCTGCACGCAGGAGACCAACGACAAGGGCCTTTCTGACGGTTTGGGCCAGGCCATGAAGGAGCTGGCTCAGACCAAGGCTGACTCCAAGGCTGACACCGTGAGTGCGTGGTGCTTGCACATGAGTTCTCAGCCGCAGGCAATTGCATCGCATGCGTGGCTGCCTTTGCGTCCTTGCGTCCTTGCTCCCGCCCACATGCTACCACCTACCACCTTTATCGCCACTGCCAGCCGCCGCCTCCGCCACGCACCTGATGAGCGCTCTCGCACCCGACCAGCCGTGGCCGCGCACGCAGTCCGCAGGCATCCCCTACTGAGCGCCCACCTGCCACCCGCCACTACCATTGCTCGCACCCTGCCTCCCATCTGCGCCCACCCCACCCAACTGCGCTCCGCTCCCCGCCCCTCCCCTCCCCACATGTACAGGCCGCCCTGGACGGCAAGCTGGTGGCTGCGCTGGCCGCCGCCAAGAGCGAGCTGGCCAAGTCCATTTCCGACGCCGTGGCCGCCGGCAAGGGCTCCGACGAGGAGCTGTCCAAGTCCATCACCAACCTGGGCGCGCTCATCTCCGCCGCCGTCAAGGACGGCAAGACCAGTGACGATGAGCTCAAGGCCATGCAGGCGAACCTGGGCGCGCTCATCAGCAGCACCATCGCCGCCGGCAAGCTGACTCAGCAGGACCTGGACAAGGCCAAGGTCGATGTGGGCCAGTCGCTCAAGGACCTGGGCGACAAGGCCACCGGCCTGGCCGCCGCGCTGGCCGCCGCCCAGAACGCGCTGGACAAGAAGATCGAGGACAATGCCACCAAGGCCAAGGCCGACAGCGTGAGTGTCGTGTCTATAGGGGTTTGGGTATACCGGTATAGGTGTCCAAGCAACGGGCGGGCGGCGGGAGATATGAGCGCTCAGCAGCAGGGGGCGGAGGCAGGGGCCAGACTAGCCAAGCCGCCGGCGGGAGCGAGGGAGGGGGTCTGGTTCTTAGACAGGCGCGTCTTATGTAGCAAGCAATGCGGCTGCCGGCGGCAAATCGCCTAGCTAGGTGAGGTACTGCCTGAGGCTGCGAAGTCCGGTGCTGATGCCACATTCACCCTTCCGTGTCTCATCACGCCCTCGCCGAGCAGGACGACATGGGCAAGAAGCTGGGCCTGCTGGGAGACGCGCTCGAGTCTGAGAAGGGCGTGCGGGTGAGCACATGATGCATGCAGTGCAGGGCGGTAGTTCTCCCTCATTTCCCCTTGCCCTGGCCTGGCAGTGCCGCCGAGCCTGGCTGCCTGCTGTCTGGCTTGGTCGTTTGGCAAATGATCCAAGTAAAGTTGCTTTCACCAGGTCTTTTTTTCACAATTGCAATCTCAAAACACACCGTCCAACAGGACTCTGCGGACAAGGGCCTGTCTGAGTTTATCAAGCAATCGGGCGAGGGTCTGGGCAAGCTCATCTCCGACAGCGTCAAGAATGCGCAGGATGACATGGGCAAGAAGCTGGGCGAGGAGCAGGGCAAGCGGGTGCGTGAGTGCGTGCGCGCATGCTTGCAGCAGGGGGCTTGCCGCCGATGATTGTCTTCCAAGGCTCCTCTCTGCTTGAGCCCAAACTACCGCATTCACTCCCTGCCTTCCATTATGAACCAGCTACCATAATATTATACAGCTCGCTCACCATGCACACCATGCACGTGCGCATATGCGTGCATGCACCCGCAGGAGGCCGCCGACAAGATTCTGTCTGACGCGCTGGGCAAGCACACCGAGGACGTTGGCAAGGCCATGTCCGACGAGAAGGCTGCTCGGGTGAGCCGCCATAACTAGCGATCGAGCTAGCAATCAAGTGCTATGTGCTTTGCAGCTGTGCGGCTGTGGCTCCACAGTACTATAATACTGCTACACACTGCTACCCCGGACACACAGGAGGCCGGCGACAAGCAGAACGCCGCCGACAACGCCGCGGAAAAGAACGCCCGGGTACGTGCCAGGCTTGCTGGCTGGTTGGCTTGCCTGCCTGCTTGCTTCAATAAGACGACGTGACGCACCGCCCAATGTTCTCAGCAGTCTTGGTGAGCATGTCGAACGTTTATTGGCCCTTTTTGCGTGCAGGGTGCCTTGGAGGTGAACCTTGGCCAGCTCATTTCCAGCACCAAGCAAGAGGCGGCTGACGCAGCTAAGAAGAACGCGGACGACATTGCTGCCAACAAGGCGGCGGCGGACGGCAAGTTTGACGGCCTGGGCAAGGACATTGCCGCCGCCAACGCCGCAAACAAGAAGAACGCGGATGACCTGTCCGCCGCTAAGGATGGCCTGGGCCAGAAGATCAACGACGTGGCCGCCGCCGCCTTTAAGCGCGCCGATGAGGACGCCGCCGCCAACAAGGCCGCTCGGGTGAGTCGGATTGAGTGCTTTAATGTTGAGTCCCGATCTTTCTCTCCCTTCCGCAAAATGTATCACACCTGGCATGTGGCATGTACGCCAACACGCCTGCACTTGCAGGAGGCGATGAAGGCCGGCCTGGACAAGGACATCTCAAGCGCGGCGCAGGCCGCATCTGCCGCCGACCAGCGTGCCGCCGCCGCCGCCGCTGCTGTGGACGATGCCAAGAAGTCCGCGGATGCAAGCATCAACGTCGCCAAGGACGCCTTGGGCAAGCAGATTAGCGACAGCGCCAAGGGCGCGGCGGATGCACTGGCAGCGTCGGAGGGCAAGCTGGGATCCAAGATCGACGGCGTGGCGGCAGCCGCGCAGGCTGCCCGCGATTCGCTCAAGTCAGATATGGACAAGGGCTTTCTGGCTGCCGCCTCCGACTCCGCGGCCGCTGCCGGTCTTGCCAAGGATGCTCGCGCCAAGGCAGACGCCGTTTCGGGCGACCTGGATGCAACCAAGAAGAGTGTGGCCGACCAGATCAGCATGACGGCCAAGGGCGCTATGGCAGACAACGTGAGTGCGCACGGCGGAGCGCTTGCTGCATGCTTACCTAACTACGCTGCGTCTGTGCCTGGTGGGGCTTCCTTGCATACGCTCCGCCGGTTGTGCGTGCACATGTGGTTCCTCCCGCTGGGCGCATGCGTGCATGGCTGCGTGCCACTCACATCCTTGTTTGATGTTCTACTCTCTATGTGTGTGGAATACAGGATGCCCTGAAGTCTGAGCTAATCGGGGAGCTTTCGAGGGCAAAGGGCGCCCTTTCAGCGGCAATCAGTGACTCGGCCGCTGCCGTTGCCAAGGGTGCATCCGACGCCCAGGTAAACAACTCTACCATCGAGACTCAACAAGCATCTGGAGTGCAAGCTCTCCAACGGTGCGAGCGTGGCCTTACTATGCAAACTCCTCTCGCCCTTTCATTACCGCAGGCGGCCATGAAGGCCGGCATTGATTCACAGATTGCCCTTGTGGACGCCAAGGCAGCCACTGCCGCTGACACGGTTGACAAGAAATACGCTGCCGCCGTGGAAGCCGCCGCCAAGAAGGCGGCCGCCGACCTGGCCGCGTCTGACGCAAGCAATGACGCCAAGATCAAGGGCGTCGCCGCCGCCGATGAGGCAGCGCGCGGTGCGCTTAAGTCCGACATTGACAGCCGCCTCACCGCCGCAGCCCTGGCTGCCAAGGATGCTGGTGCCAAGGCTGACGGTGCCGCGTCAGCTGCCGCGGCAGCCAGCTCAAAGGCTGACGCCGCCACCGCTGCCTCCGTCAATGCTGGCTCGAAGGCTGACGCCGCAACCACCGCAGCTATCAATGCCGGCTTGAAAGCGGATGCCGCCGCCGCCGCTGCGGCCACTGCGGGCTCGAAGGCTGACGCTGCTAACGCCGCCACGGCAACAGTTGGCTCGAAGGTGGATGCCACGGCGGCCACGGCAAATGCAGCTGCAAACTCCGCCACCACCGCCATCTCCACGGCCAACACTGCAGCGCAGACCGCAAGCAAGGCCGCTAGCGACGCCACTGCTGCCCTGAACGCCGCAAACGCTGCCCAAGCGAAGGCGGACGCTGCGGCTGCTGGTGCAAATACCGCAGCCAACACCGCAGGTGAGGACACGGAAGTGCGGGTTTCACAGGACAGAATGGGAGCAGGATATCAGGTGCCGGGTGCAGCTTTGCAGGTTGGGACAAAAACTCTTTTACGGTATTTTAAGCGTATGCCATTTGCACTCGTGTGACTCGCTTGCGCACCCACGGTCACATGATCTGGTCCAATATTCTTAAGTCATATGCGTCCTTGCATATTTTGTCACGCAGATACTGCCAAGACCACCGCTGATGCCGCCTACAAAGCAGCCACTGGCAAGGTGCGCTGAAGCC
The DNA here is from genome assembly GCA_016834595.1 of Chlamydomonas schloesseri. Lineage (NCBI taxonomy): Eukaryota > Viridiplantae > Chlorophyta > Chlorophyceae > Chlamydomonadales > Chlamydomonadaceae > Chlamydomonas > Chlamydomonas schloesseri. The sequence continues at coordinate 879,455 of JAEHOD010000021.1, read as the reverse complement.
TTACGTGCCGAGCCACTGTGCAGCCAGCCCAGCTTGACGTGCTGGCTTACTCGATGCCTGGCTTGCCTGCATGCTGACTCCTACCCTTCTCGGCCCTCGTTCTCCCTTATACACAGACCGTGCGCCGCTTCCTGCGCCGCCAGTAAACCGGGCCCCATCTTCGCTTCAATTCATGGAGGTCCTGACCTCCAGTGATGCCAGGCCAGAGGAGCCCCTGAACCCAATCAAGCTGCCACTAGATAGCTACAGCGGTGCCAACAGGAAGTCCACAATGGGACGTGTATGAGGTACGGTTGTGTTGAGCTATACAGCATTTGTCTGTACATACCGCATAGATCGCCCCTCTGCAAAGCGACACCTTTCCACGCTCACATGTATCCTGTATGAGCGGGGGTTGACATAGCAACGTACATAGATCGCAAACATGCACCGACATATCATTCACGACAACCTCCATCTGCTTCGCATGACAATTTTGTGGTTTTGGATGAACGTGCCGGCGACGTAGGATCAGCACATAGCATGCCCTGGAGCGTGCGGTGTACATAACATTGAACAGCAGGATGACATGTACGGAATGGTCACAAGTTGTGGGACGTCATTGGCTGCTTTTATTGCTTACCCCGCTCGCACTTACGTTCACGCAACCGCCGTTGCGCACTGCGGCCTATGGACCAGAGTGTCTCGGTGGGTTGAGTAGGTCTTGCGACTACTAATTACTGGTTAAATGGGGGTTTGACGGCATGCGTGTTGTGCTGATCAACATTCGCGTGCGAGGCTTCTCCCCTCTGTTCTTTCGCACCGCACCCTATGCTGCATATCTTCAGACCACTCATACAACTCCCGTGACGTGTGTGGGCGTCAGTAGTACATCGCCAACAGTGTGGTTTGCCCCCAATGTGCGGTGGGCAGACTCCCTGTGCGTTGAGCAGTGAGCTTGTTTTACTTGACAGATTAAACAGATGTTGGCCAGCAGGAAGGTATGCTGTCGTGTCCCCCTCGGACGCATAGCAGTACTCGTCTACTGGGTCATGTTGCACACGTGGAGGGCACTGTAATGATTATAGGCTGGCTCAAAGCTTGCTACTCTTGCAGAGCTCATATCTTAGAAGGGGGCCCATGGTGGGCATCGTAGGTAGGTTGGACTCCAGATTAGCCTGGGAATGTCTACGCTCAAAATTTGTCCCCTCAGCCCCAAACAATCGTAGAAATGGGGATGCCAGGAGGCGCGTCAGCGTAGATGGGCTGTGCCAACCGCTAGGCCTCCCATACGGGAAAAAATGGGATGAGCCCACATCAGTGACACCACGTGCACTACCGGGAAGGTTTGACAAGTGTTCCCCTGTGTCAGGGAAAAGGGGCTGAGCCCCTCCACAGTCTGAGGCCGAACTACCTCATCGCCCGGACATAGCCGGGGTCGGTTTGAACAGGCACCAAGCCAAACCTAGGTGCCCAACAGTCGCGGCACCACAGCAGGAGCCAGCCAACACGCAGTGCAGGAGTCAACAGCAGCTGAGCAGCCGCGCTACTTGCCGTACCACTGCTGCCTACAACACCACAGGCCTTGCTCGCCCCACTGCGGACCGCTACCTAGACACCAGTCAGCTCCTCAGCCCGCGCGCTTGCGCCGCTTTTTGGGCGGTGCCGCGCTCTCCACCTCCATGTAGCCTTGCCCGACCCCTCCGGTCCACTCATTAAAGACATGCACTCATGCGTGCCATCGCTGCCAGGCCCTGGGCCGCCGCCGCCGCTGCCGCCGCTGCCTCCTCCACCGCCACCATGGCGCAGGGCAGAAGGCCTTGGCCCTTGGGTTACCCAGCAGCATGTGTGACGCATGTTTGTAGCTGAGTTGGCGTCACGGCCCTGTTGGTGCAGCCATGTGCATGCCCGCAATGTGGTTAGTCACGTCCCAGAACGGAATCAGTACCCCACCATTTACCCACAGTCCCACACAGCCCCACCGTGTTGGCGCACTTGGACATCGCGGGCCCGTGAGCCACTAGATGGAATCACCGCCTGTAGACAGCGCAGCGCAGAAAGGAGCAGACGCTGTCCCCACTTCGCACACACCTGCAAACATCAACTTAATTGAACATTGGGCAAAAGTTGTGCAGGAGAACGCGATTTATCCGGCTGGTCAAGTACTCGTCCACGTACACCACGTGCGTACACCACCACATGCGCATACTTGTCCACCAGCAGGCGTCTACAAATAAGGAGGAGCTGCGGGCAATGTCGTGGGGAAATGTTCTACGCATATTTCTAAGACAAGAGCATTCAGTGCTGGATGTAAGTGCGATGTCTCCGTTATTTAAATGCACTAAATGCGAGTGGCTTAGTTGCTATTGTGCTGTCCCTCCGTGTACCCTGAGGGGACTCAAGGAACTGGAATAGTGGAATCCGACAGCATCTGTCCACCCTGAAGTAAGCATCACGGTTAAATGTATGCATGTAATGGAAACTTATGATAACCCCTGCGCCCAGCCATAAGTGCAAATTTGAAAGCGAGGCACCATACTGTATGTTGCACGGATGTTGCTGTGGTGGATACAAATTATAGCCTTGACTTCAGCAGGGTGTGACCCCACGGTGTGACCCCCTGCACCCACCCACCCCTTAGCGGGGGCGGGGGAGGAGAATCCTCCCGCCTGCTCCCCCGCCCCTCCCGTCAGATTCGCCTGCAGTCCTGACGATCATTTGGTATTAGGGTGGTGTGGGCGGGGTTACAGGGGGAAGGGCGTCCCTCCCTCCGTAGGCGTGAATTGAGGCGGGATCAGGGCTCGTACCGTAATGCTATGCGTGATTCGTGATACCAGGACCGTGAAAATCACGAAATGGGTGCGTGGTGGAAACCAGACCGTCTTCTGACAATGCCCTTTCATGCATTCTGGTGTGCATGTGCACACGCTCCCACCCGGGCATGTTGGACCAGCTGGTCATGAAACCACACTAACCAGCCTTTGCCTAGTTTACTTAATGATACAGAGACACAACTATGCTTATATGATGCCGAGTGGTCGCCGTTTTGCGTTATGGCAAGGGAGGGGCATGAGAGGCACCGACCCATTGCTCGAAATTTGGGCACACTGTGAAATCCCGACCGTTATAAGCCCCCGTGCTTTCAAGAATCCTGGTGCGCCCGGTGAATTTCAACCCCCCTAAAATGACATTCCACTAATATTGGTGTCACGGATCACGCGTAGCAGTAGCAGTATGGTATCTTGTTTTGGGGGAAATGTCTGGCTGGTCCCTTACGGCAGAACTCTGATGTCCTTGTAATGTCCGGAAAACGTTTTCCTGGGGGCAAGCCCATCTGAACCTTCCGGCTGAAGGCTAATGTTCAGGAATTGGCCAAAGTTTTGTTTCTGAAACATTTAAGATACGAGGCCTCGGTGGGAGGGGTCAGCACCCAAAGACAAGGGGCAGAGTTTTTAGATAGGGGCGTGTCTTTCGCAGAGCGGCGGACCACCGAGCTGCACGATGGTGTTGAGCAACACCGGTTAGAAAACAAACATACCACAAGCAATCACACACGCACACACAACCACACCACACACTGTCCGGGGGAGGGCAATTCATAAAGGGGGATAATGCCCGACGGTCCGAAGACTTGAGGCCGCTTGCGCTCAAGCTTACCGGCCGTAGGCAAGCAGCAACCAGGCTGCTGCTTCACACTTGGTCTGCCCGGTTTGGATACTCAGTCCACACCCCGGGCAGCAACCACCCCCCCGGACCAGCGACCAACAACAACCAACAAAACAACAAGCATACTTCTCGCACCAAAAACGAGTCCAAGGCCACACGGCCGACCCTTCACACCACCCAGTCAACAGCCAGCAAGGAAAAGAGGGGCGGGTGGGCGGGGAAACAGAAGAGAGCGCCAGCGCGCGCACGCAGCCACCTAAACTGCTACGAGCTCAAGCTCAGAGGAGGAACAGCAAATAGGACCTCCGAGCTATATCAACAAACAAAAGCGAACGCCAGAGAAATTACAGCAGAGAAAAGGCTAGGACCGCAACACGAATAACGCGGAACGACACACGAACCCTGGCCCTGACCCCCTCTCAACAGGCGCCTCCCGCTCCCACACTTGCCCCTTCTTCAAAACTTATTTTACGCTGCGGCCAGTCGGCAAGCTCCTGGGTCCTTCGCCTAAAATGGCCCTTTGAGATAGGGGCGTGTCTTTCGCAGAGCGGCGGACCACCGAGCTGCACGATGGTGTTGAGCAACACCGGTTAGAAAACAAACATACCACAAGCAATCACACACGCACACACAACCACACCACACACTGTCCGGGGGAGGGCAATTCATAAAGGGGGATAATGCCCGACGGTCCGAAGACTTGAGGCCGCTTGCGCTCAAGCTTACCGGCCGTAGGCAAGCAGCAACCAGGCTGCTGCTTCACACTTGGTCTGCCCGGTTTGGATACTCAGTCCACACCCCGGGCAGCAACCACCCCCCTCACCCATTCCCTCCAATCGTCAGGAAACTACCAACTACAGCAAACTGCTCACGCACACACACACACACACACACACACACACACACACACACACACACACACACACACACACAAGCCACACTCCCCCAGCAGACGGGAAAAACCATGGCGGGGAGCATACGCCCGTCCACCATGCCGTCTGCTGGCGTAACCCCCCACCCCACATCCTGCGTACTGCATTGCTGCTCCTGTGCGCCGCCAGTCCTAGCAACTGTGTGCGTGCCCAACGAGCCGGGGAGCTCCAGTCCCAGCTGCGGCAGTAAGCACCGCCGCAGCTGCCAACGCGCGCGCCGTCAGCCCCCTTGGTCCGCCTTCCCCCTGGCCACGCGCCAGAGCTGCGGCAGTGAGCACCGCCGCAGCTACGTGGCCAGGCCCCCCCACAAATCCCGCATTCAAGAGGTTGCAGCCGTGCGCACCGCTGCCGCCAGCACTACGCCGCCCCAGCTGTTGCGACCCCCGCCCCGCCTGCTTGCTGTGCTGGTGGTCTGCGGCCGCGTCTTCCCATCGGGTCCTCCGTCAAGGGTCGGCAGTTGTTCACCCAGATGCTGAGCTGGGGGCGTTTGTCACCCGGGCGACTTCCTGCCGGGGGAGTTCGTCACCCAGACTCCACCTGGGGCGCCAGTCACCCAGTGCGGGGGAGTTCGTCACCCAGACTCCACCTGGGAGAGTTCGTCACCCAGACTCCACCTGGGAGAGTTCGTCACCCAGACTCCACCTGGGTCTGCGGCCGCAGAGTTCTGCCCTCGACCCTGCTACGCCATGACGGTCCGAGTTCCTGCCCCCTCTGCTTTCTTGATCAAGCCCTGAACTGCTCTGGGCTGGCTCGCGCTGGCTGCTGCTCGCACCGAGCTGCGATCTCCTGGCGCCGAGACCTGCGTGCACTACAAAATTTCGCGCCCAGTGGCCTCGACAGCTTACCGATCACACGTACATCCAAGCAAGACACAAAGAAACAGAAGAGAGCGCCAGCGCGCGCACGCAGCCACCTAAACTGCTACGAGCTCAAGCTCAGAGGAGGAACAGCAAATAGGACCTCCGAGCTATATCAACAAACAAAAGCGAACGCCAGAGAAATTCGCCAGAGAAAAGGCTAGGACCGCAACACGAATAACGCGGAACGACACACGAACCCTGGCCCTGACCCCCTCTCAACAGGCGCCTCCCGCTCCCACACTTGCCCCTTCTTCAAAACTTATTTTACGCTGCGGCCAGTCGGCAAGCTCCTGGGTCCTTCGCCTAAAATGGCCCTTTTCATATCGGATACCAATACCCAATCGGGTACTATAAAAATAATTTACCTGGCACGGGTATCAGAAAACGGGTAATAACACGGGTAATACGAACTATTATTTTATTCCTTACCCCCCTAGAAGTACCCGTGCCCTCTGCCAATAACTTCTGCATACCTAGAATACCATTTACGTTAGGAATGGCGCCAAAAGAGCCACTAAGCCGCTGGGCAAAGTTAAACCTTTGACCGCACTGTTTCCGGGGAAGGATGGCCCTGTTCGCTTTTGAGGCGCACGAGCAGGCAGGGCTGTGCTGGATGCAGAGGAGAACGGGTTGCATGTGCCTAAGGGGTCCTTTGTGGCCTTCGGGCAGGCCATGTCACGGTCAGCGTACCAGCTGGACACCTCAGCACCATCAGCACGCCATTAAAGGCCGAAGTAAAAGGCCCAGAAAGGCCAGATGCCGAGTTGCTTCTCGCTCCGCCCGAAATCTCCCTGCCTCCCTACTTCCCCGCAGCCATGCACGCTTGCACGCACGCACGGACAGGGCTGATCCAGCAAAGTGTCCCCCTGGGACTTTGCTAGCCCATAAACAACCGAGAGAACCAAAAGCCCAAACTGCCCGTAACGTAACGGCCGCCGGCCGGGGCCTGAGGGGCTTAGAATGGAACCGATTGATACCGAAGTCCGTTCTGGCCCGGCTGTGTTGTGAGCCCCATTATTCTTTGCTGCGCTCCCCCGGTAACGTGATCAATAAACTTTGGAGAGAGATAATAAGAGACGGACGAGAGGGACGTGCCCGGCAAGCAGGTTGCCTTAGACCTGTGTATAGCGCGGGTGCGCATTGTGTAAGGCGTGTGGGTGTTATCTTCCTGAGCCAACCCTGGCGGACGCAGACTGGCACATCATTGAGGGGCACATTGTCCAACTGGGAACCTCGAGGAAGTAACGGGCATGCTGTGCCCGTACTACCACATTACACCAAATTCGCCACAGGCGGCACAGACCGCAGCACAGGTGGCCGCCGAACCCACCCATCTAGACACCGCCCAACTAGACGGGCCGCAAGACACAGATAGAGGCACCACGCCCTCATCACACAGCGCCCGTACAACGACTTACTCGTACCGCTAACCTACCTCCCACAAAACCAAAGGACCCACGACAGATGACCTCGTGGAGTGGACGTATCAACACTCTCATATACCTGTTCAAATGGCGAGCGACCCCATCGCTAACACCACGTGCTGAGAACACCACTACCAGCCCCCTACCTAACCAGGCACAGGCACGCACCCTCCATATTGTCACCAGGGCTATTACCTTAAAGATGTTGAGCTTTATTTGACCATTTTGGCCGGTTTCTGAGCTTTACGGCTGGCCCTTAAAGCTCAGATTTTAGCTTTGTTACGCGTCCACGGAGGCGGGGGAAGCTTGGCCCCGGTGGGGTTGGGGGCCACAGAACCACCAGACGCCAGTGTTTTCAGCTGTTCCGGGGCCCAAACAGCTGCGTGTCAGCGTATGCGACGATTCCCTGACCACTTGATGCCCCACTGACCATCAGAAAGCCTATCCACAAGTGCCCGGGAGTCCGCCCAAGTCTGCCCCCTGAGCTAACTTCTGGGCATTTTAGCTTGCTAAAGCTCAGGCTGAGCTTTCCCCCCAAAACAAGATAAGAGCCCTGATTGTCACACACAATGTCAGGGGCCTCCTCTCACACGTACTGTCAACTGGGGCACCAGGTAACCTCAGCTTCACCCTATGCAACGTTGCCGAATGGGCAGCCGACGTAGTGGTCCTAACCGAGACAAAACTAAGTGGCAAACATGACTACCTTAAGAAGGCGTTTCTTACTGAGGGCTACCGCATCTACTGTAGCAGTGTAGCGCAATGCCCCGCACCAACGCGGAACGGGGCATTGCAGGCGTGGTTATCGCTGTCTCCACACGCTACAGCAGACTGGAGAGCTTGACCCATCACACACCGCCCCCATTTTGCACGCCCCCCGACAAAATGCACGTTCCCCCAACCCAAACCCGTCCCACCCCCCGCATACACGTTATGTGTGTGTGCTTGCGCAGCCAGTGGAAGTCATTAAACATGTGCACGGCAGCAGTCTTCGCAATCTTCGGGTACTTCGAGGAGAATAATGACATGGATAACTGTGCAGTCATTACAGTACTGGTATTCAACATATGTTTAGTTAGACGCGTAAGTGTTCATGCCGTGTGGTCGTTGGGAACGTGTCAGGCGGGTGGCTAGCTCGCAGCGACCCTGCCTGCACCGTCAGTTGGTGGCGGAGGACCGGAGCGGAAGGCAAAGCGTAGCGAAGCCGCAAAGCGGAGGGAATGGAGCCTCTAAGCTAAGTTCCAATGCGGAAGTCGTACAAGCTGTCGCTTGTTCGCTTCGCTCTGTGGTACGTCTCCGGCATTCTGCCTTCAACGTGAGAGCTTTAGTTCGGCCGACTTGGGCCGCTCTCACTCAAGCCCGGTGGAGTGATGGCTGATCGCGGTCGCGGTCGCGGCCGTGGTGGCGCCGGCCACGGTGGCCGGGGCGGCCGCGGCCCTGGCGATATCGAGGACGAGCTGGACGACAACGCCGCTGCCGCCGCAGCGGGCGGTGCGGGCGACGAAGACCCGCTCGATAAGCCTGACGACTCGCCGGCCACTCGGGCCCTGCACCGCGTCGTTGGTGACCTGCTCAAGCCGCCTAATGCGCAGCTCTCGTGCGCAGTAAAGTTGCTGGTGGAGGTGAAAAAGCTGGGGGAGTCGCACAAGGCTGACATCGGCCAGGTCCTCACCCTGATCCCCGCGCCGTCCAGCGCGGAACCCCCCCCCGGCCGCTGGCACTGGTACAGGTGTGATCGCTGCGGCTGGTGCTGCGGGCGCGGCCGGGGCTGGGGCGGGCGGGGCCGCTAGCAATCAGCCCTCGGAGGAGCAGCAGCGCGAATTCCAGAAGGCTTCCCGCCGCCTGGAGGCGCTCGTTGAGGCCCACACTCGCTCGCCCCACTGACCCCAAAGGCCTGCATGTTGAGGTCTACATCGTGGCCCAGCGGTTCGCGAAGCTCGCGCTCGCATTGCTGGACGTCGGCGACGACGCCACGCTCCGCAAATCCCTGCAGTCCTCGCTGGCTTTCTTCCAGGTGCTGGAGCGCTCAATACCGAAGCTCGGCACGCTGCCTCGCAACGGCATGTCCACCGTGACCACCATCGGCCTCACGGCACTGCCAAAGATCTATGAGCCGGTGGACGGCAAGGCTTTCGATGTCGGCCTCCACCAAGCGCGAGGAGTGGGAGGCCCAGGCGCACAAGGACCGCGAGCGCTCCCGCTTCGGCGGCAGTTCGGACAAGGATGACCGCTACCACAAGAGCAGCAGCACCTCCAAGGGCTCGGACTACAAGAAGGAGTATTACAAGAAGCCCTAGTCGGTTCACACATCGGCGCTTTCGGCCCAGAGGGCGCTCGCAGTGGCACGATCGGTGCTGTCGTTTCGTTCGGTCTTCTTGTAACACATCTCGGTGGTGTCGTTTCGTCTCTCGCGCCCCCGGGTCGGGCTTTGGGAACACGTTCCGTTGTGGCCCTCGCATGGCCGCGCGGTATCTCTTCGGGTCTGCTTGTAAGGCCCTCCTCCTGTCAGTCGGTTTCGGCCATCGTCCCTCCGGTCCGTCCAGCCCATTCCGGGTTGACTCAGTCAGCGAACTGCGACAGCTCTCGACTGTAGCTTGGAAGGCCACATCGAGTCAACCATGTTGCCGGTGACCGCTTAACACCCGCCTAAGCTTACGAAACATACTGGCTGTCAAGCAGCGTGAAATGTCATCCGTCTTGCTGCAATATTGACGAGCCGGACGGCCATTCTTTGCGCATCGAATCCTACTTGACGAGGCAGTTCTAGATACGCACATTACAATACAGAATACATTAGCGGCGACATTAGCATGTTTAGGCCGCGTTAGGGGATCCCGCGCCGTTGGGCGAGGACCCGACCAGCGCACGCACGGGGCGGCGCATGGCACCCCGCAATGCATTTTCTATAAAGTGTTTTGCAAAATCTACGTATAAAGAGAAGGAAGACATTCCGGTGCTGTGTTGATCCGCGGGGCCCTGAACGCAATGCACCATCGTTCGCATTGGCGACAGGGAAACGTCGTCTGTAAATCAGCTCTGTCAATAGGTACTACATGCGAGGCCCTAATTCACTTGGTGCGCGCTTGGAAATAGGTGGCAAGGACGCGACAAGCTCCATAGTGCGCTCCAAAAGCCTTTCGCAAGCGCGCACCAAGTATTTTGGGCCCTCTGATGAAGGTCCTACTATATGAGCTGCTTGAGCACCAACTTTGCGGGCGGCGTGTGGGCGCCCAGAAGCAATGCACCATCATTTGCCTTGGCGACAGGGAAATGTCGTCTGTAAAGCAGCTCAATCAATAGGTACTACATGCTAGGCCCTAAATTACTCGGTGCGCGCTTGGAAATAGGTGGCAAGGACGCGACAAGCTCCGTAGTGCGCTCCAAAAGCCTTTCGCAAGCGCGCACCAAGTATTTTGGGCCCTCTGATGAAGGTCCTACTGTATGAGCTGCTTGAGCGCCAACTTTGCGGGCGGCGTGTGGGCGCCCAGAAGCAATGCACCATCATTTGCCTTGGCGACAGGGAAACGTCGTCTGTAAAGCAGCTCAATCAATAGGTACTACATGCGAGGCCCTAAATTACTCGGTGCGCGCTTGGAAATAGGTGGCAAGGACGCGACAAGCTCCGCAGTGTGCTAGGAGGCGGAGGCGCCAGGGTGCAGCATGCGGCTGCATGGCGGCGTGGAGGCGAGCGGAGGCGTGGAGAGGTGCGCAGAGGCGCGAAGAGGCACGTGGAGGCGCAGAGAAGCGCTTGGAGGCGCGTGGAGACGCGGGGAGGCATGGGGAGGCGCGGGGAGACGTGTGGAGGCGTGAAGAGGCGCGGAGGCACGCGGAGGAGTGCACATAAGACAGCACAGCAAGCAAGAACAAGGGAGGTCAGGAGGTGGTCCCCGTGAAGCACGGGAAAAGCGGGCTGATCCCGCACCACATCCACTGTCTGAGGCCGAAGGTGTTCGATAATACCTCATCTCCCGGACATAGCCGGGGTCAATTTGTGCAGGCACTGCCAGCCGGGTGTGCAATCACTAATCCAGACGGTCAAGCCACAGCACGATTAAGCAGCCACACTACTCATGCTGCCTACATCACGTGCTCTCACTCGCCCGTGGGCCGCCAACTAAGACACCGGCCAGCAATATTAGCCCGCGTGCAGGCGCCGCTTTTTGGGTGGCTCCACGCTCTCCTCCTCCATGTGGCCTTGCCCGCCCCCTCCGCTCCGCACATGCACACACTTGCCGCCAGGCCCCGGGCCGCCGCCACCAGGCCCTGGGCCGCTGCCACTGGGGCCGCGGGCGCCGCCGCCAGGCCCTGGGCCTTGACCACTTGGGCCGGGGCCACCGCCGCCAGGCCCCATGCCACCACCACCACCACCAGGCCGCAGCGCCGCAGGGCGCTCATTGACCAGCAGCATCTCCATGAGTGCGTGCCGCATGTTCGTTGCCGAGTTGGCGTCGCGGCCCTTGAGGGGGCCGGGGCATTTCGCAAAGATAGGTTCATGTTTTAGGCGTTCATCAGGGATACTGCAATACTGCAAAAGCGAGAAAAATCCCTGTTGAACTCCCACCACCCCTCAGCTAAAAGAAAAACCTTCTTCCCAAGCCGGCGAAAACGCAGTAAGCCACCGCACAGGGGACAGGCCAAGCTGGAAAGCCCTCATAACCCGATCAAGCCAGGCACCGAGAAGCACACCCTCGCTCTCTACGCACATATGACACACTCTTACCCCACACACAACCAAGACACCCCGCTTGTATCAGCGGTTGCGAGCTGTGTTTAGTCCTTCTTGCGCGTACCCACACCCGAGCACAACACAGGCGCCTTGCCTGGCTCCGTCACATTAGCCTTCGTGCTGGCGCACTTTAATGCGTCCATGCTGCACCGCTAGCAGTAGGTGCCCAACCAGGGGGGGGGTTAGGAAACAAAGTGCCAGACCCCATGCCCCGAAACCCCCCGGGAGCCCCCTGGGGGGGACGACCGAGTCCCCCCCCCCCCCGGACGAAACCGTCTCAAAAAGGGGGTTATACCCCTCCATTTAATACCAAAGCGGTGCCAATCGACTCCTCTCAGCGTGCTCTATCAGCCATGCCATCTGCAGGCCTGTTCCACAACTTTGACATGAGCGGGATTCCATCCATTGAGATTCTTGGCCCAACGCCCGCCACGTAAACGGACCCGTATTCACTCTCAAATGCACTCCTTGTTGTATTAATGCTACGGTGATACTTGATTGGGTGTTACCAGACCGTTCTGGGTCTCAAGTCCCCCGCCAGTGTCATGCGCATTTGTCGATGTGTGTGACATGTGCCGACATGTCAACGTCCAGGCGTCGAGTTAGGCCTTCCTAGCGTGTAATCGTGTGAGGCGTTGCACCAAAAGCATATGTGCATCATATCTTGCTGCGTCTGGGCCCCGTAGGACTGAGTTAGGGCATGTTGGGGCTCCTCCCGAAATCCCTGAGGTCAGGCTCCCGAAACCCCACGGACCCCCGGGGGGGACGACCGACCGTCAACTTTGGGGGCCCAGAACTTCCTCACTAGACACCCCCTGAAAAACTAAAAGCACGCGCGTTATTATCTCGTTGAGCTCTATCGTTTTAGAGCATGGGATAAAAAGTTTTGTTTTCTACCCCCCCTGGCCCACTTCATTATTGATCAAACCCCATCCATGGATGGCTACCCCCCCTGGCCCAACAACCACTTCCCGCCATCCCTTCCGTGGCAGCCCTAAGCCTGCGAACTCGTGTAACCACCTCCAGAAGCCTGTGACAGCCTCTGCCTTCGCCATCTCTAGTAGGTTGGGATTGTCCTCTTGAACCGCGCTATTGGTGCCACCTTGCTGTTGTGGCGCTCTATGACCTGCCCTAAACCGTCTCCTGGCATGTTCCGCAGCTGACAGGGCAGCCAGCGCCACCCGTGCGCCACCACATCCCACACCACTTGCTGTACTCCCTCCGGCGGTTCTGCTAGCCACATCTGGCGGCGGGTGATAGATGTCTGGACCGCGCCTACAACCTGCTCCCTCACTGCTTGGGCCATTGCGCACTCCCAGAATTGGTGGGCTCGCGGCGAGCAGGGCGCTCCGTGCTGTGCTGGGGAGATGTGACTTTTGCCCGACAGTGGCACGCCGTCCATTGGCCGGCGCCACATAATCTCCACCTGGATTGGGCACTAGGCGAGAGCCTCAAATCAAGCTTCCCCACCATGGCCGTCATCCACTAACGCCCTCGGCCTGGGCGCCGGCAGCATCCGTGAGCTATACGATTGCCGCGCCGGCAAAGCCTTGGGGCAAGCCCTGATCGACGGAGGGCGGCTTGGCGCCGTCACCCGAGCAGCACTCGATCTGCAATAGCATGGCACAGAAGGTGCCAGTGGATCAGCTACGCAGCAATGCCACTCCTATACCCACATTAATCAACTGGCCCTGATAAAGGATGCCCACAAGGGCGCGGCCTACCATGCAACCCTGCATGGCCTCCCCGCCCTTCAAAGCACCCTCCCCGGCTCCGGCCCAGAACTCGCCCTCCCCTTCCAGTATGCTGCGCCCCTCCTGCGAGTCACCTGTGACTTCAGGAAGCCCCTCACCCCGAGCGATGCACAATTGATTGACACCAGAACTCTGCGAAACACAGCATGGGGCATACCAGTCACACGACATCACCGCGTTGTCCTCAACTGCCCAACCCTTGCCGTCCACGCTGACACGCGGGCACAAGCCTGGACGCACAACCAGCGTGCAACCCCTTTGACGCCGCGCACCGCGCCTTGCCCACCGCCCAAGCACTCACCGACACCATGCGGGCGGCAGACTAGGGTACGCTGCACCGTTTCCTCAAACAGCGCACCCCGCCCGGCGCAGATACAAACTATATCGCCATCGCCACCGCCGCCGCCGATGGTGTAACGGCTGCAACTGGCCTGCACAAGGCCTAAAGAAAAGATTTGGGCTCTACAAATGCCCCCAAACTACCCGCCGCCCGAGAGCCTGAAGGCCGTGGCGCCCCGACCCCCGATGCCCCCGCCGCCTACGTGTGGGACCCCGCCCAGGTCCCCTAACCCTGGTACACTTTTAGGACCCACTCGCCACGGCGCCCAGCATCATGACCCGCAGCAAACGCTTAAACCCCCCGGAACATCTACGGCAACTCCTCCTTGGGATCGCGGCCCCCACCCATTTCATCCACCGCAATCATTTGACACGGGAAGAGCAGAACACTACCTGGGCAGCATCCTCTGCCGCCTGGAGCCATTGCCCTGACACATTCCGGCGCAAAGCTCTTGCCGCCACAAACCTCCTGTACGGCACACAAGAAAGGGTACAAACCCTTATTGCCAGAACCACGGAACAGGGCACGCACAGCCAGTGGGAGTCCATGGTACTCACGCCCGGCTCCCTGGGCCTGTACGCCAAGAATAAACCGATGCCGACCCAAACCCCATGGCCTCACCCGGCTGCTAACGCCCGCAGGTGAGGCCCGTGTCCTGGTTGGCTGGGCAGATATGGGGAAACCTGCAGCCACGGTCCTTGACGCTCTCCACGCTCGGCTCGCTCTCCCAATCCCACTCCCCCCCAACCCGCCCTCCCGCCACTGACACACATCTCACCTGCGACCAGCAACAAGGTCGATGGCAGGACTGCGCCAACGACACAGCCGGCGGGCAACGCAACCTGCAGCAGTTTAGCCGATATCAACTTGGAGCCGTGCAACCCGCACTCACCCACCCGCCCCTGACCTACACCATTCAAATGGGTACGCTTCCCGCACCCGGCACGACACCCGCCAGCACATACCACGCACACATATACCAACCCCGCGGCAGATGCGTAGGATCCCTTACCTCCGAGCGCCTGGCCACACGCTGGCATCAGTATAAACCGCCCAGACCACAAGGCCGGAGCTCCACGACAAACAAGACCAGAGCAGCAGCTTCATTGAAGCGGTGGCACGCCTCCTGCGGTACAAACCAGGGGCATGGTTAAAGGCCCACCCCAGCACAGATGAAGGCAAACGTAACGTGTCCAACACAAGTCTCATGGATAGCCTTCACACCGCCATGGGCAGCCACACCAAGCTTGTTACATCCCCCCTAAATGTGACAGACTCTGGCACTGTGTACATTTGGTATGAAGAAGACGCGCCCTTCAGAGCCCACTACGATGCGTATTCGCAGCCCTGGGGCGGCTTTGCCGTTGCCCAACCCGAGCCCAACACCGAAGACGATTCCCACGCGGTCAGATGGGCCCTGGAATGGGCCGACCACACGGAATGCCTTCCGGATCGACCCCAAACCGCAAACCCCAATCCTCGTCTCCAGCCACTACTCTGTGACAGGCCCACCCCGGAGTCCAGCTCCTCAGCCGTATCTCGAAACGCACCCAAAACCCGCTCGTGTATGCCCACCCGTCCCGGCCAGAGACCACACACGAGCTGCTCCTAGTCAGTATCGCTCGTAGGGCCGCCCTCGCCGAGCGCATAAAGCAAGCCCGTGGGCCCGGCCTCCGCCCCGCCAGCCTGCCCAGCGACCCTCAGTCCCCTTCCACCTCAAAACCCACACAGCGGGTGCCCAAACAGATTTGCAAGAGGACCACACCATGGGGACGGCCGGGCGCACCACGGCAGACCCTGCCCGGGCAGCCCGGCGCCCGTACCACGCCTACCACGCTGGTGCCCACTCCGTCCCACTCCTCCCCAGTGCAGCATACTGTACTGACGGCTCTGCACAGAAAGACGGGAATGGTTATCATTACCCAGCGCCTTCAGTGCCGCGGCATTGGACACCCAAACTGGTCAAGTCTACCAAATCGACGTCAATTTGGGCCAACACTACTCTAGTACCGCACCCGATGCGATCTGTCCGCGATAAATCCTGAGATTCAAGCCGTGGAAGCCCTGCCCAAAGTAACCATCTACTCATCTACTGGTCTACACCGACTCGGTTCCTCATCCACAAAATCTTCTTAACCAGCCCCAGCTCACCTTCAGCAAACACAAAGCCCTGCTCGACAACGTCCTCGCGTTGCTGAAGCGCCGAGCACATGCCGGCAAGAAGATATAACTGTACACTATCCCAAATTATAATATGAACGAACTCCTTAGATCACTTGGCAGTGAGAACTGCCAGGGGCGAGAGTATGACGCAGCCCAACCCTTCCTGCCCGCAAGCCCTTCTGGTAGTCTTGAAGAAGGAGCTATCCTGCCCAGAAATGTCATCTGCCACGTCACAATTACATGGGCCTGGTTGTGGCCTCGGCCGCGTCGGCCGAGGCTGCTGGCCTCGGTTGTGACGCATGGCGACACGTTTACGCCGTGGAGTCGGAGAGGTGACTCCCACGAGGCGGCTCTAAAGTTATAATGCGAGTCACTAGATGCAATGCATACTGTATGCAGGAAGCAGCTGAGTATGCGCGAACGGGCATGCAAGGTCCCGTCCATAGGCAGACAGACGGCTCACTGCGTCTCACTGCCCCCGGCGCAAGGGCCAAATGACCCTCGCGCGCCAAGAGCTTTCCTGTTATGTCTTTCTCAGCACCATGGACCGTGTTTCAGCATCACTGGCCTCTAGGTTGCGCCGCGAACGGTAAGCAGATGGACTTTCGTGCGTCGCGAGCTCCTCCCTCTAGCTGCATACGCCGCGCCACTGTCATATGCAGAGCAAAGGGTCGTCCGACGAGTTCAGGCTGGCAAACAGATGGACGAACGGGCGACGACTGACAAGTAGCCGCGCGAGATGTGCGGGCAGGGTAGGGCCAGGTAGAAGAAGTGCGACGCCGTCGGGCCGGTTGCCGCTGGTCCTGTATGGCCAGGCGCATGCAGTCTCAAGCAGCCCAGTGGCCGCAGTGCTGCTATTAGCGTGCGCGTGCTGAGCAGCAATGGGGGCGCGCCCTGTGGGGCGTTCGTAGAGCGACCAGCTTCCTCCTATCTCTTGCTGCAAACGCACGACGGCCGTGCCGCACGGCTGCCGTGCAAGTAAACTCCAACAGCTCGCTCACAAACTCCAGTATATAGCTGCGGTAATGAGCTGTAGGCTATGGCCTTGCTTGAGACTGCTCGGATCAGAGCTCGACGCGGACGAGTTTCCGGCGCGCGGGCACGGGCGGGGTGTCATTTTTTGCAGTCGACCCCTCCGTCCCCCTGCCTGCCCGTGCCAAGCCCGCTCTTTTGCGCTAAAGCCATACGCGGCAGACACAAATCCTGGCGCTCCCTCCAGGCTATGATAGTACGCCGCTATGGATGGAAGGGACGCAGTAACAGGGGCGGCAGGGCATTGGAATTGGTTCACGACGCCGTCCATTAGGGGTTTTAGGTCATCAGGCAAGGCCAAGCAAATAAGCGCGAGGTGTTGTAGGTGTTTGGGCAGACGGTGTCTCTGCTCCAGTGCCCGTATATTCCTTCTACGCGTAGAAATTTGCGCCTCAAACGGCCGGAAACGTACAAGCAGTGTGGGGCTTCTGTGGCACCCTTCTACGGCGCGTAGACGTTTTTGGGCGCAAATGCGGGTCATTTCTAGGGGGTTGGGGGCTTGTCCCCCAAGAAAATGTTTTTTGAGCAAAAAACGTAGAAGGGCTGTGTCCAATCATATATCGGGTTTAGACACCGGGGGCCCGAGGCCATCTACGAGATACGGGCACTGGGTAGCTTGCACTTGATGCCAGCGGCAAGCCTCCCCGTTCATGTGTGCAACCCACTCGCGTCACCCGCGTGGAGCGCGTCCAACCCCGTACTTTTCCGCTGTGGTGCCGCGACTGTTGGGCACCTAGGTTTGGCTCGGTGCCTGTTCAAACCAACCCCGACTATGTCCGGGCGATGAGGTAGTTCGGCCTCAGACAGTGGAGGCGCTCAGCCCCTTTCCCTGACACAGGGGAACACTTGTCCGCGTTTCCAGCGTCAGATGAGCGGCCCATGGATCGTATGAGAGCCAACTGTGCACGACTGATTACCGCACGACTGATTACCCATGCCCCGTGAACCTGCCCCACTGTACTTATCTTGCTTCTCATCACTCATGCCACTATATAAGCGATTAGCCTGACGTGGAGGGCATATGGAAGGTGCACTAGTAGGTGCATAGCGCTGCATCTGCATCTGCAGGGGCCAGACCGCCAGAGGCCTGCCTGGCACCACCTACCGCTACCCAACAAACACCTGCCGCGCGTCATATAGGTCATATTTGCACGTACGTGCTGGGGCATGATCACGCCGCATGCAGTGTGCCTCCAAGGTCAAGGTAAAGTAGGCACCTGGGCAGCGCGTGCTCAACTGCTAATGTGTGTCTGCATTTAGCGACTGCTGCATCTTAAGCAATTGCGTAGGTATTCCCTGCAAAATCCGGCAAAATCCTGTTTAGATCAACCTTGTTAGGGTTAGGCACAGTCAATCTACTCTGACACGGCTCATGCCCCCCATTCTACGGTTTTGGGGGGATTGGGGGGGCGTAGCCCCTCGAGAATAAGGTGGCGCGGGCGATAGCTGCGACACGCAAGGAAGCAACGTCATGTAGCAGTATATGACATGCAAGCAAGTGCGGGGAGGAAACGCGGAGGGCGGGGGCCCGAAGTGCAGGAGAGTGCCATGGCGAGGCCAGAGGACAACCGAGGGTGAGCTGTCGCAGCCGTGGATGCTGACGGACAGTGCAAATACATTACTGCAAAAAATTATGGTCAGAATGGGACTCGCGAAGGCATGGGGGATTTCTACAACGAACTAGGAGTGTGGGTGTACCCGGGAGGTGAGGAAAGTGGCGCTCCTGCGAATGTTTGGGAACCTCAGCCCAAACGAATCCCGTTTCCTAGGCGCGCGGGGCTTTCCAAGGCGCGGTCGGGATGGGCGCGGATGGGGCGTCCGCAATGCGCTGGGCGCGGGTGGGGTGCACGTCTGCAATGCGCTGTGTTCGTTACTCTACACTCGTTACAGGTGGCACGCCCCTGAGGTGTAGAGCAGGGCGCACACCCACAAAGTGCTGTGCTGGCTCGTAAACTGCGTTGGCGGCAGGTCCCTCCTGTAACACCTACCGCTACGCAGTACCACGGCTTGCCCCTATTGGGTTTGATTGTGTTTGGGCCTTTGGGGCGCGCGAGCCTCCCCACAGGACTGGATAATGGGAGCGCAGGGTGAATGGAGAATGGAGTGGCAGGCTTCGCTTGGCATGTTACAGCTGTTATCGCTTTCGTTTTCACAATTTAGCGCATGTCCGTAATACGGCATGGTGGGCGTGACCGCGGTGGGGCGGGGCAGCCCGGATGGGTCGTGGGTCTAGGCGTGCAAGGGCCGGCCTGGCACGCCGGCGAGCACGCCGGGAAGCGTGCCGGGAAGGGCCCAAACGCCTGAGTCGAACGCGAACTCAACCTTCTGACATGCATGTGTGTACACTTGTAGTACTTGTTTTGGCAAACCCCGTGGGCAGAGGCCGGCCGCAGGCGGTCGCAAATATCAGTATCTCAGCAAACATGGCAAACACAAATTTATTGTGACCAGTATTTATAGTCTGCAGAAATAAAGTTTATGCAATTTACGGTGTGACAAACGGTGCAGAAATGAGGAAGCGAGGACCCCTGCACCGACCATCGCGCGGGTTGGTCTCCGGTCATTACTGTATAACATTTCCGCACATCGCGCGCTCTGTCGAATTGCCAACAAACGTTGCCGAAGCTCAGTCTGACGCGGGCGCAAACCTGAAATCCCTAAATGCGATTTGTCCACGACCAGGGGTCAACAGTACATTCATCCAGTAAACAACGCCGTAGAATATGCACTGAATTTTATTTCCTTCCACAAGCATGCGGCCAGAATGAAAGCGGGTGTAACGTTATGAAACATTTTGTAAAAACTGCAAAAACCGAGGGGGGCCCCCTGCACCGATCGAGGTGACCGCAAGGGCTTCCGCCCCTCCCCCTTCGGGGGCAGGGGCAAGCCAACCAATGCAAACTATACTCACGTGTCGCCACCCTTGCAGCCGTACAACTAGGACCCTCGCCCCATCAGCCTTGGGTTATTTTTGGGCTGAGCCCCCTGACAATGGGATGCATGCGTTGTGCTGTTGTGCTGTTTGTGGGCGGCGGTGACGGCGGTGACGGCGGCGCGGGGCCTGGCGGCGGCGGCATGGGGCCTGGCAACAGCAGCAGCAGTGGTGGCGGTGTCAGCGGCGTTGGCGAGCCACGCAGCGAGCCACGCGGCGAGCCATGCAGCAGCCGAAGCGGACCAGGAAAGGCACCGGGGAAAACCCAGTTCCTGACGTGGTTGCTGAAGGCATGACGCTGGCGCAGTACATGCTAGCTGCCCTGGGTGCTATGCGTGTTGTGGCTGTCGATCCAGGCTGCATCAACTACTTGGTGGCCTACGCTGGCTACTTGGCCTTCTCCAGCCCGCACATTAACCAAGGCCCGTTCCGCGCTCCGCGCACTTGGGCCGGTCCCGCGGGCCTGGCACAAGGGCCGGATCGGCCACTACGGGAGCGAAGGAGGGACCGGGCAAAGCGCCGGCGACGGAACAGGCGACTGTGGGGCATCGCGCGTCGCAACTGCAAGTGGCGGAAGC
The DNA here is from genome assembly GCA_016834595.1 of Chlamydomonas schloesseri. Taxonomy (NCBI): domain Eukaryota; kingdom Viridiplantae; phylum Chlorophyta; class Chlorophyceae; order Chlamydomonadales; family Chlamydomonadaceae; genus Chlamydomonas; species Chlamydomonas schloesseri. The sequence continues at coordinate 859,069 of JAEHOD010000021.1, read as the reverse complement.
GGAAGCGGGGAAAGCAGCACGGGCGCGGGCGGCGAGGAAGATCACACGGGATGTTGAGGCGGAAGCCACGTGGGGGGCAGGGCCGGCGCGAGCGCAAGCAGCGGCGTGCAGCCACGGCAAGGCGCCGGCAGCAGCGCGTGTGCTACATACGGCTGTCTGGCACCGGCCAAACAGATCGCAGCCGTTGGCAGCAATCACGACTTGAGGAGCAGCCTGCGCTGAAACGTTTCCAGGCCGGGATCCCTAGCCCGCGGGTTGCGTCCGCAGCTTATCACGAGTGGCGGATTCGGCACCTCTATGAAGGTACAGAGCAGGTACAGCAGCCAGGCGGCGCGCGGCCGCCGGCGCGGGCGCAGCAGGGCGGGCCAGTGCAGGCCGCTGCCGGGTCTAGCAGCCAGGCGGCAGGCGCTGCGCAGGTACAGCAGCCAGGCGGCACGCGGCTGCCGGCGCGAGCGCAGCAGGGCACAGTCGGGTTGTGGCACCTGCTACGCCATTACCGCCAGTGGGTTCAGCGGCGGTGGCGCCTGACGGTCCACATTCGGACGCAAAAGGTGACAAACCTGCATCGGTTCTGCATCGGTTCTGCACTGATTTCTGCATTGTATGTTGAACATTCTCTATCTATGGTGTGCACACAGGTGCTTGAGCAGACTGCCCAGCGACTGGCTGGTGGCAGGCCCAAGGAGAAGGTAATTGTTGGCTGGGGCAACGCCAACACTGGCTATGGCGGCGGCATCAGCAGGCCGGGGCGGGGCCCAAACCGGGCATTGCTGCGGCTGCTAGTGGACAAGTACGCGCATCTGGTGGTGTACGTGGATGAATACTACACCAGCCAGGCACGTGGACTGGGGGCCAGGGGTCGGGTGCACCAGGATCGCATTTTGGTTCCCCGGGGTGTGAGGCTTGATGATACACACGATTAACCGCTAGCGTGACCCTGCCTGGCTACATTCCCTCTCAGGTGTGCGCGAACTGCGGGCGGCGCGTGCTCAACAACGGGCGGCGTTGCCTGCAGATGGTGATTCCGTTTGGTGGCTCACGGGCCCATGACGTCCAAGTGTGACAGCACTGCGGGACTGTGTGGGTAAGTCAGCAGCAGTGGTTGCCTGGACATGGAACTCCTTGGCGGTGGTTTGCTGAGCAGAAACGCCATTGCAGTATCCCTGATGAACACCTGAAATATGAGCGATACCCTATCTTGGCGAAATGCCCCGGCCCCCTCAAGGGCCGCGACGCCAACTCGGCAACGAACATGCGGCACGCACTCATGGAGATGCTGCTGGGCAATGAGCGCCCTGCGGCGCTGCGGCCTGGTGGCGGTGGTGGTGATGGTGGCCCGGGGCCTGGCGGCGGTGGCCCCGGCCCAAGTGGTCAAGGCCCAGGGCCTGGCGGCGGAAGCCCAGGGCCTGGCGGCGGCGCCCGCGGCCCCAGTGGCAGCAGCCCAGGGCCTGGCGGCGGCGGCCCGGGGCCTGGCGGCAAGTGTGTGCATGTGCGGAGCGGAGGGGGCGGGCAAGGCCACATGGAGGAGGAGAGCGCGGAGCCGCCCGAAAAGCGGCGCCGGCACGCGGGCTAATATTGCTGGCCGGTGTCTGAGTTGGCGGTCCACGGGCGAGTGAGAGCACGTGATGTAGGCAGCATGAGCAGTGCGGCTGCTTAATCGTGCTGTGGCCTGACCGTCTGGAGTAGCGACTGCGCACCCGGCTGGCAGTGCCTGCACAAACCGACCCCGGCTATGTCCGGGAGATGAGGTACTATCGAACACCTTCGGCCTCAGACAGTGGATGTGGTGCGGGATCAGCCCGCTTTTCCCGTGCTTCACGGGGACCACCTCCCTTGTCTTGGTGCTTATCCGCCCGCACAAGGCATAAATGATGGGTGGGGATGAGGGCGGATAGGGAGCGGGGTAGGGCGGGGCAGAGTCGGGCACGGAGTCGGGCGCGAGGCTGGACGAGCAACTGTTCCTATTTGCGTCGCTGTTCCTCGCGTAGTGACTGTGTTTCTCCCTGCTCATATAGTCTTCACGTTAAATTGAGTAACCTACAATTGCTTTCGCTGATGCGAAGCCGGGAATCGGCGGCACACTCATGCGGCCGCGTTGAATCGCCATACAAATAATTGCCCGGGGCTTGTTAATACCACTTAAGCATTCAAGTGTTTATAATAAGATCAGGTTACCGCAATATTTGGTTGAGGGATACGTGCCCAATCAAGTGCTTACTCCGCGCATCGAAGCCCAATGACGAAGCTAAATCAACATGAGTATCAACAACTTGACGATATTATATGTATATCTTGGGGGGCTTAGCCCAAAAACCTTCTGGGACCCCCTCCCGACATCCCCGGATTTGGGGGGCGTAGCCCCCCGAGAACAAGGGGTGCCAGCTTTGTACAGCTGGAAATGGGCTGAGCCCCAGTACAGTCACGGGGTGGGTGGCTGCTTCACGGGAATGAGTTTAAGACCCATGCCGACGATGCGCAAGGTTGGGTCTAAGGACCCGGCCAGCACAAGGCACGTATGTGTGAATTCCACACGCGATTAAAGGGTCCCCTTGCTGCCAATCCGAAACACTTATAGCCCTCTACCGCGCTCCAGACCTCCCCGATGCCCGACACTCCTCGGGCTAGGCGCGGGGTGGGAGCGACTAAGGGGCTCCTCGGCATTTAGGAGGGGCGACAGACATGGCTCCGTAAGTTACCACAACTCGCGCTTTATTTCCCCCGCATTGCTTGCCGTCAACAAAGCTTGCTTCATAGACCCTATCAACGCGGGTGTAGGTAACTACCGGTATATCCTCGCGACCTCGCGAGAGTCAATGTGTACAGGAGGATCGGGTCACCGCCCAAAACGGTTGCGGACGCAAATTAGCTACTGCACGCAACGAGTACAAGCAGTCTGGCTTTAATGGGTAAAGTGAAGACCGTGCTCGCGAGCTGACCACAAGCAGGGGCAGCGAGCCAGCGACCCGCCCGTGGTTTGTGGGGGCGGTGTGCTGCGCCACTAAGTCACCACTCGATTTGGGTAGGGACATGAACCACGACCGCCTAAGACTTGAGTCAGAACTGATGTCCCAGGGAAATCCAAGTGCGCGGGAGGCCGGAAAACGCGCGGAGAACGGCGAGGGGAACTATGACGAGTCGAGGGGTGTTTGGGCGGGTTCGTGCCTCGGCACGCCGCCGCGGAGTGCGCGGCGCGCTGTTGGACTTCGCCGGCGGTTGACGGCACAACCGCGATGCTTGTGCAATATATATAGTTGATATTGGATATGAATACGCAGATACAGAAGTGGGTGAGCTTGTGGGTACAACGGCGGTGTAAATGCTCGAAGCTAGCGACCCACTTGCCCGGTAACGCCGTCGGGCAGCGACAGTTCTTAGCTTGGGCCGACGGTTCGAAGCTTAGATTGACGGGCCGCTTAACTTAGACCAGTCAGACTGCGAAGGTTCTTAGCTTAGACTGTCGGCGTGCTGCATGGGCTGTACGGTGTACGACTGGGGCCCTCACCAAGAGTATAAAAGGAGGCCCCTGCTAGCCGTGACAGGCAGACCCAGAGCCGCACCGACACATGCACGACGGTGAACACACGGTTGACTGGTGAACGTTTTCCACACGCCCGCTATGGGCCCAAGCCTAAACTTGGCTGCCTCCTAACCGGCCTTGAGCCCTTGTAACCTGTGTGCTGATTATCCTGTCCGCACCTCTCTGCCCCCACTAGTTGGGCCCCCTTCCATGCGCTGCGTGCGCCCCCTCACGGCAGCTGGCCAGCCGTCTGCAACAGGGCAGCCCTTAGCCTAAGACCCTGCAGGAACCAGCCCGCCGGACCAGACCAGTCCGTGCCCTGCAGCTGCATCAGGGCTATTACCTTAAAGATGTTGAGCTTTAATTGGTCATTTTGGCCGGTTTCTAAGCTTTCCGTTGGGCCCCTAAAGCTCAGCTCCAAGCTTTAATTTGGGGGGTCTGGGGGGCTTGCCCCCCAGAAAGAAAAATTTTAAAGCTTGGCTCAGCTTTAAAATCCACGGGACGGGACAGGAAAGCTCATCCCAAGCTTTACCCCCAAAACAAGATAATAGCCCTGAGCTGCATCTACGCCAGCTGCCTACTAGTCCCGCTCCCAGCCTGACGAGCGAAGTCAGTGAGCGAGCCAGGTGCCCGCACTGAGCCTGTGTGAGCCCTCGAGTTGGCACTCTCTCTTCCCCTTGGTATCCCCACCTCTGCTGCTCGTGGCTCCCTTCGCCACGCATTCTATACCCGTTTACCCAAGACTTCCGCTGTAAGACGCATCTCGATCTAGTTATACATTGCTTCCGCACCTCTTCCGCATCCAGGACACATCTGATGACATGTACGGCTTACGACCAGCTGAGGACAGACAGTGGCCTCGACTTTAGCAAGGGCATGCAGGAAGTGATGCGGAAGGCGGACCCAGCTAGGCTTGCTGCGCTGCTCGACACCATATGGGAACTTAGGAGCAGGAATGTGCCCCTTGCGAGGGCCGGCCAAGAGAGGTGAACAACCAAGTTAGGCGTTATAAGGGTCACCCCGGCGAGGGCCTTCGGTTTTCACGAGGCAGGAAGGCACGAGAAGTGCGCAACACCTTGTAACCGCACACACACATCTACTGTATCGAACCAGAACCCCTCTCGTACACCGGTACACGGTCTGACACGCTCTGTCGCCACACAGTCGTGCTCAGTTTGCTCTCATACGATCCTTGGGCCGCTCATCTGACGTTGGAAACGCGAAAACATTTTACGGGTTTGGACGCGTTACGCGCGGGTGACGCGAGTGAATTGCACAAATGGGTTGCCAGGAGCCTGTCCAACAGAGCCTGTCACGCAAGTGCGGCCTCCTCCGTGCCGCTCTTTCAACAGGCAAAGGCTGTTCTTCGAGGGGACAGGGAGGTTTCTATTGCTGATGAGCTGCGAGCAACCAGGCCAAGGGCTCCCACCCAACACGACTGACCGCGGCAGAGACCTGATTTCCTGGCCGCACTGCTGCTATATCTTTCCCTGTGCCCCAGATCCACGCAGCAGGCATACATGTCAAGCAATTGACGGCGGGGGGGGCCTTACCTCGTGATGCCGTTAACACATACATTTGGTAAATCAACGATGGAAATTGGTTCAGCTAGAAACCTTCACCCCAAACCCCCGCCTGCCATTCACTAGCTGAGTAGCACTAGAGTAGCACTAGAGTAGCACTAGAGTAGCACTAGAGTAGCACTAGAGTACTCTACATTTTCTGCCCAGATGCCTTTAGCGCCACCAGCGCCCATGGCCGTACATGGCCATCGCCGCATGTCCCAACTGGCCATATCCCGGTCGTGTATGATGAGTTATACTATTGGACGCCGGAAAAACCTCGACAACGGCAGGAGCCACAATAAGTTCACGTAAGGCCGGGCGATGCCGCCCATTGATGCGGGATGCCCCACGGGGGTGCCCTCTCCTGCCCTCTCATACTCGCAATGCGCGCAGGCAGCAGGCGCGTACTCGTCTTTCCCGCTCTCACCGTCCGCCCGCAAGCAACCATGGCAGCCCCGGCGCCTAAGCTGGTGTCGATTGGACCTGCTCCAAAGTGTAACCTGGCGCGTCACAGCGACATTGGGGGGACCAGATTGAAGTGGCCAGGGGCTGTGACGCATGGTGACACGCCAGTACTGTCAGGTGTTGCAGCACCGTGCCTCTTAGGCGCGGCAGTACGAGAAGCTTATGTCAGCTCATGTAATACATATCTGAGCACACTAGCGGTCGGGTGCGCAAAGCGGCGGCCCAGCGACAGCAGCAGGCTGAGTCGCATTGGCATTCAGACGGCTCACAGATGGCTCACAAACCATGAGCGACCCTCGCACGTGGAGAGCGCATTTCGAAGCATACCATTTCCAGTGTTGATGGCCGGCTCCCAGCATCTCTGGCCCCTCCCTTGCGGCGCGTTGCCGACCGAAACGAGCGATTACTGCGCCCGCGAGTGCCCGCTGCTTTCTCGTCGCCCACGCCGAGCCGCTACCATATGTGGGTCACCAATTCCAAGGTCATCTGACAATGGAAAGTTGGATATGTGATGAAAGAGCGGGCGGCGACAGTCACGCTGAATTTGTGGAAGGGTAGGGCTGGCTCAGGTAAGAAGTGCGACAGAGCCACTGCTGTAGTCAGTGGGTGCAAGCAGTCTTGAGCTGCGGTCCAGCGGCGCAGTGTTGTGGCTAGCGTGCTAGCCACGAAGAGTGGGGGGCTCCATAGACCCGTCACGGGCGCTCGGCATGGAGAGGCCAACTTTTTCCTAACGCCGCAAACGCACGACCGCCGTGCAGCTGCAGTCCAACAGTTCGCCCCGCCCCAAAAGTGCTTTCGCGCCAGCAGTCTCGCGCTATGAGCTTCTGTCTTGTTTGTTGCACTGCAAAGACAGGCAAAGAGCTCGGCGACGGATGACGGGCTCGGCGATGTCATGCCGTGTCGCTCCCTGTCGTCCTCTCCCCCCGCTACCCACCTCTGTCCTGGTCATGCCCGCTCATCCCCTGCGATCGCCGTGAGCGGCACACCTGAAGGCTAGCTCCCAGTTATCACGCCATGTTTGACAGGAGTAATGCAGTAGAAGGGTGTGGAGGGCATGCATGGCGTGGGAAACGGCGTTTACAGTGGCGACGCCGTTTCCAGTTTATTAGCGGCGTTTGCGGTGTTTGGGGCAGGCGGTTAGCGGTTTATGCAAGCGCCCCCGTCCTCGACTCCGTTCATTCCTTGCTTTGGGGCAAGCAGGTGAGGGCAGGTACCAAGCGCTTGCAGGTAAGTTGGCCTCGTGCCCCTACTGCTGCATCGCTAAACTCGCTTGGTCCGCAGGTGGTTCGCGCATTAGTCATATCCGTGTCGGGTCCCAATGCGGGCATGTGCATCTGACAGGCTGAGAGAGCAGCGCATGCTTCCTACCATGCGGAGTGCTGTGGGCATGCGGGTGTCGGGACCTGGAGGTTGCTGCGTGGCAACACTTTGCCATGGGCCGTTGTACACGAGCGTCGCCTGACTAAAGCGCCGTCTTTAGGCACGGGGCACCCGTTTTGAGGAGTGTCCCGCAGTTGGTACCTACACCGAATATGCTCACTGGAATTATGTAGTCTCTGCCTCAGGACGGTGATTTGTAACTAGACGGGGGCGCCAACATGCGACAGACTCTTTGCAGTGCACTCGAGCTTTCCCACGCGAACGGGATGGGCAACCAAGTCTCATGTACAACACTCTTGCGTTACAGCTGTGGGGAGACTTCTGCCCCGGGCCCGAAACACGGCCGCTGTAGCCTACCAGCCTCTTGACAACAGCCTAGCTCAACCTGGTCAACTTGGTTAACAGCACGCAGCCTTGGAGTTGGAGGCTATGAGGCAGCGGGAGAGCGGACTCGGCCTCGCTCGCAAGGGCTTGAGACCAGCTAACCCTCGGGACACATGCCCGTAACACCCCTTGTGTTGTGCTGCGTTGTCCATACACTAAAAGGACTAGCGAGCAGAGTACGGACCACCGTTTACGCAACACGGCACTACATCTTGTGTCCCCGGCCGCCCGGCGCCGTGCTAGCCGCGCACGACACTCACTGAGCGACACCAGTAGCTGCTACTTTCTGCTTCCGTCGCTGGAGCTCACGACACTAACTACGGGACACCCGGCCTGTCCCACGCTCCTAAAACAGTCATTACCCCCATGCCCATTGATCGATATGACTGACATGAAGGGTACATGACACGCAGAAAGGGCTGCAGCCGCAGGAGGCAGCAGAGCGAGGAGTGGCTGGCTTCATAATGACTCGCCACTATCAACCGTGTGTGTTGAGACATCACCGTGCCGCATGGGGCTCAGGGTGGCGCTTGGAACCGTTCAGGCGGATGCTGGTCAGGCTCTGATGACGCTTGCAACCACGCACTGATAACCGGCACCACATTCACGAATGGGAGGAATGTTTAAGGGGGCGAGGCAATTGCAGGCCTGCATGGCTGGCGAGGGCGGCGGGCTGGCGGAGAGGCTGTCCGTCCGTCCACCCGCCCACGACGGCAAAAGGACACCAGGCCAACAGGCACGTCCATTGCCAGAGGGCAACGAAGGCAGCGGGCGCTGGGCACAAAGCAACAATATGCTTGCAGTTACGCCACATACGCAGGCGTGCAAGGCGTCCGACCCACATGGCGCGCCCAGAGCGCCTGCCAATATTGGAAAGTAAGGGTAAGCAGGCCTTGCGCAGGCGTTGCAATCTTAGGGTGTGGCGCCCAGCCCGCTAGCGTGCTACAAGCAAGGGTGCCGTGCTTGGGTTTTGGCACGTTGGCCTAATCCTGTGCCCAAGGGAGATGTTGCACGCACGGTTCCGGGCTTCACGCCAAGCGAGCTCGATACCATATCACCCGTGCCGTCTCCCCTCCTTCCCTCGGCCCCTCATGGGGACCAGCATCCTCAACCAGGCAAACTCATGAGCGCCTCACAATCAGGTCATTAAAAAGAGGAGGGGCGCAACGTTGTTAGGCGCCGTATCATAACGTTGCCGTAACGGCACGTAAACTTGTCCAACAGTTTGCATTGGTTACAGGAGGGAACTGCCGGCGCAGTTCACGAGCCAACAGCTCATTCAAGCTCTTACGCCAGCTTCGCAATCTTACATGCTACGATCAAGGCATCGGGCAGCTCACAGAACCACCAGCGCGACGTTGCTGGTGCAACTCCTACGCGCCCAAATGCGTCCACCCCTTTCCGCCTGCCTCCCCCCCTGCTTCTGACGGTGCTTCGCCCTCCGTGCATGGCCCCGCTCACCCACCATTCCGCCCTCTTAGGCCCCGCGCACGCACGTTACCCGCCTTCCCTTGCTTGGTTGAGCTGCATGCGTCGTTCGTAGTGGTTTGTCATGACAGCTAGTAGTGCAACCGGTAAGTGCGAATGACTAGTAATGAGTGGCGACGCGGCAAGAGCTGCGCCGACGGCAGCTTGCGGGAGGGGGGGGTGGCAGGGAGGCTGCTCATTCCAAGTGCAGCGCGCTGCCGAGGCCTTGCATGCTGCTAGCAGCTAGCCTCGCCATGCCTTGCCTCGCCATGCGCAGCTTGTGGGATATGGGGCTTGCGGGCTCAGCACCTCTCCGAGCTCTCTCGCTGCTTGGGCTCGCCACGGCTTTGGGATGTCAGCCATTGGCCGGGCTTACGGCGTCAAGCCGGCTTGGGCGGCCGGCGCCGACACGCCACTCCTAGTCCTAGCGACTTGATGACGGCAACATGTAAGACAAGGGAGGTGGTCCCCGTGAAGCACGGGAAAAGCGGGCTGATCCCGCACCACATCCACCGTCTGAGGCCGAAGGTGTTCGATAGTACCTCATCTCCCGGACATAGCCGAGGTCGGTTTGTGCAGGCACTGCCAGCCGGGTGCGCAGTTGCTAATCCAGACGGTCAAGCCACAGCACGATTTAGCAGCCACACTACTCATGCTGCCTACATCACGTGCTCTCACTCGCCCGTGGACCGCCAACTAAGACACCGGCCAGCAATATTAGCCCGCGTGCTGGCACCGCTTTTTGGGCGGCTCCGCGCTCTCCTCCTCCATGTGGCCTTGCCCGCCCCCTCCGCTCCGTACATGCACACACTCGCCGCCAGGCCCCGGGCCGCCGCCACTAGGCCCTGGGCTGCTGCCACTGGGGCCGCGGGCGCCGCCGCCAGGCCCTGGGCTTCCGCCGCCAGGCCCTGGGCCTTGACCACTTGGGCCGGGGCCACCGCCGCCAGGCCCCGGGCCGCCACCACCACCACCAGGCCGCAGCGCCGCAGGGCGCTCATTGCCCAGCAGCATCTCCATGAGTGCGTGCCGCATGTTCGTTGCCGAGTTGGCGTCGCGGCCCTTGAGGGGCGGGGGCATTTCGCAAAGATAGGGTATCGCTCATGTTTTAGGCGTTCATCAGGGATACTGCAATGGCGTTTCTGCTCAGCAAAACCACCGCCAAGGAGTTCCTTGTCCAGGCAACCACTGCTGCTGACTTACCCACACAGTCCCGCAGTGCTGGCACACTTGGACGTCATGGGCCCGCGAACCACCTGCAGGCAACGCCGCCCGTGCAAGAAAAACATGTTGCATGACAACAACATGGCAGTGCCCGTATCTTGTAGATGCCCCTTTGGGGTAGATGAATCAGAAGGGGGCATCTACACGGTAGTAGACACCGGGGGCCCAGGGGCATCTACAAGATACGGGCACTGCCTCTGTCTTGTCCGGGCAAGGCGCCTGCCGTGGCTCGGGCGTGCTCGGGCAAGGTCATTGTGCGCTTGGGCTATCCAGGAACACATCACACCGGGCGTTCAGCAGTGATGTTGCGGGTTGGGGACACTTGACGTGGGCAAACCTGGAGGCCGCGGCTGCCGCAGCCCCGCCGGTTTGGCCGTTGCCGGGCCCCGGCTCGAGTAACCGCCTCACCCAACCCAGTAACCCGCCTGAGTTCCACCCGCGGCCGCGCCCATACCTCTTTCGCTTCGCTATTTTTTTAAGCGGCCATTTTGCCGAGCATCGGCGGCCAGGGGCCTTGTATTGCCGAAGGAGTCACCGTTGTACCCGGGAGAAGTACAACAGGCCATCACGACTGCAGCACAGCAACCGGACGGCGCACCCCCCTCCGCCCGCCGTCCCGTCCTCGCCACTAGTATAAAATGCTGATAAAGTAGTGGTAAGGGCATCCAAAGTCACATTTGGTACGTATTCCTAGACTGGCGTAGAGCACCATTGCCTAGCATGGGTCGCTCCGCCCCCCTTCTCGCCCTCGTGGCCATCGTGGCCCTGCTCTCCTGCGCATCGCCGGCTTCAGCCGCTGGCCGGCGCAGTCTGCAACAAACGACTTCTTCCACCACCACTACTGGCACCAAGACAACCACCACTTCCACGTCGGCCACTCCCACATACGCCTTGCAAAGCGACCTTGCCACTCTGACGGGCCGCTACAATGCCCTGGAGGCTATCGCCGCGAGCAAGGATGAGGTCGCGGCTGCTGAGGGACGCGCCACCGCTGCTCGCGTGAGTCTGGGGGCCAAATAGCGATGAACGCTTGAGAGCGTGAGCGCGCGAAATGCTTACCACGGGCATGATGATGACTTGTTTCCGATAGCGTGGGTTTCTCCTCCCTATAAAGATGCCTGAATGAAACGTAGTAACAACGTATCAAGTGGAGGCTAAGGCCGAAACCGCAGCTCGCGGCAGGTTTAAAATGCCTCGACCCGCCGACTCAAAGTAGCCCGCGCTTTGAGCTCAAAAGGCCTCAACACGTCGTTCTTAGTCCATTCACCTTGTGCCAACATAACTGGACCAATATAACTGTCCTAGAGTCGCACTGTCCTCCTTCCTCTCGCTGAATTGTTTTCGTCGCGTTTTTGCTATTCCAGGCCATTATGGAGAGCATGTTCAACCAGAAGATTGTGGACCTCAACGTGGGCCAAATCGTCGCGCTGCTCGCGCAAGTCAAGGCGACCGCCGAGAACGCGCTAAGCAGGGTGCGTTGCCGTTGCATGTTTCATTTGTGCTAAAGGCAGGGCTGGGGTGTATGCTAGCGGGCATGGCGCGATCAAGGGGCCGTGCCGACATACTCGCGCGCGTGGTCCGGGTCAGTGGCCCTGCCTCACACCCTGGCGCCATTTTCCACACGTCGTTCCAGGTCGCAGCCCTAGAGCCCGGTGTCATCGCCGTCAAGACCCAGGTGTGCATGCAGGATGGATGGAAAGAGCCAACTGAAGCGTAGCTTGCGGGGTGTGGCTTATCCTACTCATCCCCTAATCCTGCACGGTGCCGTTGCGGTTGCTGGCCATTCATGTTGCGTCCGCTGTGCCCTTCCTTTCCGAACAGTGTGATGATGCGAAGGCCATCGCAACCGACGCAAAGACCAAGGCTGAGCAGGCGAATGGCAAGGTGGGTACTTGCTGACATCCAGCTGCTGGATGTGGACTGTCGCAAGTGAGCGCGAGAAACCCAGGACCTTCCGTAAGTAGCCTCAATCCTGGCTACCCAACCATTTCTAACCAACCTACCACTGCAACCGGGTCTGCTACGCAGTCTGACGAGGCCAAGACCATTGCTGCAGATGCTCAGGGCAAGGTAAGGCTGGCAACCAACGGGGAATGTGTGCAGTCATGCAACTGCGTGCAGGGCTACTTAGGCAAGCATACGTGCTACCCGGGTGTCACGCCTTATCAACCCATCCGCCCCTCCCCTCTGCTCCATCTCCAGTCCAACGAGGCCAAGACCATTGCTGCTGATGCTCAGGGCAAGGTAAGGCTGCTGGCAACCAATGGTGGATGTGTGCAGTCATGCGATTGCATGTAGGGCCACTTAGGCAAGCATACGTGCTACCCGGGTGTCACGTCTTATCAACCCAACCGCCCCTCCCCTCTGCACTATCTCCAGTCCAACGAGGCCAAGACCATTGCTGCTGATGCTCAGGGCAAGGTAAGGCTGCTGGCAACCAATGGTGGATGTGTGCAGCGCAGTCATGCGATTGCATGTAGGGCCACTTAGGCAAGCATACGTGCTACCCGGGTGTCACGTCTTATCAACCCATCCGCCCCTCCCCTCTGCACTATCTCCAGTCCAACGAGGCCAAGACCATTGCTGCTGATGCTCAGGGCAAGGTAAGCACTGACCCGCTTTTGCTAGTTGCGGGCTTCTGGGTGTGCATTTGCCTTCTGCACCCTAGTCCCCCCTCCGCTGCTCAACTAACCTTGTAAACACTACGTGTCTCTTTACGTGTGTCCCCAGGCTGCCGAGGCCAAGACCGTCGCCGCTGATGCCAAGGGCAAGGTGGGTGATGGCCAGTCGTATTTGTCCGGCTAACGGCAGGCAAGGTGCAATGACCGTTCGCACGCGTACTCTTCGCAGCTTTATTTCTAAGCTCTCTGTTCCAGGCTTTCGTTCATATCACGCCTTTCATATCACGCCCCTGTTCCAGTCCGACGAGGCTAAGACCATTGCCGCTGAGGCAAAGGGCAAGGCTCTCGAGGCTGACCAGCAGGTGTGTCCTGGGGCTTCGAAATTGCGACATACAGACACACATTTCCCAGTGCGCGCATGCGTACACACCTGCTTTCGGGACAGCAATGCAGCAGGGGCACAGGCAGGGCCTGCAGGGCATGATGATGCAATGACCTGTTGATGCCTTTCCACGTTGAGTTTTGGCTGTCTGTTTACCGGTCCTCCTGCGACACGCACGTACGGTTGCTTCTATTGCTTCATGCAGGCCGACAGTGCGGAGGCTGCTGCGAATGAGGCTAAGGGCAAGGCTATCGAGGCCAAGACCAAGGCTGACGAAGCCAAGGGCGAGGCTGATGAGGCGAAGGGCAAGGCGGACCAGGTTGATGAGAAGGTGAGCGGGTGCTGCCCGCGAGCACGCGTGGAAGGCGGAAGCTCAACCAGTGCGCACAATGCATGCATGGATTGGGAGCGGGCCGAACAACGACTCCGTAGATAGGACGTATGCTCTCCTCCGCGCGGTACGCCTAGTAGAATGGCCGCACCCACCTTTGTCCCTATGCGCCCATCCACCAGGCCGACGAGATTGCCGACGACCTGGACGCTGCCAAGACCAGCATGGGCTCGCTCATCTCTGCCGCCGCTAAGAAGTCTGAGCTCGACACCGTCGCTAGCAACCTGGGCTCGCTCATCTCTGCCGCTGCTAAGAAGTCTGAGCTCGACACCGTCGCTAGCAACCTGGGCCAGCAGATCTCTGCCGCCGCCAAGAAGTCTGAGCTGGTGAGACTGGCAATGTCCGCAAGCGCAACTGCTTTGGGGAGGCCGGCAGCAGCATATCTTGTGGAAAGGGAAGCTTGCTGCAGGCGCGACCCCTTCGGCGCGTTGCTGGCAGGGGCTCCGCCATTGTTGCATGCATGCAGGATCAGATGTCAATCGTTGCCGCATGTCCACTGATTCATTTACATTCCCCCCTACCGCGCTTCCCATTTGTTTATTTGAAGGACGCCGTGGACACCAAACTTGGCCAGAGCATTGCTGACGCCAAGAAGGCCGCCGCTGACGACCTGTCCGCAGCTAAGACCACCATTGGCCAGAGCATTGCCGACGCCAAGAAGGCCGCCGCCGATGACGCTAAGAAGGCCGCCGCTGACGACCTGGCGGCCGCTAAGATCACCATTGGCCAGAGCATCGCCGACGCTAAGAAGGCCGCCGCCGATGATGCTAAGAAGGCCGCCGCTGACGACCTGGTGGCCGCTAAGATCACCATCGGCCAGAGCATTGCCGACGCCAAGAAGGAGGCCGCCGACGCTGCCAAGCAGAACGCTGACGACCTGGCCGCTGCTAAGACTACCATTGGCCAGAGCATTGCCGATGCCAAGAAGGCAGCCGCCGACGACCTAGCGGATGCTAAGACCAACCTGGGCCAGCAGATTGCCGCCGCCGCCAAGAAGACTGAGCTGGTGAGCTGATTGCACACACCAGCGGAACGGCTTAAGCATTTTTGAACGTACATATATATATGTTATGATGTGGAAAGGGCGCCTGCTCGCAGGGTTTTGCTTACAGGGACTACGCTGTTGGTGCATTTATGTGTGATAGGTAGAGGTCTCATACGGCATGGCTGGCATTTAATTGATAAGCATTCGTCCCTGCCTGTCTCAACTGTTTGCAGGATGCCGTGGACACCAAGCTGGGCCAGAGCATTGCCGACGCCAAGAAGGCCGCTGCTGACGACCTGGCGGCCGCCAAGACCACCATTGGCCAGAGCATTGCCGACGCCAAGAAGGCAGCCGCTGATGACGCCAAGAAGGCCGCTGCTGACGACCTGGCGGCCGCCAAGACCACCATCGGCCAGAGCATTGCCGACGCCAAGAAGGCCGCCGCCGATGACGCCAAGAAGGCCGCTGCTGACGACCTGGCGGCCGCCAAGACCACCATCGGCCAGAGCATTGCCGACGCCAAGAAGGCCGCCGCTGACGACCTGGTGGCCGCTAAGGCCACCATCGGCCAGAGCATTGCTGACGCCAAGAAGGCAGCCGCCGATGACCTGGCGGATGCTAAGTCCAACCTGGGCCAGCAGATTGCCGCCGCCGCCAAGAAGACTGAGCTGGTGAGTTGCTTGCACAATTGCCAGCGGCACGGCTTGTTTTTGAACGCCTGGTCACCTGTGTTGGAAAGGGCGCCTGCTCGCAGGGTTTTGCTTACAGCGACTACGCTGGTGGTGCATCTGTGTGGTTGGTTGAGATTTCACCGCATGGCTGGCGTTTTTTGACAAACATTCCTCCCTACCACGCTGTTTCAACTGTTTGCAGGATGCCGTGGACACCAAGCTGGGCCAGAGCATTGCTGACGCCAAGAAGGCCGCTGCTGATGACCTGGCGGCCGCCAAGACCACCATTGGCCAGAGCATTGCCGACGCCAAGAAGGCCGCCGCTGACGACCTGTCCGCAACTAAGACCACCATTGGCCAGAGCATTGCCGACGCCAAGAAGGCCGCTGCCGATGACGCTAAGAAGGCCGCTGCTGACGACCTGGCAGCCGCCAAGACCACCATCGGCCAGAGCATTGCCGACGCCAAGAAGGCCGCTGCTGACGACCTGTCCGCAGCTAAGACTACCATTGGCCAGAGCATTGCTGACGCCAAGAAGGCAGCCGCCGATGACCTGGCGGATGCTAAGACCAACCTGGGCCAGCAGATTGCCGCCGCCGCCAAGAAGACTGAGCTGGTGAGCTGATTGCACAAATGCCAGCGGCACGGCTTGTTTTTGACCGCCTGGTCACCTGTGTTATGAAGTGGAAAGGGTGCCTGCTCGCAGGGTTCAGGGACTACATTGGTGGTGATGTGTGATAGGTAGAGGTCTTATACCGCATAGCTATCATTGATTGGCGTGCATTCACCCCTACCGCGCTTCCCAACTATTGCAGGATGCCGTGGACACCAAGCTGGGCCAGAGCATTGCCGACGCCAAGAAGGCCGCTGCTGACGACCTGGCGGCCGCCAAGACGACCATCGGTCAGAGCATTGCTGACGCCAAGAAGGCCGCCGCTGACGACCTGACGGCCGCCAAGACCACCATTGGCCAGGGCATTGCCGACGCCAAGAAGGCCGCCGCTGATGACCTGGCGGCCGCTAAGATCACCATTGGCCAGAGCATTGCCGACGCCAAGAAGGCCGCTGCCGATGACGCTAAGAAGGCCGCTGCTGACGACCTGGCCGCTGCTAAGACTACCATTGGCCAGAGCATTGCCGACGCCAAGAAGGCAGCCGCCGATGACCTGGCGGCCGCTAACACCAACCTGGGCCAGCAGATTGCCGCCGCCGCCAAGAAGACTGAGCTGGTGAGTGGCAGTTAGCGGAAATACTCACAAGCTCCTGGGCAATTATTTTCCTGTGAAGTGCTTGCTCTTGACTCTGCGGGGCTGTCGCTGCTTGCTTGCATGTTAATAGTTCTGGATTGCCGCATAGCTATCATTGATTGGCGTGCATTCACCCCTACCGCGCTTCCCAACTATTGCAGGATGCCGTGGACACCAAGCTGGGCCAGAGCATTGCTGACGCCAAGAAGGCCGCTGCTGACGACCTGGCGGCCGCCAAGACGACCATCGGTCAGAGCATTGCTGACGCCAAGAAGGCCGCCGCCGATGACGCCAAGAAGGCCGCCGCTGATGACCTGGCGGCCGCCAAGATCACCATTGGCCAAAGCATTGCCGACGCCAAGAAGGCCGCCGCTGACGACCTGGCCGCTGCTAAGACTACCATTGGCCAGAGCATTGCTGACGCCAAGAAGGCAGCCGCCGATGACCTGGCGGATGCTAAGACCAACCTGGGCCAGCAGATTGCCGCCGCCGCCAAGAAGACTGAGCTGGTGAGTTGCTTGCACAAATGCCAGCGGAACTGCCTACTTTTGAGCGCCTGGGCATTTGTGTGTTGTGATTTCGGGAGCGCGCCTGCTGTGGGGCTTGGACTGACAGGGACTGCGCTGGTAGTAGTGCTTTTGCATTAAAGACATGCGCTAAATTGCGAAACGAAAGCATATGATAGGTCGTCCGCATGTCTGGCAATAATTGACGTGAGTCCTCCCTACCACGCTGTTCCAACTGTTTGCAGGATGCCGTGGACACCAAGCTGGGCCAGAGCATTGCCGACGCCAAGAAGGCCGCTGCTGACGACCTGGCGGCCGCCAAGACCACCATTGGCCAGAGCATTGCCGACGCCAAGAAGGCAGCCGCTGATGACGCCAAGAAGGCCGCTGCTGACGACCTGGCGGCCGCCAAGACCACCATCGGCCAGAGCATTGCTGACGCCAAGAAGGCCGCTGCTGACGACCTGGCGGCCGCCAAGACCACCATTGGCCAGAGCATTGCCGACGCCAAGAAGGCCGCCGCTGATGACGCCAAGAAGGCCGCTGCTGACGACCTGGCGGCCGCCAAGACCACCATTGGCCAGAGCATTGCCGACGCCAAGAAGGCCGCTGCTGACGACCTGGTGGCCGCCAAGACCACCATTGGCCAGAGCATTGCCGACGCCAAGAAGGCCGCCGCCGATGACGCCAAGAAGGCCGCTGCTGACGACCTGGCGGCCGCCAAGATCACCATCGGCCAGAGCATTGCCGACGCCAAGAAGGCCGCCGCTGACGACCTGTCCGCCGTTAAGGATGGCCTGGGCCAGAAGATCAACGACGTGGCCGCCGCCGCCTCCAAGCGCGCTGATGATGACGCCGCCGCCAACAAGGCTGCTCGGGTGAGTTTCCAGCATGCGTGTCTCGGTACACCACCTTAGCCTGAGTTCGTGCGGTAACGGTTTTTGAGTACAAAAGCGCATGGAAGGCCGCCAACAATGTATAATGCTGTGATTTGCGTTAACACAGTACTGTCCTGCACCTGCACATACACAGGACGCCCTGAGGAGCGTTGTGGAGGCTAAGATTGATACTGATGTTGCCGCCGCCAAGGCCACCGCCGCGGAGAGCATTGGCAAGGCCGCCAAGGATGCCAAGGTCGACAACGTGAGTAAAATGCCACCATGTTCTTTGTCTTCGCTTGCGAATCAGCATGCCTTGGCTGCCCATGACAAATGCACAACGCAGCAAAGCTTTTCTGGCAAGGCTAACAGTATGCTTCTCTCATTACTTTGAAATTGCAGGACGCCCTGGAGCTCCGGCTGACCACCAGCGTTGGCGACGCCAAGAAGGCCGCCGCCGATGACCTCAAGGCCGCACAGGCCGCCATCGACACCAAGCTGGGCCAGGGCATTGCCGACGCCAAGAAGGCCGCCGCTGACGACCTGGCGGCCGCTAAGATTACCATTGGCCAGGGCGTTGTGGACGCCAAGAAGGCCGCCGCCGATGACCTGACGGCCGCTAAGATTACCATTGCTGGTGACGTCAGCAAGGTTGCGGATGACGCCAAGGCTGCACGGGTGAGTTTGCATTGCTGCACTGCCCCGCCCAGTCCGGGAGTGGCTGGGTGTGGCGTATCTGTCGGGGCTTTCATTACCAAATTTTGTGTCTGGATTGTGTGCTGCGGGACTAGCCAGCCGAGTGCGCGGCCTCCACAACCGCAGGCTTTACCTGGTCAATACCTGTTCGACCGTTGGTCTTGCCATGACTCATGCTAATACCTTTCTTCTGACGCCACTGCATTCACCAACTGGCTTTGCAGGCTGCCATGAAGGCTGGCCTGGACGTTGACATCGCCGCCGCTGGCTCCAAGGCGGACGCTGCCACCGCTGCTGCCGCAAATGCTGGATCCAAGGCGGACGCTGCCACCACCGCGGCCGCAAATGCTGGGTCCAAGGCGGACGCTGCCACCACCGCGGCCGCAAATGCTGGCTCCAAGGCCGACGCCGCCGCCACTGCTGCCACAAATGCTGGCTCCAAGGCCGACGCCGCCGCCACTGCTGCCACAAATGCTGGCTCCAAAGCCGACGCCGCCGCCACCGCCGCCGCCACCGCTGGCTCCAAGGCCGACGCCGCCGCCACCGCCGCCGCCACCGCTGGATCCAAGGCCGACGCCGCCGCCACTGCCGCCGCCACCGCTGGATCGAAGGCCGACGCCGCCGCCACCGCCGCCGCCACCGCTGGCTCTAAGGCCGACACCGCCACCACCGCCGCCAACGCCGCATCCACCGCTGCCACCGCTGCACAAACCACCGCCAACGCCGCGTCTAGCACTGCTGCCGCTGCCAACACCAAGGCCGACAGCGCTGTCACGACTTCCAACACTGCCAACACCAAGGCTGACAGCGCGGTTACCACTGCCAACGCTGCCAGTGCCAAGGCGCAGCAGGCCCTGGATGCTGTTGCCCCTGGCAAGGTGACCAGCGGCTAAGCCAAAATGAAACTGATAATGCCGTGAGTGCGACTTGTGTGCTGTTGGGACGCATTGATTGATGGACGGAACGCTGCAATTCACATTTTGGAGTACCTATGATCTTACATGTGATGCTTGTGAATGCACAGCAACGAAAGCAGCAGTGTAATCAGTCCTAGTGCCCCGGCGCAGCCGTGTGCGCCGCTGTGGGGTCGTATCATGTCGAAGCGGCCTGCTTATAACTGACATTCGCCGTGTACATGTACTAAGCGGCCTGCTTATAACTGTCACATTCGCCGTGTACATGTACTAACAGCTACAGCTTGTGGTAGGTAAAGTTGTTGACTATGAATTATTTCGGACGGGGTAGTCGGGACGTGATTTATTGGTTTGATGAGTGGCTGGTCGGGATGATGACGAGTCATGGCTGGCCGCTTCGCGTGCCGTATTGCGGTACTGGTCAACATGCTTCCACCGGAGTGCGAGGTAGCACTCAAGACCTTGCACTGCAGGATTCGAAGGGATATTGCACTGGATACAATTGCTGCCTTGCCTGTTATGAGGTGACTGTCTTGGCATTGTAACGACGTTGCAGTTATAATGCCAAGACAACCAGGGCAGGGCCATCACGCGCGAGAGCAGCAGCTGGGAGAGAAGTTCGCACCCGTGGACATTGCAAGGCTAACCAGGGGGGACCTTGGCATGCGAGTTACCGAGTACCACCTGCCAGCAGCTTCTCCAGGGGCTCTCGAAATTACCATCTGTCGGAAGTGGCCAATGCAGGGCGCCTACCCCGGCCCTGTCCAGGGCCCCCCCCTGACATCGGCACTTTATGGATGGCTACCCCGCCCCCCCCCGGTAAGTCTTTATATAATGTAACATTGCAACTGGGGTGTTGTCCTGCGCGCGTTTCAAAGCGGTTGCAAGCGGGTGTACACGGCGGGAAATATTCACCTCCCATATACGACAATGCGTGCGCCCTACACTTCATAACCTTGCAGCCCCATCCACTTTCAATAGTTTTTTGGACTGAGCCCCCCCAGCGTTTGCAGAGTACGTGAAACCGGCCCGGCGGCGGGCCGGCAGTGATGGCAGTGATGGCACGCCTGCCATGAGCCTGGCAGCATGTGCGGAGCGGATGGGGCGGGCAAGGTCAATTGGAGGTGGGGAGCGCGGCGCCGCCCAGGGCGCAGGTTGAGACCATGCTTACGTCTGGGTTGCAGTCATTGCTCGCAAGCATCAAGTGATTTAGTTATTGTGGCTAATGGATTGACTGGACGTACCCGGATTCCGTGTTGGTGTGCTTGCGCTTGATAGCTGGACGTCTGGACGCAACTAGACCATGGCGGGCTGTGCGGCCTGTGCCTGTCAGTCCGACCCCAGCTTTGTCTGTTTCGGAACCTTCGGCCTTAGGCTAGCACTCATGGAGTTCGCAAGGGGCAAGAAGGCAAGTTCCCGGCAGTGTCCGAAGCCCCCCATATATCCAAAAATACGAGCAAGCAAGGCATTGGGATCAGAAACAAGAGAAACGCGCTGTTCGGCCTTAGGCTAGCACATGATGTGGGCTCAGCCCATATGTTTCCCATATGGAAGGACCACCCTAAAGTAAAAAAACATTTAAGCTCTCTTCATTTTAGATTGATGACTTGTATGCAGGGCTATTCCAGACAGCTACTCCAGCCCAACCCTACCTAAGCACCCAGTACCGCACGCACAGCCGCCAGCCCATACAGCCACCAGCGCCCCCTGTCCCTGGCCTCTGCGCCCTGTGCCTCTGACCATCCAGCCCAACGCCAGTATCACACGCGCAGCCGCCAGCCCATACAGCCTCCAGCGCCCCCTGTCCCTGGCCTCTGAGCCCTGTGCCTCTGTCTCCCCACTCTCCCCTGTCAGTAGCAGCTACCCCGCTCGTCCTGAAACACCTCTTCCGCAGTCAAGCCGTCAGCCTTAAATAATATTTGTCCGTTTTCCGACATTCCATGCCGCACGCAGCTCAAGCCAAAAACGCCTCACTCAACGCCTCAAGCCGAAAACTTTTGCCGAATAGTGCGCGTCGCTAGGCCCCTTCCGAAGTCACAGCCATACCCCTCTCCATCAGCTACGCTTCCTCACCTCCGGCTGTGTTGTTCGTGTGTTGCACTGCATTCGACTCGCCCGCCATTCCGTACATTCCACCGTCCCCCTCACCAACGGCGGCAGCTCCTGCACTCTCCTCCCCAAACCGTTACAAACATCCCATTCATTCATGCTGCAGTGCCTGCTATCAGCGCCTGCCAACTCCCCAGCGCGCCGGCGATGCCACCGGGCTTGGCCCGCCCGCCGACGACATGCCACCGCCGCCGCCGCGGACGCTGCCACCGCCACTGCCGCCAGCGCCCGAAGCTACCAGGCCGCTGGTTGTGTTAGCCAGCAGGGCCACCTCCTGCGGGGCACGATGCGCACACGAGGGCAGAGATGAGGCGGCGCTTGCCTCGAGGTGCGGTGCCACTCCGTTGCCGTGCGGCCTACGCTACTATGTCCACCAAGCAACCAAGCATACCGTGCAGCTCCGCTGCCGGACCACAAAATAACCACCAGTGCGCAGTCTTCCCAAACATGTGGCCTTGGCCCGCTTGCCCGCTCACCTGTTGAATCATGGCTAGCTCCTCGTCATCCGACATGACGCTGCTGCCGCCCCCGCTGACCTGCGGCGCCAGCGCCCTCGGGCCGCCGCCGCTGCCGCCCCCTCCCGCGCTCCCCGCCCCTAGGCCGGGGGTCGGGCGCGGCGGTAGCTGCGCCGCCATAGCTGTGCCGCCGGTTGCAAGCTCCTCTCCTGCGCCCGCGCCCAGTGCCCGAACGGCGAAGGGACTCGCGGCACCGCGGCCGCTACCACTGCCCTCGACACCGCCGCCCCTGACGCTGGCGCCGCCGCTCTGACTTGGTCGCGGGGTGGTGGTGCCGCTGCCCGCAGGGGAAGACCATGCCATGCCGACGCCAGCTGCCGCGGCGGCCGCCGTTGCCGCGGCAGCCTCGGCCACGTCCTGAGGCCCTGCGCCGCCGCTTCCACTCCCACGCGTGCCTGCCAGCAGCCCGGCAGACGTTGCCGCCGCAAAGCGGCGGAGCGCTGCCGAGTCAGAGCCCGGCTGCTGCTGTTGCTGCTGCGCTAGGGACACCGAGGGAGACGCGCTCCCGCTGCCGTACGGTGGCGCCGGCGGCGACGCCGCCACGGCGCGGACGGCGCTCGGTGGTGCGGAGGGCGGCGGCGGGGCGGCAGGCGGCGGCGCAGCCGGCGGCGGTGGAGGCATGCCGTAGAGTAGGCCGGGATTTGCAGCCGCCGCCGCGGCGGCCGAGGCGGAGGAGGAGGATGTGGAGCGGGCGGTCACCGTCTGCGGCCAGGCCCCGCCCCCGCTGCCACCACCAGAGCTCCGATGCTGAGGTGGCGGCGGAGGCGTACCGCCCAGTTGCTGTTGGGGAAACAAAGTCATCAGGGGGATGCAGCGGCGCTATTCTCTTAGCCTCTTTCCACCGTTGCTTTCTGGATCTAGGCAGTAGCAGGCCGGCTACTGTTCCTGAGCAGGCGCACGCATGCAGGTGCTTACCTCCATGGCCGAGGTGCTGATGGGCAGGCGGTGTCCGGTCATGCTCGCCACGCTCTCTAGCGCCGCCGAGTGCAGGGGCGCCAGCGGCACCGGCGCCGATGAAGAGCTCGGCACACCCGACGGCCCCACGCCCGCCACCGCCGCCGCGGCCGCCGCCGCGGCGGCAGCCGCCGCAGGCACCGACGCGAAGGCGCCCTGGCTGGCCGGCAGAGCCGGCGCCGCCAGGGCAGCGACAGGAACAGCAGCTGGACCGGATGGGAGGGGCCGTGCGAGGGGCTGCGTGGGGCCGGTCACCAACACGGACGCCGCCTCCAGCTGCGCGCGGCAGGCCTCGGCATTGGCGAGCTGCTGCGCCAGCGGCAGCAGCGAGGTGCGCACCAGGCGCCGGATGCGGGCCCTGGGATGCGGGTCAAAGCGAAAAAACCCAAGGTGACCGCCATGCAATCATAATTAGGGAGCCATGCATGCAAGACGAAACGGCATGTGGGCTGTGTGCCATTGAGTAGCGCGCCTCACAGCTGGAAACCGGCACCCCGCCCGTCGTGCCAACGGGCAACACACCTGTTGTCCGCCGACTTGGCCGCCAGGAGAAACAGCATCCAAGCCACCTGCCGCCGCCTCTCCGCCGCCGGGCCGGTCGGCAGCGCAACGCCTCCACCGCCTCCAGCCGCCACCGCGTCCAGGCCACCTGACCCAGCCGGCCCTGAACTGCCCGTTGCTATCCCGCTGCCTCCCGCGCCGCCGAGGCCGCCAGGTGCGCCCGCCCCTGTCCCTGTCGCCGCGCCGCCGGCGGCGCCGTGCAGCAGCACGCCATTCGCCACCCGCTGGAAGGCGGCGGCGGCGCCGCCGGCCAGCGCCGCCCACCAGGCCTGGCTGCCGGGGCCGCCGGTGCGGCTGTGGCCCGACAGCTGCTTGCTGACGGCCAGGCCCGAGGCGGGGTCCGCGGACAGAGCCTCCAGCGGCGCCGCCTCCAGCTCCGGCAGGGTGCTCTGCCCCGGGTGCGGCTGCACCAAGCGAGAGGCGGGCAGCAGGATAAACAATGTTAGGGGCGCAGTGGGCAGGATGTGAGGAAGTGGGCGTAGGAAAACTGGCACGCCTCATGCCCCGCATGATTGCGTTGATTGTGCCGATCGTGTCATGATTTGTGACCAACTCCGCGCCAAGCGGCCTCGGCCCAAAGCACTCCTCGCGTACCTTTGCCGCAGGCGCCGCCCGCACAACCCCACCAGGCCTGGACGCCGGCGCTGCCAGAGAGGAGGACGAAACCGCCTGCTGCTGCTGCTGCTGCTGCTGCAACTCCAGCCAGTCCGCCGCGTCCGCCACGCCGCCCGCCACCGCCGCAGCGTCACGAACGCCGCCCGCCGTCACGCCGCCCATGGGCATGACCGCAGTCACGGCCGCGTGCCAGGGTGCTCCCGGCGGCAGCGGGCCGTGCGGCCGCGGAGCGGCCGCCGCCGCCGCCGTTGCTACCCCGCCCGGCGCCCCGGGGATCGGCGGCGGCGAGTACGGCACGTACAGCGCCAGTACGAGCATGTCGCAAAGGTCCAGTTCGAAGAACTCGCGGCTGGGCGGCCCGGGCAGGGCGCCGGGTGTGCGCACCGCCAGCCACTCCAGCGCCTCGGCGGCCGCGGCGGACGTGGACGCGTCGGAGGCGGCCAGCAGCTTGAAGAGTGCCAGGCCCAGACCGGGCTGCTCCTGCGCGTGGGTGTGTGGGAGTGGGCGAACAACTTTACGTTTACATGCGTTGCGGTTGTGACGGCTGTCAGACTTCACGGGTAAGTGGGAGTCAGCTGCAGTCACCCGGCGCGGCAACAGCAAATACCGCATGTCGTGGTGCCGCGGCCAAGCACACCGTCGTACCTCGAGTCGCGCGAGGTTGGCGTCGCTCTCGCGCACAAGCGCCGACACGGCGCCGCAGCAGCCCGCCACCGCCGGCAGCAGTGCCGACCGGAAGGCCAGCGCCGCCTCCGCCGCCTCCCGCTGCGCCGCCTCGCGCTGCACCGCCTCCGCCACTCGCCGCGCCTGCAGGCGCCCACCGTCCCACGCGTCCCTGTCCTCCTCTGCCCCCAGAATTGCGCCTGCCTCAAAGCCGATACCGATGCCGTCGCCCGCGCCTGCCGCGGCCTCTCCGGCGGGCCCTAGCGATGGCAGCGGCGGCGGGACGGTCACGTAGTCCGCGGCCACACTCAAAAAGTCGCCGAGCAGGCCGACGCCTCCCAGCTCCCGCACAAAGTCCTTGTTGCCGCCGTTCAGCTCTACCGCCGCCTCCAGCAGCCCGAACAGCGCCCGCAGCAGCCGGCACTGCTCGGCGGCAGTGTGCGCGCCGGCGGCCGTGAGCGCTGCTGCGGCGTCCGCAGCGCCGGCAGTGTCGGGGAATTCGCCAGGCGCCGGGGCTGGCGAGGGTGGTAGCGGCAGCGCCGCCAAGACATCTCGCACCAGGTCCACCGCCACCTCCAGCCCGCCCTGCACTGCTACAGCCTCCTGATTGGCGTGGTTGCCGGCCGCCATCTCCGCTAGCGCCGACGCAGCGGCGGCAGCGACGGTTGTAGCTGAGATGGCGGCGGCTGCGGGCGTGGCGGCGCGGCGCGCCACCAGGCCGCAGCGGCGCACCGCCGCCACCACCACTGCCGGCAGCCCGGCCGTCCGCGCGCTGTTCTTAGCAAAGGTGTTACCTTTCAGGATGGCGCTGAGCAGGGCCAGCGCCGCCGCCGGTGTGGCGGCGGCGCTGGCGGCGGCACCGATGGCGGCAGCGCCATCCCGAACAATGTCGGCTGCCGTCGCCAGTGCGCCCTGCGAGACCAGCTCGTTCTGGATGTCGGTGTCCCCTTCCGCCAGCAGCGCGAGCACGCCCGCTGCCAGCGCGGCGGCGGGCTCCGGCTGTGGCGGCTGCCCGTGCAGTGGGTGCTCTCCGCGCGAGGAGAACGAGGCCGTGGCTTTGAGGGAGGGCAGCCGGGCCGGCTGCCGGGAGACGGGAGGCGGCGGCGGCGGTGGAGGCGGCGGGTGCCCCGCAGGCGCCGCAGTGGCCGGCGAGGGCGCGGACTGCAGGATGCGCAGGAGCGGCGGCAGAGCGCCCGCGCCCACCACCACCCCGCGCGCGCCGGAGGCGTTCCCGTGCACCAGCGCCGCCAGCAGCGCCGTCAGCCCCCGCGCCGCCGCGCCGCTTGCGGCGGCGGCGGAATCGCCACCACCACCGCCGCCGCCGCCACAGAGCCGCTCCAACCAGCCCACGATGGCGGGCACCACGTCCAGAGCCAGGAGTCCGTTCTGGGCGGCGGCGTTGCCGCCGTCGGCAGCCGCCGCCAGCGCCGCCGCCGCCGCCAGCCGCACGCCCTCGTCCAGCCGGCCGTCCTTGAACAGCTCCGCCAGCGGGTGCAACAGGCCCAGCGCCGCAATGGCATCCTGTGGACATTATGGTTGCGTGTTTCATAGGATTGCGCTTGGTGGCACTCAGCGAGGAGTGCAATACAAGCAGGCCAAATCGTGACGTCGGACACCAACCTATATTCAGGTTCAAGTTCACCAAACAGTCAACGTAAGCGGCAAATGCATAGCTGCACGGCATTGCAGCAGCACGAAACGAAACGGCCCACACACCACCCGGGGCCCACCTGAGAGCCGGGGCTGCCCTGTGTGGCGGCCGTGACCGCCTCCAGCGCCGCCACCGCCAGCGGCGCATCGTCATCCAAGACCACGTCCGCGGCGCCGCCGGGGCTGCAGGCACAGACGTGTGTGGCCTGAGAGATTAGCAGGTTGTTAGTGGGTGGGTGCGTGGGTGGACACACATAAACAAGCATGGGCACTGCACACTGGAACGCATGTTGGACATATGTTCGTCGGCCTGCCCATGGGCCGGCACCCTGGCCACGCCGCGTCCGCATCCAGCCGCCACCACTCAGCTTACCCTGCTGCCGCCGCCGCCCTGCGTGCCGCCGCCAGCGCCACCAGCAGGCTGCCCAGCAGCGGCAGCAGGCCATGCTCGCGCGCCGCCAGCTGGGAGGCGGCGTTGCCTGGGTGCGGGGCGGGCGGGCGGGTGGGTGGGGGTTTGATGACACGTGGCCATGGAGTGTACGACGGCGCGGGACGCGTTCTCGGCTCGCGCAACGTACGGCCCCGGTGGCACTAACAGCTACCACCTAGCCAGCACCACAAAGGAGGTATGCCACACTCGCAGCACGTTCACGAGCGCGCGCCTACCCGCCAGCGCCAGCGCGGCGGTGCGGCAGGTGGCGGGCCGCAGCTGGTACACGTCCAGGGCCCCGGGCCGCAGCAGGCTGGCCAGCAGCGCCGCCAGTACTCCCAGGCCGCCCATGGACCGCAGCTCGTCCTGCGGCGGCGTGCCAGCGGCCCGGGTCCGTGGCAAGGAGGCGCAGTCAAAAGGAAGGCGAGCAGCAAGCATGCAGCTGACCTAGTAAAACACCCATACATGCTCTGCTACACGGCCTCCCAGCGCAGGATCCGCAGCTCGTCATGCCACACGCGCGGCCGGAAAGGCGGCTCGGTCACGGCGGCCGTTTCGATCAGGGCAAGAGGGCAAGCAGCTGAAGCCCTGCCTCCAGCCCACCTAGCAGCAGCTGCGGCCGCTGTTCTTGCGCCCACCCCGCCCGCCCACCTGCGCCTCCGGGTCGTGCATCAGCACCAGGTCCGTGAGCGTGAGCAGCGCCGCCGCCAGCTTGGAATGGTGCACGCCCGTGGCCTCGTGTTGCAGCAGCTGCAGCACGCCGTACAGCCCGCCCGCCGCCGCGAAGCGGCGGCATACCGCCCCGGCGCCGCCGCCGCCGCCGCCGGCGGTGGCGGCGGTGGCGGCTCCGTGGCTGGCGCCTGCGGCGCCGCCGGAAGCCGAGGCAGAGGCAGCGGAGGTGGGAGCGGAGGAGGAGGAGGCAGAGGCGGAGGAGGACATGAGGCGTAGCAGCGCCTTGATGGCTGCGGAGGGCGCGCAGTAGTCGCAGTAGGCGGCGGCGTCGTGGGAGCCGTACAGGCAGGCGGCGGCGGTGGTGAAGTCCAGCGGCAGTCGCCCCACAAGGAACAGCCGAGGCACGGCGCGCCGCCGGTCGCCGCTGCGCGGCCCTGGCCGCACGTGCACCGGCGGCAGCGCTGCCCCAGACGAGGAGGTGGCGGCGGCGGCGCCTGCGGCGCCGCTGGCGGCGTCGTGGCCATGGTGGTGGCCGTGGTGGAAGTGGCCTTGGCCGTGCGCCTCGGCGGCGACTTGGGCGGACTGAATCTGGATCTGCTTGCGCAGCGTGAGGCCGTGCAGCAGGTCCGCCGACTCCTGCGCAAGCAGGCGTTGTGCACGTTGGTGCGCACGCAGGACCTAGTGAGTAATGATACATGGTATGGCATTGGGCGCAGCCCGTCTGCTCCCCGTCGCGGCGGTAACCACCACGGGCTTGCAAATCCGGACCCTTTCTCCCAGCCCCACCCGCGGCCCCTGCATTCCTTCTACCTGCAGCAGCGCCGCCAGCTCCTCCACCGCGCCCGCCGCCACCAGCCGCTCCGCGCCAGTCGCGCCCTCCGCCAGGAACACCACCGCCTCCGCCGCCTGCCAGGCCAGCCCCATGTCGCCGTGCGCCACCAGCTGCAGTGTGGCAGGCATCCAGGGGAAAGAGAACATGCATTGAGAAGGACGCCACGCGGGCCGAGCTCGCGATGTCAAAACGGATGCAAACGGCATCAACGACCGTGAGCCCCTGCCGCCATGCCCCGAAGCCGCGGTGCCTGCCTCCTCGCCATCAACATGATTATGATCCCAACATGATCCCAACATGTTCCCACGCACTGACCTGCACCAGCAGCTGCGGCAGCCCCAGCCACGCCAGCTCCAGCTGGTTGGGCTCGCAATCGCACATGAGCGTCTTGGCTGTAGCAAGGCTCTCGCGCAGTGGGCACAGCCGCCGCCGCAGTAGCGCACCGCCAACCGCCGACGCGGCGGCGCCGGCTCTGCCGGAGGCGCCGCCGCCGCCGCCAGCGCCCGGCGGTGCCGCCATGTCCGCAGCCTCTATCAGGACCGGCAGTAGCAGGCCGTAGCAAGCCACCCGCGCGCCCGCTACAAGGGGGCTCCCGTCCGGCTTGCCCTGGCCCCCGCCGGCTGTAGCCGTGGCAGGCGCACCGACTGCAGCTGCCGACAGCTGCTGCGCGGCACCAGTTGCAGCGCCGTCCCCGCCGCCCACGCCCTCGTCTTCTTCAAGGTCCGACAGACTGACAGTCGAGGGTGTGCCCGGCTCTTCGGCCTGGATCTCCCCGCCTGCGTCTGCTACTGCCAATGCCATGCCGGACCCGGAAGGCCCCGCGCCGGCACCTGCTACAGCTGCGGCACGCGCCGCTGCCTGCGCCCGACGCGGCGGCGGCGGCGACAGCTGCGGCACCAGACCGTGGATGAGAAGCACGGCCACCAACCGCTGCCAGGGCGTCCAGGATCCAAACGTGGCGTGCGGGTTTCGGGCGTACGGGTCCGCATCCCCCGCCGCGCTCGCCCCTTGCGCCGCGCCACCGGCCCCACCGCCGTGCCCGTTCACCATGAGCGCATATTCTCCCGCATGGTGGATGTCGCACCCCGCATGCGCCACCGGACGGTGGGCCGAGACTTGCATTGCATAGTACGGCCCCGCAGCTGCGGCGGCGGCGGCACCGTAGCCGCCGCCGCCAGCGCCGTTAAGCGCCGCCCTACCGGAGCCGCTGCCGCTGCTGCTGTCGACGTCATCAGGCCCGCCGTTGCGGCCAGGCATGGCGCCGGCAAAGCCCGACAGCTGCTGCACCGGCCGGTGCGCCGCGGAGTGGCGCGACGGCTGCGCGGCGGCGGCGGCGACGTACGGCGCGGTGTGCCGCCGTACGAGGCTGACTAGGACCGGCAGCACGCCGGCGGCGCGCAACGCCTCCTTGCCCTGGTCGTGGGCCGCCACCTGCACGTGCAGCGCCCTGTGGGGCCGGGCCGTCACATGGCGGTTAGTTGGGTGCGCGCCACGGGCGCAGGGGGCGCTGGGGGCGTCCGTGTGGCGTCGTCGGGGCCAAGAGGTACACGGCCCGATCATGGCATGCGGGCATCCTGCCGCGCACGCTTCAACCAGCCCTCGACCGCGCCTTCCACGGCGCTGCCTCCTGCTGCGCTTCTTCTCCCCCTGGCCTCTCCCTCCCTGCCCGCAACCCGTCCCCGCGCACCGCATGGCCAGCGCCGCCAGGTGGTGGTGCCGCGCGCCGCCGCCGCCCCACCAGGGCGCCGCGTACAGGAACAGCAGCGGCGCCAGCGCCTCCGCCACGTCGGCCCGGTAACCGCTATCGCCGCCGCCGCCGCCTCCTGCCCCTGCTTCCTGCTGCTGCGGCTCCCTGCCCGCCGGCCCCGCCGCTCCCAGGGACGATGAGGGCGGCGCGGTGCCGGGCGGCAGCGCGTCCTCGTCCGTGAGGTACGCCAGCAGCCACAGCAGCTCCTAGCAGGTAGTTGAGCAGGTGTTCGCGTGTGGGTTTAGGAAGCGCGCACGCGCGTGTGTAGTACGAGGCGGGGGCAAGCGAGGTCTAAACAAAAAGGCAGTTGCATTGATGGTAGAGGCATGCGGCGGGCCGCCGCGGCCGTTGCCAACCAAGTAAGCTAGATCCCAGGATCCCGAAAACAAACCCGCCTTGGCCCTAGGTCGGTCCCGCCCCCCAGTTTGGCTGGTAACCACACACACACACACACACCGGCACACACACACACACACACACACACACACACACACACACACACACACACACACACACACACACAGCGACCCCTGGGCAATCACCCCCAAGGGCACGGCGCGCCCCGCGCACCTGCACCGCCACCAGGTCGGCAAGCACGTCCAGCCGCCGCAGCAGCCGCAGCACCACATGCAGCGCGCCCGCCGCAAGCAGCTTGTCGCGGTGCACTGCGTCAGGGGCATGGGCAGGGGCAGGGGCAAGAGGTCAATCGACAGGAGCACTTTCGCATTTATGAGCCCCCACGAACCCTAGTTTCCGTCCCACTCGCCCACCCACCTGTGGCCGCGGCCGCCAGACAGTGCAGCACGGTGGCCGCCGCCTGCCGCGCCGGACCGCAGGTGCGCTCGCTCTCAAGCAGTGACAGGAGCAGCCGCAACGCCTGCGGGCAGGAACACCGAGCCAGGAATAATACACACGACATTAGGTAGCATCCTGGCTGAACAAACCATGTCAACCACGCGGCTGGCCGGCGTCGAGTTGGTCAGTCCACGCCGTCTGCGGTCCTAACTGAAAGCTACATACCTCAGCCCCACAAGCGTATCAGACGGGACCAAACCCACGCAAAGTGCATGCCGCGCTGTCGCTGCCAGGCCAAACCCTCCCAACCCAAGTCACCTGCGGCTGCGCTGCTTCCGTGGCGCCGTCGCAGCGTACCAGCACCGACAGCAGACCGCATGCCGCAGTGGACAGAGCCGGCCATGCGGGGTGGTGCCGCGGCGCCTGGCACAGGAC
This sequence comes from Chlamydomonas schloesseri, assembly GCA_016834595.1. Taxonomy (NCBI): domain Eukaryota; kingdom Viridiplantae; phylum Chlorophyta; class Chlorophyceae; order Chlamydomonadales; family Chlamydomonadaceae; genus Chlamydomonas; species Chlamydomonas schloesseri. Next base: position 827,801 of record JAEHOD010000021.1, on the reverse strand, counting down.
GTCTGCAGCAGACACCGGACACGTTGTATTCCGGGGCGTCGAGGGCGTCGAGGGCGTCAAAAACGACCTAGACGTCAAGCAGGTTGCTCGCTACTTCCCCAGCTTGCTGAAAGAACGCTTCCAAGCAAGCGCATAAGAAGGTTATAAGCTTTATCCTGCATAAGCACGCGCCGCACGGTATTCCACGCACCCAGTACGACACCAGTGGCCCCCGCCGCCGCCATCTCGTGCGCCATCAGCGGCTTGAAGTCCAGAGACAGGCACGCCAGCTGCAGGGCAGGGAAGGAGAAGTAGAAGTAACTACCCATTAAAGAAAGAAAAAGAAGCGGCAAGAGCGGGGCCGGCGGCAGGAGCGCCTGTAGTCGTGACGTGGCGCAGAGCAGGAAAGGACGGAGCAGATAGGCCGCCTTTAGCTGCGTTGTGCTGCGCGAGCCGCGCGTTGGGCTGCGCTGAGTGCAAGCGCTGAGCCCAAAATATCTCACCTGTAGCAGGCGAGCGAGCGTGCCCCAGGTGCCACGTGCCATTTGCAGTATGAGCACTCGCACCACGTCCGGGGTAGCCTGCATTCGTTCAGGTGCGGTAGCGCAGTCCCTCGATACGGGCAACATGATGTGACACATCAACACAGCCGCGCCGCGCGCTGAGCCGTACGCACCGCGCAAGCTGCGGATGTGAGACGCCCGGCCGCTGCTACCGTCCATCCTTATTTGGGCGCGCGCTGCTTTTGTGCACTCAGTGTTTGAGCCGTACTCCAGTCACCCGGCCGGTCCTAGGGCCGCAGCCGACGATACTGCTCACCCCTCGCGCCCCCGCGCTGTCACAGGCGCCCTTCGACATGAGAAGGTTGCATGTCGTGCGCCGCTGCTGATTGTTCCGGGTCTCGCGGCAGTTCAATACGCGATGATCCTCGCAACCAGCTCACCTGGACGAATTGCACATCCTCCTCCTGCAGCTTGGCCTTCCTATCTGGAAGCCAGTTGAGCCGCTCCCGCAGCGCCATCGCCTCGATAGCTTCACCTCTAGGGGCCCGAGTTCACCTTGTCATTGTAGCCCTGGCCGTCTTCCCCCGACACCTCGCAAACTCAAAAAATGCTCGTCATTAATTACTTCTAGCAAGGCGCGGTTTTGTGCTTTACCTGACTTGCCCTAGCGATGCAACTCCGTCTCGCATGCAGGGGTGTGTGGAAATCACATGTCCATTTCAGCCTCTATGCATTATACTGTTAATTACCACTCTGCTACTACGTTTTGTCATAGCCTCGTTCGTCCGCAACTCATTAGGCATCAGTCTCTGCCTCCCCAGCTTGTTGGCCCAGCGCTAGGCCTGACCAAAAATGCCGCGCTCGTCCCGCTACGCGGTTGTGGTGGATAACATCTCCTCCACCACGCCTGTTCGCGACATTGAGTAAGTGCAAAGGCCGAGGTGGCCAAGGCCCCGCAGATGCGTTTCGCGCGACTGCACAGTTCAGAGCGCGCTGCCCCTCGGACTTGGCGCGGCGCCTTGCTACCTGCATACCGACATGTTCTCACCCATGTCCGCTGGGTTATATGTACCCTGACCACTGCAATGCCCCGTGCAGGCGCGAGTTCGCCTACTTTGGGCGCATCCGCGACTGCGTGAAGGATGGGAAGCATCGTCTGGCGCTGATTGAGTTTGAGAAGTGAGTCTTGCGTAGGAGCCTGGGGGTTATGGCCGCCAGCGATTTCGTCGCGAAGCTTCGGACGCGAAATGGGCGGCAACGTCTGCCAATGGAACTAGAGCTCTTACCTCTGGCAAATATATGTTAGGGAACCTCAAAACGTTGGAGCGCTGTGGTGCGGGCCGCGTTGGGCCTAGGGTTGGGGGTACGGGGCAAGCGCCGCACATCGACGTCACATACCCCGAGGCGTCACGGCGGAGCGGCAGCAGGACCCCGCATACTTTGCCACAGCCCAAACTGGATGTTGCATGCCTTTATCCCTTCGCGTGTTGCACAATCACTGCCAACCGCGCAGCGGCGAGCCTGAAGCTCCGCCTTGACCAAGCTCAGAGGCCTTGCAAGTTTCTCTGAGTCTGAGCGTATGTTGCTAGGTCGGACTCCGCGCATCGCGCCCTGGTTGGCTTGGCTCAGGGAATGGCCATGGGTTGCCGCCGTTTCTCGCAACTTGCATCGGGCCTACCCCTCATGCGGAACTTTTGCATGTTGGTCTCCTAACCCCTAGTGCCACGCCCCGTGCCTCAACCACCATAGGTCTCAGGACGCCACCGCCGCCTGGCGCAAGATGGACGGGTTCCGCATGGACGGCCGCCAGTGGCGCGTGGAGTACGCCACGCGGGAGGACTTCCGCTTCTTTGGCTGGAAGTGGTTCGAGCACTCGCCGTCGCCCCCGCGCTACCGGTGAGGCTACAAGGGTGCGGTGTGCGGCGCTTGCGTGCGCTAGATGTGGGTTCTGGTTTGAGGCACTCGGCGCGCTGGCAATGGCGGGCGGCAGCCACGTCCAAGGTTGTTGTCGCAGCTGGTGCGCGCCGTAGGCGGCAATGTGCAGTGAATTAGGTTGCACAGAACAGCCACTCTGCGGCTGCTGATGAACGCCCGTGCAATTGCGTTTCCCGTGCTTCGGTGCAGGTCTCGCTCCCGCTCCCCGCGCGGACGCTCCCCTTCGCGTTCGCCTGCGCGTCGCTCGCCGTCCCGGTCGCCGGTGCGCCGCTCTCGCTCGCCGGACACGCCTGGTGGCAAGGACGGCCGCCCGCGGGACGCGTCCAAGTCCACGTCACCGCCGCCGCGCCGTGAGGATGAGCGCGGTGCTGAGGACGCCGACCGTGGCCGCTCGCCCTCGCGCTCCCCCAGGCGTGATGACTAGATAGTTACAGGCCGACCAGGAGCGGGCTGCTGCTGGCTGCTGGCTGCTGGCTGCTGGCTGCTGGTGGTGGCTGGCTGCCGCGGGCGGGCATGAGTGGCTGCTGATGGGAGCGGAAAGTTGACGATTGAGTGCGAGGTATGACATGACACATCACACGTGTAAACAGGGGTTGAGTGCGAGTGTGTGCATTTGATAAGCTGGGAGTTGACATTGCGCTTTATAATCACGCACACAGAACCGGTTGCACGTGTGCAATTGTTTGGGACTCCGGACTGCGTGTGCCGACTCGGGGGTGGCGGGGTGTGCAGGTGCTGCACCACGCGGGAAATCTAGATGAGAGGTATACAGCGTTTCATAACTTGAGGCTGCACTGCACATGGGGGAAAGCTAAAGAATGAAGCATTGCGCTATGTATTGCAAGTATCTGAGGGTTATGAATGTCAAACGGGGCTGCCCGCATGGAAGGTCGCCTTCGAAAGTGCTGGGGCGGTCACAGAGACACAGGGCATTCTGTCCCTGCGAAACATTGTATTGGCTTGAGGCATCCGGCAAGTGTTAAACTGACGGGGTTGTCGAAGAGTGTGGAGAATATGGAGCCGGTTGGCAAACGCAGACAGCTGGCACTAAGGCGTGCACACACTTGTAAAGGACCTGCTGATTCAGGGCTCTCAGGTTGCAAATCCCGTACTACATGACGGTATTCGGAATGAGTGCGGAGGCACCCAGCAAACAAACCGTTCAGCGGTTCGGGACACCCACTCCCACTCCAGGGACGCCGCACACCTGTTCCCTTGCTTGCATCACCGATCGGTTCAGGACACGTCGAGCGCAGGGGCCCACGGCCTGCACCAGATCCAGCATACGGACCACCGTGCCTTGCACTGTATTCTTTGATTAGCGCAAGCAAACATACGGTTCTCGCAGCTGCTCTAAGCTTAAACGAATGTGAACTCCTGCGGAACGCAAACCTCTTCAGCGACATGAACCTGCTGCTCATGGAGCGGCTGTGCTATATAGCAGTGAGTCATTTATTGCTAGTTTACTGTATACCTGACAAGCGTGACAGCTGAGACTGTCCTGTGCGCAGCTTATCGCGGGGCTGCAATGGAATGTGCTCCGCGAGGGGTATACGTTCGCGAAAACGCTATCAGCGCACATACTGCTCCGCAACGTGCGCAGCGGGGGGCCTCTCGGACCGAACGACCTGTCCGACCACCAATGGCGCTCCTTCCGGGAGTCGCTCCCACTGCTCGCAACCGCGATGGCCGGCTTCGCGACGGTATCTGGCCTGGTGAGGGACACGGTTCAGTTCGAGGGTCCAAAAGGGGGGGCCTATGGGGCGACGACGGGGGGCAGTCGGGGCAGGTTTGTGGCAGCCTACGGCAGCGTGGCACGCCTGACGCCCTTTGTGCACACCGCAGGCACGAGGGCGGATGTCGGCTCGCACGCGACAGACCTTCATGGTCGTATTATCTGTGGCATTCCTTTGTAAGTTGCTGAAGTTGCAGCACTGTGCGAGTCTGTTTCTAATTTTTCCACCATGCCTAGTTGAACGTTGAACTAGGTGCGAACACGGAACCGGTGTTCCCTCATTCCTGACCACTCGCGCCCACTCGCCCTGCTCTACCTCTTGCCTCGATCTTCCGTCACGTCAAGTTGTGCTGCACGGCGCCTGTGCTGTGTACGTGCTGGTGCTGGTGATGGGCGCGTACGGCCTTGCTCGGCACCTGGCTGGCGCCCCAGGCAAGCATGACCACAGCAGTCTCCGCGCCACCCTAGAACCTGCTGCCAGAGCTAGTACCCGGTACATGCGTTGCTGACGGGTTGGGATCTTAATCCACACATCTGGGCGTGGGCCCCTAGCGACGCTCGCTCCTGTCCTGGGCCGCTCGCTGCAGATGTGCCTTGCGGTAGTACTCGCTCATTCAACCGCTTTGGCGTGCTTTGATCGACACCATTGCTGCCGTACCTCTCGCAGGGGCTCCGTACGGGCTGGCGGCGGTGTGGGTGTACTGCTGCGGCTCGCTGTTCCTTGCGCGGCTGTGGGAGGGACTGCCCTTCGCATCCATCAGGTGCTCCACAGCGTGGTGGCTGGCGGTGGCCGGCTGGCGGAAGATTGCGACCCAGCAGAAAGTCGCTTCAGGCTACACCTTGCGTCCTGCTACGCTGACGTTTCCTGGATAGAGCTGGACCGGCCAGATCGATCCAGTAGCCCACATTGACAGCGCAGCTGCAACATTTGAGTGCGTGCCACCCGGGCCTGAACCCAACACCCCACCTGGGTTTTTGGGTTGCAATGGTCGCTTTTCGCCGGAATAAATTACCTCACCTGCTGCCCAACCGCCTTGCGCGCAGCCCCGCGCTGGCCTTCCTGGATGCCCATCGCGGCATGCTGCGCTGGCACATCCACTACAACCTGATGATCCTGCGCCTCATTTCCTTCGCCTCTGATTTGGCCTGGGCGCGAGGTGCGAGGCGCGCCACGCCCGGGGGTCGCGGCCCTGTGCACACCGCGCCACCGGCTGTCGCGGCCGTGCGCTCGCATTCGGCAGGAGGCGCTGAGGGCCTGCAGGATGGCAGCAGTAGCCGTGGGCCAGTAGAAGGAGTAGATGGCGGAGGCGAGAAGGGCGGCGGAAGCAGCAGCTCAGCGGCTGTGCTGGCTGGCGCGACAGGCTTGGACCAGGAGATTAAGGTGCGGCCTCGCTCCACATGCTGCGGCACCGGTCATGGCACCCCCCCCCCATCAATGTCCACAGCACTGCGCTCGCCCTTTTTTATCAGCACATGCGTCACCGCCTTCTGGGCTTCCGCTTGGTTTCCCCCCTCCCAACCTAAATGCATGGACCCCCCGTCGTGTTTTTGGTTCCAACCACTCTGGTTTACAATCAACCCCAACACCACCACCACCCACCCACCCACCCACCACCACCAGGCTCGTGTGGAGGAGCCGTTGCCGCTAAGCCAGTACAGCCTGGCCGGACTGCTGGAGTACTGCCTGTACCCGCCGCTGTACATTGCCGGCCCCATCATCACCTTCAATTGCTTCTCTTCACAGCGGGCGCCGGGGGGCGCGATGCGCCAGCTAGGCGGCCGACAGGTGCGCGTGCGCGCGCGCGCGTGCTGGTCGGCGGTGGCGGCGATGTAACGGACGTGTTGGGCCGCAGGGAGGAGCTGCTTGCGAGGAGGTTGTAATGGGCTCAACTGCTTAGTACCTGGTTGCCACCAAGCGCCAACCAAGCTCGACGGCGTGTTGCTGACTTACGCACGCGCGCCAACTGGACTGCCGCAGCTGCTGGTGTACGCGGCGCGCGCAACGCTGGTGCTGCTGTGCCTGGAGGCCGTGACGCACGCGCTGCCCTACAACGCCATCGCCCGGGACCGCGCCCTGGACAAGCTGGCGGCGCGGTGGGCGGCGGACCCCGCGGGCGCGGCAGCTGCGGGGCTGCCACGGCCGCGGCCGTTGCACTACGCCATTACCGGGTACTGGGTGCTCGTGTTTATGTGGCTCAAGGTGGGCGGGCGGTCCATTCCAATCCCAACTGCAACCACTTCTGCAAACCACGCGTTGGCTGGGCACGCCACGGCATCTACGGGCTGGGTCGGCCACCTGCGCAGATGTGTCGTGACTTGGGGCACATGGCACAAGGGCACCGTGGCTGCAAAACGTTGGTGTGCTCAGCCTCGCATTACCCACCACCCTCCAGTATTCTGGTATATCCTCAGCACTGTACCGCGCGGCAATCTGCTCCTGGTCCCCGTCCCCCATCTCCTGCCGTGGGTCTCCTATCTCATGCACACATCGACCTACCCTGTTCCTTCATGAGCGCAGTTCACTTTCATCTGGCGCTTCTTCCGCCTGGCAGCCCTGGCGGACGGCGTGGCGCCGCCCGAGAACATGACGCGCTGCGTGTGCGACAACTATGATGTCGAGGTGCGGGGCGGGCGAGGGGACGGGGGCGGGGTGGTTGTCATTCCAGAGCACTGATGACGAGTCCAGACAAGCCTGTGCACTGCGGCCGAGCACATCCGCCCGTGTGCAGCATGGCATCAAGCATCCCGAGCGTTTAAAGTCTGCAAGCAACCCGTTTTCCAACCTCGGGACAACGCCGGTCATCCGCACCCTTGTTCGCCGTCCCCACCCCCGCGCATTCCGTGCAGGGCTTTTGGCGCAGCTGGCACGCGTCGTACAACCGCTGGCTGGTGCGGTACATGTACGTGCCGCTGGGCGGCGCCAGGTGGCGTGCGGCCAACGTGTGGGCCATCTTCACCTTCGTGGCGCTGTGGCACGACTTGGAGTGGAGGCTGCTGGGCTGGGCGTGGATGATGGCGGCCGCGATAGCGCCCGAGATGGTGGGTTTGGCGGCAATACAAAAGCCTGCGACCAGCTGCACATTGCCATCATCGCAACGGGCAGGGCTACACTACGTTGCAGCGCCATATGACGTGTGGGGCTTTGTATACGTGCCGCCTGTGTCACGCGCGCAGGCCGTGAAGGCGCTGGGCCGTAGCAGGCTGCTGCGGCAGTGGCACGGCACGGCCGCGTTCCGGCACGCCGCCGCCGCGGCGGCAGCAATCAACATCCTGTTGCTCATGACTGCGAACCTTGTGGGGTTCGTGACGGGGCTCGATGGGATCGGTCCACTCGCGAAGCAGGTGCGTGGTGGCTCTGTGTGCACAGGGGCACCGCTGGGCCTGCAGCCGGAACTGCCGCCGCACCAGCTGCTTTGTCTTGTGTATCGCACCATCCACAGGTCAGACGTCCCCACAAAGGCGCAAACAATCACGCAACATGACAGCGTGTCACGAACCTCTCATCAAACAGGTGCTGGCGCAGCCTCGCTTCCTGGCGGTGGTGCTGCTGGCGCTCTTTTCAGCGGCCCAGCTGATGTTCTGGAAGCGCGAGTGTGAGGCTGCAGGCCGCGAGCGGGTGGTGGCTGCAGCCGCCGCGGGCACGGCGGGAGCGGGTACGCAGGCCGGCAAGGCATCTGGTCGGCCGTGAAGGGGCAGCGCAACGGGGAACGGGCAAGGCGCAAGCACACGCTTAGCGCGGGCAGGAGTGCAGCATTGAGGTTGTTGGTATCGATGCACAAGAACCGCCGCCGAGCAAGCGGGACCGGAACGAGTGGTTGTGTGAGTAACATGGATCGGTTTAGCCTGTTTGGCCTCCAGCTAATACAAAAGGTGGCTTGCACGCGTTTAAACGGTAGCACGCTTACACCATACTGCACAAGGTCTAAAGTGCTGCTTGTCACTGTGGCAACTGGTTCAGTGAGACCTGTGGCAGGCAGCAACAGCAAAACACTCCAGCAGCATCGGCCAGCTACCTCAGTCGGTACAGTCACAGCGCGCAATTTCGCCTCTGTTCCGACTGCTTATGTTTTGACGGTATTTAAGGGGGTGGGATCTTCAGACACTCCAGGGACGCCGCACACCTTTTCCCTTGCGTCACCGAGCGACCTATGGCAAGCCAAGGGGGTGGGATAAAATCCCACCAGGTCACCCTTGGATTGAAAGAAGGGAGGATGGCAGCATGAGACTGAACAAACCAGCGTATATTACATTTGAGGAGGACTTGGATGAGTGAAGTGGTGGAGCTCCCATGGGAGCAAGGCCTACTAGCCCAAGGCCCAGAGTAGGCTGTCGGCGTTGCAGGTGGCACGCCCCTGAGGTCTAGAGCAGGGTGTTCGTACTAGTTCCAGTACGCTTTCGCTGGCTCGCGAACTGCGTCAGCAGGTCCCTCCTGTAACCAATGCAATTTGTGGCAGGAGAACTAGGGGTTGGTGTGATCTCGAACGCTGGGCGCAAGGGGAAGCTGTCGTGGGGCGACAGCGATGCAAAGCAGCCATGCGATTGCATAGGGAATTCTTTCGTTCCGCCGCACGACATCGTATGCCGATCGTACGACTATGCCACGGCGTCTGGGAGAGGTTTGCCGGCCATCGACGCGAGGCGCGGGCAGAGGGGGTCTTGGCAACGGGCCGTTTTTGCCCGCGCTGCCCGGCAGCGGTTCTCTCGCTTTCGCGAGATCTTGAAGCGCCTTCAGACCGGCACTTGAAGTCCTTAGTCTGAGCTCTGCCTGCCTGCCAGCTAACCTAACATGAGCAGGCTCTGCCTGGCGATCCTCCCAAAGGAAGCGAAAGGGCCACCGTCATTAAACTGCGTAATTCTCTGCACTGGGCTGAAGTTCTGAGTGTATCAACTTTGCATTAACACTACGGCTTTTCACGTATCAAATTCATACCAAGCAGGCGAGAGGCGGAGCGCGCCGGCATCTGTTTCCCTGTAAGTTTATGAGTGCTAGAGTTTCATTTAGCACTTCCAAACCAAGCCATGCATTAGGGAGCTCATGGCGCGGGGTCGGAGGAAATGGACGCACGTCTTTGGTCAACTTCACCAAGGTCTCAGTCTACCACTATAGAACACACCCAAGCATAACATATATGCTAAACATATCCAGTGTGCACCAGCTGGAGCTCTGCGCGCGCGCGTGTGGGGCGGTTGGCTCGCGCTACCACCAGCTGGCGACAATGCCACCTGAAGAAATGCGTAGGGGTATTAGCCAAAATATCATAGTGAAGGTGTGTGTGATCTGCCCCGTGGGCACAGGCCGACATCCTGAGAAGCTTTCCGCGCCAAAGGCATAGTTCGACTAGGTGCCTACGAAGTTGTTACGTTTCTCTACTCATGCTGTCCCTGTTGCAATCTCGCTGTTGCCGCAGGATTAGAGTCTTCGCCGGTTTACGCATTGCTGCTTCTCGCTCCGCCTAGCCTGCGCACCACAGTGCAAGCCTGTCAAGGCCTTCGTAAGAGCTGCAAAGAGACACCCGGGTATTTTTGCAGCAGCTGGCAAGCCTCGTGGTCTGCCGCGTGCCGGCGCGGCACCACGCCTGCGTCAGCAGGAAAACGCGGCTGGCTTTGAGGACCCCCCGCTTCCGCGCTTCATGTGCGGATCCTGAGCAGCTTTCCGAGTCATCCCATCCTGTGGCTGCACGGGCACAGCGAGCCGTAACGGGTAGCATTTGCGCCACCAGGGGAGCAGTAAAGTACCTCGAGAGTACGACATCCTCACTGTCGTCAAGCCGGCTCGTAGCTACTTGAGACAGTATGCGGCCAGACGGCCCTCCGGGGGGTCGCCGGCCGGACGTCATAGATCTCGGCGACTTAGCGCAGAGCATCGACAGCGATGATGAACGCTTCATGCCGCTGCGGACGTCAAAGAGCCGCCGCAACGCCACAGCGCTCTACGCGCCGTCGCTGGACGCGCCGGACCCCTCGGAAGCTGCCGCTGCGGCGGCGGCTGTTGCGGCGATGCCCTCGGTCGCGCCGGCAGGCCCGTTCGACCCGGCGTCTGCTGCGCTGAAGCCCCGGCGGAATGCTTACGCCATGTACATCTCAGACGGGGCGCAGCAGCACGTGAGCGGCGGTAGCAGCAGCGGCGGCAGCGGCGACACGGCGGCTCTGACGGCTGGTGCTCTTGCCGGTGGCGGCGGCGTGCAGGGCGGCGACGATGGCCGTACGGGCTCCAGATCTGCGCCGCTCCTGCAAATGGCAGCAGCCGTGCTGGGAGGTGGAACACTTGCCATCGCTGATGGCGACGGTGTCGCACCGCACGGCAAATCCGTCGGCGGTGTGGCGAGCGGCCAGCTGTGGTCGTCAGCGGATGCCTCGCCCTTGTCGCAGCAGCAGCGGCAGGCCGCCACCTCCAATGGCATGCAGCAGCAGACGCTGTCGTCTGCAGTGGTGCACTCGCAGAACACGCCATCAGGCATTGCGGCGGTGGGTGACGGCAACCATGGCACTAGCGGGCACAATGCACGGCAGCAACAGCAGCAACAGCAGCAGCAACAGCAGGAACAAACTACGAGCGACAGCGGCACCGCAGGCGTGCGTTTGCACGATGCTCTGTCGCAGTCCCTGCCGGACGCGGCCGCGCGCATGGTGGCGGGCCTGCAGCTCCCGGCGGTAGAAGTGCCCGCTGCGCATGCAGCTGCTGCGGCGGCTGGGGGCCAACTCTCACCGGCGGCAGCAGGGCCCGCTGCCACGGCTGCTGGCATGGAAGCCTCGACAGCGGCACCGTGGGGCCGGCGGGCAGGCTCCGAGCCCGCGTGGCATGAAGGCGACGCACCAATGGATGCAGCAGCAGCGTCCGCGCCTGACAACGCTGAGGCGACGGCTGCCAAGGCGGTGACGGGCATGGACTATACCCTGGAGACCCACGCAGCTTCGGCGCCTCTGCCGGTGCTGATGGAGGGCGGCGTTCCGCTGACGCTTCCGCCGCCCGTGAGCGTGCAGGTGTCCAGCCGCAGCCGCAAGACGGTGGACACCAGCGGCAAGGGCAAGCTGACGATGGGCGTGGTGGGCGTGTTCCACCCGCAGCTGTACATGAAGGGCGGGGACTGCATCGAGGTGGACGGCAAGATGATCAGCAGGGGCAGGTGCGTGCGTGCGTGGCTGTTGGCGCGAGTGCGTGCGAGAGCCTGCGAGCGCACACAGCACGGGAGTCTCTGACGCGTGTTGCAATGCACTGCAAACCAATCATAGCGTGGACAGCAACAAACTGCAAGGTCCCCGCCCGCCTCCCGGCATACCGCATGCTGCCACAGGTTTGAAAAGCTAGCTGGCACCGCAACAGCCAAGTGGCACGTGAGCATCAAGGTGCTGCCGTCTGGGACCACCATCGGCAAGTGGCTGCAGCAGCACGGCCTGCCGGTGCTGCAGGTGAGCATGGGTGGCGCATACATTATGCCCAGTGTGCTGCCGTAGTGGTGACATTATTGGCGTGCTGGTGGCGTCCTCCTCGTACTTGTCTGCCATCTTGTAAACGTAGGGATCACTTCTCACTGTGTAGTTTCAATCCCTGTCTGCTTACGTTCATACAGGGCCGGCCGCGCAAACGCCGTGCCGCATCGCCGCTTCACGATGAAGACACGGACGAGCCTGATGAGGACTTGCCCGAGGATGACGGCTCAGGAGATGATGACGAGAACAACGGCGGAAGCAACCGCTCGTCGCGCCGCGCCTCGCGCCGCGACCACGGCGGCTCCACTGGCGCCGCTGGGGCTGCTGGCGGCGCCGCGGCAACCGCAGGCGGATCAAGCCGGATGTTCAACGCCGGCCTCATGCAGCCCATACCTGCTGGTGGCATCGGGCAAGGCGGGACCGTCGCGCTACCGCCAGTAGGCGCGGCAAGTGGCAGCCCCCACGCTCAGCAGCAGCAGCAGCAGCAGCAGGGCGGAGGCAGCAACACGCCCTCGCACAGGCTCTCAGTGCCGGGAGTTAGCGGCAGCGGCGGGAGCGGTGCATTTGCCCGACACAGCGCTGACCCCCGCATGACGTCGTCGTTGCAGCAGCCGCAGTCTGCCGCGGTTCCTGCAGGCACCATCACGAGCAGCCAGGGCTTGGTCGATGTGCGGCAGCAGCAGGTGCAGCAGCTGCAGCTGCAGCAGCCCGCAGGGCTGCCGGCTTCCATGTTTGCTGCTGGCGTCAAGTTAGGCAGCAGCACTTTGGATGCAGCCGATGATGATTTGATTCTCTCATTGCTAGACACAGCTGTGGACACTGTCGGCGGCGATGACGCGCTTCCACCACCCGAGAGTGGAGACCTGCTGGTCTCAGCCGCCAGTCAGCTGGCATCCGGGGCCGGCTTTGCCGGCGGTGCAGCTGTGCCTGCAGCGTACGCAGCGCGACAGCAGGCGCAGCAGCACCAGAACTCATTCGAGTCGGCTCCACAGCAAGACGCTGCAGCGCAGCAACAGCAGCAGCAACGGATGCTTCTGGGGCTGCGAGGTGGTGCTCTGCTTTCGTATGCGCAGCAGCAGCAGTTGCTGCTTCAACGGTTCCAGCAACGGCAGCAGCAAGAGCAGCAACCGCACAACAGCCCCATGCTTCATCCGCTACTGCGAGGAGACGCAGCGGCGGGGAGCACTGGTGCCGCTGCCATTGGCGCTGTTGGTGGCAGTAGCGGCGGGCAGCTGCGGTCCTTCGATGGAGCCCAAGCCGGCTCCGACATGACGTTGTCCGATCTGGGAGGGATGTACGGCGGATTGTCAGGATTTGGCGGGAATACCCAGCAGGGTAGCGGGGGACAGCAGTGGGCTTTCTCTGCACCAGGCCAGCCCGTGAGCGCCAATAATGCCAGGGCATTTCTCCTGCGGCAGCAGCTGATGCAGCAGCAGCAGCAGCGGAACCCACACCAGCCGATGCAGCAGATGCCAGCGCTGGGCGGCCTATCTCTCCAGCACCAGCAAAGCCTTGGGCTACAGACTCAGTCCAGCGGCGGCTACGCGCCGCTGCAGCACGCGCGCAGCGGCCCTGTGGGAGGTGTGGTTGCTGGTGGAGGCTCGCCAGCGCTTCCGACGTCGCTGTTGCACCAGGCCACCCCTGGCGGGGCGGCGGGCGGCTCGGTCGCCGGTTTACAGGTGGGCACGGCTGTGACGAGCAGCCTGCCCGCCCCGGGCTCCACACGGTCGTGGGGTCAGGTGGGTGCGGCCACGTTTGAGGCGATGATGGCCGGCGGGGGCCAGGCAGGCGGGCAGGCCGGCGGCAACTTGAGCGGCCTGCTAGCGCAAGGGAGCAACGTCGGTGGTGCGTCCGGCATGCCGTTCGCCGCGGCCGCGTTCGGCGCGAGCATGCTGGGAGGGGGAGGCACGCCCTCCGGCTGCTGGGGCCGCGCGGGCAGCAGCACCGCCGGCGCCGCGGCCGCCGGGGCCGGGGCCGGCGGCGGCGGCGGCGCCATCAGCGGCATGTTCGGCTTCGCGGACGGCGGCAGCGCGGCCACCAGCAGCGCCGGCACCGCGGGGCGCGCGCTGGCGGCGTGCGGCAGTATGTACACGTCAGCCACCGGCGGCCTGACCAGCACCACCACCCTCGGCGGCTACTCGGAGGACGCCTTCAACCGGCGCAGCAGCATCCTCAGCAACACGCCGCTGGAGCTGCCCAGCCCGCCGCCGCCGCTGGGGCTGCAGGACGTGGAGATGCTGGTGGCGGTGGCGCAGCGCATAAACTTCGCGGCGGGCAGCGGCGGAAACAGCCTGTCGTCGGACCTGAACGCCACCGCGGCGGCCGGCGGCGGTGGCGGCGGAGGCGCAGGAGGCCGGATGTTTGCCGGCGGCGTGGTACAGACCGTGCGGCCGCAGCTGCTGCACACGTCGGCGTCGGGCGGCTACTCAGGTGAGGCGGGTGCAACTGAAGTGCCGGGAGCGCGGGCCCCGCCGACTGTCGTGCGCGCTTGCGGATGTTGCGGCGACTTAACCAGGGGCGTACGGGGTAGGACGGGGCGCGGTTACTGCTACTTACCCACAGCCGCTCATGTCTGGAGTGGAGCTGGAGCTCAGCTAGCATGCAATCCAACCCAGTCCCATCCTGATCAGAGTGCTGGCCCTGCTTCTCGCTGGTGTTGAAACAGGGGGCGCGTCCGTGCTGGGTGTCGCCAGCGGCGCCGGCAGCGGCCCCCTGCCGACTCTGCTGCCCGTGGGCGGCGGCGGCCCCCTGCTGCATGCAGCCGCCGTGTCCATGCCCCAGCATGATGAGGACTTCTCGCAGCAGCTGCAGCGGCAGCACGACCTGATACGGCCTGCCAAGGGGCGGCGGCTGGGCGAGTTCCTAGACTCTGCGGATCCCGTTGCTGCGGGCATGGTTGTGGGGCCCGCCGGCGCGTCTGCTGCATATGGAGGCAGCAGCGGCAGTGGCTTGACGCTGGCAGGCGCAGGCAATCTTGGCCAGGGGCAGCTACAGCAGTTACCACTCCAGATGCAACAGATCCAGCAGCAGCAGCAGCAGCAGGTGGGAAACAAGAGGGAGTCCAGCTCCGTCGCAATGGCCTTAGGCAGCGGCAGCAGCGCCTGGAGCAACGACGGCAGCAGCGGCTACGGTGGCGGCACGCAGCAGGCATTCGCTGCTATGCGGTCTCTGGAGGAGCGTGCGGCTGCGCTGATGCGGCCGCGGGTGGCGCAGGGGGCAGCTGCTGTGCCAAATGGTGCGGGCGCCGTGGATGCACTGCTGTACCAGCAGCAGTAGTAGCAGCAATAGCAGCAGGCTATGCTATGGCACCAAAAAGGGCAGCACGAGATTGAATAGGTGTTGCTGCGGACGGTGCTGTGACGGCCTGCTTTCCATGATATCAAACAAATGGCGTGGGTGTGCTTTGCTGAATCGTACGTAGGGTTCTCCATCTGACTGTCTGTTTCGTCACCTCAAGGTGGAGGCTGCAGCAGCGGTGGGCTGGCTTTTTTTAATTTACCAAGTTTACTGGCCGACGAAACAAACGAGGCAACCATTTGATGCTCTCACAACACACACGCAGAGTGGTCCACAACAAACGTGTCGTGATGCTTACACTGCGTTTATATTTGGTTGGCGGCGCAACTGCCGGTGGATGGCACTTGGTGCTGCTCTGCTGGCACCGTAATGATTTATTCCGCATGATACTTGGCTCACTGCTGTCAAGTTACGGACAAGTATATTACACGGCTTCAATAGCAGAGTCCTATGAGTGGCTAGCGTATGCACGGCCTTTCGCGGCAAGGCTAGCATTGCCACGCACTGCTGGAATTGTGGACTACTGCGCAGTCGCATGACTGCGCCTCATTGTGATTGCGGTGTTACAGAGGGGACAACCCGAGCGTGCAAGCACACAAGGGCCGTCTGGAGCTGCAGCAAACCCTCCCGCAGTCGGAGGCCGCGTGACTTCGCGCACAGCGAGTCCCAGCCAAGCCATGGCCCGCCAGATCCCCACCGTTTGCATCGTGGCCACAGTCCAGATACGACAGGGGTGGACCCCAAACAGCAACAGACCTAGTAGGGTGGCGCAAAGTACACACACCAGCCAAGGCGCAAGCGTCCAGGCACCCGTGCAAAATACCAAACAGCACCCCACCGCCCAACCCCACGCCCTTTTAAGGGGACGGAGGCGGGGATTCAAAGTCGTAAGGCAACACCAGGAGCATACTATCATCATGTGCACGAGCGAGAAAAGGGTGGCCAGGCGAAACCGTGTCCCAGCCCTTCGGCCGAATACCCAGGCTCACATATGTTTGCAAACGGCCCCAAAAGTCCGCAACGACAGCCAAGCCAATGCTAAGAACCAGGGCGGACGGCAGAGTCTGCCGCGCTGCCAAACCAGCCATCACCACCCGTTGCCGCCCAAGATCCATGGCGGACATAGCGGCAAGACACACAACGTCCCACACCGGCTGGCGCAGGCCCGCAGGCGGCCGCACCAGCCACAGTGCCTCACGCGAGAAGGCAGACAGAGCCTCCTCCGGATGCCATCCCATTGCCATGCCCATACTCTCCCGTAACGCTTGGGCGACCCGACACTCCCAAAACCAATGGCGCCGGTCCCCGTCCTGCATACGCACACCGCAGGCATGGCACGGAGCTGCATTACCAGCAGCCAGTTCCCGCGCGTGGAGGGGGAAAGCCCAGCACGCATTCGCAGCCACTCTCCACAACGCCTCTTTGTGCTGGTTTTCCCATTTAAGGCCCCACAACCGCGCCAGAGTTCCCGAAAACGCCCCGGCCGCTAAGGGCACGTCCGTACTTTGCCAAGTGCATACGCCGACACCGCCGCCGCCCGTCCGAACATGGACACAGGCATACGCACAATTTTGCCGAGGACACTGATCACGCCCTCAAACGCAACGGGCGGCGTGGCGGTGGCCCAGTCCCCAAAGTGGACCCCCAGGGACTTAGGCGTAGGCACAGCCCGCCAACCTGGGGGCAGCGGTGGGCCCGCCACGCCTGCCGGCAAACCACCTCCGCCCCCCCTGCCGCCCCCAGCAGTAGCAACTCAACTTTAGTCATGTTCAATCGTTGCCCAGACGCACGCCGAAACACATCCATATCCGCCAAAAACTGCGGTACCATTTGGAACCCCGCAAGCAGAGGCGTGCAGTCATCCGCATACTGAGAGGCCAGGACAGACGCAAGGTCAGCCAGGACGCCGTGCCCCCGACTGCGGAGCCAGGACAGAAGGGCTTGCGCTAGGTACAGCAAGGTACAGCAGCGGAGCCAGGGGGCAGCCCTGGCGCACACCCGCCTCCAACGGCACCCACCGAGACACACGCCCGTTCACCAGAGCCGCCCCACGCGTGTCAGTCAACAGACGCGAAACCCAAGACAAGAAACCGGCCCCTACACCCATACGCTCCAGGCACGCCAGCAGAAACGACCGGTCTACCGTATCGTACGCTTGGTAAAAATTGAGAAAGGCCGCCACACCCGGAGCCTTGCCCGCGGCCTTTAGCAAACCCGGCGTAAGTTGCAACAGCAGTATATTATCCGCAATGCGACGCTCAGTCAGAAACGCAGTTTGCTCAGGGTCAATAACGCGCCCAAACACAGGTTACAACCGCCGGCACAACACCCGTGCAAGAGTGCGATAATCAGTGTCTGTCAAAGTGATGGGGCGATAGTTGGACGGCTCGGACGCGTCACCCCCTTTATAGAAAAACGTCCACACACCATCCAGGAATCCACCTGACACACCGTGACCCTCCCCCACGGCCGTAAACACCTCTGCCAGCACCGGGGCGAAGTCACTTTCATAATGTTGATACAGTTCGACAGGGATACCGTCAGGGCCGGCCGCGCGCCCAGTGGGAGCAGCAAGCAGGGCGGCACGCACTTGCGCGGCCGTCACCGCCGGCCGGCCAAGCTGCTCGGCATCCTCGGCAGTACAGCGGCGGCCGTGGTGCTGCAGCGCCGCTAAAACCTGTGCCCTGGCGGCTGGGTCCGGCGGCGGCGCGGCACACACATCCTGCCAATACCGCGCCATGACCTGGCCCATGACCGTGGGTGCGTATTCAGTCGCGGCGACCTTGACAAGCGTCAACGCCAGGCCCAAAAGAAGGCACCACTGACACGCCGATTCATTTCAATGCATTCAATACACATAGAGGTATTCCAATGCATTTCAACATGGCCGTGTGGGGCCTTAAAGAGCAAGCATGTGCCTGGCATGTCGCCAACAAGCCCAGGCCGTGCGAATGGCAAGTCCGCTCGGCTCGGAACGATAGGGGCATGCATTAAGGTCACAAAATAACACACCGGGGGCACGGGTTGTGGTCGTTCGGGTGGGCCCTTGTGAGCATTGGCGCTCCATTTCGTGGGGGCACGCCCCTAGGACCGAGCGCAAACTGCATTTAGCTTCACCCCATACCATTTGCAGGCGCTGTTGTCGCGGGGTGCAACTTTGCGCCGGTCTCATGCGTGCGCACACACGCGTCCGTGGGGGCGTCCGCTCCGGTCCTAGGAGGCCAGGGAGCCGTACGGCAGCCCGGTCCGCCCTAGCCGGATATGGGGTATGCACGGAGGGCGGGAAGGGCTGCGGCGGCTTGCGGTGCTCAACCACAAAAGGCGTGGCGTGCTGCAGTGATTGTGCCTGCCCGCGTTGAGCGCGGCGATCGCGATGGCGAGGATGCAGTGATGGGATAGCTCACGAACTGGGATAGCTCATCTTCGCCCTGTTCTGATACCCAACCCTTTCAACCTGCAAGTACTCGCAACCCCCAGCAACCTATCGCGCGCAGCAGGTTCCGACTCTGAGTGACTTTTATTCCGTCTTCGTCTTTTTAAAGAGAATGTCTCATTAGATGTTGCATTATGATAAACGCAGTCGCTCTAGTCACATCTAGTCACATCCACTCTCTTACGCGGACCCGCCCGCGCGCGTTACCACCGACCGCGCGTGTTTGAGCACGCAAATGTTTGTCCACATGTAGAAATTTACAAATCTCCCAGAAGAATTAGAATGGAGCAGGAACAGCACCGGGCTGTGCTCCGGCGAACGCTGCGCAGCCTTGGCATGCCGGATTGGGTGGTCGCGTACTACAAGAATGAAGGCCTGGACATACTCCTGCGGGCAGGCTTGAAGGACCTGGCCTCGTTCCAGGCGCCCGGCGCGAGCCCTGAGGTGGTCAATCGCACGCTGGAGAAGGCTGGGCTGCTGCCTATCCTCGCGTGCAATATCGAGTGGGCTCTATGTGCGTGGCCTTGTTGTGCGTAGATTACGCGGGACCTGGGGTATGGCAAGTGGCGGGAGCGGTTGCGGCACGTCTCTAGCCCGATCCATGCACGTACGGTCCCCCTCCCTAGCCTGATCCATGCACGTGCGTGCCTTGGTCGCGCCCGTCTGCAGTGCGTGCGGCGGAGCTACAGGAGCAAGGCGTGCAGGAAGCTGATATGGCGAGCTACGTCGGCCGCAGTGGTGGGGTAGGGCAAGCGGCGGGTATGTGATATGCATGGGCGGACGACTTCCCGTTTCTCGTGCCTTCCGCACTCATGCCTTCCCTGCGACAGGCTGGCCGTGCTTCGATGGGGTCGTATGAGTAGTGTGACCGTGTGTGTTTGTTCAGTGTATCAGATCGCCGAGTGTGCTAATCCTAGCCTGGCCACGCTACCGTTGTCCCCACCTGGCAGATCTGCGGCCATTTGCTCAAACGCCCTCCCAGGACGCCCACGCGGGCCACGCGCGGGATCAACGTAAGTTTGCGATGTCGGTCCGGAGCTGCACTAGTTGCGCCTGAAGCAGGCAGGATAGGATAGACATCATGTGCTGCCAATGCAGCTGTCCGGCCCCACGGAATTTGCGGCTACGGTATTCCTGGTATGGGCGCCGCCTGTGTGCGGTGTCGCTCTCGGGCGCTCATCTCTTATGAATGTGCCTTCACTGTATCCCCTGTATCTCGCTTTATGTGCCCCGCGCTGTGCCTCTGTCCAGAGCGAACATGTGGCGGCCCTTCCACATCCAAGGGGTGGTGGAGCGCGTGGCTGCCCTCCGCACCGCTGCTGTGGAACGCACAGCCGCCGCAACAGCCGCTGACGCAGGCGCCTGTGCCCGCCATATGTCTGTCCGGAAAGGCGGCGACGGCAGCCAACGGTCCGTGCGATGTGGCAACAGCGGTAACGGCAGCGGCAGTCTTGCAGGCTCCACCTACTGCGTCAACCGCCAAACGGCATGCTGTTTTGGACGACGTGGCGCACAGCATGCCTATCGTGGCAACCCCGACCCCACTAACCTCTCAGCATCTGTCCACCTGCCGGCGCCGGCACGTGCACCGACCTGCCCTGGGCCAGGAGTAGCCTGGGAGTCCGCTCGTCTACACGGGCGCGTTACTGCAGCGGCACGTGGCCTACGCCACCGGAGCATAGCACCATCGCATGCAGACACGAAACGTGGACTACAGCGAGGGCAATTAAACGCAGGGAACCTAGGTGCCAAAACGATGTATACACCTTTTTAGCGCTGGATCAGCTGGGCCCGTGCCCCGTGGCCCGACAAGGTTGGGAACCTGCTACATTCCAACGCTCTTGTTGGGAGTATTGAACGGTGAGCAGTGTGACTTCTGATTATACTGAATGGCATGAACACGCCGGCAGAAGCTAGTGGGCTTGCGACTTGGTCCGAAACCGTTGATTGCCGTTGAGGTGCGCGGCTGGCTGCCAATCGAGATGTGGCTTCCAAACGGAATGGTGTGCATAACGGAGTGAGGGAGGCTGTGCAGCTGGTGCGGCGGCACGCGGCTGGGAGACGGAAGAGGGCGACAGTGACGAGGCGAAAGAGCAGGCAGGCAGCAGATTGCGTGTCTGACATGATGGGTTCATGAGGAAGCGTGGGAGCAGAAGTACGAGAAGGCGTGGGAGTAGGCGTGCGAGGCGGCGTGCGCGCAGCGGGCGTGCATAAGTCAAGCCGGGAGAACTGGGTTTCTCTTCCCGGTCGATCCAGGCAGAATTGATGCACGAAGGGGCATCGTTGTGGTGTGATGGCGTTCCAGTAATCACAGCGTGAGCTATGCCTCGAGTGATGTTCATGTGTGTGTGTGTGTGTGTGTGTGTGTGTGTGTGTGTGTGTGTGTGTGTGTGTGTGTGTGTGTGTGTGTGTGTGTGTGTGTTGCGCGTGCAGCGAGGAGTATGTGCATGCTATACGGAACACGTGGGAGCCGTTGATGGCGTGAGTGGTGCAGGTGACCGCATGGACTTGTGAGTGCGCGTGAGCAGAGGTGATGTGAGGTGTGCGGAACATACAGCAGGATGCGTGACAGGAGCAGGAGGAAGTGTGTAAGTGAATGATTATACAGTAGTAGCAGGAGCGTGTGCGTATGAGGTGCTAGAGACATGTTTGTTCTGTGTCAAGGTCGTGTTTGCTATCTTGACTGCCCGCGTGGGAGTGTTGAGGTTCGGAGGTTGTGCAATCAATCAGGCCATACTCCCTTTGGAGTTTTGCTGCCCTTTGTTCATTCATTTGAAAGCACAAGTGCGCAGTTTTGGGCGAGCCTCTACCTATGAGGGCGGGGCGTGAGCCGTGGATGGTACGTGGAAGGCGCCCGGTTCCCACTGTTGCCAAATCATCACGAATAATCACAGGCGTTGTTGACACGCGTGTCAGCACACAGGCCACAGGTGCTTGCATGTATATCTCTTGGTTTAGACTTGCAGAAACAAGTTTTGCACAACAGCTTCCTCATTTGCTGTAGCTGCCGAGGTAGAGAGGGGTAGAGGGTGGTGGTGGGCGCCGGCGCGCCGGGCTTGCGTTGGTGCCAATGCACTCCTTGAGGTGCCCCATCGCTGGGTGCAGTCAGTTGGAGTGTCCTGCCAATTTTGCCCGGGCAGAAATTGCAATTTGCAATGTGTCCCGGCCAGCAGTACCGGGCCGCACCCAACCACGTCCGGTGGAATGCCCCATGGGTGTCCATTTTGATGTAATATGGACGTTTGATGCCTTGTGCGCGCGTCGGGAACGGTTTTGGAGGTGAATTGCAGTGGAGTGCCGGATGTCGGAAATTTTAAGTGCCAATGCAGGCTCTTAATGTTTCCAAGCAAAAAATGACCATTGTGACCCTTCTCTGAGCATTAGTCTTGGCCCGAAAAGTTCAAATTTTAGCAATATATATTCTGGGGGGGGGGTTGGGGGGCTTGCCCCCCCCCCCCGACAAGGGGTGTCAGCTTTGTACAGCTGGAAAACGGGCTGAGCCCCAATACAGGCACGGGGTGGGTGGCTGCTTCAAGGGAATGAGCGTTGGGCCCATGCCGACGATGCGCGAGCTCGGGGCTTAGGACTCGGTCAGCACAAGGCACGCGTGCCTGAATCCCACACGCCCACATCCACGCGAGTCAAGGGCCCCCTTGCCACCAAGACTAAGCATTTTGTAGACCTCTACCGCACTGCAGACGTCCCCGATGCCCAACATTCCTCGGGCTAGGCGCGGGGTGGGAGCGACCTCGGGGCTCCTCGGCATTTCAGGAGGGGCGACAGACATGGCTCCGCAAGTTGCCACAAATTGGCGCGTCAGTCCCCTGCGTTGCTTGCCGTCAATATCGTTTGCTTCATAGACCCCATATACGCGGGCGTAGGTGACTATCCTCGCGACCTCGCGAAAGTCAATTGTCCATGGACGCGCAAAGGCACTTCTCGCTCCGCCCGTATTTTCCCTGCCGCCTATTTACATGCAATAGACAATATCAAATACTAATACGTGGCAGTCGCAGTTTGTGCCAGTATGATACTTTCTGCCGACGCAGCCACGAACGCACGCACGCACGCACGCACGCACGCACGCACGCACGCACGCACGCACGCACGGACAGGGGTGTTTTGGGGGGGCTTCGCCCCCCCTGGAACGTCGCCAGCGGGGGGGGTCGAGGCGCCTGGGAAGTCGGGGCGGGTCGAGGCCCCTAGGAACTGGGGCTGGGGTCGATGGGTCGATCGTCTCGGGCCGGGGCCGAGGCCCCTTTGGATTCGCTGGGGGGGCTCAGCCCAACAAGGGGTGTCAGCTTTGTACAGCTGGAAAATGGGCTGAGCCCCAATATGGTCACAGGCTGGGTGGCTGCTTCAAGCGGATGAGATTTAGACCCGTGCTGACGATGATCCAGCTCAGGGCTTAGGACTCGGTCAGCACAAGGCACGCGTGTGTGAATCCCACACGCCCACATCTACGCGAGTCAAGGGCCCCAAGTCCAAGCATTTTGTAGCCCTCTACCGCGCTCCAGACCTCCTCGATGCCGGACACTCCTCGGGCTGGGCTCGGGGTGGGAGCGACCTCGGGGCTCCTCGGCATTTTAGGAGGGGCGACAGACATGGCTCCGCAAGTTGCCACACTCTCGCGCTTTAGTTCCCCGAGTTGCTTGCCGCCAACATAGATTGCTACATAGACCCTATAAACGCGGGCGTAGGTGACTATCCTCGCGACCTCGCGAAAGTCAATTGTCCATGGACGCGCAAAGGCACTTCTCGCTCCGCCCGAATTTTTGGGCTGAGCCCCCCCAGCGAAGCGTTCCAGGGGGGGCGAAGCCCCCCCAAAACACCCCTGTCCGTGCGTGCGTGCGTGGCTGCGTCGGCAAAAAGTATCATACTGGCACAAACCGCGACTGCCACGTATTAGTATTTGCTATTGTCTATTGCATGTAAATAGGCGGCAGGGAAAATTCGGGCGGAGCGAGAAGTGGCTTTGCGCGTCCATGGACATTTGACTTTCGCGAGGTCGCGAGGATAGTCACCTACGCCCGCGTTTATAGAGTCTATGTAGCAATCTATGTTGGCGGCAAGCAACTCGGGGAACTAAAGCGCGAGAGTGTGGCAACTTGCGGAGCCATGTCTGTCGCCCCTCCTAAAATGCCGAGAAGCCCCGAGGTCGCTCCCACCCCGAGCCCAGCCCGAGGAGTGTCCGGCATCGAGGAGGTCTGGAGCGCGGTAGAGGGCTACAAAATGCTTGGACTTGGGGCCCTTGACTCGCGTAGATGTGGGCGTGTGGGATTCACACACGCGTGCCTTGTGCTGACCGAGTCCTAAGCCCTGAGCTGGATCATCGTCAGCACGGGTCTAAATCTCATCCGCTTGAAGCAGCCACCCAGCCTGTGACCATATTGGGGCTCAGCCCATTTTCCAGCTGTACAAAGCTGACACCCCTTGTCCCTGCCACCTATTTACATGCAATAGACAATAGCAAATAATATTACGTGGCAGTCGTAGTTTATGAGTGCTGGTTACAAGAAGGGGACAGTGTGAACACTGCCTCGGGCACAGGTGGCCAACCGCCACCCTGCTTGGCTGCCCACCCGACTCACAGCTGCGTAGGCGTGTCGAAGCTAAGCTAAACGCCCGCCAGAGCCACACCAGACACAGCATCACAAGACACGCGGCTCATAAGGCACCGCTACGCAAAGACCAAGTCGTAAACGTCATGGCAGCACACCGTCAAGCCAGCACAGTAGGCCCGAGGCCAGCTGCACGCCGCACACCCCTCAAGGAGAAGGGGGCGGAGAAGCAGCGTCATACGGCAACACCACGTCAATGCGGTCGCCAGCCCCCCGCGACAGGAACACGTGCCCGGAGGGTACAGCATCCCAGCCACTAGGGCGCACGCCCAAGCTAGCAAACGCCTGCAACCGTCCCCAGAAATCAGCCACCACCTCCAGTCCAATAGCTAAAACACGGCGAGAAGGGAGCGGGGCCTCAGCAGGCAACCCTTGGCCGGCCATCACAACCCGCTGCCGCCCCATGTCCATAGCAGACAACGCAGCCAGACACACCACATCCCAGACCGGCGGCGCCAGACCCGGCGGCGGCCGCACCAGCCACAAGGCAGCCCGAGCAAACACGCCTAGCGAGTCTTCGGGAAGCGCCCCCATCGCCATACCCATGGACTCACGCAGGCCACGGGCGACCACACAGTCCCAGTAATAATGCCGCCGATCCCCAAACGTCATATCCGCACCACATGCCTGGCACACGTGGACGACACCGCCGGCACGTTCGCGGGCACGCATGGGGAACGCCCAACACGCATCGGCAGCGACACGCCACAAGGCCTCTTTGTGCCGATTCTCCCACTTAAGGTTCCACAACCGTGACAGCACAGCAGCAAACGCACCTGCAGCCAGCACACAGTCAGACTCAGTCACATCGGGGTCGAAAGCAGCAGCCACATACGTACGATGTTTGGCACGCAGCTGCGCCAGGGGCGCCGCGAGTTGCATGAGTGTACCAGCTTTCACCGTATACTCCAGCACCAGGAGAGGCGGGCCGCCGGCCTGGGCCCACCCCAACCCCCTGGCCAGCTCCCGCACGGACGCAGCTTGGTCCGGCGCTGTAACCCGACCGCTGCGGGGCGCCCGCGCCGCCCGCGCCGCTGCCGCCCAGCCCTCCGGCAGGAGGACCATGGCGGCGGCGACACGGGCGGCCGCGGCCTGGGCCGACGGCGGCCCCTTAAGCGGGACCGGTAGCGGCCGGCGGGGCCCCCACTGGAGCACCTTGCGCCACACACCTGTCAAGTAAAGTTTCTCGCACTCTGCATGTATACGGGTGCCGTAAGCACCACGCTCATAAGCATCTCGCACTTCTTGCAACGCGCCATCAATGGCCACCAGCTCCCCAACGCACCGCAAGTTGGGGAGTGCCAGCAAATCAGGGAACGCCGCATCAAGAGTCCTAGCACCATCACGCAGCGCCGGGTTACCCCACAGAGGTACATTGTACACCCAGGGCCCCGGTGCCGGGGGCGCCACCAAGGTAACAGCAGGCAACTTGGAGATTGCCTTCAGCACACGCTTGAATGGCGGGGAGGCGGGAGTCACCGGAGTATCAAGCACACGCGTACCGTCACCCCCACATAGCAAACAAAGCACAGTAGCACCCGCGTGCCGCTGGCGCAGCCACGCCGCCACGACAGCGGTCCACGGCGGCACAAACGGCAGCAGCTCACTCGCCCCCAACACACACCGAACTGCCAAGCCCGCGTGCCGCGCCTGCACATGAGCCGCCAGGGGCAGGAGCCCCGCACCCCCACACGCCGGCGGCAGCTGCATAACCTCCAAGGACATACCGGGCAGGCGCTTGGTGGCCCGGGCGTCATACTGCGCAGGCGACATGCGCCGGTCCACCACCGCCGCCACACGCTTCAGCAAGTCCTCAACCAAGCGTAGTTTATGCCAGTATGATACTTTTTGCCGACGCAGCCACGCACGCACGCACGGACAGGGGTGTTTTGGGGGGGCTTCGCCCCCCCCTGGAACGCTTCGCTGGGGGGGCTCAGCCCAAAAATTTGTTTTTGGACGTTCCGAGGACAAAAGAATCCAGGGATAAGGGACCGGAAAGCCTGGCCCAGACCATAAAAACTATGGATTTTGGACTCTGTCAAAAATCTGGTTTGGGGATGCAATGGGGCGGCATGGAAACAACGGCTGGCTGAGTATGGCAGTGTGCTCTACGTTTTGCTTACTGTGATTTACGCACAAGGCATTTTGGTGTTTACTCTGACCGTTGCGTTCGCCATAGTGAAGGACCCATTGATCCCTGGTTCGGGCCTGTGCCTTTGGGACCAGGGCGCGGCTGGGCCGTTGGCCCATTAGTTTTGTTGGTGATTCTTGCCGCTGAGAGGCGGTGCGGCCTTTTGTTTACGCACCGCACTCTACCACACTTGCATGATTGGACCCTTCGCGATCCCTCAGCCAGCCGAACCCTCACATACCTGTATGATCACTGGAGAGCTTGGAGAAGAATACTGTAAGCGATCGCAAACTTGTTGCGGCTAACATCCTGTCTGCATCGATCGCCTCGCTCCCCGCGCCCACTAACAAGGAAGGGCTTTGGTCCCTCCCCCGCCTTTGGTGCGGTGTGCTCTGAGAAACCTATGGTGTTTCTCCCGCCTATGGTGCGGTTGGAAGGGGGACGACGCCGCGGCGTCGATCCCCCCCCGCCTTTGGTGCGGTGTGCCACAAGGGAGGGCTTTGGCCTCTCCCCTGCCTTTCTCCCTTGCTGCGGCTAACATCCTGTCTGCATCGATCGCCTCGCTCTCCGCGCCCACTAACAAGGGAGGGCTTTGGTCCCTCCCCCGCCTTTGGTGCGGTGTGCTCTGAGAAACCTATGGTGTTTCTCCCGCCTATGGTGCGGTTGGAAGGGGGACGACGCCGCGGCGTCGATCCCCCCCGCCTTTGGTGCGGTGTGCCACAAGGGAGGGCTTTGGTCTCTCCCCTGCCTTTCTCCCACCTACAGATGTACCACAACCTTATGTATCGCTCTTCACCAAACTCGCAATACGGAGACATCGTGGACCCCAACCTGGCCCCCGTGCTTGCCAGAACGGCGCATGGCACACGGTGCTTCGCATTGACGGGCGTGCGATGCCTCGGAAGGCCTCAACAGCTCTTGGGGGAGTGGCCGCCGCTGCTCACAGATGGAGGACCGTTACGCGCGTGTGGAGGCCTTCCGAGGCGTGCCATGAGTGCTATGTGGCTAAAGGAGCTGGGCTGCTCTATGACAATGATGCGGGATTGGGCAGGGGCGGGTGGCGTATTGGGGGGCGGGGGGGGGGGAGATAGGGATAAAACTCAGGAGTGGCCTCGTGGCGCGCGCGATGGGGCGCAGTGAGGGCGCCGACGAGCGATGGGGGGGTAGTGCTCCGCTTGCGCCACGAAGTGGGCAGTGGAACTGCAAGCCCCGACAAGGGTTGCAGGCTGACAATCCCCCCCAACCTTTGCGCACCCCTCGGGTGCGGCGGGCGAGGGGGGGGGGGCGCTAGGTGCTGATTGGCGGGTAGTGTTGTCGGTCGAGCGGCGATCTGGTTGAGGCGGGCGAGGTGCGGGAGCGGGTGTAACGGGAATGAAGACAGGCAAGACCCATTGCGGACCAAAATATGGATTTTGGACTCTGTCAAAAATCTGGTTTGGGGATGCAATGGGGCGGCATGGAAACAACGGCTGGCTGAGTATGGCAGTGTGCTCTACGTTTTGCTTACTGTGATTTACGCACAAGGCATTTTGGTGTTTACTCTGACCTTTGCGTTCGCCATAGTGAAGGACCCATTGATCCCTGGTTCGGGCCTGTGCCTTTGGGACCAGGGCGCGGCTGGGCCGTTGGCCCATTAGTTTTGTTGGTGATTCTTGCCGCTGAGAGGCGGTGCGGCCTTTTGTTTCCCACCCGCCCTCCCTGGCCGCACCCGGGGGTAGTGCTCCGCTTGCGCCACGAAGTGGGCAGTGGAACTGCAAGCCCCGACAAGGGTTGCAGGCTGACAATCCCCCCCAACCTTTGCGCACCCCTCGGGTGCGGCGGGCGAGGGGGGGGGGGCGCTAGGTGCTGATTGGCGGGTAGTGTTGTCGGTCGAGCGGCGATCTGGTTGAGGCGGGCGAGGTGCGGGAGCGGGTGTAACGGGAATGAAGACAGGCAAGACCCATTGCGGACCAAAACTCCAAAACAAGATCCGAGGCAACCCGGGCTCACCCGTGGCCGGGGCGGTGTCCAAAACATGCACCAACTAGAGAGTCAAAATGCACAGCGTAGGACATCTCGCACCGCTGGCGTGTCAAAAGTCTAGTCCGAGTTGTCCTACGCTGCCGTACGGCCGTTCCCGTGCGGGGGGTCTGAACGGGGCCTAGGCAGCACCCCCGACACAGAATGGGCCCCGAACATTGCCCCCGCTATGCAATTGCACCCATACACCTTATATCATGATAAGTACTAAGTTGGGGCTTGGCGCGACCTCGCTAGCATGCAGAACTCGTGGCTTTCGTGGTGCCAGCCAGCCGGTCAGGAGGGTACGTGTCGGCACGGTCAAGCCAAATCGCACATTTGCCCACACAGACTAGTTTGGTATACTATATATACATCCAATATCACATCGCGCATGGTCCGGAGCTTCCCAGCGAGGTTCTGTCGAACAGCATTTCGCGAGCTCGGACCCCAAGAAAGCACTTGTTAGGTCACAAAGACCGATGCCGTGTAAGTCTCAAGTCACAGGAAGCGGATATAAATGCTGCGCGCTGGCTAAATATGCTCTTCCTGCTGCAAGGTCGGGAAATGTCGCGGCATTTGGCGGTCGCGACGAGCAGAACTACCGCGAAAGCGTGCAAAGCGACTCGCAACAGCATAATTATAACATTTTAGGCATTTGGGAGCGACTGGGCTTTGGACACCGCCGGGCGTATGGGCACGACACGGGTGAGCCC
Source organism: Chlamydomonas schloesseri (assembly GCA_016834595.1). NCBI lineage: Eukaryota > Viridiplantae > Chlorophyta > Chlorophyceae > Chlamydomonadales > Chlamydomonadaceae > Chlamydomonas > Chlamydomonas schloesseri. The sequence goes on along the minus strand of JAEHOD010000021.1, from coordinate 799,025 downwards.
GGGTTGATCCGAGGCGTGTGTCAATGCGTCCCGACCAGAGGACCGTGCTGCAAGCCACCATGACCTGGGACCTGCCAAACATGCATCAATATGTTGTGAGATACACGTTTGATGCCTTGTGTGTGCGTCGGTAGCAGTCCTCAAGGCGACGCGCGGTGGGATGCGTAACACATGTCGACCGTGACATGTCCACGTTAGGGCCGAGGCACACACCAGAACCTTGCACTGGCGCCTCCGCATTACTACCCTGGTCTATTATACCTCTTGCAATGCAACGACGAAGCTTTTGAACGCGTTTGACGGTGCTTTAGGCCTAAAAATGAAACCTTCCGGCAGGGGTGGGTTCTTCCACATTATACCCCATGCCTCAATATTGAAGAGCTCGACGAGAGCGCTCGATGTCCGTGCTCAGAATTTCAAAAGGCCTTCTGGGTGCAAAGTTACGGGGGCCCAAGTTGGGGGGACCCCCACCCCCGGGGGCCCCCAACGGGTTTGTCAGCACCTGCGCGAGATTTCGTTCCGTGGCCCCAGATGCCTTGCCAAGTCTGTAGAACGTTGAGGCAACTCCTAGAAGCGATACCAGATGCATAATAGATGCATGTGTCTGAAGGAGCCGGCCCAAATTACACATTTGTGGGTACACATGCCAACATGTCTGGGACATGTTGCCACGATGTCACTCAGCACCTCCGACTTTTATCAGCGCCGACCGCTGGAAAGGCTAACAAAACAACAGTACTATAGCCACTATGGCTGCAGCCATGTAAAGGAGAGGTTTGGGCTGGTGTGGGGCACGGAAGGCTGGAGCCATGGATCGCTAGGTCGGCTCCGAAGACCGTGGGCTGATCGGTCCGCCAACCGCAATAGAGGATGGTGAAAGGAGCTGATTGGAACTTGTTTGGACATAAATGGAGGGTTTTAAAGGGGTGTACGACAGGGGGAGAGACCCCCCCTCCCCGGCCTGCTGGCTACCTGGTATCTAGGCTATCCATATTACATGCATACGGCAGCGAGCGCGCCCTTACCGCTTACCCGTCTTGCGTCTTGCGTCTTCTATCTGTGCCTTACCGACTTACTTCCTCATCAGTCGTGTAGATCTGCCTCGCCCCTGGCCCCATGCATACATAAGCACGATCATGTACTACAGATTGCATTGGTTACAGGAGGGACCTGCTGACGCAGTTCGCGAGCCAGCGAAAGCGTACTGGAACTAGTACGAACACCCTGCTCTAGACCTCAGGGGCGTGCCACCTGCAACGCCGACAGCCTACTCTGGGCCTTGGGCTAGTAGGCCTTGCTCCCATGGGAGCTCCACCACTTCACTCATCCAAATCCTCCTCAAATGTAATATACGCTGGTTTGTTCAGTCTCATGCTGCCATCCTCCCTTCTTTCAATCCAAGGGTGACCTGGTGGGGTTTTATCCCACCCCCTTGGCTTGATGCCCAGGCTCACGTACGATTGTAGTCTTGCCCAAAAGTCTGCTATCACTTGTGTTTTAACTCTAGCCAGTGTCGCCCCGTTCCCTACGTATCCTTGCTCATTCCTAGACGCAAAAAGCAGTCTCCTTCCGTAGTCCATGGCCGAAATCGCCGCCAAGCATACGACATCCCAAATTGCCTGTTGAATTGTTTGGTGAGGCGGTGCCAGTAGCCACAGGTTTCTACGTTCCACAATTATTTCAAACAGGCTATCCTCATCACCAATGTCCGCAGAATCTTGTATATGTGTCCTCAACGCCTTCGCAATTGTGCACGTACTGAAGTGGTGTACGCGGTCGGAGCACGCATCTGCCCTTCCACACGGGCAATTATGGCCTTGTCCTCGGTGCATGGAGAAGCCCGAGAAGCCGCCGACCGCTAGTCTCCAATACGCTTCTTTCTGGTCGGCTTCCCACTTAATTTTCCATAGCCGCTTGTATGTGCTCGAGATGTAATTTCTGTCTTCCGTTGCCACCACCTCTGTATTGCCCATGTCCTTCGCCTCTCGAATAAACTCTTCGTGTTTCACTTTTAATTTATCAAACGCTTCATTCATCTGTAGGTACGTAGCTTGCTTCACTGTTACTGTCGCCAGCGGTATTGGTATGTTGCTCAGCTTCCACCCCAGGCACCCAACGATGTGGTCAATCATAACTGCATACCTTTCTACGGCATTTGCATTTCCTGCCTGCCTTGCTGCCTCTTCCCATCCCTCCGGTAGGTGGCCAATGAGGCTTTCCAGGCGTCTCAACGCGTCTATCCCGTTCCTCAAAGCCCTAGGCATCATTTCTATTCCCTGTCCTCCGAAAAGGCCCGTGTCGATCACATCTTCCTTATATATTCGTGTACATTCGCTCCGTATCCGAGGCGGAGCTCTGTCTGTGGTTCTCAGGCCCCCTAGTTTCTCCTTCATCCGTGCAAAAGAGTCCAAGGCCCTCACTGCGTCGCCAACTGTATTAATTGAGCCTAATTGAACTACATCCGAGAACCCGTTCTCCAGTGTCACCTCATTGCCATTCCGCTGCCTGCATTTTAGAATGGGGTTGCCCCATAGTGGTGCCTCTGACACCCACGGTTCTGCTGTAAGCCTGCTGGCATCAATAATTGTTGGTTCCGGTAGGTGTGTAATAGCCAAGCATACTCTCTCAATTAATGCACAGTCCGTATCAATTATTTTCCCCATAACCGTCGGCTTCCCTGTCATGGGGTGCTTGCGTGCCGTCAAGAGCGCCAGGGGTTGCGCCGCCGGGTGGTGAAGGCGTACTGCATTTTTCAAGTTGAGCGCCCAAGGTGGGTTAAATTTTAGGAGGGTGCAACCACCTCCCGCTACGCCTCGAATCCCTAGCACTGCATGGCGAGCCCGCACGTGTTGCAGCATTGGCAACATGCCGAAACCGCCACATTTGATTGGTAGACTTAGAATCGCGTTGCTGACTCCCGGTAGCCGGGCGTGTGGGTTATTGCTGTATGCGGCTGGTGAGATTCCTCGGTCTACCAGGGCTGTGGCGTTACTAATAATTTTTTCCAGTGATCCATCCGATGGTATGCCTTCGAACTCCAATTTATATAGCGCTTTACTTAAGGCGTAACCAGAAACCGCTGCCGCCCTGCCAAACGTCGAGAGCGACATTCCTGCAATGCGATTCATACATGCATTAGCCTTATCCAGCGAGGGTGCCAAGCTCTGCACTGGCGTGGGGCCCTTGTTGTTGTTGAAGTGCACGCCCAGTGTTTTTGCCGATTCAACCATTCGTAGAGATGACTGAGGCTGTTCTGCCCCTGCTGTGGTGTCCGTAGCACCAATAATAATAGTTTCTGATTTAGTTACGTTAAGGCGTTGGCCTGAAGCCTTTCCAAACTGCTCCATAGCATTGATAAAGGCCGGTATCTCCGCCAGGTTACGTAGAAACTGCGAGTAGTCGTCTGCATATTGGGATGCTTTCAGTTTATGTATGTCAATGCCAAAGCCTTGGCTTGAGAGCCATGCGAGAAGGGCTTGAGCAATTGCTAGGTATAGTAGTGGCGCTAGCGGGCAGCCCTGTCGAACACCGGCTGTGAATTCAATAAATTGCGAGAGGTGACCATTGACCAATGCTGCGGAGCGTGTACCGTCGTGTAACAAGCGCACCCATTCCAGGAAGCCGTCACCAACACCAAGTGCTTCCAAGCATTCCAACATAAGGGCAATTTTAGGCGACGTACTAGCTTGCGGACGGAGCGTAAAATGAGTTTTGAAGCTGGGCGGAGGCAGCAAGGGCCGAAGGGGGCGAGTAGGGTTGAAGGGGCTTAGAGACCAGTCCCGGGCCGGCGACAGGATGCGTGCCGGGACCCCATGTCGTGGTGAGACTTTGGTGCAGCTTGTAGAGACGTTTTTGTGTGGATCAATCGCACTGTTTTACTCTGATCTGGTTGGAGTTTATCACCAGGCTAGACGATTAGCGCATTTGTTCTGGTTTGAGAAATGCCTTCGGGCAAGTTACCCACGACCTTAGACGGTCTGCAGCGCGCACTGGGCGCCGCTAAAGCGCTCAATAAGACAGAACAGAACAAGTACAACACCGTGCTTAAGCAGATCAGAGCCGTGCAGGCCGAGTTCGACCAGAAGATCAAGCAGCTCGGGACGGGCGTCTCCACTCGCTCGGGCAACGCGGGCGCGACTGCAGCGCAGCAGCAGGCCTTGAAGAAGGAGTGCGCCAACGCGGTGCGCGCGATCAAGGAGTATGCGTCATTCTGCAAGCTGCGCGAGCGCCTTGATCGGCGCGCGAAGCTGCTGGAGAAAATCCGAGAGCTGAACAAGGTGCAGCAGCAGGCAGAAGCAGAGCTGGAAAGCGCGGAGCTGGCGCTGGGCGACAGCGAGGACGATGCGGGTGAGACTGGCAGCGAGGATGCGGGCGAGGGTTCGGGTGGCAATGATGACGACAGCCAGCTGGGTGGGGAAGATGGTTCAGAGGACGAGGGCGGTGATGCAGACGCGGGTGACGACGGCGTGCGCGTTCCGCCGGGCCCCCGCGACGTGGGCGGGACAAAGCAGCGGGAGCCCCGGCAGCAGCGGTATCAGGGCAAGCAGAGGAAGCAGAAGCGGGGAAAGCAGCCAGACGAGTCCGATCAGGAGCAGAAGAAGCAGAAGCGGAAGAAGGGGTCCAAAGACCGGCGTGGCAAGGAGGTGGCGGCAAGCCGCCGTCACCGGCGGCCGCTGCGCAGCGACAGCAGCAGCGACAGCAGCAGCGACAGCAGCAGCGACAGCGGCAGCGACAGCAGCAGCGACAGCGACCTGTGGGAATCCCCTGACGGCCCGCTGGACCTGGGCAAGCGGCGAGGCAAGGGGCTGGACGTTGGACTGCTGGCGGCGGGCGCTTCGGTGCTGTCGCCGCAGTCAGCCGGAGCGAGCTGGTCAACGGTGGACGCCTTCATGGCCGCGCTGGTGGGTGAGAGGAGCGCCATTCGGCTCTTCAAGGACGTGCCCCTCCTACGTGAGCTGGCTGAGGCCACGGGCGTGCGGACAGTCAGCAAGACCCCGACAGCGTTTGACGACCACCTGGAGGAGCAGATCGAGAAGCTGAAGCTGCTGCACGACCGCTACCAAGAGCGTGAGCGGCAAGCGCGGCGCAGCAAGGAGCGTAGCGCCCTGACGCAGAAGGTGGCGCGCGCAGCTACCGCATACGCTGAGCTGCTGACGTTTCAGCAGCTGGTGCCGTGGCTGCGGAAGGTGGCCAAGAGCCACGAGGTGTTCATGCGCATGTGGCAGCGGGGCAACCAGCGTGACAAGTTGCACCTGGTTGACCAGGCGCGGCTTCTCCAGCGGCAGGTGCAGTATGAGGTGTCGCGCGACCGGAAGCGCAGCGCGACGTGGGTGGGGGCGGACGAGGACGCTGTGGAGGACGCAGCCCTGCCGCCGCCACCCAAGCAGCAGCGGGTGGGGGCGGCTGCGGCCGCCGCACAGGTGGCGGCGCAGCCCCGGCGGCAGGCCGCAGACGCGCGCGCTTGCGCGCACTGCAAGGAAATCGGCCACGTATGGCGCGACTGCGAGGCGCTGCAGCGGTTGCCAGACGCCGAGCGCGAGGCCAAGGTCAAGCTGTATCTGGAGATGTACGCCCGCGGGCGCGGGGGCCGGGCCTAGGGCGCGGCAGAGCTTGTCGCCGGGCGCCGCCGGGCGCGCTCGGTGGCGCAGCAGCAGCCCGTTAGGGCTGCGGCGGCAGGCTCTGATTTGGCGGCAGCCTTGGGACGAGACGGTGAGAGTTTTTGGGGTGCGGGGGGGCAGATGGGACACGGGAAGGAATGAGCGGGCAGGCAGAGGTGGGTTGCAGGGTTTGTACCGGCTGGTGCCCGGGTGACCAAACACTTTCGGCTGGCGGCCGAGTGACCAAATGCCCTCGGCTGGTTCCCGAGTGACCAAACCCCCCCGGCTGGCGCCCGAGTGACAAAACGCTCTCGGCTGGTTCCCGAGTGACCAAACCCCCCCGGCTGGCGCCCGAGTGATCAAACGCCCCCGGCTGGCGCCCGAGTGATCAAACGCCCTCGGCTGGTTCCCGAGTGACCAAACCCCCCCGGCCAAGCATCCGGGTGATGAAACTGCGGGCCGCTGATCGGGTGTGGGTTGCCGCTGCTGTTTATTGCGCATCTTGCAGGTCAGGAGGCAGAAGCGCGAGGGCGAGCGGTGGAGGGATGGGTGCAGGCAGCCGTGGAGGAGGACTGGCTGCTAGCCGCGGCCGCAGATGCCGCGGCTGGCGTAGTACAGCGTGCGGTCGCCATGGTGGCGGAACAGCAAGCGCAAGGGGCGCTGGACGGCAACGCAGCAGGGATTCCTCCAGCGGCACCAGCGCCCTGGTTCAACGCCGACGGCACCAAACTTTGCACAGCGGCTTGGCGCGCGTACGGATACGACACCCCAGCGACGCGCAATGAGATCATGTGGCAGTTTCATACCGAGCCGGCGGCGCGCAGCGTCCGCAACCACACGTCAGTGCAGCAGCATCAGCAGCAGATGGGTGCGCATTTCGATCAAATGCTGCAGCAGGGCATCACAGAGCAGTACGACCGCGCAGTCCATGGCTCCGTGGAGCAGTTCGCGGCAGTCATTAGCCCGCTACATGTTGTGCCGAAGGGCAGCGACATTCGCCCTATCATCGACCCCACCGCCTCTGGCGTGAACGCGTGCATGCAGCAGCTGCCGTGCCGGCTGCCTGATCTAGCAATGCTGCTCGAGAACTTGCCAGCCGGCGGCTACCTTGGCAAGCGCGACTTGGCATCCGGTTTCCACCACTGCGTGCTGGCGCCGGCGGCACGGCGCTACATGGCGTTCCGCCACCCCGTCTCGGGCAAGCTGCAGCGGTACGTGGCGCTCCCCTTTGGCGCCAGCCAGAGCCCAGCGATTTTCTGCGAACTCACCGCTGCAGCGACAGCTATTTTCCAGCGCCAATGCGACAGCCGCGGTCTACACGTCCGCATCTTCACATACTGTGACGACTTTATGATCGTGGGGCAGCAGCATGCAGACGTGGTTGGCGCTTTTGAGGTGATGGACGCGATTGGGGCGGAGCTGGGGCTGACGTGGAAGGCGGAGAAGGACAGAGGGAGGGAGACGGCGTGCCAGCAGCTAGAGTTCCTGGGCATGCTGTTCGACACAGTGCGGCTGGAGATGCGCATCACGCCAGACAAGCGGCAGCGTTACGCAGAAAGCTTGCAAGCGCTGCTGCAGGCCGCCGCCGCCGGACCAGTGCCGCGGCCGGACCTGGAAGCTGTCGCAGGCCGGCTGACGTTTGTCGCCCGCGCGTGCCGATGGGGATACACTTTCCTGCAGAGTGTCTACGACGCCCTATTCTCGTTGCAGCAGCCGGCACCACGCGTCGTGACGCTGGAGCCGGCGGCGCTCGAGGACCTGCAGTGGTGGCTGTCGGTGCTGCGTGCCGAGTCCACGGTATGGGACGGGGCCCGGCAGTGCACCGTCGCGGAGCTGGAACTGGTGCGGGGGGAGTTCGCGGACGCTCACAGCGGCGCCGTCGTGTTCACCGATGCCAGCGGGGCGGGTTTCGGCGCCGCGTGGGAGGAGGCCGAGCTGCAGGGTGTGTTCACGCAGCAGCAGCGGCAGTCACACATCGCGTGGTTAGAGCTAACGGCGGTGGTACGGGCGCTGCAGACGTGGGCACCAAAACTGCGCGGCCGAAAGGTGCTGGTGCGGTGCGACAATACCCAGGCAGTGGCAGCAGTCAACCACGGCTCGACACGAGTGCGTGACGGCCGCAGCTTATGCCGTCAGCTCGCGGAGCTCGCCATCAGCGCGGGGTTTGAAGTGCGAGCGGAGCACATTGCCGGCGCGGAGAACGTGCGCGCAGACCGGCTGAGCAGGCAGCTGGCGCAGGCGCGCGACCAGAACCTGCGGCTCAAACCTAAGATCTTCCGCAGCTTGGTGGGTGGGCATGGCGGCAAATACCAGCCCACAGTGGACTGCTGCGCGGACGTTCTGGGCTTGAATGCGCAGCCGGGGTGCAAGGAATTTTACAGCCCGGAGCGGTCAGTCTTGGGGCAGCAGCAGCAGCTGGCGGGGAAGGTGCTGTGGGCGTTCCCGCCGGTAGCCCTGGTGGGGGAGGTGCTGGCGACAATCGCAGCAGCAGCGCGCTTGAACAGCAACACGAGGGCGACCGTAGTGGTGCCTTACCAGCCGGATTACCAGTGGTACCAGCGCTGGGTGCGGGGGCCGGTCGGACAGGGCACAGTGTTCAAGCCAATGGGCAGGCTGAGTGCGGGCCGGCGGCTGTGTCGGTGGCCTTGGGGGGAAGAGGCAGGGCCGGCGCCTTACAGCTTTATCGTTCTGCGCGTACACTGACACCACCGCGTGAGCATCTACAGGGCTGGCGGCGGCGGCGGAAACGTCGGAGTGGTGCATGATCTGCGCTGCCCGCTGCTGCCGGCAGGACCTGCGATGCGAGGGCTGTGGGGAGGGGGCGCATCGGCGGTGCATCGGAGCTAAGAAGACGGCCTATCCCGGCGGCTGGTTTCGCTGCACTAACTGCGTGCTGGCGGCGGCGGGGGTCGGAGGCGGGGCGGCGGCCAGGGCGCTGGCCGCCGACTGGGTCGCCTTGGCGGGCTGCGACGTGGCGGACAGCTCAGCGGGCGTCTACGGCACGGGGCTGCGGCGGTACGTGGCCTTCTGCAGCTCAGAGCTAGAACTGGGTGAGGACGAAGCCTTGCCGCCGGGCTGGCGAGGCGACTTGAACCCGCACGTCGTGTGCCTGTTCCTGCTGCACTGCGTCCGGCGGCGGGGCTTGGCATTCAAGACAGTGGAGGGCAACGTCAGCGCACTGGCCGATTGGCAGCGGTCAAAAGGCGTGAAGCGCGAGGACCTCATCAGCCGCCACCCCCTAACTAAGCGGGCGCTGCGCATCCTGAAGCGAGGAAGCGGCGGCGCGCGGCAGCGGCCGCCGCTCCCCATGACGGTGCTACGCCAACTGGTGAGCTGGCTAGCGGACGCGTCCATGAAGGACCTGCAGCGGGCGGAGTCATGCAGTCGGGACGCGTGCTGGTTGACGCTTGGTTTCTTTGGCATGCTTAGGCGCAGCGAGATGGCGGCGCTACAGGTGGGGGACGTGCAGCAGCGGAAGCCCGAGGGCTCGGTGGCGCTGGCGATACGGCGCAGCAAAACAGATCAGCAAGCAGCGGGGGAGACAGTGTACTTGCCGGCGCTCACAGACAGCCGCATGCCGATCGGCAAGATCGTGTATCGCTACATGCAGTGGCGGCGCGCGGCAGGGGCGGCGGAGGAGGACCCGTTGTTTACAGCGGTGGGGCGGCCACAAAAGGCACTGGGGAGGGACTGGTTCACGCAGCGGCTGCGGTGCCTGCTCCAGGCAATGTGGGAGGGTAAGTCAGGCTCGCCGGATGCGGCCAGCTTCTCGGCGCACAGCCTGCGGCGGGGAGGCGCAACGGCCGCCGCGCTGGCCGGTGCTTCCATAGAAGATATTAAATTGCATGGCAGGTGGCGCTCAGACGCTGTACACGTGTACATTCGGAAGTCGGAGGAGGAGCGGCTGAAGCTGGGACAACGCATGTGATTTGGCGGCAGAAGTGGGAGTGCAATGGAACGGTGTGGGGGGTAGTGCTGCCCGGCGCATGATAGGCGCGGCGGGGCAGCCCTAGATGTTAGTTGGCGGAGGATTAGTGATTCCTGCCAGGTCAGGCCTCGGGAAGAGGGCGAGAGCCCTAACCCACGAGGCCGGGCCACGTAGCCCCCTTTTCTTATTGCTACTCCCTGGACAGTAATAAACATTGGGCGAGAGACTTGGCGACGGGCGGAGAGATTGCAGGAATCGGGCCTTATGAAAGCGTGTTTGCGTGTGTAAACTCGAGGTATGCCTGTGTCGTTGAGGCCTGTATTGCCACAGCCATCAGCTCAAAGGGCAATTTTAGGCGACGTACTAGCTTGCGGACGGAGCGTAAAATGAGTTTTGAAGCTGGGCGGAGGCAGCAAGGGCCGAAGGGGGCGAGTAGGGTTGAAGGGGCTTAGAGACCAGTCCCGGGCCGGCGACAGGATGCGTGCCGGGACCCCATGTCGTGGTGAGACTTTGGTGCAGCTTGTAGAGACGTTTTTGTGTGGATCAATCGCACTGTTTTACTCTGATCTGGTTGGAGTTTATCACCAGGCTAGACGATTAGCGCATTTGTTCTGGTTTCCCGCCCGCCCACCCCTCACAGCAACAAAGGGCATCGCTTGGTCTGAGCTTTTTGGAGGTATCTGATGGCGTGGTGTCTGCGGAGTCCGGGGGGTAGTGCTGCCCGGCGCATGATAGGCGCGGCGGGGCAGCCCTAGATGTTAGTTGGCGGAGGATTAGTGATTCCTGCCAGGTCAGGCCTCGGGAAGAGGGCGAGAGCCCTAACCCACGAGGCCGGGCCACGTAGCCCCCTTTTCTTATTGCTACTCCCTGGACAGTAATAAACATTGGGCGAGAGACTTGGCGACGGGCGGAGAGATTGCAGGAATCGGGCCTTATGAAAGCGTGTTTGCGTGTGTAAACTCGAGGTATGCCTGTGTCGTTGAGGCCTGTATTGCCACAGCCATCAGCTCAAAATTCCCGGTTGACTGTGTCGTATGCTTTATGGAAATCCAAGAAAGCTACCACTCCAGATTCATTTGACCCCCTGAGGACGTGTGGTGCCAGTTGCAGCAACGCAATATTATCGGCAATCCGTCTTAGCGGGAGGAAAGCTGTCTGTTCTGGGCTGATGGTCTGGCTGAAGGCCTTCGACAGCCTAGTAGCAAGAACCCGTGCTAGGGTGCGGTAGTCTGTGTCAAGCAGTGTGATAGGTCTGTAGTTCGCTGCCACAGTTGGGTCTCCAGCTTTGTGCAGGCAACATATCACTCCGTCCAGGAAACCCTTTGGTAGTCGCTGCTGCTGGGCTGCTGCTGAAAAGACTGATGCTAGTATTGGTGCAAATTTGTTGTCAAAACGTTTGTAAAGGTCAGCTGGGATGCCATCCGCGCCAGGCGCCCTTCCGGCTGGTGCTGCTTTCAGCGCCTTGGCCACCTCCTCCCTCGTCACAACAGGGCTACCCATCTCTGGAGCTACGCCCGGGGGGCAGCGGCGCCCCGCTGCCCGCAGGGCCTGTAGGACAGTTGCGCGGGCCTCCGAGTTGGTCGTTGCTGTGTTACTGATGCCGCTCCAGAAGGTAATCATCTCCTGTGCTAACTTAACTGGGTCAGACGTTGTGGCTCCATTACCGCATTTTAGAGCATGAATACGCCTGGATGTGGCCGGTGGGCGTAGGAGTTTAGTCATAATTGGGTTCGGTTGCTCTCCCATCCGTAGCCATGTGTGTCGGGTGCGTCTTTCTGTAGATACGCTGGCCTCCACCGCTGCGTGAGCTGCTGCTGTACGTGCTGACACTGCGTTATGCGCTAGGTCGTGGACTTGCTGTCCTCTAGTGGCAGCCCGTTCAACTGCTGCAAATGCCTGAGCTGCCGCTATGTTGGCCTGTGTTAGCTGTTCTGTTGCTGCATGATGCCGTCGAATTGATTCCTTATTAAGATGGTAAATTGTAGTAACCATTGATGATTTAAACAATGGCCACCAGTCAATTATTGCTGTTGGGTTGGACGGCATAGTGGTCGCATTTTCATCAAACCAGTCCATAAACCTCTGACGAAGGTCGCCGTGGTCCATAAAATATAGCTTACATCGCCGTAGCCCTTTACCAGGCTGTTGCTGTACTGCCGCTGATGACGAGGGCGCTAGACGACAAATTACCATACGGTGGTCAGATGGGGCACCATTCTCCACCCGACATGAAGTTATATTCTCGCTGATGGCTGCTGATGCCATAATTCGGTCCAGGCGTGATGCTCCAGCAATATTCCTGGTTCGATAAAAATATGTATACGAGCGTAGAGTCGGATGCAGCTGTCTGAAGACGTCTACCAGGCCCGGGTACGCTGATGCAAGCTGGTTGGCTGTTACGCTGTCTGCTGACCGGGCGTCGGGGTTCGTGCAGTCAAGCTGTGGCTGCATGACAAAATTAAAGTCCGCGCAGATAATGTTATGTTTCCCATTGCTGGCGAGGGGAGCTAGCTGCTGCTGGATAAAATTGCGCTGTCCCGCTGCACTGCCTGATGGAAGATATGCGCATACCAGGTTGAAGCTGTGTCCCCCCCATTCTAGCGGTAGCTGTACCAGGCGTCCGTCATCTGATCTGGCCTCCACAGTTTCAGTTGCCGTGAGCTGTTCTGCTAGAGAGCTCCTGACGAGGATGGCAACTCCCCCAGCCGGACTTCCATTCGGCCCCGTGCTGGCTGGTCCCCAGAACGAGAGATACTCACTGCCTCTGATTGCTGTTGCTGCAATAAAGAGCTGTTTCCTGGCTGTGTCAATAAGATCCGCCGTGACCCGTGTCTCCTGTAGGCAGATAATATCCAGCTGTGCTATTTCCCAAGATTTCATCAGCGCAATCAGACGCTTCGCATCAGGGGTGCCCCCTCGGTGCGAGAGTAGGCCGCGTACATTGTGCGTCGCTATACGTAGTGGTCGCAACAATACACGGCCGCCCTGTCTGCGCTTACGCATTATGCCCCAAAGGGCGAAGGTTGGTCCTACAGATGGATGCAACGCACGCCCGGCGGCACATGCGCGGTCAAAGTCACTCTTACGGGCACTTCGGTCACACAGCTCAAAACCATGCAAACGGCACAATCAGGGGAGGCTCCCCTGGGCACAATACTAAAAGTACGGTAATGCTCAGTGTGCCGTACGGATGTACCGCCATACATAGCTTTAACTCGGCCCATACATCCTACTTACCTGCCGGCTCAGGGATGCGGGGTGGCCCTGTCACCCTGTGCCGGCTCAAGTAAGACCCCGATAACAAACAGCACCTGCCCTAGCCGCCTGTGCGCCAGTCTTATTGATTGTGAGTTTGTGACACCACGCACGTTCACGACAAAATGTATGCAGTTTCGATGCCCAACACGCTTACGAGTTGGCCATCAGCCCGTGCCGAACTTCAATAAACTCATGCGAGATATGCGAGACAACAACAGCAGTCTTCGGGGCGGTTGCAATAGTCCAGGTTAATAGACGTATGTAGCAGACGGTGGGTGCAGTCAACCGACGTTCTGCGCAAAGTGCTCATCGCAATCTAAATAATAGTGAAGAATGAGGCAGGAGCGAGTAATTGGGCCAGAATGTGTGCCACGCATTGTCCAATTGAGGGGACCAGCAGCAGTAGGTCCATTCGTAGTTTGCGATTGTACCTCGCAAACTGCTTAGGCATCGGATGCCCAGCACCCCACAATACTCTAAACTAACGCGCAGCATACGATACAACATCTGATGGTCATGTGACGTCACCGCGCCACGCGAACCCACGTGGTCGAGGGTGGTGGTTAGTTGGGATACATGCGCCGCAAGCAGAAGTCCCTGCTGGCCGTATGGTCCGTGCGCGTGGATAGGGTAGGTAGGTGCACGTCAGACGTGCAATGCTGCGGGCATGCTTAGTTTATTCACCCACGCGCATCCTACTCATCATCGCCTCATCTGCATCGCTACGGGAACATGCGTTTCATAGTGTGTTCACGGCCGTGCATAACCATCCTCATTGATTGGCAGGCAAAGAGCATCCCCTTCACGAATCATGCACCTCCACCCTCCACACCCACTTTATTACGCAAACTAATTACAAAGGAAATAATTTCATCGTTTCCCTTTGGAAATTGCGGGATCAAAACGGCGAATGCCATTCACCGCTCATCGAGCACAACGTGTGTCTACGCGTTCCCCTGCTGTTGCGGGTACGGCTGGAAGCACGCCTGCTCCTGCTGCTGCTGCTGCTGCTGCTGCTGCTGCTGCTGCTGCTGCTGCTGCTGCTGCTGCTGCTGCGGCTGCGGCTGCGGCTGCGGCTGCGGCGGCTGCGGCTGCGGCGTCAGCGGCGTCAGCGAAAGCATGAGCCCGTGCCCGTGACCGTGCGACTGTTGGGACTGTTGCTGCTGCTGCAGTTGGCTGCCATTGTACATGCGATACGCCTGAGCCGGATGCAGATTGTTCTGCTGCTGCTGTGTAGCCGGGTGCTTAAGGTGCTGCTGGTGTTGATGCCCCGCCTGCTGCTCCTGCTGTTGCGGGTGCAACTGGTGATTAGGGCCGGACTGCACGGGCATGACTCCTGTGTTCAGCGATGCCTGCGACTGCTGCAGCTGTGGCTGCTGTCGGTGTGGATGTGTTTGCTGTTGCTGCTGCGTGTGCATGTCCCATAGCTCGCCCAGCGTACCGGGCGCTGCCGGGTACTGCTGCTGGTGGTGCTGATGCTGGTGCTTTTGCGGTTGACCGCACGCCCATTGCCTCCCGCGGTCTCCCGCAGCAGCAGGCGCGCATAGCACAGTCCCATCTCCTGCGACCACAACACCAGCAGCTGGGGCAAGCTGCTGCTGGCTGGGCGCACCGCCAGCAGCAGGGTGCTCCGCTTGACCTGCGGCGGGGTATGCGGAAAGCCCATTGGGGCCCCGAGCACCCGTATCCGCTGCAGGGCCCTCCCAATCCATCATCGTATCCCCCGCGCCAGACACGGATGCCACGCGGGCGCCCGGTCCGAGCGCCCTCGTGGAAGGCGCGGCCGCTGGTGACGTGCGCGGCTCAATTAGCTCAATCTTGCATGCAGGTAGAGTTTGCTCAAAGTACTGCTGAGCCTGCCGCGCGGCCGCCGGCGGGGCTGCTGGCGAGGGGCTACGGGCAAAACGCCCGCCATTACTACCACCAGCAGCGGCATCATGCTGCGAAAACTGGTGCGCGTGCTGCTGGAGGGCATGCTGCGCCACGCCCTCACCGTGTACGCCGCCGGTGCCCGCTCCGCTGCCGCCAGTCCCACCCGGCATGGAGCGTCTCTGCTGCAGCTGCTGTGGCGCCGGCTGCCAGCGCTGCAGCTCACCAGGCATCGGGCCTCCCGTCGAGGTGGGAAACGCGTTGTGCGCAGCCGCGGGGCCCAAACTAGGAAATCCGCCGTTGTAACTGCCGCGTGCAATGGGGTTGCTGCAGCCTCTATCCTCACCCGCCGTACGCCCGGGAGGGGCGCCGCCGCCGCCGTGGTTTGCTGCAATAAAACCAAATGCGCTGCTGGCGCTGCCGCCAGCCGCACCCGCAAAGCTCATATTGTTGTTGCTGCTTGAACTGCCACTGTATGACAGCTTGCTAAGGATGCCGCCTCCAGTGCCGCCGCGGCCGCCGCCGTGCATTGCACTCGCGCCGCCTTCAAAGGAGCTGCCGCCATGGCCGCCCAGGCCAGCCGAGCCTGTGTGTGGGAGCGCCGGACCGCCGCTGTTGCTCATCCGCCATGGGCTGCTTGCTGTCCTGGCCACAGCAGGTTCCGCCGCACCCGCTGTCGGTCTGGGGGCCGCCACGCCGCCACCGCCGCCGCCAAGCATCAGGGAGGGCGGCAGCGGCCGTAGCGGCCCGCTTGACAGAAAGGACGGCGGGGCCGTGCCGCTTGTGGGCGCTTGCTGTTGATGCTGCCTTTGCTGGTTCTGTTGGTGCTGCTGGGAATGCTGCGGGTACTGTTGTTGGTACTGTGGTGAATGGCGCATTATTGATGCCCTCTGCGACTGCAAGAAGGGCGATTCGTAGCGTGGCGGCGGACCCATATCGAAGCTGCTGTGCCCTGTCACATGGCCGTGCGGGGCTTCGGCCTTCACACCCTGCCAGAGGCATCGCTGGTGCTGCGGATGCTGCTGCGGGTGATGGTGGTGGTGCTGCGGCGGCTGCTGCGGCGGCAGCTGCGGCTGCGGCTGCTGCGGCTGCTGCTGCTGTCGACAGGCGCCGACACCCGCATAGAACGGCCTTGGCTGCTGGGAGGCGTTCACGGCGGCTGCAGCCGAGCCGTAAGTATCCTGCTGGTGCTGGTGCTGGTGCTGGTGCTGGTGCTGCTCATGCTCCAGCTGCGGCGGCTTGGCCCCGAGTGTGGTGGCGGTCATTGGGACGTCGTCCTCCATAATGTCACCACTGCCAAGCAGCGACATCAAAAGCGGATCGGCCTCTGAGTCCAGTGCTCCGCCGAAGCCGCCAACGCCGCGCTGAGGGGGGCCGCCGTACAAGGGACCAGAGGCGGCGCCGTGGAGGCTGGCGGCGGCGGCGCTGCTGTCATCACGGACAGGCTGCAGCGGCAGCGATGCTGCTGACGTGTCCATCAGATGGAGTGGTATGAGCGGCGTGCTGCTGCTACCGCCACCGCCGCCGCCAAACATGCTACTACCACGCCCACCGCCGTGCATCGCCAAAGCTTGGTAGGGCAAACTGCAGTTGCTGTCTCCGCCGCCGCCTCCGCCGGCGCCGCCGCCGGCTGTCGCAACAGCGTCGCCGCCGCCGCCGCCGCCGCCGTAGAAGCTGGGCCGCCTTGGCTGGAGTAGCAGCGAGCCTTGGGAGGAGACGCGGGCCGCCGACGGCTGTGACGGCTGTAGCAGGCGAGAGTCGTGCGACCATCGCTCGAAGCTTCCACCATTTCCTGCATGCCCGCCGCCGTTACCCTCAGCGCCCACGCTCCCAACGCCAGCGAGGAGCGCGCTAGAGCCGTCCATGCTGTGGCAGGTGGTGGAGTTGCCGCGCGGCGGGCGGCGCCCGCCGCTGCCGGATGCACTGTTGCCCGCGCCGCTCTGCGCTCCGCCAAGCCCGCCGCCCGCAGCTGCAACAGCACCGTCGCTGCGGCGCGGCTGGCGACACCTGCCCGCCGCTGCTGCGGCGGCGAGGGCCGCAGGGCCGGATGACGGACTATCCTCGAGCCCTTGAGTCCCCAGCGGGTGCAGCTGTCTTGAATAAAAACCCTGGCCACCACCACCCTGCGCCATCGCTGGGTCTTCCTTTCCACCGCCGCTGCCGCCGCCGCCGCCACCCACGCCACCAAGCAGCAGGCCCGTGTCGTCTTCGTCGTCCTCCTCGCCGCCGCCGCTGCTGCTGTCCGCGCCCGCGGAGGCGGCGGCAGAGGCGGCGCCGTGCGGCTGCTGCTGCGGGTGGTCGTGCTGGTGGTGCCGCTGCTGGTGCGTCTTTCGCGAGGATGCGGCCCCTGATCTCTTAAAGACGCCGCCCCGACTGCTGGGACGCTTGCCGCGCGGCTGCCCCTGTACGCAATCATCAGCAAATGAAGAAACATGTAAAGATTTTCAGTCAGGTTGTAAATTCAAGGTATATATATGGCAAGTTAAGCCTGGGTCCGTCGCTGGCCTTGGAAGCGCCTACCTAGAGTGGGTGCATGCGTGGCTAGCGTGGCTCGCCCGGCCTGCCTTAGTTGCCTAGCCCCGCACGGCCCGTCGCACGCACCTGCAGCACCGGCAGGCCGTTCTGCTGCAGCCACTTGCCGATGGTGGCTCCAGAAGGAAGCACCTTGATGCTCACGTGCCACTTGGCTGTTGCGGTGCCGGCCATCCGTTCGAACCTGAAAGATCAGGACAGTTGGTACACGACCTTACATACGACCCACAGAACCTTCTTCTTCTACTGCCTGGGCAACCCAGCAGCATAGCACCACCACGCATAATGGCACGCACGTAGGCGCTCGCACGCGCTCGCGCCAGCAGCCACGCACGCACGCACCTGCCCCTGCTGATCATCTTGCCGTCCACCTCGATGCAGTCCCCGCCCTTCATGTACAGCTGCGGGTGGAACACGCCCACCACGCCCATCGTCAGCTTGCCCTTGCCGCTGGTGTCCACCGTCTTGCGGCTGCGGCTGGACACCTGCACGCTCACGGGCGGCGGTAGCGTCAGCGGAACGCCGCCCTCGTCTTCACAGCCGCCGCCGCCGCCCGCGCCGTTATCGCGGCCCTCGCCCTCCTCTACCAGCGGCGGCTGGGGCGGCTGGAGCGAGCCCGAGGCCGATGCATAGCTATCCCTGGCGAGGGAGGATGGCTGCGGGGCTGCTGCGAGCCCGCCGGGCAGCAACAGCGCGGCCGGCGGGGGCTGCAGCTGCAGGTGCAGTCCACCGGTGTGCGCCCCAAGGCCGTAGTAACGCTGCGGCTGCTGTTGGGGCTGCTGGGACTGCTGATGCTGATGCTGATGCTGATGCTGATGCTGATGCTGATGCTGATGCTGATGCTGGTGCTGGTGCTGATGCTGGTGCTGGTGCTGATGCTGATGCTGGTGCTGGTGCTGGTGCTGGGGCGCCGGCATTCCCAGCAGTGAGTGAGGCTCGCCCCATGGCTGCAGCAGCACAGCAGGCGCCGCGGGCGTGCTGGCAGCAGCTGCGTTTATGGCGCAACCAAAATCGGTGCCTCCACCGCCGCCGCCGCCTCCGCCACCGCCGGTGCCGAACGCGCCACCACCGCCGCCGATGTACGCGGACGTGCCGCCGTAACCTCCGCCGTCTTCGTAGCAGGCGTAAGCCATCCGACGCGGTTTTGGCCCGCTGATGGAGCCGGTGTTGTTCAGGCCGCTGCTGTCTACCAGCACATCACTACTGCTGCCGCTGCTACTGCCGTCGCGCGCCCCGCCCGGCGGCGTGGTGCTACTGCCTCCCGCCAGCAGCAGCTCTCGCTGGGGACAGCCACTGGGCGCCCCGGCGTCCCCGTACTCCGCAAGAAAGGGCGCACGTGGGGCCTCGTAGCCGGTCGTATCTCCAGTGCTGTGGGGCTCTGCATAGACGGCGGTGGCGTTGCGACGAGCCTTTGGCGGCTGCGGCGACGTCAGCGCTGGGCGCCGCGCGGCGGCGGCGGCAAGCGGCGGCGTCTGCTGTGGGCCAACGCTCGCATGCGCGGGGGGCAGCGCCCCGCCTTGACAGCTGGCTGCATGATTGGAGCACAGGAATGCGTCCATATCCGCTAGCTGGGAGGCTCAATGGGTCGCGGTCCCTGTGGCGCGCGCGTGCGGGCAGCAGCCGAAAAGAGGTGGCAGTCTGGACAAATATGAGTAGTGGGTTCTGAAGCCGCAAGCGAGCCGCAAGTACGTGTGCTTTGACCAAAACGGTCGAGGCACATCTGGCAGGCGCGCGCGACGCACTCCAACATATTCGGCTGACTGCGAGGCTAGGCCTGACGCCGCTGGAACCTAAGCGCGACAAGGGTTCCAAGGTCTGCATGATGTGCAAGGCAATCCTTTACGAAGCTACCGTAGGCGCCGTAGCCTACCGCTGCCAGCCGAGCTTTTGCGGTCTTTTCACACCCTACCTTCGCCGAGATACGCGAATGCGAAAAAAATCCTCCGGGTCGGCGGTTGGTTTGCGGAATTACCCGTGGGTCTCGTTTTTCGTTGTCGCCCGACTGATAGTGCGTGCTCTAGGGCTCCTTGACCAGGAAATAGGCCCGCTTGTTGCAGTCGGTGTCAGGAACCGCGCCCCGTAGGCGCTTAGGCGCCCGGCAGCGCCGCTAGGCCAGCCAAACACCTATTATTCATAGCGCTCAACATATGCGCAAGCTTTAAATTGTCAGGTGAAGGCGTGTAGAGCGTTCGCTTTGCGGGCCTCGACCTGCCAAGTCCTGTGGATGCGCGTGATGATACTAATGAGGATAGTGATCATCGACTTTCCAGGTACTTTTAATTGCTGAGGATTTGCACAAATTGCCACCGCATGACGACAGCGGTCGCCTGGTTACTTTCATTGGCGCGCCAACTGCCCGCGGCAGCTGCCCACTGAGCTGCCCAATCGGTATGCGCACCAGCTCGATTACTCTAACGCGCTTCACGTTCTGGTACACGACGTGGTATATTTACATGCTGGTTCGGCCTGGCGAACAGAACGAGACTGCCTGGGAGCAGACTATATGTTCGCTACTCGTCGGCATCGTGAGAGCCTCCCGGCAGCAACCAGGTGCCGAAATAAAGTGGCGTTCCTTTCAAGAGCAAGCCGCCTGCTGTGGCTCGGCTCTGCATGTTTGTACAGTTGCGGTTCATAATCAGAGTGAGTCGAAGCCGCGGTGAACCAAGCAAACGTTGGCCCCCCATACGGTGAAGAGAGGCCAGGAGAGGCCTGCGCGGGGAATTGAGTGACCGAAGAAGTGGCCAGCCTCGAGCAGACGGTGCTGTATACGCAACGATTGTTGGCGTTGTGGCCATTGCTCCATTCGTATGCAGTGTGGGGGTGGGGTAGGTGGGGCCAGTGGGGCTGCTGGGACGACTGAGCTGCTCTTGGGTGACAAGTCATCCCAACGGCAGATAGGTCATGGTCCCTTGCGCACGTATTGCCCCCCCCCACACACACACACATACTGCAGCAGATCAGGACATTCATGTGGGGCTTGGCCGGCAAGCGGTGCTGCCGGTGTGTCCCGTGAGCTGCGGCCAGGCCTGACCCGAGCAAGGCGCGCGCCGGCGACCTTGTCATGCTCCAGGGCTTGAGTGCATTGCTTGCATCCCCACAAGGTGCAGGTGGGACAACCAAATGCTGCGCATCGTTAAGAAGATCGCAGGCCCCAAGGCCCAAGCGCGGGCGACACCGTCACCGCCGCTGCAGGGGCCCTGAGGCCGGCCGTCGTCTGTGCGAGGCGCTGCAGACCGTGTTGCCGCAGTTGCGGCGGCGGTGACAGCTAGCAGTTCGCCCGTCCGTGTGGGCTGCCGCCACGCGTGCCGCCCGGTTGGCGCGGGGGCATCCCGCTGTGGTGCCGCTTTCGCCGCCTGATGATGAAGAGCGAGGTGACGCCGCGGGCCAGTAGTGCCCGGCTGCCCAGACCGAGACCTAAGCTAGCCAGCCTTGAGTCGCCGAGACCTGGCACCACGCCACCACCTGCAGCAGCAGCACCTCTCAGCCCGGCTTCGGGCGTGCCTCCACCCACGCCTGAGCCAGCCGATCGCTCGATGCTGACCCGCCATCACCGGAGCAACCAATCCCTGAGCCGGGCATGATGCAAATGGCTCAGAGCCCTTCGGCTTTATGGGCAGAACACGAATTGCTTGATGCAGGTGCTGGTCACGTACATGCGCTCAGTTGCTAACAGGCATGTGTGCTGGCAGCGGATTCAGCCAAGACGGCTATGGCGGCTGACTACCAAGGCATGTCCGTTGGGCGTTGCCGTGGCCCCTGCTGGCCCCCGCTAGCCCCTGCCACGGGAGTGTGCGGGCGGCTCCTGATCCCCAGGCAGGAGGTGAAGTGCGACTGTGCGAGCGCGCAATTTCATATACGTCCTTTCTGCAAGAAGTGTAATAAGCTCTGCCACTTAGGTTGGAGGCTAGAGAGCTCGGGTCAACGCGTGCACAAAGCGTTCACCTGTCTGCAACCATTGCCGTGCTGGGGCTGGCGAGTCCCAAGTATGGCCTCGCAAGCCGGCCATGGGGCAGGGGCATAATGTTAAACCAGGGGTATTCAGTTCATGTCGGCGCAAGGTCCACTAACGCCAGCGCTTTCGCCGGGGCCAGGGGTGGGGTTGGGGGGGGGGGGGGGGGGGGAGGGGTTGGCTGCCGACGCAAGGCACGCGTCCATCGCGGTTCGGTCCAAACCCACAATGATACCAATTCGATCATGGACATAGGGCATATCACCGCCTGCTAGTTAAGCTTTCCACCTCGCAGAAGAGAAACAACGAAGAACATCGAAGACACAGGGCAATTGCAAAAACAAACTCACGGCTCTCTGTGTTTTACCTAACACTATAAACTCTAACGCTGCGTCTCAAGCAAAACAAATATGGCGAGCAAGTCGCAAGGCGGGGATAAAGATGAGTTTGACGTCACAGGGCTCCAAAAGGACCCCGAGAAGATTAAAATATTGATGAAGGTATGGTAACGACAGGGGTGACACAAGCTTGAAGGGGCATAACACGCGCCCGCCCAAACCTGGCCCTAACACGCGTCCACGCTTACCTAACGTTTGCCCCCGCCGACCGAACCTTCAGCGTGACCCGAAATTCATCGAGCGCCTCATCACGGTGAGCAGTTGCAGATACATCACACGGCTTGCTTTGCCTTGGCACGGTTATGCTTGATGGAGACCGCTGCAGGTGGTTGAGGGCAAGCGCCTTGTTAGTTTACATGTGTGATATTTGCCGTTGCTCCCACCATTCGCAGCAACTAGACAAGAACATGCACAAAATGATGCTACAAAAGAAAGGGAAATTGGATGAGATTGCGGAAGCGGAGGTGAGTGGAGCGGCCGCAGGGCTGTAGCTGGCGCGCGCAACACTGGGCCGTCGCCTGCTGTGCCTCTGACGCAAGACATCTTTTACCGTCTTTCTCACAGCATCTAACGTCCACCTGCAGAAAGAGATTGAGACCATCAACAGCCAAATAAAGTCGCACATCACGCCTAACCTGGCGCGGTTAGAGGTGTCCATAAAGAGCAAGCGGGAGCTGCGAGACCAGGTCAAGCAGCAGTGTGATGCGGAGTTTGCCAAGGTGGGTTGAGCTGTTATACTACTAGAGCGCTCCCACCATTACCTCTACGCCACGGCTCCTATTATGCCCAGCTTGGGCTCCCAGACTGTCATACACAGGCGCACTTTTGCCACAAAAATGCTGATGACTGGGACTAGTGTCTGCCGTTGACCAATGACACCCCTGTCTTCATTGTGCAGGTGAAGAACCTTGAGGCGGAGGCGCGGGCGCTCATCCAAAAGTCCCGACACACGGCCGGCAAGCTCTACGTGAGTGGTTGCGTGCGGTCAGTCACACGTTAATATGAGTGCTGGTTACAAGAAGGGGACAGTGTGAACACCGCCTCGGGCACAGGTGGCCAACCGCCACCCTGCTTGGCTGCCCACCCGACTCACAGCTGCGTAGGCGTGTCGAAGCTAAGCTAAACGCCCGCCAGAGCCACACCAGACACAGCATCACAAGACACGCGGCTCATAATATGCCGCATGCCTGGGCCCGCCACCCATGCAACCGTGCTCCTGGTGCCCGCACCGGCCCCCTGCCGCACTGCAACATCCCTTCGCCTTCCCGCGCGAACGCAATCCTGACGACCACCTGCACGCAGCCGCTGACCCAAGGGCCCGCGTGCCAACCGCACCACCTTTGCCCCCATCCGCAGCGCGCCACGGCCACGCAGCGCATGGAGGAGGCGCGCGGCTTCTCCGCTACCGTGCCTACCACCACACTGATCCGGGGGGCCGGGGGCGGCGCCACGGGCAGCCTGGGGGCCTCCGGGGCGGCGGGGCGAAACACGCTGTCCACCACGGCGGTGGCCAAGCCGGCGCCGGGCACGTAGCGCGTGTGCGCGTGAGCTTAGCCGCGCTGACTCTATGTTGTCGACGGGACATCGGCCGGCATCAGCCGGGTGCACGAATATGATGATGTCAGTTATGGTAAAAGCAACAGCAGCAACAATATATCAAGTTTGGCTCTGGAGCTGGCGCTGGCGCTGGCGGTTGCGCTTTTGCACGTGTGGAGTGGCGCTGATGGAGGCGGTTGGAGCGGAGCCGGGGCCGGGGCGGCGGGTGTGGCGCCGGTTATGCAACACACCGCGGGAGGCTGCGCAAGGTGACCTGTGAGGAGCGGATAGTGGGCATGTGCGGCGTGTAGCGGCTCGCTGCGCCAAGCACGGGGGCGCGGTACACGGAATGCTCCGTCACGCGTAGGAGCTTAAGAGTGTATGATGATTTCCGGCACCTGGCCGGTCTTCGGGGGATGCTGGTGCAGGAGAGTCTAGGCCTTGCTTGAGCAGGGCTAAGACCAAAAGGGCACGCAACCGGGGATGCAGCTGCTGTCGTGACGCGCTAGTGGGGGGCCGTCGCTGCGCACGCGACTGCTGGGGCGGGGGAGGGGGGATGCACGGGCCCGTGTGTGTGGTTCACTGGTCCTTCGTGCATATCAGCATATGATTACACGCCCTGTGGCTGTGGAACCAACAGGTGGCCTGCAATTGTGGTTGACGCGCAAGCTGAGATTGGGCTGGCCGGCTGCATCATGAATTTGTAATTCCAACGCCAACGGCTAACGTGCCGTCGAGCCCAGCTTTACATATCCGCCAGCTCAACCGCCAGAACTCATCAGGCTCTGTGCAGCAGGCCCGACACACAGGCTCGTGGCGTAAGCCGCCGCGGTGCTGGGGAGTGGGGATGTGCGGCGGCAGCTGAGGGCGCCGCAGGGCCCAGCACGGGGCCCTGGGCATGTCGCCTCCGCCGCCACTCGTGCCCACACGCCTCGTAAATAAAAAATTACAGACATCTGCGGCTCACCCAGCCTCAGCCTGATCATCTGATTTGGATTGCGAGTGCTACCTTGTTCCTGGAACACACCACCGACATAAGCAACTCATTTAACCGCAGTATCAACAAATTGCATCAGCCTCAAACAGCCCGCGAGTCATCTTCTTCTTCCGTGCCGTGTCAATGGAGGTGCCTTGCCCCCGGCCATGGCATACATTGCACCAAGGCCCTCATGCCCACACTACCATCCCACAGCCTCCTGACCCTATAACGAAGCCTCCCTTCCCTAGTTGTTCTCCGCCGCCTGCTTGTCCGCGTCGCCCTTCTTCTTGTTGCCATCGGCACCCGAAAGATCCTCCTTGCTGGGAAGCCCGAAGCTGGGCACATCCGTGTAGCTCCACAGCCGTCCCACCTCGCCGCGCGTCAGGGCGGTCAGCAGCACGGCGCCCAGGGTGGAGGGCACGATGTACAGCAGCGCCTGGCGAAAAGGGAACGAGGCGTACGGCGCGCATGACGGCATGAGGGGGTTGGGTTACAGTCTTCGAGATACGAGGCGGGTGGGTGGTGCGTGGCGTGGGTGGGTGGGTGCACTGACGGATTGTTGCACAGAGACTGACTGCGTGCGTGTCTTTCGGTAATTCGGTTCATGCACATCTGCGCTTCACGCTGCAGGGCGCTGCGCGGCGCGGCAGGTGATGAGGACGTTCAGCCTCAGGGAGTGGAGGGGCTCAGCCCCTTTCCCCGTGACTGGGGAACACTTGTCGAAATACGGCCAAGAATGACGTGTCGTCAGATGTGAACAAGGAAGGTGGTCCCCGTGAAGCACGGGAAAAGCGGGCTGATCCCGCACCACATCCACCGTCTGAGGCCGAAGGTGTTCGATAGTACCTCATCTCCCGGACATAGCCGGGGTCGGTTTGACCAGGCACCGCCCACCAAATTACGTCCAGCAGTAACGTCCCGCTAGTCCACCTAAACCGCACACGCCATGCTCGCATAGACGTTACTAATTAGACTCTGGCAGGCCTCAACCTGTGCGCCGGCGCCGCTTTCTAGGCGACGTTGCGCCCTCCTCCTCCACGTGGCCCTGCCCGCCCCCTCCGCGACACACATGCGCGCTGCAGCTACCGAGCCCATGGCAGCTGTTGGTGGGCTGAGGGCCGTGGCCGCCGCCACCGCCACCGCCGCTACCAGGGGTGAGGGGCCAAGCCCCACACCCCCAACGAGAAGCAGCTCTGGGTTAGCTGGGTAGAAGGTGTTTGGTTTTTTGATAGGTCAGTAGTCGTTATTGGGTTGCTGTGCGCATATTTGAATAGATTGTTAGTCTGCCGGGCTGCTATGCTCGCCCCAGCCGAAAGTCAAGATGCCCATGGACGCGCAAAGGCACTTCTCGCTCCGCCCGAATTTTCCCTGCCACCTATTTACATGCAATAGACAATAGCAAATACTAATACGTGGCAGTCGCAGTTTAGAATGACGTGTCGTCAGATGTGAAAAATACAGGTACAGCCAGCATTCCAGTGTGGGCGGCACGCGTGCCAAAGAAGCAGCAGCAGCAGCATGAAAGCACGCATCCACTGGCCGCATCCTCACCGGCTGCCCGAGCTTGGTGATGTCGTTCGCCACGAACGCCAGCGCCAGACCGAACACGTACGACACCATCACCGGCGTGAAGTACGTCCGCTGGTACAGCACCGCCTCCGACACCGGCACGCGCGGCGTCGCCGCCGCAGTCGCCGCTGCGGCGGCGTCTCCCAACGTAGACGTTGCTGCCGTCGCCGCGGCAGCGGCAGCTGCCCCCTCCTCCTCCTGCTGCGTAGCCGCCGCCGCCGCCGCGCGCGTGGACGCGCCGAGGCTGCTGCGCCCGGCGCCGAGCGCCGAGGCGCCGCTGGCGGCGGCGGAGACGCCACGCACAAGGGATGCGCCGAGCCGGTTGGCCGCGGCGGCGCTCTCGCCGTCGCCGCCGCCGCCGACACTGCCTGTGTTGGTCCCGTCCAGCGACTGCCGGCGCTGAAGGGCCTCCTGGTCGGCGATGCGGTCGTAGGCATTACAGGCGGCATCCGCTGTGGCGTCGGCCACCTACACATGCACGTTTGGCACGAGTTGCAAGGCACTGGCGTCACAAAGGTGGCGTTGAGAGTCTAAATAGCCCGCTCACCCCCTGACATTGAACGTACACGACCTCACGTGACACGGGTATGCGCACGGCGCTACCCCTGGCTCCCGAGTGTCCCGACCCCCTGAAGTCAGCTCGCAAGAGCCAACCGCACGGACTGTGCCACGTGTTAGAGTTCACAACTGTGCCGCGTGTGGGTACCCGATGTCTCCCTGGGCATCGGCACGCATCCAATATGACAAACACCGTCCGCAAGGATGGCGGCCCCCACCCCCACCCACCCCAAACACGCACACACATGCGCACACACCTGCCGGCTGGTGGCCTTGGGATCCAGCGCCGCCAGGGCGGAGGTGATGGCCTCTGCCGCCGCCACCGCCCGTGCCTTCATATCCACGGACCTAGAGGCGTCGTACCTGCATGCATGCACGCATGCACGTGCATCAGCTCATGCAGCTGGGTGCGGCGAGTTCAAGCAGGAATGGCTTCCTTCAGACTTTCACCAGGTCACCCCCGCAACCTGGCACCATCAAACCATCCGTGGTTCACTGGTGCTTTGAGCGCAAGATTGCGAGCCCACACCCAGACAACGCCCAAGCCGCGGGCCTCCATGTAACCATTACACTTGCACCACACTAAGCAGAGCCCGCTCATCCAGGTCGCGCGGGTCATCCGAGTGCTGTACCTGAGGGCCAGGCAAGCAAGGAGGCCCGGCACAGCGATGTCGCCCAGCCCCAGCAGCGAGAAGGGGAAGGCGGCGGCGGCGGGCTCGGCGGTGCTGCCGCCGCCCGGGATGCGTGGGAACAGGATGCGGGTGGGGCCGGTGATGACGTCGGACGTGGCAACCGTCAGCATTACGTTGTCGCCTACCACCTGCGTGTCGTGTCATGCCGTGTCGTACGCCCGTACCGTGTCAGATGTACATCAAACTTGAGGTGGTTTGGCCCCGGTGACACAAAAGCGCGCGTTTTGAGCAGTACCGTAATCGCTGTCGCAGGCGCGGGACTGGAGGCTTGTGTCCTGCACCCGCACCACTTGCACGCCCCCTTCAACACGCAACACCCACTTCGCTCTCACCCCCACGCACCTTAGGCGAACCGAACACCCAGAACACGTCGTACACCAGCAGCCCCAGAAGCAGCAGCCCAGCGGTGCGGAAGCTGCGCGGCCCGATCAGCTGCGTGGGGCCGCAGCAGAGTAAGGGTTCATCGTAGGGTTGAAGGAAGGAGCATTGGCGCAGCGTAGGAAAAGGCGACACAAGCAGTTCGTTCGCTTCAACGGCCAGCTGTTGCAGCTGTCCCATGCGTTGCAGCACCACCTCGGGGGAGGGGGTAGCCATCCATAGGATGGTGTGTATCAAAGGTTTGTATAGTGCCGATGCCCAGCGGAACAGCGGGCACATTACCATGGATGGTATGTAATTACTAATCAAAGATGAAGTGCCGATCGGGGGAAATTGGGATCCCACGCCTATGCGGCTAAGCCTCAAACCCAAACGGCATCCACTCAGTCGTATGTTTTACAACCGTACCTGCAGGATGTCAGTAGCAACCAGCGTGGCGATGAGGTTGTTGAGCGTGAAGTTGGAGTGGCCGCTGGCCAGCTCGGCAGACGACAGCCCCAGCGCCAGCGCCACTGACACGATGTCGGTGGGAGCCAGCTCGGCCTGCAGGTGCAGGTGGTTGTGGGTGGTTCGACATGGCGGTTGACCGGTGGAGCACGTGTTCACTTGTGGCGCGCGTACCAGCAGAGCCAACAAACCAGCTTAGCCACACACACACACACACACACACACACACACACACACACACACACACGCACACACACACGGTGATCTCTAACACACGGTGCATGCACGGCTACACATGCAGCCCCCACAAGCGCGTCCGCACATACGCCGCGCACACACAGTCCCACGCATGCGGGGTACACACCCCGTCCCACACACAGGAAAATGTCCCCCCCCCACACACACCTGCACCCCGCCCTCTACCTGCTCCACTTCGCTACATATCCTTGCAGCCCCCTTGCAATGGTCGCTTTGATTTCTGGAATGAACTACCCCCCCTCCCGCCCCCGCACACACGCATGGGCACGGCTCCGTGCACGTGGCGCACACACGCACACACGCGGCCACACGCAGTCACCTGCGTAATGCTGTTCCCCGCCTCGTCCAGCAGCAGCCCCTCCGGCACTCCGAACTTGATCGACTTCTCGCCCAGCGGCCCGCCGATCTGTTAGGTAGTTGCCGTTCACACAATCCCCGCAATTTGCATATAGGCAGAGCGGAGACATGCAGTTGTGAGAAACAAGCCATGGGAGGGACAGCATGCAGCTGCGGTTGCAGGGCAACGTGTCTTTTAACTGGTGCCGCATTGCTCCGTGCGCGCGCATGAAAGCCGCGCGCCGCCCGCAACAGGCCCCCATTCAGTCGGCTCGCGTGAGCTGAATCACCCCGCCGCCAACCCAGCAGCGCCACACCGCACGCACCTGTCGGAGCACCGGCACCGCCGCACCGCCAATGGCAAAGCTGCCAAGCATCCAGAAGTAGGCGTTTAGGAACACCTGTTGCAGATTTAACAGGATGGCAAGAACTATGCAAGGTTGGAAATGGGCTATTACCGTAGCCTACCACCCGCTATGCATCCTGGAATCCGGGCCATGTCCCGGCAGGCAACGGCTGCAACGCTCTCTGCATCAGTGGCAGCTGCTAGCCGTAATATGATGTCCCGTGTCGCTAGCATTCTTCGCCTCCCCAGTCAGGATATCAGCCCCACCTGCTGCTCCTGCTGAAATAATTCTAGCTCGCACCTGGGGGTTGAAGTCTGGCAGGTACTTGATGAGCAGGTAGAAGCCGAACAGCGAGGCGGAGGCCAGCACCGGGGCCAGGATGCCCTGCAAAGTTGGGTGTGTTCACATTGGATGTGCTGCTTCATCGTGTGCAAGCAGAGTGAGGAAGTCATGAAGGTGCATGTGACGACAGCACTTGATTGCGGCCGACTGCTGCCAGGGAGCACGGCGGGGGCGCCGCGGCCTGTGCCGGCGAACGGCACGGTGCAACCCAGCAGAAAGCTGCATGGACGCCGGCACGCACCTCCTTCAGTGTAATCTGCTGGCGCTGCCGGGTCGTGAGGCCGCGGTGGGCACCAATGTAGATGGTGCACACAGCAAGGCCTGCATCGGATCAGAAGGAAGGTAACAAAAACGATGGAATGCACAACGTTATTGCTAAGGCCTTCATGAAGGCACAACCCACAGCCCGTGCGGGAAGTCACGCGCCTTGCACGACACCCATGCCCCCACGTATTGTGGACACATCCAACCCCCCCCACCCATCAAGTCGGATGCTTGTGGGCCCCCATCCATTTAACAAAAACCCACACACAAAACCACACACACACACACACACACACACACACACAACCCTAACTGCTCCACTCCGCCACATATCCTTGCAAACCACCTAACCCACCCACCAATGAAGTAGGGCAGGTCCGCCAGCTGGGTGCTGTGCAGCGGCGTCACCGTGCCCAGCGCCAGCAGCCCAGCCAGCGCGCCTGGGGAGGCAAGCGGGAGGGGAGGGGGCGTTCGCAGCAGCGGTGGGGGCGCGTTGGGCTAGGCCAGATGAAGGCCACCGCGGGGGCAGCAGCGCCAGCGGATGCCTGGCATGCGCGCGTGCGCACCTGCCTCCACACGCCAGATTAGGCAGCTGCGTGGCATGCGTGCCTGGCATGCGCGCGTGCGGACCTGCCTTCACACGCCAGATTAGGCAGCTGCGTGGCATTCGACTCACCGTATGCCTTCACAGCGTCCTCGCTCTCCTCCCAACGCCACGCGTTGTCAGCGGGCGCCGCGCCGGCGGCAGCGGCGGCCGCGCCGCCAGTCAGACCCAGGGCCTCCTCATCCGACAACGACGAGGCGGAGGCGACGGCCACTGTGGACATGCGTATGCGTTGTTGCGTGCACCCAGCGTGTGCACGTGTCGGTGCATGTTGCAATGCAAGCGAAGCGGCGCTGGCGAACACGCTCTAGCGCAGCCGCTGGCGGGGGTGCTCATGCACATCTCCAGGGTGAGCGAAGCCGTGCCAGGCAAACGCCGTGCCTGCCCTTTGAGGTGCATGTTGCTTTCCGCTCCCACCTCCAAGGACTCAAGTTCCAGCTGCCCCAAGCTCAAGCTTCGGACCCACCCGTGCTCTTGCTGCTGTCCTCCTTCCCGCCACTCGATGCGCAGGCCCTGACGCCACCACGGCCAGTGCCTGACCACTGCCCAAGCGCAGCAGGGCGCAGCGCTCGGCCTATTGCTGGCCGCTGGATGCATTGCGCTTGTAATTTCGACGCAGCCAACATCGCGGCGTTCTTTCAGCGAGCCAGGGAGAGGCGGGCTAATGCAGAAGTTGCAAGCAAGGAGCTCCTCTGGGTCGAGGAGGGACGTGTGTAGCGCCGAGTCAGGTGTTTTTGCAGCGCGCTTATTATCCGACAGCCAGACACGCCTGACACCAGAAGAACACATCCATCTTGAGGTCATTGATGTTGCCAGGTCTCTTCATCTGCACAATTTTGGCTACACTAAGAAGTCCTGCATACAAAGGAGAAACATACTGAAAGCATAACCGAGGCCTCTGCTCGCGTGCGAGCACATTGCATAGACCTAGCGTTCTCGCAAGCTCTCCGTCGTAAGAGAAATGCTCGCGACATCGACCGCTGCAGCAACACAGTCGCAGCAGCTAGCCCCAGCAATAGGGAGAGGACTTGCAGTTCTCTCGTGGTAAGCAGACGCGTGGCATACCTTCGGCTTCGCCCCTGGCCAATGCAGGAGGAAAATTCCAGAGCTGCCTGCTTCGATTTATATCAATATATGTGATGACGGTCCTGACCGAGGGCTGCAGGCGTCGAACTGTTCACTAGGGTTCGCGGAACCGTCGCGTGCAACGTTTGCATGCCCGTCCGTAGCCAGTTTGCTGATCTGGATGTGTATGATATTCCCACGAAAGGGGGGTGGCGGGTCGTGGTCCGCAAATGTTGACCGCGTCGAACGACGGTCCCAAAGACATCTGCAACGCTGCGCGTGCCCCCCCCCCCTCTCTTGCGTCATGCCAGGGGCCGGAATGTTGAGGGCCAGTGTGGCGTGGAGACGTCGTTGCTGGTGAGTGGTGTGGCGGTGGGCCAGAGGCGCGCCTTGCCACGCCGTTGCCGTCGTCGCGCGTGTGTCAGCGCGTGCCTGCTGCCCTGCGGGCTCAGCGCCGATGCCTGCCACCACCTCTTCCACAAAGCTCACCAGACACGCACTCTACCCACACAACCACGATTCTTCTTGGCCTGACGACCCCGCAGGTGCTCAGACCCACGCCGATTATCGAGCTGCATGACGCGGCGGTGCAGTCGCTGCATGCGGGCAAGCTGCACAGTGGCGCGGTGACCGCGGGCGAGGCGTGGACGTGGGGCGACGGCAAGTGCGGCAAGCTGGGCCACGGCTCCGCGGAACACACGCACACGCCCAGCCGGGTACGTGGCGCCGCGCGCCGGCGTGTCGGATGCGCTGCTTTGGGCAACCTTAAAGCACCCATGCAACCGGTGCACCTACGGTACCAGACCAACCACGAATGACGCCACACGCTCCTGTGTTGAAATCGGATGGACAGGTGGAGAGCCTGGTGGGACGTGCGGCGGTGGCGCGCCTGGCACTGGGTGACCATCACACGCTGTTTGTGGACTCGCAAGGCGGGCTGTGGGCGTGCGGCGAAAACAAGGAGGGCCAGTGCGGGTGAGAGCTGCGGCTGGGGGCTGGGGGCCCGCTGGAGCCACCACCGGGGCATAGGGCTGAGCGCTGGGCATCACATGTGCCTCTTGCGAGCGTCGTCGCAACGTGCTCTACGCGCCTTGGGCCTCGAGGCACTTCGTGTTTGCACATACCATACTGTATAAGCCGTTCCTCTTCCCGCACCCCGGCTCACATGGCCTGCCAGGCTAGGCACGCCCGTGGAGACCATCGCGGCACAGCACCGCAAAGCCTACTACGAGAGCTTCCGGGCGCTGAGGGACACCATCGCGGCGGTGAGCGGCGGCCCATGTGTGTGTGTGTGGGGGGGGGTGCCATTGCGAATGCGGCTGTGGTGCGGTGCGGGGGCGGGGGTGGGGCCTGCGAGTCGCGGGTGCTCAGGGTGACGTGTCGCGCCC
This sequence comes from Chlamydomonas schloesseri, assembly GCA_016834595.1. Classification (NCBI taxonomy): domain Eukaryota; kingdom Viridiplantae; phylum Chlorophyta; class Chlorophyceae; order Chlamydomonadales; family Chlamydomonadaceae; genus Chlamydomonas; species Chlamydomonas schloesseri. The sequence continues at coordinate 766,731 of JAEHOD010000021.1, read as the reverse complement.
TAACGAAGACCGGCTAACGAAGACCGGGATGGCAGCTTGCAAACTGGGACGGGGGATTACCCGCGTGCTCACTATAGCGCTGCCTGTTTGCCCGGCACCACCTGTCCTTGTCTGCCCGGCAGGAGCCGCGCGCCAGCCGGGACCAGCGCGGCAAGCAGGTGCTGCACGCGTTGCTGGGCAGCGGGGGGCAGCAGCACGCGGCGCAGCACGCAGGCGGCGGCTGGGGGCACGGTGGCGGGCACGGCTGGGGCTCCGGCAGGTGCGTGTGCGTGTGTGTTTGCGGATGTGCGTGTGCATGTGTGTGTACCGCAGGTGTGTGCGTCTCGTCGCTCGCAAAGGCGGTCATTGGCGGGCGCAGGGTTCCTTTTCCCAATCGTCAGTATTTCCTGAAGCCACATTCCGGTTGCACAAACTTGCGCACAGGAGCTCGGGCTGGCAGTCCCTGGCGGCGGCGGGGTCTGCACAGGGGGGCGGCGCCGGCGGCGTGTCGCACGCGGGGGCGCGCGCCGCGCTTAACTTCGGCGGCCTGGACTTCGAGGGCGCCTTCGCGTCTGCGGGGCTGCAGCCAGGGCAACAGGCCACGCCGCTACGAATTGGGCGCGATCAGCACCCGCTGATGAGCGCACTGCAGGCGCAGGCGGCCGGGGCAGCGGGGGCGGCCGCCGCCGGCAGCCTGGCAGCGGCGGCTGGGCTGGCAGGTGAGCCGGGGAGCGCAGCGGGGCTCGGCGGAGTGCTTGTGTCCTGCCATGAACAGTTTATCGTCCTGTGGGGACTTGACGCGGCATGCTGGGTCCTGACGCTTGGCTTGATTGCGGGCTTTGCGGATTGTGGTAATCATGCTGCTCACCGCGGCGGCGACGGTAACGCAGGCGCGGAGAACAACCTGCGCATGGTGCTGCCCAGCGGCCTGGAGGGCGAGGTGGTGGTGGAGGTGGCGGCCAGCCGCTACTTCAGCGCGGCGCTGACGGCGGCGGGCGAGGTGTGGTGCTTCGGCGCCGACTACAACGGCAGCCTGGGCAGTGACAACTCCTGGAGCACCAGCGCACAGAAGGTGGGGGTGGGGGCGGGGCCTGCACAGCAACCGGGTGGGACGCACGCTTTTGAAGTTGTGGGCACCTGCAAGCCAGAACGGGTCTTGGCGGTAGTTCGCTTGGGTGGTTCGAATGTGGTCCTTCATGTTGGCACCTTGGGAGTGCTGCAAGCGGTATTGCGGCTGTACCGTTACCGCCCTTCACCTCGTTACGGAATAAACGCATTGTGACTGACCGGCGGCATGCACACACATTGCACTGCGCTTGCGTGAACAGGTGTCTGGGCGGCTGGCGGCGGCGCTGGAGGAGGGCGGCGGCGCGGTGCGGGTGGTGGCGGGCGGTACCTTCTGCGCCGCGCTGACGGCGTCCGGGCGCGTGGTGCTGTGGGGCAAGGTGCGGTTGCGGCCGGGCGGCAGCCTGCATGGTCGTCCTACTTGCTTGCAATACTGAGATGCTGGTGCTGTTTTGTCCGTGGTCCTGGTAGTCCAGTTCGACACAGTGCCCGGCGTGCGGTCTGGTGCCCGCTTGGATGGTGTTAACAGGTGCCGGGCGGTGAGGCGGAGGCGGGCGCGCTGCTGGGCGGCGGCGCGGGCGTGGACGGCTCCGGCGGCGCCGAGGCGGACGGCAGCTTGGGGCGCGTGCTTGGGCTCACAGAGCAGGGCGTGGACATTGTGCAAGGTGTGGCGCTGTGGTGCGAGACGAGAATGTCGGACAGGGCGCCTGGTCCAGGAGGCGTGGTGTGGATGTCGTGGCGCAGGGCACATGCACCTCCTGGGGGTCGTGGGTCGGGCTGTATGCAGGCGATTTGATGTGGGTCGGGGCACGGCGCACGCTGCCGCCTGAACATTGGTTCGCATGGCGTATGCACCTTAGCACATGCCTTTATAACCTGGTTTCGTTGTGTTGACACGCTATCATTATTGCCTGCATGATGTATGCGTGTTATCTCACAAACAGGCGGGCGCATTATCGCCGGAGTGGTGCCCAACCTGCCGCCCATCACGCACATCGCGGCGGGGCAGCAGCACATCCTGCTGTCAGACGGCGAGCGCGTGTGGCAGATCGGGCGAGGCTACGACGCCTCAGGCACCGTGGGTGAGTGCCGCAGGGTACTTCTGACACACACACACACACACACACACGCACACACACACACACATTGTCCTATGTCTGCTGTTCTCTCCCTTGTGATCTCTAACACACACAGACATAGACATGCACGCCTTTTTCATGTTTTGCCTCGTAAAAGCAGACTCATTGCAGACGCTGGCAAGCGGTGGGGGCTCTGGTGGCGGCGAGGCGTCGCGAATCAGAACCTCACTCCAAAGTTACTGCGCCCAATCTGATTAGTCCACGCCCCGAAGCTTTGAACCTGTCCCCTCTTCCTTGTGTACGCGCGCACATCGCCACCGCAGTCTCCACCGCGCCTTGGCGGCGGCCGGCGTTGGTGCTCACGCTGCCCGCCGGGGAGTCTGTGCGGCAGTTGACGGCGGGCATGCACAGCAGCGGCGTGGTGTCGGACGCGGGCGCTGCCTGGGCCTGGGGCCGCATCCTGGACCGCCACCACGCCGACAGCGTCGTGCGGCGCCACCCGCACCTGGCCTTTGGCGAGGGCGGCGGCCACGTGTCGCCGGCAGGAGCAGCAGCGGCGGCGGCGGCGGCGGCGGGGGGCGGCGGGGGCGGCGCTGCCGGCACGTTGGACGGGGTGGGCAGGCACGGCGCGGGCGCGGGGGTGGGCGCGGGCATGGCGCGGCACTCGGCGCCGCCGCAGCTGCACGAGGACGTGCGGTGGGGGTGGAGCGGCTTCGGCGGGCGGGAGCCTGCGCGACTGGATGGGCTGGGCGGTCCGGTGCGCGCGTTGGCGCTGGGCGGCTGGCACGCGCTCGCGTTGGTGGAATGATCTAAACCGCATGCCCTGACCTCTACCCCGCGTGAAGTATAAGGAACAAGATGCGGCAGGATGGCGGAAGCTGTGTAAAGGCAGTATGGTCGTGTGAGCTGGAGTGACGGAAAGAAGACAACTGCTTTATGGCTAGATGCTTGTGTGAGAGCCATGCACGGCCTCTATTACCAGTCTTTCATCCCTTTCGTCGTGATTCCTGCTCTCGTCTGAAACTGAACGTGAGTTCTTTGCGAATTGGTGGCGGCGGAACGTGTACCAGCGGTATGTGAAGAGCACGTGCATGCTTGGCGTGTCTGAAATCTTGGCTTACATGATATGCGCTTTTGTTTGCATCAACTACACAACGGAATAGTTTTATACATTCATGTCGACCGCGATAGGGCTTTTCGAGAATGGCACCGGTTTTACTGATCTTCTATGGCCTAAGCAGACCGTTGGTGTTCATGACAGGTGCATATCATACCTACGCTCTGCGACATACATACCGTCATCACATGTCATCACGCGTGCACCATGAGGCGGATGCCGAAGGCGACGCCTGTGTACTTTTACTAGTAGGGTCTAGACGGTGGTTCAAATAGTTCAAAAGGATGTTGCAAGGTAAGGGTGGATGGCTGCGTACGTTCACGAACCAACGAAATTCGATCATGGGCACTGGCAGTAATGCATGCACTGACTGCCATAGGCCGCGACGGTTGGACACATCTACGCTTATGTCAATGGTAGCAAGCGGCATCCCCACGCAGGCTCGGTTGTAGTTCTTGTGTTACAGCTGTGGGGAGACTTTCAGGTTGTAGTGTTGAGAGGCAGTTACTACGCGGCTGGGTGACAGGCGGTACCAGGACGTCACGCAATGTGATGGGATTGTGGGATATGGCACTGTGTGTCACTGTTCCCAGCTTGTTACACTGGTCAATCCGCATTTCTCTCCGCAGACGTCGTCGCCTTGCTCCAACTACATACAAATACAGGGCAGCGCCTGCTAGCAGCACTCTCGCTCAACAACTGGCCCCAGCTGCCGTCATGAAAGTACTCCAAGCTGTCAAACACTGGGAGGAACTATAAATTAATGCGGCATTTGCTTTGGGCGCAATCCCTCTCAGCAATAATACAAGCGCTCAGCACATGCTGCGACGCGCACGACAGCTACCCCACACCCGTTATTCTCTCTCTCTCCACACGTCATGACACCATATGGTACATTGCCTTGGGGTTGCTACACCACCATTCGCAAACGCTCAGCAAACCGGGAACATTAGACAGCCTTTTACTGCTCCATGGGCGGTGCGGGCGCGGTGGCGGACACACTGACGCGGCGCGGCTTGGGTTTTTCTACCACACGCCGCGGCACAGTCACTGTCAGCACGCCCTTGTCCAGCGAAGCGCTCACGCCCTCCGCCTCCGCGTCCTCAGGCAGCGCAAATGACCGGCTGAAGCGGTAGGACAAACGCTCAGCAAACCGGGAACATTAGACAGCCTTTTACTGCTCCATGGGCGGTGCGGGCGCGGTGGCGGACACACTGACGCGGCGCGGCTTGGGTTTTTCCACCACACGCCGCGGCACAGTCACTGTCAGCACGCCCTTGTCCAGCGAAGCGCTCACGCCCTCCGCCTCCGCGTCCTCAGGCAGCGCAAATGACCGGCTGAAACGGTAGGACACGCGCACGGCCGGCTCGGCGGCGGCAGCGGAGTCAGCAGCAGAAGCTCCAGCCTCGCCGTCCGCCGCCGGGGCCACGGCCGCCGGCTCGGCCGCCTCTGGGTGCTCGGGCTTGCGGTGCTGCTGCAGGGCGGGGGCCTTGCGGGCGCCGGCGATGGTGATCACACGCTCGGGGCTAATCTCGACACTGATGTCCTCCTCGCCCATACCTGAGGGGGAGCAACAGAGGGGGACGGAGAGCAAGGAACGCGTCAAGGAGCGATGAACACCTAAGGGCGCGCTGGGCTCCTAACTGGAAGGTTCGGGAAGGTTCGAGGTGGCGCTTGGAAGGAACGTGCCCACCGAGGCTTGCTTAGAAGAGCCTGACCCCGGACGCCCCTGCCCACCAACAGCCATCTCCTACAGCGCCTGCATCCCTTGTATCCATGACCAAGCCCCTGACCGCTACCCACCAAAGCCCTCACCTGGGCAGTCGGACGTGAGCACATAGCGGTCCTCCAGCGTGGCAATCTCCATTGCGTGCGTGCAAGCCGCCGATTCGCGCAGCAGCTCAGACGCCAGGCGGCCCATGCCCAGCGAGAAGGGGCTGGACCGGTACACGCGCGCAGCAGGGCGGCAGCTGTATGGGCTGAGGTAGAAGGCCTGGGCCGCCACAGCGCCCTGGCGCGACGGCCGGACTGGCAGCATGGACCGCACGCCGATGGCTCGAGCGCCGGCGGGCGCGGCGGTCTTACGGCGAGCTGAGGCAGCGCTGGAGGCGGAGGCAGCCGACTTCATAAGAGCGGTGGCCATGGTGCTTGGTTTGGTGCAAAAGAAGCGAGTTTGGCAGGCGCGACTTGCGAAATGTCGGTTGTTAGAAACCGGTTTGCGGTGAGTAAAGCTCCGACTGATAGACCAAGCTAGGCAAGGCGTGAGTGCGTGCGTTGCTATGTGTATTGGAGAATAAGCGCACGGAGCGGGCTCCTTTATATCTCGGCGATGGGGGCCTCACGAGAGTGCCCGGGCCAACGTCGCGCGACTTCGAGCAGCTGGCGTCAGCCGGCCTGTCTGGAGGGCCGCCCTCACACGTTCCAGAAGGGGTTGGAGTTTTCTTGTACGCATTTTCTTATCACAGCAACTCTTAAGGTGCTTGTATGCACGACTGCAAGGAGACTGGGTCCGGACAGGTGGATCAAGAATGCGGGCGTTGACATATCCGTTCTCCCTCCCAATCGTTACGTTACTACGTTTGCAATTGCACAATTTACATGTGGATACAAAGACTCCAATCCGTTCGCTTCCGGAACGTGTGAGGGCGGCCCTCCAGACAGGCCGGCTGACGCCAGGTGCTCGAAGTCGCGCGAGACGTTGGCCCGGGCACTCTCGTGAGGCCCCCATCGCCGAGATATAAGGGAGCCCGCTCCGTGCGCTTATTCTCCAATACACATAGCAACGCACGCACTCACGCCTTGCCTAGCTTGGTCTATCAGTCGGAGCTTTACTCACCGCAAACCGGTTTCTAACAACCGACATTTCGCAAGTCGCGCCTGCCAAACTCGCTTCTTTTGCACCAAACCAAGCACCATGGCCACCGCTCTTATGAAGTCGGCTGCCTCCGCCTCCAGCGCTGCCTCAGCTCGCCGTAAGACCGCCGCGCCCGCCGGCGCTCGAGCCATCGGCGTGCGGTCCATGCTGCCAGTCCGGCCGTCGCGCCAGGGCGCTGTGGCGGCCCAGGCCTTCTACCTCAGCCCATACAGCTGCCGCCCTGCTGCGCGCGTGTACCGGTCCAGCCCCTTCTCGCTGGGCATGGGCCGCCTGGCGTCTGAGCTGCTGCGCGAATCGGCGGCTTGCACGCACGCAATGGAGATTGCCACGCTGGAGGACCGCTATGTGCTCACGTCCGACTGCCCAGGTGAGGGCTTTGGTGGGTAGCGGTCAGGGGCTTGGTCATGGATACAAGGGATGCAGGCGCTGTAGGAGATGGCTGTTGATGGGCAGGGGCGTCCGGGGTCAGGCTGTTCTAAGCAAGCCTCGGTGGGCACCTTCCTTCCAAGAGCCACCTCGAACCTTCCCGAACCTTCCAGTTAGGAGCCCAGCGCGCCCTTAGGTGTTCATCGCTCCTTGACGCGTTCCTTGCTCTCCGTCCCCCTCTGTTGCTCCCCCTCAGGTATGGGCGAGGAGGACATCAGTGTTGAGATTAGCCCCGAGCGTGTGATCACCATCGCCGGCGCCCGCAAGGCCCCCGCCCTGCAGCAGCACCGCAAGCCCGAGCACCCAGAGGCGGCCGAGCCGGCGGCCGTGGCCCCGGCGGCGGACGGCGAGGCTGGAGCTTCTGCTGCTGACTCCGCTGCCGCCGCCGAGCCGGCCGTGCGCGTGTCCTACCGTTTCAGCCGGTCATTTGCGCTGCCTGAGGACGCGGAGGCGGAGGGCGTGAGCGCTTCGCTGGACAAGGGCGTGCTGACGGTGACTGTGCCGCGGCGTGCGGTGGAGAAGCCCAAGCCGCGCCGCGTCAGTGTGTCCGCCATTGCGCCAGCGCCGCCCACGGAGCAGTGAAGAGGCAATGGGCCTAGCTAGTACATGTGCCGTTGTGCCGGTTTGGATGTCAGCGTGTGTAGTCTGGCGTAGCTAATAGCTTTGGTAGTTTAAGCCCTTGGGTGGAGGGCTCGGCATCCCGGCGGAGCGCGGCCATCTGTTGTTGAGTGTTGTGGCGGCTCCGGATGATGCTTGTGCTGAGCGGACGCAACGCCCGCCTTCGTCGTATGGCATACGCCCGCGTTTCATTATTTCTTTGTGCTGCTAGCCGGTGCCGGTAGAGCCACCTGTTGATCAAAAAAGCTGTAGGCATGCCGGAGGAAAGGCACGCCGCCGGCTACATTACTGCAGTTGGTGCAATGGTGCCTCGGTTGCTGCCACGCCTGTAATATATAATCGGAATCAAGGATTTTGCTCTAGACCTCCGCGTGTTACAGATGGTCCGAAAGTCTGTCCCACAGCAGTACGTATGACCTGCTCAGTAAGACATCCGCTGGGCTCGGGATCATTCAGCTCTGACACACCAAAGCCCACAACCAACTCGCAATCGAGTGCATTAGATCTGCCGGTAAACACAGCGGTGAAGAAACAGCCCACCTGCACAGGTATAAAACGCCGCTCCATCCTGACATTTCATATGCCTTTGACGGCGTGCTTCCTCAAAAGCTTGAGTGGCGCAGGAGATGTCAATGCACCGTGCATACCGTCAATTAAAATTCGGGTGTTAGCTGATTTTTGGGCTAGGATACAATCGTACGTATGCCTGGGCCTTAAACCAAGGGGGTGGGAAACCATCCCACCAGGCCACCCTTGAATTGAGAGAAGGGCGGACGGATCACTGTGGACTAACAAACCAGCACACATGATGATTTTGGACGACGAGGACGAGTAGTGAATACTGTGTAGAGGTGGAGCCCGTACGCGGGCAAGGCCTACTAGGAGATTAGGCTGTAGGCGTTGCAGGTGGCACACCCCCGAGGTTTAGAGCAGGGCGCACATCCACAAAGTGCTGTGCAGGCTCGTGAACTGCGTCGGCAGGTCCCTCCTGTAACCAATGCAAACTTGAGCTCCGTAACCGCATCCGCACCCGCATGCGCCCCGCCTGTCTATTCCGTCTGCCTCCGCCCTTCTCGCCCCACTAACTCCTGTGGCCGCTGCTGCGCCCTTGACTGTTATCGCTGCTTCCCCTCAATTACTCTGCGTTGACGGGCGGCGCGCCCGGCAGCACCTCGTACGGAAGGTGCTGGAAGCGGCACTGCCGTATCGCTTGCGCCGCCGCGCGTTTGACCACCTCCACCGTGGCTGTCTCGAAGATGTGCTGCAGCTTGGGGCCCTGGGTGCGGCGGGCCGGGCAGGAAGTGGGGGAGGGCGGGTGAGGTGGGCGCGAAGGCACAGAGAAGAGGGAGGTGAGGCGCACGTCAGGAGGTAGTGAGGGCGCGGGCTGGACACCGCCTGGCTGCGTGCCGGCGACGCACCAGGGCCCCCCGCAGCCATCAGGCGCCAGCCTCCTCAGACACCCGCACGCCAGACCCAACATCATACGCAGGCACCACATTCAAAGCCCTGGGTCCCACGCGTACCGCACACACTGACACGCAGGCGCGCGCACTCCTGTCGTCACCCACCGCGCCGTACGCCACCAGCACCGCCCGCGCCTCGGGCGCCTCCGCAATGTTGGACACGGCGGCCATGGCGTTGATGCACAGCTGCTCGTGGCAGGGGTCCAGCACCGCCACCAGGCCCGCCAGCCCGCCGGGCGCCACCAGCGCCGCGTACTTGCCCTCGCGCCGGATGCTGATGGCGCCCAGTGCCGCCACGGCGGCGGTGGCGAAGGGCACCGGAACGCTGGGGCTGGCCGCCAGCAGCAGCAGCGGCACGCAGCCAACCTGGGGTTGGGAGTGGGTTTGAGGTTTGAGTTGGAATTGGGGTTGGTGAGTGCAGGGTGGGAGGGCGGGTGTGGAGAGCATCGCGGAATGCTGGCGCAAACATGGGCCATACAGAGCCACGGGTGTGGAAGACTGGAGAGGGGGTGCCATGCATGTTTATTTTATGACGAGGGACGAGGGGGCTCCAATGCACTCGCCCCAACTGAAAGGGCACATACGTTGAAACCACGGCCGCATGTTTTACTGTTCTGCCTACACCACCGAATCCGCATGACCACCCTGCTCCTCGCGCTCACACTCACGCTCCCCCGCCACTCATACGCTCCTCACCTCCACCGCCTGGATTTTGGCGTCCTCGCGTGTGGCCAGCGCGCCCAGCAGCTCCGCTGCCGCGTGCCGCACAGGCATGGGCAGTTCCGGCGCCAGCAGCCCTGCGTATGAGCGCGCGTATGGGCACGTCACACAACAGACTACGGATGGAGCGGAGGGCCGAGAGGAAGGCGGAGGGCTGGAGGTGGGCAGTCGACAATCCATACATACAACACGTGTACGATGTACGAAGGCTACGCTACCATGCCAAGATCGGGCGTGTGTGCCGGCGCGCACCTGCCAGGTGTGGGATTGCTTGCGCCACGTCCACCAGCTGCGACAGGATGCCGTCATTGTAGCGGGCCTGCGGGTGATGTGCGGGCACACGCCAATGACCAATGGACGCGTGCATATGCCGGCGGCATTCTATGCGGCAAGGCACACCGCGCCAACGAACCGCGCCGCCACCTTGCTGCACAGCGCCCAAAGTCGCTAGCGTGCCAGCGGCACAACTCCAGCGCGGCATGCGCGTGCCCACCTGCGTGCACGTGAAGAGCAGCACCAGCCCCTGCTGCGCCCGCCCCGCCGCGCCCGCCTGCGCCTCCAGCAGCGCCAGCTCCATCACGCGCGGCAGCACGGTGCCGCCGCCAGCCGCCTCCAGCGCGCGGCGCGTGGAGTCAAAGCGCGCCGCCTCAATGAGTGCGCCGTACGCCTCGTCACGCACACCCTGCACGTCACGGGCGGCAAGGAAAGGTGTGACCGTATCCACGCGCGAGGTAGAGGGCAGCGTGCTACCTGCTTTCATCCGATCCACGCGCGCTACCGTATTGCACACCGACGACTACCGCTGGCAGCATTCTCGGTACACGTGACCACCCGAACGGGGACTTGGAACGATCACCACCCCCCCACACACACACATACACATAATACCCTACTAACCAGGTTCTGTACCTTCGCACACACAAGTCTTTTATTTGTTCTCTCCCTTGTGAACCCTAACTCCCACATAATACCCTACTAACCAGCTAAATATCCGTCCGTACCTCTGTCGGGTCCTCCAGCGCCGCCGCCAGCACATCGAGCCCGCCGTGCTGCACCAAGTCCCGGGCGCCCACCTGCAAGCGGCATACATACATGCGATGCACATCAGCAGCAGGGGCCGGACCAGAGCACAACCTATGTGGCACGCTACACCCCTCTCGCCAGATGATGCAGTAATAAAGGAGGCTAAGCCACCATCACTATGCCCATTCACGCCTTGCTGACCCATGCTATGCTCCACCCCTTCCCGCCGTGAGCCTACCTCCTTCGCCGCCAGGAACCGAAGCGTCCCGGCCGCGAACGACCGCGTCTCGTCATCCGTAGGGTCCTGCGGTTTCAGGCAGACCGGAGGGCGCGGCAGGTGGCCACCACCATGCATTTGGGCCAAGGGCGCGCTGCAGTTGGGACTTGGGAGCGACCGCACGACTCAAATGCGGCACACCGCACACCACACACGCCATGCTATCACCCCGCTCCCACCTGTAACAGCGCCACGATTGCTGGAGTAGCGCCCGCTGCTACGCATTGTACGTGGTTGACGGGTGACGACAGCAGTTCGCGGGCCGCTAACAATGACTTTTTCCGGACCACGGCGTTGTCGCATGTGAGCTCCTGAACCTGTACATTTCGTCATGAAGCACCATCATGTGACCGGCCCAACAATGTAGAGCTGTACATGTACCATCCACGAGGCACGCATGCCAAGGTTCCGAGCAGGTTGACGACGCTCCGTGTGAAAGCAGGTCCATCATGTGGAATAGGGCTCACCAGCTTGGGAAAGGCAACCTTCTCAAACCCGCGTGTAACAGCCGTCTCCGGTAGGGCTTTAGGATTCGGCTTGGCCTCGAAAGACTGTATATGCCTAAGGTTTGCTTGTATGCGGGCCTGGCTATCCATGTCTGCCACGCGGGCGCCCCGCTAGATAGCGTGCACAAGCGCGCAAGGGCTGGAGGCCCGGGCACCGACCGTGCCCCACGCGGCAGGGAGTCGCCCCCGGCAGGAGCAGCGGCGCCGCTGGCTTGCTATGATTTAGCAGCAACAAACCGTATGTGCTGATGCCGACGTTCTCCGGGCTAAGCGAAGCTCGTCGGGGTAGAGTGGATGGTGTTTGGAGCCAGCAGCGTCTGGGCCGTTGTTGCTATTATTCTATGTGTACCGATTTGTGTATGTGTTCATGTGTATCGCACGCAGCGCACTGAGAGACTGAAACCGTGCAAGATGGGCAGTCGCTTAGAGGTCTAATTTGCAAGGTGTTCTTCCGTTCTTAACTAAATAGATATTACGTCAGCTGACTGCTGTATTTTCTTTTATAAATATTTGACTGTTCTCTGTGCTGCACAAGACTCTTGCTTCCAACTCTTGCTCGCAAGCCACCTGCTTAGACGCACCGCTGCTTCTGCATTTGGACCTTGTTAATTTAACACGCTTTACGGTGTGCAGCAATGGCGAGCGCCGCTGCCCGCGAGCGCTATGCCCGCAAGAATGAACAGAACGAGCTAGAGCGTGCCTTCAACACGATAGACAGCAAGGGTGACAAAAAGATAGATTCAGAGGAGCTGACGGAGCTCTTCCTGCGGCTGGGGCACAAACCCAAGCGTGGCGAGGTCGAGGACATGATATGGGAGGTGGACGAGGACTGTGACGGCTGCATCAGCCTGCTTGAATTCCAGACGCTGTACACGCGCTGCCGCGACGACAAGACCGGCTATGAGCCGCGCGGCCTGTTCAATGTGGTGGAGTTCGTCATGAACGACAAGAACAACCAGGGCTTCATCACGCTAGAGGAGGCCATGCAGATTATGTACCTGCGCTACGGGCGAGCGGAGCTGGACATGCAGCTGGAGCAGGTTTTCGGCACGGCGGACCTGAACAGCGGAAAAATTCTCACGCTGACGGAGTTCCTGCACTGCCTGCACACAAACCAAGTGAAGCAGCTGCTTAACCGGGTAACAGCCAAGACGTACAAGGCGCCGCCGCCGCCTCAGAAGCGCAAGTGAGCGGCGGCAGTAGCTGTCAGCGTCTCAGGCGGCAGTAGCAGCGAGGGTGCTGAAGCGTGCGTCTCGCGGCGCGCTGCGGCGCACACGGCATGTGGCTGCTAGTTGGTTGCGCTACGCTGATAAGTAACGTTATAAGGCTGTGTATTCATAGGTAGAGAGGGAAGCGACACTCCAGAAACAACGCTGCTGTAGAAGCAGCTGGGGGAAAGGGGTGCAGGTTGTACATCAAGACTATGACTGCGGTCTTACAATGGGGAAGCCCGGGAAGCAGGTTACGGGGAGGGGCAGAGTGTGCTTTACAATTTAAACTTGCCTTGCAATGTGTATGACAGCTTCAGTCGTGGTCTGATGGCTGGCCGGGCGCTTTAAAATGCGGAAGGCTCCAGTTTGCAAGTGTTCTAGAAGATGGACACTGACGTTGCACGAATGCCAGGGACCGAGTGATTGGTATTTGGCCGTGGTGTTCCCAGCATATGCCTGTTGCCGCGCTCGTGTGTACCATGTTTGGTTGCTTTGGGAGGTGTGCGGATGAAGCGTGTCCTACTGAAGACCCGCGGCTTGTAACGTCATACATTCGTGCTTCGCGTTTGTCGTCATCTCTGGCTTTGCGAACTGGCCTCGGCATTTGTGTATGAGCAGGCAAGGCCGCGTACATCATGTGGGTTCTGCAGGATAGAGGTTGGGGGTCCGGAATCGGCCCAGGTGTTCACTCGCATCAGTGGATGCAGCAGCAGCAGCAACGCATATGTTTCAGGGGGCCTATGCTGTATGTTATATCTTCCTGCCGCCACTTACATAACAACAGGACGGCGGGAGCGGGGCGGGTCGACAAGACGCGCGCTCCGGCCCAAAGGAAAACCCTAACCACTCCGTCGCGGTCCAAAATGCCTCAAACTGCGCGCACGTTATAATGAGTAGATAAACGACTTGATACTCGTGCAAATTCATATTCGAAAATGCGTGAAAGAAGCGGCCAGAGTTTAGTCGCCGATCGCGGGAAAGCATATCTGCTTAACCGTGGCCGCGCAGCCTATATATCAAATCTTCGACATGTTTCAGCTGAATCCTATTCATAGCCCATCTATCGCCTTCAGCGCTGCAAGCTCGCGCCCTCGCCGCCACAGTGTTGGAAAGCCTACCGGGCGGCATTCACGCGCGAACACACCTTTCTTCAAAATCCGTGCGTACGGAAACGAATACGGTGATTTGCAGCGGCTGGAGCTGGCGTCGGCGGGCGATGCCGGAGGGGAGCTGCCCCTCACCGGGGGCTCTCCTCTAATTGGGGCCCTCGGCTCCGATGACGATGTGAGTTCGAATTCGATGTGATGGGTTGGCGTTTCCCTTGCGCGGGGGGTCACGCGCGAAGGGCGAGGAACGACATTGCACGGGCGCGGGGTAGTCGCGATGGCGCACCTTATGTAGTAGGCCCCCAGGCCAGCCGCCCTCCAACAGCAGCGCACAAGAAGCGGCAGTGTTTATCCGCACGCTGTCTTGCGTGCACCCATATCCGCGAGTGCGGGCGCGCGACACACGCCGCAGCACTGACGAGGGGAGGGGAGGCTAAGGCTTGCTGCCGTCCGCAGGCGCCCGAGACGCGCACCAGCGCCGCCCCGGCGCCGCCGCCTCCCGTTATCAAGGTGACGGGAGAGCTCCGGCGCAAGGCGTGGGCCCTCAGCTCTGTGCTCAAGGGTGAGTTCAGTATCTGGTGTCGGAGCCGCTAGGCTTCGCTGGGGGAAGGGTTCGGAAAGAGGAGAACTGGGCAACCGTGTCGAAAGCTTGCACGGCGAGCGTACGATGGCCACGAGAGCGAGGGTTTGGCATACAGAACGACATTGACTGTAAGGCTTGGTCAAGCATGAAGGTTTCACAGGACTTGCAATGTAATTAGCTCACGCATGTGATGCGGAGGGAGAGGGAACATAGGGGGGCATTCTCCGGGCCCAGGGCCCGGGGAACGCCCGCCGTGTCATAGAACCCAGGTGCCGAGGCGACTTTGCAATATTGCCGCGCCGACATCGAAAAGCTTCATTTCTACGTGGCGTTCTTGATTGCAACCTTGTGTTGCAGTTGATCCCTTACGCTGTGTTAGATGCATGCTCCCTTGCGCAACTGATGTGGTGCGCCCCCGCCCCCGGCCCCGCACCTTGGCTGTCGCGGCACACCGGGCTCGCATGGACCGGACCCCGACCCACATTCCATGCCCTCCAGTTGTGCCAATCTCAGAATCTTATTTCTCTCTTATCCAGTTATCCTTATCTTTGCGCGTCTTTCCAACCCGCAGTGTTCGTGAGCAAGGTCGACCCAAACTACGCCCAGCCGTGGCAGATGTGCCCGCAGCGCACCAGCACCGGCAGCGCCTTCGTGCTGGACACCAAAAAGCGCCAGATCCTCACCAACTCCCACGTGGTGTGTGGCAGTTGGTTTCTTGCGCGCAGATATGGATGTATGTTTGTGGTCATGGCGGCAGACTGTGTTGCCCTGCCCTGCATGCTTACTTTGGGCAGGTGGGCCCCTCCTGTGCTCTTTCCTCAGCGGCCTGTTGGCGCTCGGCACAATCTGCGTTGCCCGCTGTCTGTCTGTTCATTCCCCGCAGGTGGCCAACGCCACAGCGGTGTACGTGCGGCGGCCCGGCGCGGCGCGCAAGTTCAAAGCCGAGGTGGTGTGCGACGGCAAGGTGGGTGCCACGGTGTCACGGTGCCACGCGCCGGCGGGTGGGTGACCATGAAATGGGCAATGCACCTTCCCTGTGTGCATGACAGCATCGGAAGGACCGGTGCTGTGGCCTGTTCTCATCTTGGAGCTCTGCGTCCGGCCGCGACCCCTGCGACTCGGCGCAACATGCACGCCCACATTGATTATAACCATCGCCATCACTTCAACGCCAGCTCCAACCCCAATTTCAACAATCTCACTATCACGTAACCGCCATAAACTGTGCGCTCGGCGCACACAGGTATGCGACCTGGCGCTGCTGACGGTGCGCGACGACGCTTTCTGGGCGGCGGAGCTGCGCGGGCTGGACTTCGTGGACGTGCCTGAGCTGCAGAGCCCCATCGCAGTGGCTGGCTACCCCGTGGGAGGTGAGTTTGCGCCGCGGTGCCGTGCGCGCGCTGGGCTTCTGTGCACAAAACCGTGGGTAGATGGGCGTCTGGTCTCCCTGGTGGTCCACCGAGCTGCGGAGCCCCATCGCCGCGGCAGGCCAACCTGTGGATAGTGTTGATAGTGGACAGGCCGCCGAAAATGGGTGTCCCACGGCGGTTTGGTTGCACGACACAAGGCGAGGACGGGCCGAGTTGCTTTGACCAAAGCCAGGCTGCCACCACTGCTACAAACCGCAAGCATGCACCCCTGTTCGGGCAGGCCTAGGAGCTGAGGACAGATAGCATACCCGCTTTCGTTCCCTTTGCGTTCAGGTGACAACATCAGCGTCACGAAGGGCATTGTGTCGCGCATCGCGCTGGTGCGCTACTCCGCAACCGCCCGCCTTCTATCCATCCAAATCGATGCCGCCATCAACCCCGGCAAGTCGGTCGGCCGTGCACGACTCCCTCGTGATATGTTGTGGTCTGGGTGTCTGGTGTTGTGGTTGGGCCGTCGCCTTTTCCGAATGGCGCTGCCTCTCACCTTCCTGGCTCGCGCCCTTTTGACACTCCGCCCATCACGCAACCTCAGGTAACAGCGGCGGCCCGGCGTTTGCGGACCTTGAGGGCGGCAAGGTGGCAGGTGAGCGTCGCAATGAGGGATGGGCACAGTTAACGGCACGGACACACGCGTAGGGGGCTGCGTGCGGGCCGCAATCCATCGCGTCGCCGCGTCACTGCGGATGCGCAGCTGCTGGAACCCACCGCGTATCCATGACGGCGACGGGGGGGGGCCGAGCTCGCGGCTAGCAAAGGGGCTTGCTGCTGGCCCACTTTGCTACCCCTTGCACTGATGCTGTCGCGCTAAAACCATGGCCACATCCTCCTTTTCAAATCCAGGCGTTGCGTTCTCCAAGAACGTTTCCTCCTCCACGGACAACATCGGCTACATCATCCCCTACCGTGTGGTGAAGCACTTTCTGGAGGACGCGGAGAGCCACGGCACTTATCGTGGCGTGCCCTCCCCCGGCTTCTTCACGCAAGACCTGGAGAACCCCGCGCAGCGG
This sequence comes from Chlamydomonas schloesseri, assembly GCA_016834595.1. Lineage (NCBI taxonomy): Eukaryota > Viridiplantae > Chlorophyta > Chlorophyceae > Chlamydomonadales > Chlamydomonadaceae > Chlamydomonas > Chlamydomonas schloesseri. The sequence goes on along the minus strand of JAEHOD010000021.1, from coordinate 750,246 downwards.
GCGTACCTCAAGGTGTGGGGCCCGGGGGTTACTGGTAAACAGTTCCGGGGGGAAGGGGCTAGGTTATTCCAGAGCCAAATCGACCATTGCGGATGCAGGACCCAGAACCACAGAGCGCGGAGGAGAGGGATGTGCTCTGAGGGGGGAAGGGTTGGTGGGCGCCTTGGTCGGGGCAGGACGGGGCGGGGTGGGAAGGCGCAGGTAACGGATGCTGAAAGAAACACGCCCGCAAAGCAGGGGCGGTGGCTCCTGCCTGCCCGTTTCCTGCTCAGCTGCCTGCCATTGCTTGCCTGCCTGCCATGGCCTGCCTGCCTGACGTTCTGGCGCGCCTGGCGCAGATGCCCGAGGGCGTGTCGGGCGTCATGGTGGTCAAGACAGACCCGCTGTCGGCTGCGCACGGCGCGGTTCAGAAGAACGATGTCGTGCTGGAGGTGGATGGCGTGCCCATCGCGGACGACGGTGAGTGGGGAGGGATGGGGAGGGGGGAAGGCGGCTTGGCCTGGGCGTTGGAGCTGGGGTCGGGGGAGGGGGGGACGGGGAGCTTGCAGCTGGGCCGGGGCAGGTGGCGTGGGTGGTGGCGAGCCCGCGTCGGGTGGGAGTGCTGCCACTGTGAGGGATTGGGCCGTTATCAGCCGGCTAGTATCCTGAAGCTTGAAGCTGTGTGCCCACAATCGTGCACGTGCTTACTGGACAAAGCCCAAACGCAAGTCTGCGTCATTGCGCCAGCCACGCGCCTGTGCAGCCTCGCTAGACACCCGCCTGTGGGGGCTGCAACGTGTGCTCCCAACGGCCCCATGCCCACTCAACCGCCCCTCCCACCCACCCTTGTTGCCCTTGTGGCCAGGCACGGTGGAGTTCCGGGAGGACGAGCGGCTGGAGTTCAGCGCCATCATCCGCGCCAAGCACGTGGGCGAGCAGGTGCACCTCAAGCTGCTGCGGGACGGGCAGGTGAGCGCCGCGGCCGCGGGTGCTGCGCTGTGCTGGCGGGGTGTGCTGCGTGCAGTCTGGGTGGCTGGGGACTGCGGGGAGGTGGGGTTGGGGTTGGGGTCCGCGTGAGGGCACTTGAGCTGAAGCGGGAGTTGTGGGTGGTGGGCGTGCTGCACCTGTAGCTTTGCTAAGCTTGGCATCCGATGCAAGGGCAACGATCCACCGTCATCACGGCCCCATGCCCCTCATCACTGCCTCCAGGAGCTGTGCGTGGCCTACGAGCTGCGCGCCAAGGACCACCTGGTGCCGGTGCTGGACGCAGTCGACGCCGTGCCCTCCTACCTCATCGTGGGCGGCCTGGTGTTCGCGCCGCTGTCCAGGTGAGAGGCGGAGGAGCGCGAGTGGAGGATTTGGGTGGAGAGTGGAGAGGAGGAAGAGGGTGGGACAGCAAGAGGAAGGGAGCGGGCACGCGGCTTTCCCTCGAGTGCCGTACATGGCAACGCTGCTGTACGGATGAAGCGGGTGGAGGGCGGCACGCGTCAGGCGGGAGAGCGGCAACGAAGCTAGCGCGTGGTCCGCGCGCCCCGCGCTGCTACCCGTCGCGGGGCGTCCATTTCATTCACCGTGCTGCGGTGTTGCCGTGCTGTGCTGCTGCTGCTCCTCCTCGCCCTCCTCTGCCGCATTGCAGCCCCTTCCTGGAGATGGTCTTCGGGGGCGGCGGCGGCCGCCGCAGCCGCCGCGCCGACATCCCGGTGCCTGTGCTGGCGGCGCTGAACCAGAACAAGACGCGCAAGGGACAGCAGGTGGGCGCGTGTGCGCGGCGTGGTGGCGGGTTGTGTCTTGTGGTGGTGTAGCCTGATGGGCCTGGTCGTGTAGCCTTGTGGTGGTGTGGGGCGACACAGCCGGCGTGTGCACACTGCTGAGGGTGCGGGTGCGCGCTAGCTGACACGTCATGAGCACACTGTCCACCTCCGTCAACACCATTCCATGGCTCCTGACCTTTCCCCTGCCCGGCCCCGCCCACCCCAGGTGGTGCTGCTGGTGCAGGTGCTGGCTCATGAGATCAACCACGGCTACCGCTACAGGTGTGCGCAGACGCGTGCGTCAGCAACCCGCATGCAGCCAACTGCAGCAGGCCTTGTGCCCCGCTAACAGTATACTAGTCCCTGGCCTTTTGCCCAGCAACTCCTCCACAAGATCCAATCTATCAACCGACTCGGGTGACGACGCCGTCGTCCCGCCCTGTGTAGCCCCTTCGCGCTCGCTGGCCTGCCCCTCCCCTGCCCACCTCCTGCCCATTCCCCTGCCCCTCCCTTGCCCACCTCCTGCCCATTCCCCTGCCCCTTCTCCTCCCCATTCCCCTGCCCCGGGCAGCGTGGTGCCGTGCGAGTCCTTCAACGGCACGCGGCTGCACAGCCTGCGGCATCTGGCGCACCTGGTGGACGCCTGCGACCAGCCCTTCCTCAACTTTGGCCTGGAGGTGGGGCTGGGTGCTTGTGGTGTTGGAAAACACGAGAAAGGGAAGCTTGTGTGTGCTTGGGTGCTTCCGTTCTTGGGGTGCTTGGGTGCGGGAGAGAGCGTACGGAGGGAGGGAGTGCAGTAGATCGCTGTCACGTGTAGACGGCAGCGTGGCGCAAGTGGAAGGGCAGGCAGTGTGAAGGGCGGGCTGACAGGCAGGCGGCAGTATCCAAAGGGGTTGGGCGGCGGCGCGTTACGGGCGCGCATCCTGGGATTCGCTGAGGGACGCGTACGCCGCGTCGCACGGCAGCACTGCGGCACGACCATCCCTGACAGTCGGACAGCCTCCTCACGGACGGACTCCACATGATCACCCGCTCACCCCCATCACTGCGCTGCTGCTGCGGATTCCAGCAGCAGCGCAGTCACGTTCTTCGCAGTTTGTTCTCACCGGGACTGTTTACCAGTAACCCCCTCACCCCTTAACTTAGTACGTGTGTAATCCCTGACCCGACCCGTCTGACCCGTCTGACCCGTCTGACCCGTCTGACCCGTCTGACCCGTCTGACCCACCAACAGGGCGGTCGCCTGATTACGCTGGCCACGGCGGACGTGCGCGCCGCGGGTCCGCAAATCCTATCCACCAACGCAATCGCCTCGGATCGATCGCCGGACATGACCCTGCCCAAGCCCGAGGACGAGGACTGGGACGCGGCGGCCGCAGATGGGGTGGACGAGAACCCGGTTGGCGGGCTAACAGGCGGCGACAGCGACGGCGGCGACGGGTGAAAAGTGAGCGCAAGGCGCGGGGAACGGTGTCTGTGGCACGCTGCTGCTGGGCTGGTTGCTAGGCTTATGGTTCGGAGCGTGCGACGCGGCAGGATGGGCAGGCCGTGGCCAGCTGGCGAGGGTTGCAATGCGAACAGCGGGGTGTGATGCGGCCGGGTGCAGCAGGCAAGAGGAGAGGAGAGAAGTGGGCCGTCATTTGGTTCGCGAGCGGCCGCTTCGGTGGAGGGGAGCTCAGCACCTGATGGCGTAGGCGTGCGTCATGGCGGTGGCCCAACGTGTTCATTCTTCGGTAATGCTATGGTCGGACGATGGGACACCGGTCAGGGGCTTGCGCCATGCAGCTATGGACAGCTGGTGCGCGCTTTTGCGTGTGATGGCAAGTGGGTGGGGTGCTTATTCAATGTGTACGGTGTGCAGGATGGCAGTGTTTATGTAGAGGCGAGATGGCGGGAGGGTTGGATGTGTAGGTGCGGCCGTGTGGACTAGTTTAATGCAGGGTCGTGGTGTGGCGGCTGAGCGGCAAGGGTATTTCCGCATCTCGCAATAACGATTGATAGCGCATGGAGCATAGCTGCATGGGCACGTGTGGCCTGTACAATAGTGCTTGAGAGTTGTTGGGGGTGAAAACGGCGGGCTGGTCGGGACGTGTGGTGCGGCTGTGGCTGGTCGGAACGTATGCTCCGCTCCTGACAAGAGTGCAATCTGCTGCTGATGCGTTGACGGCCGCTTTGGCATGTGCTGGATGAGGAACCGAATCACCGGATGCAAGTGGCCTTGGGTGCGAGGCCGCTTCCGCAGCGCTGCGCTAGAAATTGCGTACCGTATTTGACTCGTGGCTGCTTTGATACATACAAGTGATACAACTGTGGCGGGTTGGTGTGACGCTTGTGCTGCTGCCATCTGACCCCTTACGGTGGGAGGGCCGTGTGGATGCCCTGCGCCCGTGATGTTTTGGTACTTGCACGCTGCAACCTACATGCACGGTGCTCGTGAGGAAAGTGGAAGCGACGTGCGTCTGGCACAACGGCGCTGGGGTGCGTCAGACCGAGGCGGCAAGAGCCTGATGAAGTGGTGGGTTGAAGGCGTGCTGGGCAGCTCGAGGTGATAGTCAGAGAGTGCTGGAGGCCTTAGCGTTAATTCATGCAGGCGTTGAGGCGCACGGAAGGGACGCATGGGTAGCACGGTGACGGCCAGCACAGCAGAAGGACTGCTTCTGTATGTAGTGAAGCACTGAGTGAGTCCCCCTCCGTTGCCCGACCTTTCCAGTGATCTGGCGCCTTGCGGCACTGACGAGGCAGCCGCACGCCCGTCGAACAGCCCATACGTCCATGTTGCGAAGATGCGGCCGCATGTACAAATCAACCTTGGCTTCTTATATTAACAGTGCAGGAGTGCGCGGAGCTGCGCGGAGCTGTGTTCGGTGTCGCCGACGCATTCCGGCCGCGAAGTTACCAAGAAACCCGTTTTATGGAAAGCCGGTCACGCAGTCGCAAACACACTAAATGCTTGAAGCAATGGACACACAACCAAGCGCAAGCCCCTTGTCAAGCACGAAGTCTGGGCGTCCTTGACTTGAGACAAACTTCACAGCCTCCATCATATGCACGGCGAGGCTGCTAACTTGTGGATCCTTACAGCATTGATGAAGCCACAGAGCCGAACGTGCGGCCGCCGAAAGGGCGCGCGGGTTTAAAGGGATTCTGTTAGAATGGGCGCAAGCTCGGAGAAGGCGAAGGAGCTGCTGCGCGTGAGTAAATCAGGGCTGTGTACTCGTTGCCATCACCGCGTTGACTTAACTGAGGCAGCCCAGGCGGCGTACACATCGCATTACGCGGTTGGCACAACTCAGAGGCTTGGCACAACTTTTTAAAGTAGCTCTTGAACGAGCCTTAATGATGCACACGACTTAAACCCTGGCCGCTGTTGCTGCACGCACGCTGCAGGTGGTCCGCACATACCCGCACACGACGTTGGCTCCGCCATTTCTGCTCCTGTGTGTTTTTGTGGGCGCCGGGCTCTTCGGATACTTTGCGTTCAGGAGCTTTGAATTGGAGGGCAGCGTTGGCACAAAGGTGAGGTTCCCTAGGTGCTGGAGAGTTGGGGGGTCCTCGAGTTACGCGTCTGTTGGCACACTATTAGGAGGCCGTTTGGCATGCCTGCTCAAGGCATGCATGGGTTTTAGGGCACAAGTGCGCACTTGGACTATCAATGGGGCGCACATCCCGAAAAAGATAATAACATCGTTCATGTTCCATGAATTGTTTGTTTGTTGTGTGTGTACCCGACAGGACCGCGCCCAAGCGATTGCGTCGCAGGCGGCGGAGTGGTGGGCGGAGCAGGTGCTGCAGGCGCAAGAGCCGCTGGCCTTGCTTGCAGCGCTGGTGGCACAGCGGCCTGCCGTCTTGCTTCAATGCTTCAATGACAGCTCCGGTTTTATGACACAGCATGTAGGACGGGTGGGCCAGGTTACGGCGTCCTAAGAACTAGATGTGCGTCCTTGGATTTGGCATGGGGGCGCACTCCACAATCATCAGCCGTATAACGCGCATCTCGAGGGCCCCCGCTGAACCGAGGGCCTGGCTGCGCAGGAACCCGTGTGTCTCGCAATCACACATACAAAGCAATTGTAGCACAATTTGCTGGAAGCTCCTGAATCTGGGGTCGGTGCATCTGATGCCGCGTGTCGGTCCTCCCGCCCCTCCCCGTGCTGCGCAGGGCATTGTCGGTAACCAGTCGTTGCGCTACGAGCTACAGCTCTTGCCGAACGGAGTGGTGCAGAGCGTGAGACCGGCCTCAGGCAAGGCAGGGACGCCTTGTATCTCTCCATGCAATACCTGTTGCAAGGAGTGGCGAGCATTGCCGCATGCACTGCGACTACCACGCCTTACGTACGCCGTCGCATTTTGAAGCATGTCCATGCACTGAAATGCCCCCCCTGCGACTGACGACACAACTGCCGTACATGTGGACATGGCGCTAACCCAGGTGCTCAGTCTTCGGCCCTGGGGATTGATGTATTTGCCAGCTCCTCAGCGCTTGCGGGACTCGCGCGCCAGAGTGTCGTGGAGCGCCGGCCGGTGACCTGGGGCCCCGCGCCGCTGCCCAGCCTCAGCAGCAGCAGCACCAACAGCACTGGCGACAACAGCAGCGGGATGGGTTTCGTCATACTGCAGCCCGTCTTCGTGCCGGCGGCCGCGTCAATAGCCGAAGCGGCGGAGGCAGCAGGTTCAACCAGCAGCGGTGGCGTTGTTACTGCCGCTGCCAGCACACATATCAACCCGCTGTGCGGACCGGCTTGCGCCCTCAACGCCTCATCGATGGGGCTGCAATGGTGAGTGAGGCACGCAAGCAAGGAGCAGCAGAGTCAAGTGCAAAAGGGCAAGGGCGCCAGGGTCACACGCCGCGCGAGCTCTTCCACGCAGCGGGGTACGTACTTCCGCGTCGCTTACCATGTCGCGCCTTCCGTCGGTGCTGCGCCCACCGCCGGCAAAATGCTCATGACCCCCCTCCCCCCCCCCGGGTCTTAACAGGTGGGGCTTCGTGGCGGCAGCAGTCGACGTCGGGACCATCGCCACCGCACCGGCCTCACCGCTGCTGCTGCTGGAGCAGCTTGGCTACCGCTACCAGGTGCTGGTGCTGGGCGGCAGTGGCAGCGGCAGTAGCAGTGGCAGTGGCAGCGGTGACATTGGCGCCGCGGCCGAGTCGGCGCTGGAGTCCAGGTGTGTATGACATGCGCACGGATTAGGCTCAGCACAGGCAGCAACCCAAGCCTGCTTGGTCGCCTGCGCCTGCTGACATTGCCACATCCAGGGGCACCCGTGGCCACACAAGTTGTGGCCACCGTAACTGAGGCCGCCTTTGGCTGCTGACACGCGCGTGGCCTGCCCAGCACCGCGACTGAGCCCATTCCGTGGATGGTCGGCCCCATGTCCTGTGCAGTTCCGTGCCGCCGTCGGGCGACTACAGAGAGGGACGCGCAGCTCTCGAGCCCGGAGGCGTGCGGCCACAGCGGCTGATGCTGGCAGTGCGGCTAAGCCCGGCGACGGGGTGGGCGGGCGACGAGGCGCACACGTACGCGGTCAGCATGCTGGCTGTGCTGTGCTGCATGGGCTTCGCTGCAGCGTCGCTGCTGTTTGGCGCGCTGGTGTCCTGGTGAGTGAGGGTGTGTGGTGGTTGGTTCCTTCTAGAACCCAAATTTGGGGTCAAGTGCGGGCGGGGGTACTGCGTTTCATGCCCACATGAAGCCATCCCACATTCCCCTCAGCTTCCTCGCTCGCATGGCTTTTGGGTTCGCCACAATTGGTTTTGAAACCAACCAAGCCCTTCCTCGCCACCGCTGACCAGCTCACATGCACGCATGCACATACAGGCGGCGCAACAAGATGCTGCTGGAGACGCTGCTGCCCAAGGCGGTGCTAAAGGACCTGCGCGGCGAGGACACCAGCGTGCTGGGCGCGGCGCAGATGCGGCCCACAGGTGCGTGCGTGCGTGCGTGGCTGCACGTGCGTGGCTGCACGTGGTGGCTGCACCTGTATGCGCGTGACTGTGTACGCGTCACTGTGCCAGTGAGCCGTGCGTACCGACAGCGGTCACAGCGTGCTGAGGCGGCTGGTCCTCGCACACGAATTCGTCTGCTTACTGTGCCCACGTGCACGCCTCATCCTTGCAATGCACACGTTCTGAGCCTTTTTCTTTTCTTGACATGTTCTGTGTTTTTGTACACAGACACGCCTGCCGACACGCTGCTGTCCGTCCTGGCGGACCTGCTGGAGGGGGTCACGCCCGACCTGCGGGATGTGGTGCTTGTGCGCACCGCGCTGCAGCGCAACTGGGACGTGTACGCGCCCTTCAATCTGCGCAGCCACATCAAGGGCGCAAACCTGGATGTGAGCGGTGGCGGTGGTCATGCCGTGGGCCGCCGTGTGGGCGCGTGGCGCTGCTGCTGCTACTCGTGACCGCAGCGATGGTGTTGGGACCACCGCGAATGCAGTAGTTGGTTGCTCCTGTTGGGGCTGGGGTTACAGGGACTACTGGGGATGGCTGATGCATAGGGGCATGGGTGACCCAGTTACGCGTTGCGCTGGCGTCTGGGCGTTGCTGGTTGCAGATACCCTCCGGTCCGCCTTTCGTTAGTATCCCTGCCTGCAAACCCACGTGCAAATGTCTCAAAACCCACAGGCCGACGTGGCCCAGGCCCTCATGCAGCAGCTCATGGGCAACGACTTCGGCGGCACGCCGTACGATTCCGGGTACGGCAACATCATGTGCACCGCCAACGGCTATAACGGCAACGCCACGGGCCACGGCATGCGCGGTTACAGCGCCGCCGGTGGCGGTTACAGCGCGTCGCTGTCGGGCCTGGGGCAGGGCAGCGGCGGGCCCACGCGCCGGATCTCCGGGTTCGTGCCGTACAACTTGGACACGATGGCGGGCGCGCTCCAATTCATCCTGTCATCTGACGCCAGCTTCCCGGACTCGGCGCCATCCGGTGCCCTGCTGGGGCCGCCCCATCTTCCGGGGGCTTCGCCCAACAGCACTGCTGCTGCAGCTGCGGGGGCCGGCGGCACACCGCCGATGCCTGGCAGCAGCCTGTACGAGGCAGCGCTGGCCATCCCTGAGGGCAGCAGCGTGAGCCTCGCAGAGATTGGTGACGGCGGCGCCGCAGCCGGTGGCGGCGGGCGGTGCACTGTCAGTGGCACGCTTCATACCATACCCAGCGGAGTCGTGGCAACCCCGGCGGGGCCGTCCTGGCGCACACAGTCGCTGCCGCCGACGGCGCCGCGGGCGGCTGCAGCCCTGCAGCCGGCCGCGTACACCGCAGGCGGCGGCGGCGCGGTTGCGGCGGGCGCCGCAGCAGCCATGGCGGCGCTGCCTGTGCTGCCCCTCAAAGTCATGAACCTGCGCGGCAGCACCGACGACCGCACCAGGAGCCAGCTCGCCGCCTCGCTGCCGCTGCCGCCCCCGTCCCAGCTCCAGCCCAGCTCCCCGCAGGCCCTGCTGGCTGGCGGACAAGCCTGCCACAGCCGCCAGCTGCAGCCGCCCGCGCTGGCTGCAGCGGCGGCTGCCAGCGCCGTCACAGACTCCGCATACCTCTCCCCGACCGCACTGTACAATAGCACTGTGGGCGCTACAGGGGCCAGTTCCGTCGCCACGGGCCCCACGGCAAGCGGCGGCCGCTCGCATGCGTCCCTGCTGCTGCGCATGTCCAGCTCGGGCTCTCTCATGCGAGGGCTGCGCCGACCCCCATCGCAGCAGCAGCCGCAACAGCGTAACTTGTCGCAGCCGCACTCGCTGGCGCAGGCACAGGCGTCGCAGCAGCAGGCACCGGTGCCGCTGCCGGCGTTACCGCTGCCGCTGGCGCTGGGCTCTTTACCGGCGGTGCTGGTGACGCAGGCCATCTACAGGAGCTACACAGTCAGTGGCGTCCCGGAGGACGCGGCGGTGTGCGATGGCGCCGTGGACAGCACAGACGAGGAGAGCGGCTTGTACGGGCCATGTGGTGCGGCAGACTTGATGAGCCTGGCGGTCGGCGGCACCATTGGCGGGGGCGGCGGCGCCATCGACTTTGGAGGTGGCTACGGCGGCACTAGTGGCGCAGCCGAGGCTGCTCACCTGGGCGCCAACCCGCGCTTCACGCGGACGACCGAGGCCGCGCTCATGCCGCCTAACCACCACCACTACCACCACCACCACTCACATCAGCACGCGCAGCATACACAGCACCGGCCGGGCAGCATGACTCTAACATCCACGGGCACGGGCTCGCTGCTGCTGACGGTTCGCGCAACGCACGACGCCGCTGGCGCCGCTGGTGGCGGCACCAGCACGCCGCGGCCAGACAGGCGATCTTCCGCCAACTCCAGGCAGCGGCGGCCACCCGGCCGCGCCGCGAGCTTCGGTCTTCCGGACTCGCCCACGCAGCTAATAAGCTCCTCGGTGGCAGAGGGGGTAGGCACCGCAGCCTCGCGAGTGCAGCTGTACGCGCGCGGCGGCCGGCGCAGTGTGGAACTAACTTCCTTCACACATACCGGCGGCTCCAGCGCTGCAGATCTAGGCCTGGTGGGAGGAGGAGCTGGTGTGGCGGGAGCAGCAGGTGGTGGCGGCGATGCAGGGAAGGCGGAGGACTCAGCGCCGCTGCAGAGCTATGCGCTCGCGCTGCTGCATAAGCCCGCCAGCCGCCTAGGAATGCTGCGCCACCCGCAGCAGCAGGCGGCCGCTCCGGGCGCAGCGGCGTCTCCGCAGCCAGGGGCGACCCAGCAGCAGCCGCAGTTGCGCAGAGAGCAGTCCACGGCATTGACCGTGGCAGGCACTGCCGCGGCTGCTGCTGTGGCGGCGGCGGCGGCGACATCGGGCGCCGGCAGCCCATCGCTTGCGCAGCTCGCGCAAGCACAGCACGCACAGCACGCTCTCACCCGGCAGCGCAAGGCCGCGTCTCATGACCGGTTGAGCAGCGGGTCCCTGCTCCACCGCCTGGACCTCAGTCCCTTCCTCACCGCGGACGCTGGTGCTGCTGCTGACGGTGCCGCGGCGGCGGCCGCGGGCAGCAACGGCGCCTCCGCTATCGCCCCGTCTCAGCTGCTGCTGGCTTCGCCACAACCGCTGGCCTCTCAGACGCTGCCGCTGCAGCCACCAGTACCATGCATGCTCGAGGTGAGCTACTGGTACCTGCTTGCTGACGCTGCTACAGCGCTCTTGGCAGCCGCGGGACACAAATGGCCGGGCGCACTCGGCCGGACCTGCCTGTGTCTTGTACATGAATGCGCCTGTGTGGTTTGCGCCTTCAATCCGTTGTCGCCTTCATTCTGTTTTGTCGACAGGTGGAGCGGCTGCTGGCAAAGTCAGGCAGCTGGGAGTTCGACACGTGGGCGCTGCAGGAGGCGACGCAGGGGCACGCGCTGTCTGTGCTGGGCTTCTACCTCTTGCGGCAAGCCGGGCTACTGGATCGCTTCAAACTTAAGCCCGTCAAAGTCGCGAGGTGTGTTACTGCACTGAGCGCGCCGCCGACCCATGTGCAGCTAGCAGGAATATATGGTCCGCCCCGCCCCCGTCCCTGCCCTGCTGCAGGCTGCTGCGCGCCATCGAGAACGGCTACCTGGACAACCCCTACCACAGCGCCATCCACGCCGCGGACGTGCTGCAGACGCTGCATGTCATCATCCACTCCGCGCAGCTGCACGTGCACTACCTGGACGCACTGGGGCTGCTGGCGTCCTACTACGCGGCGGTGAGTATAGCCTGATTGTGCCCTTGTCCGTTGACGTCCTTGTGTTGCCCCAGCGAGAATAACGAACATCCCGTCTGGCATACCTTGATTCCCTGCAGATCGTGCATGACTTTGCACACCCCGGGCTCACCGGCGACTTCCTCATCGCCACCTCTGACCCGCTCGCCATCCGCTACAACGACCGCTCGCCGCTGGAGAACCACCACTGCGCAGCATCCTTCGGGCTGCTGCGGCGCCGGGAGCTGGACGCGCTTGCGCCGCTGTCGCAGTCCGAGCGCAGCTCTTTCCGCAAGCAGGTCATTGAGCTGGTGCTTGCCACGGACATGAAGCAGCACTTTTCCATCCTGTCGCACTTCAACACCGTGCACCGACTCGCGGCGTACAGCCAACAGGCAGCCTCGCCGCACGCCCAGCAGCAACCCTCGCCAAAGGTGTCTTCACCCATGGCTGTCAGCGGCAAGGGTGGCACACACAAGTGCGTGCCGTCGTACACGTAATGGGCTGCGCTTTGACGTTGTCGGGTCCTGCCTGTTCACAATTGCACCGATTTGGCTCGCGGGTGCAGTGCATCTGTTGAGCTCCGCACACGCATAGGTAGCTCAGCCTCTTCTCTTTGCCCCGTGCTATGGCCTGCACAGGCCTGGACAGCTGCAGTCGCACGCGTCTGTGGAGGAATCGCTGGTGGTGCTTCAGCTTGCCGAGGGAGAGGGGGGTTTACTGGCTCAGGCGGATGCCGCGGCTTCGGCTGCAGCCGCGGGAGTGCCACCGCCTCGGCCCGTGGACGACACGGAGCGGCTGCTGAGCCTGCAGATTGCGCTCAAGTGCGCCGACATTGGGCACCTGGGCGAGTCGCTGGGGGTGCACAAGAAGTGAGTTTAAAGGCTCGCTGTCTCCAAGCATGACGTGAACGTGGATGGCTATTGTTGTTGCTCGGCGGGACAGCTTCTCAATGTAGGGCCCGTTACCGTGCAGGTGGCTGGCCAACTTGGAGGAGGAGTTCTTCCGTCAGGGCGACAAGGAGCGGGAGCTGGGCATCCCCATCAGTCCGCTGTTTGACCGTAACAAGCAGGGAGTGAGCAAGAGTCAAGGCAAGTCACAACGCGAATCTGGGCTTGCCTGGGTCACATGCCACGGGGCAGCACAGGCTGAGACCATCTCGTCTGCAATCGCTGCGCTTTGACCTTTGGTTAACCTATCCCTTTGCCCCGTTCTGCAGTCGGTTTCTACGACTTTGTGGGACTGCCCCTGGTGCACGCGCTGTCGAGCGCGTTCCCTGGATCCAAGCCCCTGATGAGCTGGTGAGTGTGGTTGCGGATGGTGGTCCACGTTTGCTCGCATCTCGTGACAACGCATTACAAGCAAGCTGCTGATCGCTCGACCTGGATGCGCTTCTATTTCGGCTACCGCCTCCCCAACCCATGCCAACCCAAACGCCCCTGCCTACAGCTTCCTTCAAAACTACCACTACTGGAAGGAAGCTACTGACGTGCCGCAAGGCGCGGACCTTGAGCACAATAACTGCAAAGGGTAACGCCCGAAGGACTCCGGGCAACAGAGAGGGATCAGCTGTGGATGCACCAACATCATTGACTACTGTATATAACGACATCCCGCGTGTGCAACCCTAACTTCTGGATTGAACCCACGACTGGAAGTGGAGTTCCTTTGTAGTATGTACTACCTGAATGCATGTGCAACGCTTGAACCATTGGTGACAAAAGCACGGCGGCGGCCTGTGGCGTGAGCATTCGCGCCCCGGGCAATTCCGCTACTGGCTATAACTGCCTTTGATTGGGAAACTACGTTATCAAACTTAAACATCATTGTCGCATGCGGTATCGCATATCCACGACGCTGCGTGCGTCTCGCTGGTCATGTGTTGGCACGGGCACATCGCATCGCACACCCCATTCCGCGTGCGTGCATCGCCCGGGCAGCCGCAGACGCAGCACGACGGCACCAGACCCGAGCTTTTACGCACCTTCCAAGGACTTTAGCGGTCATGCCATGTTGGCTGGGCTGAGTTACCCAAGCCCTCAGGAGGTCCCATACATTGGAAGTAGTAGTTGTCACTCGCATCAGTACTGACCGCACGCATGGACACGTGCCTGGCTCCACGAATGTGACGAGGTACTCCCAAGCCTACGGCTGGTATTGGGTGTCACATCCTGTGCGCTGTGCGCAGGACTCCGTTCCGCAGTACCGGTACTGACCGCACTGTACGGCAGGAGCATGGTATGCCTATCCACGTAGCTGGCAGCTGCATATTGTGGCTGCACGGCAAGCATTACTCGGGTACAGCGTTACAACAATTTTTCATGCACTGTGCGTTTGGGAGACAAAGTTACCATACTTGCGCATGCCGCAAAGCATCATCACTTGAATGCAACGCGCGCATGTGTGACCTGGTGGGAGCGGCGCCGGCCCCGTGCCGCGTCCACCGTCCACGATGACATTCAGGGCGTGAAGGGATTCATATTGTGAATGGTGGTTTCTTTTCGTGTGTGACGGGGCGAGGAGGCGATGGGGAGATAGGGTGATGTCAGAGTGCGCGCGCGCGCGTATGTGTGTGTATGTGTGTGTGTGTGTGTATGTGTATGTGTGTGTGTGTGTGTGTGTGTGTGTGTGTGTGTGTGTAACAACGGGTTTACAGGCGGCCTGACGAGTCTCGTGAGCGAGTACTCGGGACAGCCAGCGACAGCGAGGCATTTAGGCCACACGCTGACGCTATCACGCGTCTCCCCTGCCCAGAGCGCAGCCAAGCTCCGGAGTCCACCGGGGGGACGCTCCAACCAACCTGGACCACGCCAGTAGCCTCAGAAGGGTTACTGCTGGTACTACAACGCAGGGCCCAGCGGGCTCACAAAGCTCTAGGCTGTGTGTGTGTGTGTGTTCAATCCCGAAACTTTATCCATAAGTCGGGACACTGATACTCGATACCACTGTAGCAGTATGCCGGTAAAAGGACTTGATGACTAGCCGGAGACAGCTTGCGGGGTGATTGTGGAGTTGTGAAGGTTTCCCGCCACAGTGTGTGCGTGTGTGCGTGTGTAGAGGGGGGTTGCACGCGCAGCATGGCGCGTCACGAGCCCTACACGGCCTCGCAATTCCATGTGTCAGTTCAACCAGCTGGCTTGATAGGATCAGCACATGAACGATGCATATGACACTGCAAAAGTGCACTGCTGTTGCTGGGGTTGGTCATAATGGCACGCATTGCCGACGGAGCGACTGAGGGGCGTGCCGTGGTCGAGTCCGTGTGGCGTGTGTCCACAAAGTGATGTGCACTGTAAACTGTCGGGCCCTCTCAGGCAGAACCGGGGGAGGGTAACAACGGCACGTGATTCTTGAGGGGGGCGGCTGACAGGGGGAGGGGCAAGCCGGGGCACTGCAGGGGTGCGGGGTGGCCAACTCGCCCCATGCGGCCGGCAACGGTCGGCAACCGCCCCCAAAACCCCCTTGCGACCAGGCTGCGCGCCGATTTTTTTGCATAGACGTATTAGGTACACCTAATAGCGGTGCCCTGGCGCGTCGGGCGACTAGAACACTTGACCCTGACACAAATTTGAACATTCACTGCATTCTTGTCCGATCACCCGTGATGGAGCGCCCGGCGCGCCAGGAGCTCTAGGTATAGCGTTAAAAGATAGATGGAGCGACAGCTGCGGGGCATGCGCGGCTGGACGCTGTGGGCGCTCATTTTGACGGTGAGGAGGCAAGGACGGCCATATTGTTCCGCTAAGCTTCAATTGTTCGTTGATGGTGTATATATATGCCTAAGGACAGCTCAGAGCATCAATCTGGGCGTGTATCAGGGCGAATCAATCAGCATCAGACCTGGTCCCGCTTGCTTTGTTAAAATATCAGGCGTGGGAACATCCCAGAGCATAGAGCGCAAACATGAAGGTGTTACCGGGCAGGAATAAGGCCTGTCAGGCCTGAATTCTCTGCTCGCGGATTTCGTGAACTTGTTTTGGTCAACCCATGATTTAATCTGCCATCTTATGCCAAAATAACTACCTTGAAGCTCTTCCGTGTTTTCTGGGGTCGACAGGGCGCTCACATGTGCTGCCTTCTGTCTTCGCACGTCTTTTTTGCCAAATTCAATGCCCGAGGGAACATCTCATATATATATTGATACCAACCCAAAAGCGATGGGGCTGGTTTTCGTGCGCCTGCGTCAGAAATTCTTGCTCGCGGCTCTGAGACCTGCTGGGTTGAGCTGGTTCCAGCTCCCTTGCCCTTGCCTTGGTTTTAAACTATCCTCATGGAGTACAAATAGCGAAATGCCATGCTTTGACGGACGCTGCCCGGGTTATAACTGGCTGGGCGGGTCGATGCGTTGCCTGGTAACTCGCGTTTGAAGGCCAACGCTCGCCCCAGTATGAACGATGGTTTAGGCATGATGTGGGTATGCTGGCAACGACTGTTGGCTCTGTGTTCTACTTACAGGTGCTCTGCGCGGCCATGGGGAAGTACCGTGGATGGTGCGCCCTTTGCCAGAAGGACGTTACGTGCAGCGGCGCCTTCTCGTCTCTGACGGAGTGTGGGCCGCAGCAGCGCCCGGAGTACTGCAACCGGGATGACTGCTGCAAGTTCATGGTAAACAGCACCATCAACGCCATGCCCCTGCACGCGCACGGCCGTGGGCTGACCGTGGCGGTGCCCCCTGCGGGTTGGAGACGTGGCTTTAACATCTGCTACAACTGCACCGTCGCCAATCGTGATGCGCACAAGGCTCAGCTGCGCGAGCATCTCACGCCTGCAGCTGGTACAGCAGGGCAGCTGCAGCAGGCCGCGTTGGCGGTCAACATTCTCATTGCCGCCAGTTCGGTGATGGCGCCCAGCAACGCCGCCAACACATCCGCTGTGGGCGGCCTCATCAACCGTGCTCGTGCAGAGGAGACATCTGCTGTCGGTGTCAGCGTGTCGGCGTCCGTTGACAAGCCCAGCACATCAACGGAGGGCATGCCGGCCACCGCAGTTCCTACTCCACCGTCTGCCGCCACAGCTCCGCCACAACCAGCCTCTTCCACAACGGCCCCCACCCCAGCCCCTTCCCCTGCAGTCCCGCCGCCAGCCTGCTCAACTACCGCCCCGAGCCCGTCGCCTCCTCTCGCCGCCGCACCGCCTCCTCCCACCACTGCACCGCCTCCTACCGCCGCCGCACCGCCTCCTCCCGCCGCCGCGCCGCCTCCTCCCGCCGCCGCACCGCCTCCTCCCACCACTGCACCGCCTCCTCCCGCCGCCGCACTGCCTCCTCCCGCCGCCGCGCCGCCTCCTACCGCCGCCGCACCGCCTCCTCCCGCCGCCGCACCGCCTCCTCCTCCCAGCGCCGCTCCACCCCTGCCGTCTCCTTCGTCTCCACCGCCACCTTCATTTCACATACACACTGTTTGAGTGTGCCCAAAGTTATATTATCGTGCCATGCACGATTATTCGAAACTGCACCTAGAAACCTAGTCGGACGGGTTATGGAATGAAGACACAGGGTGAGGGGTGTGGTCGCTGAGTTACAGCAGACAAGGGGCCATAAACAGCCCTTCTGATGGGTTGACTGATTCAGACTGCCGGTGTGTTTTGTAGAAGCATATGGAAGCATGTGGGTGGCGAAGGAAGGGGACTAGGAGCATGGGAAAGAGCTGGTGGCACCGTGCTTGCGTGCTTGCGTTCTCTGGTCAATGCAGGGGCCCAGGGCCCTGCACATGCAGCGATTGCAGCCTCAGAAGTCAGTGTGCAGCGAGTAAGCTGCTGGCATGTCATATGCATGGTGTAACCAACGAGCTTTACATTGCAGCTGCCAGTTGGGCGGGGGTGGTTCGGCGCCGGTCGGGGGAAGCGCGGAAAGCAGGGCACGGCGGGGAAGGGGGCCTGCCTGCGGCCCGGCCGGCCCTCGCTGGCCTACGAAGTTTGCGACGCCCGGCAAAGCCGTCCCGGGCCGGCCCCACCTATATTATGCGCCCAAACTATTGGTTATAAGCCAAAGCCCATCGCAGCGCTGGCGGTTGCTTTTGCAAGCTCTTGCTTTTCTACTTCGGCCTGAAAATGCGCGTCGCCATGCGCATTGAAGCCCCTCCCTGCTTGCGGCAAGCCCCTGATGCCGAGAGTTGATGGCGCTTCAATACTTGGTTACAAATCGAGACCAAAGAAGGCCGTCCACAGGCTCGCCAGGCCTTTCTGCCGAGGCTCCAATTTGCGTGGGCGAGCATGTTTTCGACCACCGTCTTTTAGTCGCCCGACGCGCCAGGGCACCGCTATTAGGTGTACCTAATACGTCTATGCAAAAAAATCGGCGCGCAGCCTGGTCGCAAGGGGGTTTTGGGGGCGGTTGCCGACCGTTGCCGGCCGCATGGGGCGAGTTGGCCACCCCGCACCCCTGGGGCACTGCGTAGCGGTAGGGGTTGACATGGTTGCCGCCTTGAGTTTGGTGAACCGAGTACTCGGGACAACCTGCTAGAGCGCGGCACGCCAGGTTTTTGGGATGAGCCCCCCCCAGCAAAGCGTCCCGGAAGGGGGGGGCGACGCCCCCCCCAAAACACCCCTGTCCGTGCGTTCGTGCGTTCGTTCGTGCGTTCGTGCGTTCGTTCGTGGCTGCGTCGGCAAAGAGTATCATACTGGCACAAACCACGACTGCCACATATTAATATTTGCTATTGTCTATTGCATGTAAATAGGCGGCAGGCAAAATTCGGGCGCAGCGAGAAGTGCCTTTGCGCGTCCATGGTGAAGTGACTTTCGCGAGGTCGCGAGGATAGTCACCTACACCCGCGTTTATAGGGTCTACAAAGCAATCTATGTTGGCGGCAAGCAACGCGGGGAACTAAAGCGCGAGTTTGTGGCAACTTGCGGAGCCATGTCTGTCGCCCCTCCTAAAATGCCGAGTAGCCCCGAGGTCGCTCCCACCCCACGCCCAGCCCGAGGAGTGTCCGGCATAGAGGAGGTCTGGAGCGCGGTAGAGGGCTACAAGTGTTTAGGATTGGCAGCAAGGGGACCCTTCACTCGCGTGGACAGCGTGTGGGACTTACACACGCGTGCCTTGTGCTGGCCGAGCCCATAGACCCAAGCCTTCGCATCGCTCCATCGAAGCAGCCACCCACCCCGTGACTGTATGAGGGCTCAGCCCATTTTCCAGCTGTACAAAGCTGACACTCCTTGTCACGCTGCCGCCACCACGCGCAACTCGTGCCCAGAGCGCACACCTGCTCTGGACGGGACAGCACCCACATGACAAGACAATTGCAGGCTGCGGGGCTTAGTCCTGGGACCCTCGCAGCTTGTCTCGGCCACGACCTCAGCCGAACCAGCACTTGCCAGCCAACGGCCCCCCTGAGCACAGCGGGGTTTCCCCTTGGTCCCATGCGGGCGTGCCACACCTCAACGGCCCCCACACCGGTCGAACACCATAACTACCTTTGACTTCGCACGCATAAACCCCATTCTTCACTTCCTCAGCCGCTGCGACATGAACTTAACTCACTCTGGCTCGTCGAGCCCATTTCCGACCGAGCCTGGGTATAAATGCTAAAATGGCAGAATCCAAGCATTCCGTTGTCTTTGTAGAGCCCCCGACGGAGAGCAGAGGTCGGCACAGCGAGGCGAGCACGGGCCACACTGGCTGGCGAGAGCGGCTAAAAGCTAGCTCACTGGTAAGAAACAATGCAAGGTCTCTGCGTAAGGCCATTGTAGTAGTGGTTGAGCACGAAAGACGTGAACGAAAAGAACCGCACGAGGCCTACCGGTTCCTGCTTCATTGAAGCTTCGGGCGGCCAGCCTTATAACAGGAACTAAATATATTTTTGATGTGCACTTTGAGATAGCTTTACCCGAGGAGCCCAGCAAGAATGCGGATACTCGTTTTATGCGCAACAAGAGGCTACAGCCAGGAGCTGTATGGAAAGAAACTTACTGGTGGCAGCGTGCAGAGAAGCGTGACAGGCAGTCCTGACGCCGCAGCCCACCATTAATGTAGTGCCAGAGCGTGCCCACCGCCACACTCGTCCAGCCCTTCAGGCTTCTCGCAAGGCTAAGCTATCGGCTCCAGCGAACGGAGCTGCACCTGACTCAGCTCTACTCACGTTCACCCCCATGCTTTGGGAAACGTCCACGCAGGGGGTATGGCGCATCGTGGTGCAGCACCCTGTCAGTACCCTTCTTCCACCACTGCTGCTGCTGGGGCTCATCCTAGGGCTAGGGGTAAGCGGCACGGGCGCGCAAACGTCCGGTGCATCAGGAGCACGATGAATCTGTCTGCGCGCGAGCCAAGTGCAGGTCACGCCACGGGGCCCTGGCGTCCACTTTGTCGACTTGCGCAACCGCCTGGACTGTAGCTTTCTCACTCTAACAATCTTGCGAATCTGCGCTATGCCGCCCCTTGCCGTGACCGTCCCAGAGTACGCATAGTCGCCACGCGCCGATGAGCATTACGGATTACTTTATCAATCTGTTTGTTTCTGGCTGCTTGCAGATATGGGGTGTGAATGAAAGTGCGTCTAGCTATGCGGACACTGCCAAGGTGAGGAGGGGTGCAAGGAAGCCCGGGCAACTGCATGTGGCACTGCCACCCGCTCTCTACTCACGCATATCGCACGCAACCTACTTTGGTCCGAATCCGCAAGTTAGAGGCAAGGCTTGCACAAGCGTGCGCTCTGGGTCCGTCGCGGCCCGCAGATGTCAGTCATGACGAGACTAGCGCACGCGTGGGCCGAAGTGCACCTGAGACGCCCCATTCCACACACCCACACCCGGTCCATTCAGACCGTTTCTCCCCCCACCGCCCCCCCACCTCGCCCTTCCAACGCCGTGCCCTGTCCCCCTGTGCATATCCATCTATGCATCCGGTTCTGTGCCATGCCATGCGCCGTGCTGCGCCGTGTCGTGTGCTGTGCTGTGCCACAGGTGCGGGCCTACAGCCTGGCGCAAGACACGGCAGCCTACTACCAGCGCGAGATGGTGGGCAGCGTGGTGGCGCCGGTGCTGGTGACCAGCGCCATGGTGGGTACAGGGCCCGGGGGGCGGCTGGGGCGGGCTAAGGTGGCTGGGCGAAGGGCGGAAGGTGGTGGGCGGAGGAGGCGGGATGGTGCGGAACAGGAGGGGGCAGGCAGGAGGGCCGGCAATGTGCCGGGCAGAGAGGGGAGGAAGCTGGGTTCCGTACAAGTTGCCACGACCCGGGCGGAAAAAGGGGTGGAGCCGGTGGGGTGATGAGGCTGCGGAGCGGTGGCGTGCAGGTGCAGGCGGCGCGGGCGCAAGAGTAGACGATGAAAGGGTTAGCCGCGCCAGGCGCCCTGATAGCCAACGGGTCCAGTGTACCTGCACAGCCCCCAGGGGGCGCTGCACGCTAAGAAGCTGTCGTCGACATCGCCGTCTATAGTCTAGGGGCGCCATATCAGGGCGCTGCACTACCCACATATGACGGCATTGCCCCAGAGCACAGTCGGAGTGTGCCGGGCGGAGTGTGCCCGGCGTGTGCCTGCTGCAACCAAGTACTTTTCGGTAATCCTGCCCCTGTCGCTGGCATGCTGTGTGCACATGTGCACTGCTTCTACGTTCCTGCTGCTTCCGCAGGTGCATTACAACCCCAATTACCAGGACGTTGGCAGCCTGTTTCAGGGGCTGGCGCCCACGCTGTTGGCGCAGGTGCGAAGAGAGGAGGACAGGGGGCGTGTCAGGAGGGTCTTGGGTGGGAGTCTGCACGGGCGACATGGACATGCCGGGCCCTGGTGTCTGTGCGGGGCTCGCGCGGGGTTAGCGCGCAGATGCCACCTGCGGGGTTTGCCCGCTGGAGGCGCAGGCAAGCGCCAACCCGCCATCTCGCGCGGGGCTTAACAGCTGGACTGGCAGCCAGTCTTTGCGGCTGTGCGCTCAGGCCCAGCTACTCGGGGCTCTCACAACGCCCGCTGCTGTCTCACACGGTGGCGCACAGACCTCCAACAAGTACGCGGGCGGAGTGGAGCTGCAGCTGCTGCCCTTTGGCGTCGTGGCGGCAACCTATCCCGCCGCCAACTCCAGCAGCAGTAGAGGCGGTACACCGTTGGGATCCGACATCTTCGCGTCGCCGGAGCGAGACATGGCCATAAAGATGGTGCGGGCCCGCTCGCTGACGCTTGCTGGTCCCATGGACTTCATGCGAGGCGGGTTCGGCGTAATTATTACCATGGTAAGTATGTGTGGGAAGGGGTAGTTTATTCCAGGAACCAAAGCGACCATGAAGGGAGGGCGGCTGGGC
Organism: Chlamydomonas schloesseri; assembly: GCA_016834595.1. NCBI lineage: Eukaryota > Viridiplantae > Chlorophyta > Chlorophyceae > Chlamydomonadales > Chlamydomonadaceae > Chlamydomonas > Chlamydomonas schloesseri. Next base: position 728,626 of record JAEHOD010000021.1, on the reverse strand, counting down.
TCGTGCTACTGGAACCGGGGGCGCCGGCTGAGGCACAACCGGCGGTTAGCTGCAACCGGTGCGGAGGCGGTGCAGGTGGGTACAGGACCGCACACATGCGCACCAGCGGGCATGGAGTCCACGGCTTGTCCGCGCTGAGCTTTGCCTTGTGCTTGCTCCCTTTGACCTATTGCAGCCCATTTTCATTACGGGCGTGCCAGAGAATACGACGGTAAGGGATTGCTGGGCCAAGACGGGGGGCGGGGTACCAAGTAAATTATTCAGGTCGCGAGCCAGGACTATGCTGGGTGAAACAGCCCACTCTGTGCCCTTCCAAGCACAGCTCTTATCCTGCCGTACATCTCACGCTTCCACTTGGCTCGCGCTGCACCCCTGATTGTCGCAGTTCAACAACCCCTACCCGCTGAACCCAGCGTGCGGGGAGGCGTGCGCCTACAACGCCACCACAAGGACTGCGTTTTGGGGATTTGTAAGTGGCCTCGGACCTAGCCCGCCCTTTGCAGTCATTAACCGAAGTCAAGGAGCATGAGGCGATCAGCCTTGGGGCAGGCGCCGCTGTGGCATTCAGGGCCCGAGATGTGCTGTCGACTTTGGCGTGTGTGTGCACAGGCAACGGCAAAAGTTTGGCTAGACATATTCGGAAGCGAGGACACACGCTTCGGATTGCTTGTCGAGCGCGGGTAAGTGCTCAGCGGCGTCAACGCTTAGCTGCACCCTGGCAAGCTGCCTGGCTATCCGATGGCCTGCTTCCCTCCACCAGCAATAGGTCATTGGCTCGGTACCCCGCACACCTGTCCTTTACGACCAATCCCGCCATGAGTGAACCTATAAATGTCCCCCCTCCGCACACCAACCACACACCGTGCCGCAACCAACGCCATGCCGGACCCCTGCCGTGCCGTACCGTACCGCCCAATGCAGGTACAACTATGAGGTACTGGTGCCGGACGGGGCGGGCGGCCAGGCGCGCCTCGCCTCCAACACTGAGGGCGCACTGCCAGGCGACAGCGTGGAGGTCACCGTGCAGCTGCCCAACACGCAGGTCCGTGCGCACGGGGGCGGCGGTCGGGCGGGACTGGTTTGGCGGGGCGGGGTCGAGCCACGCATGCTGCGCGGATGCCCTGACGAGGCTGGGCGAGGTACCACGTGCTGTCATGCTGCTGGGTCCCATGCTGCACAGCCTGAGGGCAGTGGTCAATGGACCGCGTGATGCGTCGGTTACCACTGTGTGCCCGCGTGAGGCCGCGTCTGTGCTGACCAGCCCATTGGAGACGAGCCAGACTCCCAGGTCGTCGTGTCGTCATGCCGCGCTTGCTGCGCACCGCCCTTACTGCATGACCCGCCTATGCGCCTCTAGGGGTCCATTTGGTGGCCATCCGCGATTTTGTCACTATATTGCGTGCATGTAGCGTCCTGCTGCGTTCTGCTGCAGCCCCTTCCCCACTTGCCAGCTGCACTTGCTTCGCATATCAACAATGCAATCCCCCCTCGCCTTGACTTCGCACGTCCGGGACCCCCCTCCCCCCAAAACACAACTGCATGCAGTGGGTGCTGCGGGTGCACCCCACCAGCGGCTGGACACCCACCTGGTACGCCGGGCTGCTGGCGGGCATCATTGTGCTGGCGGTGGTGGTGGCGGTGCTGGCCTTCGCGGTGCTGGTGTCCAGGTGCGCGCGTGCGAGAGAAGGCGTGAGAGGGCATGCGGGAGAGGGCGTGCGTGAGAGGGCGTGCATGGGAGGGCATGTGCGGTGACCGGGAACCAACGGAACAGAAAAGCACCGACCGGGGGCATGTGTTGACGGACAGGAAATTGTGGCATGTGTGTGGCTTTGGCAGTGTCGGGCGTATACGGGCGGTTTGCGTGCAGCTGGCCGGCTGTCATGGAATTCTGCCGCCACGGTCGCCGCGAATACGTGCAGCGAATATGCGTGTGTTGGCCTGTTGGGAGAAGGTGTGCTGCGAGACAGGGCTCAGAGGCTTCCATCCTAGCTGCGCCTCGCGCACCTTAGGACCGGCAGCACCGTTGCTGCCCACATCTCCCGTGCATGATGCCTCACCGCACCGCATCGCCATGCTCCCGGATGAACGGACACGAGATGCGAGCAACCTCCCACCGCTCCCACTGCAACTACCACCCCACAACCACAACCACCACCATCATAACGGGTGCGCTTCTGCCCGCGCCCGCGGACTATTACATGCGATCCGCAGGCGACAGCACCAGACGCTGCTGGAGGCGGTGCTGCCCAAGGAAGTTATCCGCGAGCTGCGCAAGGAGGACAACGCCGTCACCATGGAGGCGCGCATCCTGCAGGCCGGTGGGTGCGTCAGTGCTGTGGGGCGTCGTGGATACGACCGCAGGCTACCTTGTGTGCTATACTCTTCCACTGCCGACCAAGCGCACTAGCGAAACCGCTCTTAAGTGAGGCTGTTGTACACGTCTACCAAACCTCAAAGCGCTGCGTGCATGTGGCTGCGCATGCGCGGAGCCCGCATGCATCGCACGCGGGCTGTCATGATGTATGCCGTTATGGTTGCGGAATTACATTATGGCGCCAGCGCTCCGCCATGAGGTTATTGCTCACGGCGGTTACCTTTTGCATCACCAACAGACACGCCTGCGGACATGCTGTTAATGGTGCTTGGGGAGCTGCTCGAGGTAAGCTACACCGCGCCAAGGGGGCCACGTGCGTCATTGACAGGACGCCGCGGCCAAACCCCCTCAGCCGGTGCCCATAGCATGCCCGCACGCCCCTCTCCCGCCAGCTCTCTCACCCCTCCCTGACCGCTCTCCCTATTCCCGCCTCGGGCCTCCTGCTTGTGGCACATATGTGCTTCCGGTACACACGCGCACACGTTGACGTTTATTTTCTCTCCCCATCACGCGCACATTTACACGCGCACACGCATGCACACACACGCAGGGCCGCACGCCCGACCTGCGGGACGTGGTGTTCATCCGCACGGTGCTCATGCGCAACCAGGACGTGTACGCTCCGCTCAACCTCAGGGGCCACCTGCGCGGATCCAGCCTGGACGTAAGTGTGCGCAAGCACTGGACCAGCCCGTCACTCTAGTCGGTCAGTGCGCTGGTGAAGGGGACCAAAGTAGGCCGGCTTCTTACTCGTGGGTTAGAGCCCTTGCGTGGAGGCTGCGGGCAGCGGGTTGCAGCGTGGCGTGGCGTGGCATGGGTTGCATGCTGTCGCGCGTCACTAGCGTAGGTGGAGCGGTGGGGCCGCGCATTCGGCCGTCGACATGCGCCTGACCCCCCCCCTTTCAAGCCGACCCCCGCTCGCCACACGCACCCATGAGCCACGCCACCCTCAATGTGCCCACGCACTGGTGCGCCATGCACATCCTGAACTGAAATCCAAACCTTCAATCTTCCCTAAACCTCAACCTTTCAACCTGAACCTGAACCCACCGCAGGCCGACGTGGTGCGCGCGCTGATGCGGCAGCTGGGCAGCGGCCACGACTTCGAGTCCACCAGCATGTACGGCAGCGGCCGCATCGCGGAGGAGGAGGCTGACCACAGCGACGGAGGCGGCGGTGGCAGGGGCGGCGGCGGGGGGCACGATAGCGACAGCGGCGGATACGGCGCCAGCGGCGGGGGGAGCGGAGGCACCGAAGGCGGGTACCCCAAGCACGACCCGTTCTCTGGCCAGCCGGCGGGCAGCGTGGAGGGCGCGCTGAGCCTCATCCTGAACGTGCAGCCTTACCATGCCGTGCGCAGCGTGGCGGGCGAGGTGGGCGGCGGGTTGAGCGGCTGCGGGGGCCCCGTGCTGAACATGCAGCACAGCGGGGACAGCGAGCTGCGGTCCCCGGTGGTGGGCGCGTTCGACGTGGAGCCCAGCGGCGGCGCGATCACGGGCGTGTTGGTAGCGGCAAGCCTGGGCTCGGTAGTGGAGGGCGCGGCGGCCGTGGCGGCGTCCGGCGCCTCGTCGGCAGAGACTAGGAGCCGCTGGCGCGGAGGCGGCAAGAAGACGCCGCTTAAGCTCAGCAGCAACGGGCGACCGGGGCTGCCGTGCGGGCCGCCGCAGCCGCTGCTGCAGCCGGTGGCCATTCCGCCAACCATCATTGAAGATGTGAGTGGTGCCTGTGCGTGGTTAACCGTTGCAAGGGATGATCCCTACACGCCGTCATAGCTTTTGAAGTTTTCTTGCGGGCGGATGCCGTTGAAAGGCCCTTAACTTTGTCGATTGCTCTGCTTTGCAGTCGGAAAAAGTGCTGCGCCTAGTGGACAGCTGGGAGTTCGACACGTGGGCGCTGCAGGAGGCGACGCAGGGGCACGCGCTGTCTGTGCTGGGCTTCTACCTCATGCAGCGGGCAGGCCTGGTCAGCAGGTTCCGTTTAAAACCGGTAGTACTCGCAAGGTACGTCTCACATACGGTATGTATCACGATGCATGCTGTTAATTGGCCTATGCCCACACCTTACAAGGCACGACATGCCACATTAGGCCGTCCAATGCTTGTACCCGTCCCTGCCCTGCTGCAGACTGCTGCGCGCCATCGAGAGCGGCTACCTGGACAACCCCTACCACAGCGCCATCCACGCCGCGGACGTGCTGCAGACGCTGCATGTCATCATCCACTCCGCACAGCTGCACGTGCACTACCTGGACGCACTGGGGCTGCTGGCGTCCTACTACGCGGCGGTGAGTATAGCCTGATTGTGCCCTTGTCCGTTGACGTCCTTGTGTTGCCCCAGCGAGAATAGCGAACATCCCGTCTGGCATACCTTGATTCCCTGCAGATCGTGCACGACTTTGCACACCCCGGGCTCACCGGCGACTTCCTCATCGCCACCTCTGACCCGCTCGCCATCCGCTACAACGACCGCTCGCCGCTGGAGAACCACCACTGCGCCGCATCCTTCGGGCTGCTGCGGCGCCGGGAGCTGGACGCGCTTGCGCCGCTGTCGCAGTCCGAGCGCAGCTCGTTCCGCAAGCAGGTCATTGAGCTGGTGCTTGCCACGGACATGAAGCAGCACTTTTCCATCCTGTCGCACTTCAACACCGTGCATCGACTGACCAGCTACTCGCAGCAGCAAGCCGCAGCCGCGTTGCAGCCGTCGCCGAGCTTGGCCCGCGCAGTCTCGCTCCGGCCAAATGGCAGCGGTGATCGGAACGGCGGCATACCGCCGCCGTCGCCACGCCAGCCCCTGTCGCTTTTACAAGCACCGCAGCCCGTGGACGACACGGAGCGGCTGCTGAGCCTGCAGATTGCGCTCAAGTGCGCCGACATTGGGCACCTGGGCGAGTCGCTGGAGGTGCACAAGAAGTGAGTGGGACACTTGCGGGCATACTGGGGCAAGCTGCTGTTTAAGCGTGAAGGGAAAAAGCCAAGTGTGGACACGGCTCAATTTAAGATGGCACGCCGCTTCACAGGTGGCTGGCCAACTTGGAGGAGGAGTTCTTCCGTCAGGGCGACAAGGAGCGGGAGCTGGGCATCCCCATCAGTCCGCTGTTTGACCGTAGCAAGCAGGGAGTGAGCAAGAGTCAAGGCAAGTCACAACGCGAATGTGGGCTGGCCTGGGTCGCATGCCACGGGGCAGCACAGGCTGAGACCATCTTCGCTGAGCTTTGATCTTTGGTTGACCTATCCCTTTGCCCCGTTCTGCAGTCGGTTTCTACGACTTTGTGGGACTGCCCCTGGTGCACGCGCTGTCGAGCGCGTTCCCAGGCTCGCAACAACTGATGCGCTGGTGAGCAAATGGCCGACAATCAAGTCAAAGTAGATTCCTTGCGCACTCGACTGCACTTGTCCCCTTAGCCCATTTCGCGTACTCGGCACTCAGACCCCCTGCACTGCTTGTGACGCAACCCGACCCGACCCGACAGCTTCCTCACCAACTACAACCACTGGCGCCAGGTCAGTCGCTGACGCGCTGGACCCACGGGTTTGTAAGGGGACCTTGTGAAGGGTTACGGGCGGAGCGAGAGGGTCGGAAAGCAGAAGCATTCCTTCCGCGCGCCGTGTCAAGCTCGCCCAATCCCAGCAATCACCCCCAAATCAGCTTCAGCCCCCGCATTATGGCCACCAACACTGCGGCCGGCGAGCCTGCCCAGCCGCCTTACATCGCTCCACGCCAGCACAGCAGGATATTTTGATATATTGATTACATGCTGATCACCTCATCGGCAAAAGCGCAAGGGGCGGCTGGGCCGTGTTGGGAAATCTTAATTGCACCGCCGTGGGTTTCGCAGGACTACTTTGCCGCGCGCTGGGAAACTAAACGGACCCAACCGGTCTTCTTATTCGTACTCCACTCCAAACAAACACTGCAGGTTGACGGCCAGCCGCCAGTGGAGCCGCCCAGGGCGCGCACGCTGTCCGGCCAGGGCTCCGGCCGCCAGCTGATCGCCTCAGTCAGCAACCGGCTGCTGTCGGCAGCGCCCTCCACGCCCCGTGGCAACGCGGCCGCGGCGGCCGCCGCCGCGCGACTAGACAGGGCGCGGCCACCTCCGCTGACGGTGCCGGCGGCGCCCGGAGCGGAGGACAAGGCCGGCATGGCGAGTGTGCAACTCACGCTGGCGGGCGGGAAAGGCGCGCGTTGACAACGCGCGCTTGGAGGGGCAGTCATTGCGACACGCCGCTCGGCATGAAGCGGCTTGCTTGTTACTGGCGGCGGCAGCGCGGCGACGTTGAGACTTGAGAGTCTGTCAAGGAGGTTGGCAAGCGGGCGACCATGTGCTGTAGCGGACGGATAACATGCACTAACAGCTACGGCGAGCTTCAGTATCGGCCCCTGTCAAGGGTCCGGCCCTGCGGGCCGCTTCGTGTGGGGTGGCTTTGGTTAGGAGTGTACGCCCTGGCTTGCATCGTTAAGGCCGTGTGGGCGGGATGAGGGATTGATGCACTGTGGTATGCGCTTCATCTCTGAACGCAGGTGAACATGTTTCTGTTGCGGCGGCATTGACGCTTAATAAAATGCGGCATGCTGGAACACGAGGGAGGGGCTGCACTGACGGGAATGCGCTGACTTGTTGATCGGCGGGGGTGGGGTTGCCAACTACCGTGTGTGCATGCGGTGTAGTAGATATCGGCGCCCACTTTGTCAAAAACAAGTGCGACCTAGTCAACGTGAGCCATCGTAATACGTTTATGACATTGATGGACTAGCTAGTATTGGCCTGGACAGGACAGGACAGGACTGGGGGTGGAATGGACCGTGACGTGTCATGTTCGGGGCCATGAGGGCCCTGCGCCACTGCCGTTTAATGCATTGCATCGCAAGGAATGGTGTGGCATGCCGTGTATTGAAGCGGCACAGACAATACAGCTGGAACAGTACTTATTGACAGGCGGCGTGGCATGTGCAGGGTGATTGGGGAGGGCTGGCGGGGTGGGGTGAATTCGGGCCGCCGCCCATTACTGCCTTTGCTATGATGCCAGGATGCACAATAATTACAAGCCGACTGGTGATGGGGATATTCGGGTTTGGCACTGGAGTAGCAATGGCTTATATATAGTGTATCACTTCGTATAAAAGATAATTGGACATCATACTACGGGCATGCGCTAAAGTGCGAATGCGAAGTGGGCAACATAAACTTTGGGTTTGTAGAAGTGCCAGGAGACAGGACCGCGCGAATTCCCCGGGTTGCCAGCCTCAATGATCTTGCTATCTGAATGTGCTGCTTCTCGGCTTGGCCATGCCCATGAGTGGGATGAGGGCTGGCCCAGGGGATTGCCGGGGCGAGGGCCCGCGGCCCCAGGGGTTCCCTGCGCGGCCCAGCTGCCGAGCATGCATGTGCACGTGCAGGACGCCGCAGCCCACCGACCGTTGCCATGCCACACATAGCACGATTATAATGGCAGGCACCCATGTACATTTTGGTGCATGCAAAACTCTGAAGCGATGGCGCGATCAAGAACGCGTAGGAGGGACCCCGCAGATCACGCCAAAAAAGCAACGTGGTATAATTTCTTAAGCATATTTCATGTCGGCCGATCATTCATTGTGTTGACCGCTTATCGGCCGGGAAATGGTCTTGCAACATTTCGGAGGTCTTGTGTCACCCTCCCGAAAATGGCTACAATACAGAACAATCACTAATTTTGCTGGGCAGCAGTTTTTGAGACGTTACGGCTTCCAGGAACCGCTGTGTCGCGCTGTCTTCTCGACGGCAGTTCCTGAGCGTCCCGTCTCGCGCAGGAAAAAAACATCGATGAACGACCCGGGGTCGGTTGCTACAACGAGATCATCTATAAACCTTGGCAGCATAAAAATTGCGGTTGCTGGAAGCTATGAGTGAATTGCCGGCTGTGACCCTAGTTGCTCCGCCCGAGCCTGGGCCGTGGGTGGTCCATGTGCCATTGTGGGCCAACCCGGCACTGTGCGTTGGCGGTCAAACCTGGGACGTTGCATTTGCGGATCTGCGTGCTCTCCCACGTCTGTTGTATGTGGGTCAACTGGTTGATGCGCATGATGGGCTTGACGAATACCGGGACGCGTGTGAAACTCCTCATGTGTGGGGCGAGGGGTTTGCTGCCGCCTGCGACGAAATGTATTTGAATAATGTGTGGCGGGCTGTGCTGCGGTGGCGTCCCCGGAAGCTGCCGTCACCGCTCCGGGGCCCTGCCTCGGTCCAAGATGCCGCCGACCGATTTGCCACGGCAGTGGCCCTCCTGCCCCCTGGCTGGGCCGCTGCCGTGCGTGAGGACCGGTGGTACCGCCGTGTGTACGGGGTGGCGCCGCTGCGGAAGGAGGAAGTGGCGCGTGCGGCGGCCGCGGCTGTGCAACAGGTTGTGCGCGGCCTCGGCTGGGCGCAGGACGGGGGCCCTCCCCTACTAGTCACGGCGTACACAGTGAAGGCGGGCACTACCTTGCAACAGTCCCAAGCGTTGGTCGCTCTGAAGGCTAAACATCGTGCGTTCGTGCTTGATGCTGGTGTGCCGGAGTCTGAGGTACCCATAGCGTGCGGTGCCTTTGCGGGTGCGTTGACTCGTCTGTGGGCGCTCAAGTGGGAAAACCAACACAAGGAAGCTTTGTGGCGTGTGGCCGCCAATGCGTGCTGGGCGTTCCCACAAAATGCTGCTAAACGTTTGCGTGGTCAGCGTGTGGACCCGTGTCGTGCGTGTGATGTTGATATGCAGGATGGTGACCGGCGCCATTGGTTCTGGGATTGTCGGGTGGCACTGGCCTTGCGTGAGAGTATGGGCCTCGCTATGGGCGCAGAGCCTGAGAACGCGCTGCGCGCCTTCTCTCGTGCCGCATTGTGGCTGGCCCGGCCGCCTGCGGGTCTAGTTCAGCCTGTGTGGGATGTCGTGTGCCTTGCTGCGATGTCTGCTTTGGACTTGGGTCGCCAACGTGTGATCATGGCTGGCCTTGCTGCCAAGCGCACTTTGCCGTCTGCGCACGTGCTCCGCGTCGGCCTTGATGTTGTGACGGATTTCTGGGGTCGGCTGCAGACTTTTGTTAGTTTGGGTATTCCCCCCAAGGATTGGGACACGGTGTCGTCTTCTCACCCATTCATTGCTCCTGGCGGTGGTGGTCGGATGGAGTTGAGGCTGCCGTACGATTTCGAATCACCGCCTCCGTCGCCGTGAGTTCCTACGTCTTGAAGACATGCGCGTTCGTATTGCAGTGCCTCTGCTTCGTGCGGCCGCCTGGTACCTGGACGCTTGCGCCCTGGTTAGGTTAGGCTGTGCTGGTAGGGTGTACTGTTCGCCTTTGACCTGTGCGGTAATCCCGCTTTTGGACTTGTGGCAGCGATGCAATCGGCGGGGCTCTGGCGGGTTACGGCTTGGCTAGGATTCGCTGTGCGCGGAGTCACACGGACCATGGTGGCGGGAGGGTTTGCAGCAGCTTCCGACGGCCCTTGTGTCCTTGCACACTCGGGTTGTCCCCTCTGTAATTCCGCAACCATAAAATGTGCTGGTAGGGTGTACTGTTCGCCTTTGACCTGTGCGGTAATCCCGCTTTTGGACTTGTGGCAGCGATGCAATCGGCGGGGCTCTGGCGGGTTACGGCTTGGCTAGGATTCGCTGTGCGCGGAGTCACTCGGACCATGGTGGCGGGAGGGTTTGCAGCAGCTTCCGACGGCCCTTGTGTCCTTGCACACTCGGGTTGTCCCCTCTGTAATTCCGCAACCATAAAAATTCGGGTTGTCCCCTCTGTAATTCCGCAACCATAAAAATTCCTTGTTGCTACCTTTGTGTTTGACGTGTGTGCAGGTTGTGGACGGCCCTGGTGGCCGCTCGCTTGGTGTGGTGCCGACGCCAATGAGCCCTCGCCTCTTCTCGTGGCGCCTGGCCCGCTGTCGTCTCTGCCTGCGGCTATGCTGGCTCTGCAGATAGTTAGGTTCCCGGGTGTCGTCCGCAGCACGTCGGTCCGTGGATCGGTAGGCAGTGCGCAGCCAGTCGTGTAGTCCCGGGTATGGTTTGTGTTTGCACGGGCGCGGTTGCCCCGGGCGCCCAGGCTGCTGGTGAGCATGTCGCCTCCGGACGCAATCGGGGCCTGTTTGGAGGGTTGAGTTCGTTCGTTGGTAGGGCGTGTGGCGGGCGACGTGCCCGTGGTGGGGCTTTGTGGTGTGTTGGTGGTTTGGCTTGTTCCCCGCTCGGCTTGGCTTTGAGTTGGTACAGACTTTCCTGGACGATGGCCTCCTGGCCAAGACTTTGCAGACGAGAAAATGAGTGGTGCTTGCGTTTAATGGGGATGCCGGCAGGCCTCTGGCATGTCGCGCCTTGTTTTGCGTGGGTACTGCCGCCAAAATGGTGCATTCATGAGCCGCGAGTACTGTGATGCTGTGTCTGGTGTGGCTCTGGCGGGCGTCTCGCTTAGCTTCGACACGCCTACGCAGCTGTGAGTCGGGTGGGCAGCCCAGCAGGGTGGCGGTTGGCCACATGTGCCCGAGACAGTGTTCACACTGTCCCCTTCTTGTAAACCCGCATTCATAAAAACGCTTCAGCCAGCGTGTATCGTATGTTTATACCTGTCACGGTTGTACTAGCGCTGATCCCAAAAGGGGGTGCATTGAAGCTGCAGCCAGGCGGCTCCCGTGCTGAATCTCATGCACATCGTGGGTGAAGCGCCGGGCGCCCAGTCGCTCCCCTGGCGTTAGTGCGTTCCGGTACTTGGTCACAGCCTCAGGATCCACAGAACCACATCATATGTGTAACCGTGGTGGAATAGGCGGCCCGCGCGCTGGTCCGAACGTGGCGTGGACGGTGCGTACGTTCGTGCGTGGCACGCGGGGCGCACCAGTTGGTCGCTGGTGGGGTCAGGCCGGTCCAGAATGCAGGTCGGTCCATGAGAGCGTTTCCTTGATCGCGCATTGTATTGATGGCGTTTATATTATTGCTACAGACAAGGCCGTGAGCGAGGGGTCACCGTCAGAACTGGACGAGTGTCGATGTGCCGGGAGCCGCTTTCGCCCCTGCCGATGCAGGAGAGGCCGCGCAAAGGAACTGCTGTGCTCTTTTAACATGTACTGTTATTCGCTTAATGTGAGAGCAGCGCTGGGGTCTCTGGGAGAACGGAAATGAAGTTTGATTGGCGCTCGCTGGAGTGAATCACGGTATTTCGTTTTGAAAGCAACCTATTACACTGTGGCAAACATGGCGCGGACAGTCTCGCGGAGTCGGTTCGCGCTCGTAAGTTGAAGAGGGTCACGAGCCCGCCCAGGCTGGCGCGGCGCTGAAAAAGGCTTGGATATGTCAAGGCAGAGCAATGGGTGGTCGCGGCGCTGGGCGCGGAGCTGCAGCACTGCTGCGCAGGTGAGACCGCAGGCACGCATCCGAGCTGAAGTCCTAGTAACAGTATCTTCACAGCATAATTTCATTAGGTGAAGCAAGCTGCAGCCCAAAGGCAGGTCCTGCGTACCCAGGGCATTAGCCTCAAGTGCATTTCGTGCTGCGAGAAACGGGCCAGCGTGCGCGCCGAGGCCCAACCGCCCCGTTGGTCGCTATGGTAGTGTGTGCATGACTGAAAGAAGCAGCGCCGTTGGTCAACTGCAGCACGCGGTGTGACACGGTCAGCGCCCTTTTTCTTCCTTTTCTGCGCGGCGCGCTTTTCCTGTTTACACGCTTGTCGTTCCGCGCCCGATACGCAATGGTTTCACCCGCCCCCACAACCTGACAACATGCCTCAGGGTGTGTGGCGGATTGTCAAGCGCCACCCGTTCTCGACCCTGCTTCCGCCGCTGCTGCTGCTGGCTTTGGTCCTCGGGCTTGGGGTGAGGCTTGCGCTGTGTGGGTTGTGTCACTTGTACAGTACTTGGTTTGTACCGGCTCATAGACACGGAATTAATTAGCCGGGATACCCTCGGGATCCACTGAGGAGTGTGCACGCTGCTGGCGTTGCAGCTGTGGGGTGTCAAGGAGCTTATCCGGAGCTATGACGAGTCCAGTAAGGTGAGACGCAGCCGCCGCGTTCAGCCGTGCCCAGCGCGTGCGGGCCTGGCCCTGTCTTGGCGCCCTCGGAGGCAGCATGGCGGATGAGTCCCTACGCCGCTGACATGCCGGCTTTCGGGGCCCCTGTCCGCTGTGCCGCAACAATGGCACAGGCCCGGATGCTAAGCCTAGCATACGAGACGGTGACATGGTAAGTACGCGAATACACCTTCAAGCAGAGAATCCGGCCTTGGCTAGGCATGCACCGTATGTTTGTTTTCATGCTGGTAAGGGTGCGCGGACAGGGTGCGCGCTTTTTTGAATGCCCCCGACCCATCCTTCCGTCCCGTCTACCCGCCGCGCAGGTACAAGCAGCAGCTGGTTATGAGTGTGCAGCCAGTCATTCAGCTGTCCAACATGGTCAAGTACAATCCGAACTGGAGTGCGGTGCAAGCGATGTTTATGATGTTGGCGCCCACGATGATGGTGGGTGCGGCGGCGGAAGTGAGGAGGACCGCGCGCGGGGGATGGGCGACAGGCGATGGGCGAAGACGTGCACCGTGCACAGGACTGGGGGAATTACGAGCACACAAAGCGGCAACAGCAGAACCATGCTCCCGGGTGGTGGGGTGCTGACGGGTGGTGGGGTGCTGAGGGGTGGTGGGGTGCCGAGGGGTGGCAGGCTGCTCACAATGGCTGTGCAAGGCTCCTGCGCTACGCCCAGGCGTGTTGAGCGACGACGGGGCTGAAGGACGCGACGGTCGCGGTTGCACAAGTGCACAACGTTCGAGGCCGCGTTCCTCAAAATGCACCACACATGCCCCATACACAGCGCCAATAACACAAAAGAAGTCGCAACGGTCTGCATTCTCCCGCCTCCTCCCTGCCCAAACACAGAACACGACGTCGTCGCTGGACACGCACCTGGTCCGGCTGGAGCCGGCGGGCGTGGTCCGGCTCGAGTACCCGGCCAACGCACCAGACCAGGCACTGGGCATGGACGTGCTGTCCCCGTTGCAGCCCTCGGAGTCAGCCATGGCGCTGGCGGCTGTGCGGCGAAACCAGATGATCCTCAATGGGCCGGTGCATGTGTACGACGGCGGGTACGGCATGATTGCGCGCAAGGTGCGTTTGGCCGAGCGAGGGCAGGGCTGAGGGCGGCCGTACAGTGTGTTGGTTGTGATGCAGGGGGCATGCAGTGCGGGGGAGGGCGGGTTGGGTTGGGTTGGGAAGGGCGCAACATAAAACTGGGTGCGTTGCTTGGGCTGCCCTATGCACGTGTCCTCTGGTGCTGAGCGATATTGTCGGTTGCCCCGTGCGCTACGCAGCCCATCTTCATCTACAATGTCACGGTGGACGAACGGTGCGTCTGATGATTGCTGAGCGGTCGATGCATGCTTGCCGCGCATGCTTTCCGACAGCGCACTAGGCGACGGCTGTGGTGTCTTCCCGCGACGTTGCATCCCCGGATTTCCCCGTGCTTGCCTACTTACCTGCCCCTTGCACAAAGCTGCGCCTCGCGACCGGCTCAACCCCCGGCGGCGCCGCAGGTTCGAGCAACCTGACGTGCCCAACTCAGCGTGCGGAGATGTCTGCGCCTACAACTCATCCAAGCGGGCAGCGTTTTGGGGCTACGTGAGTAGCGGCTGGCGCGCTTTCACTTGTGAATCTGGCCTGGCCTGTGTTCCCTTGCACCCCTTTCGTGCGGATCCTTTTGGGTACTACCGTGGTTGACAGTTACTCGCGGCAAAGCCCGCATCTTTTATGCCGATTCTGCTGTGAGGTTGCGCTCCTCCTCCTCCCGGCAGCGAGAACCCTAACCTTCTGGCGCTGGCGCTGGCGTGCCGTGCAAACGCAGGCTGTGATCTTGTTCAGCGTTAACGAGCTATCAACGAGCGCTGATTCGCCGCTGCGCCTGCTGGATTCCCTTAATTACCGATACGAATTCAAGGCTGTTAATGCCAGCGACCGGCCCCTAGCACAAAGGTAAGTCACAACACACATTGATCGAACCAAACAGTAATGGGGCCCATGCAAAGTGCTTAAGGGTGGCACTGCGAGGCGGGTCACGTACCGTATCCCGCGGTTAACTCCCGCCCCTGAGTTCTGCTGGTGGCGATGTATCGATACCCGGTGCCTGCACCTCTGCTGCTGCAGCGAGGAGCCGCCGGTACACGCGGAGGAGGTGACGGTCACCTTGTACGACAACCAGGTCCGGCGGTCGGGTGCGGCCGGGTCCAAACCCACTGGCGCCACCAGCACGCCGTGGGGGAAGGCGGGATGCTGTTGCTGACTGTTTCAGATCATGATGATGGTGGCAGCTGCCCCAGCTGCTGCCGCGCCCGATGCCACCTGTGGCTTCACGTCCGCAACACCCGCCGGCCCCCGCGCATTCATCCCTCGCTCATCCTCTCACACACACAGTGGGTGCTGAGGGTGTCCGCGTCTGAGGCGTCCAGTTCCAGCCGCTACGCCGGGCTGCTGGCGGGCATTGTGGTGCTGGCGGTGGCGCTGGCGGGCATGTGCTTCGCGCTCCTCGTGTCAAGGTGCGCCCACGCTGCGACCTGCGCCTGGCCTGCGGCATTGTGTGCCGCAAGGCCGCATGTGTGTTGCTCGGTCGTGCGAGCACGTGTATGTGTGGCCAGGGCGCGTGCGGGGTGCCGGGTTTGAGGTGCGGTGAGCTGGCCTGTACTGTGTCGGGGTTCCCAGGCCTGGGGGTGCAGCCACGGGGTGCAGCGGTGCGGGGCGCGTGTGCGCCGGGCCGGAACGCATGCGCCGTATTGCTGGTCGCCGCGGTCATCTGCGCTGCAAATGTGTGGGTGGGTACTGGGTAGTTTATTCCACATACAAAAACCAAAGCGACCCTTGCAACCATTGGGGTGCGGGCGCAGGAAGCGCAAC
Organism: Chlamydomonas schloesseri; assembly: GCA_016834595.1. NCBI lineage: Eukaryota > Viridiplantae > Chlorophyta > Chlorophyceae > Chlamydomonadales > Chlamydomonadaceae > Chlamydomonas > Chlamydomonas schloesseri. Next base: position 713,386 of record JAEHOD010000021.1, on the reverse strand, counting down.
AAGGAGCTTCTGGAGGCGCTGCTGCCGCGCGAGGTGATTAAGAGCCTGCGCGAGGAGCAGGCGGGCAAGTCGCTCAAGGACGCGATGGGCCCTGCCAACATCCTGTCCGCAGGTGAGCTGACAGCGCGGCAGCTTCTCAATTACGACATCTAATTAGAGGTGGTTCCTGTCTGCTATTTTCCGACCGCCATCCTACTGCAATCCTGCGCCGCGCGTCACTGTCTGCAAGATACCATATCATACGCGAGCGCAGTCGCAAGCGCGTGTGCCTCCGTTCTTACGCTCGCCTCCTCTCCCTCCCCGCCGGCTGCAGACACGCCGGCTGACCTCCTGATGCTGCTGCTGGGGCAGCTGCTGGAGGTGGGTGGGTTGTTATTGATGGGCGTGTGGTGGCGGTGGTCGTAATGACAGGGCTCAGCTGGGGCTGCACGTGCACGTGCACATGCCCGTCACACACAAGCCACAAGCCCCCAGCCCCCATCCTTGCCCTGTCATACCGGTACCCCGTCTTGCCCGGCCCTGTGTGGGCCACCACCTCCCGGGTGTCTCTTATGCCTTGACTCACTTGCGGAACCCTTGTTGCTCCCTTCCTGATCTTGCGTTTCCTGCCCGCACGCAGGGCAACCTGCCCGATGTGCGGGACGTGGTGTTCATCCGCACCGCACTTGCGCGCGGCTGTGACCTGTATGAGCCGCTGAACCTCACCGGCCACATCAACAACGCCAACCTGGACGTAAGTCTCACTCGCAACAACGCTACGCACACACAGCTGCCGGTGTCTATTGTTCAGGGCCGCATGCTTGAGCTGTTGAGCCCACGCCCACCCCACTCCGCAACCCCCCGCGGAGGCTCTACGCCTACTGGCCCCCTGCTACCCACCGCTACATATCCTTGCCACCCCGGAATGAACTACACCCCACACACACACTTCCAACCCAAGTCTGTCGTTTGTTCTCTCCTCGTGAAGACGTGAACTCTAACATACTTCCCACCCCGGCGCCGCGCGCAGTCGGACGTGGCGCAGGCGCTGATGCAGCAGCTGGGCGGCGGCGGCGCCCTTGGCGGCTTCACGCAGCCGCGCTACAGCACCAACAGCCGCATGCGTAAGCGGCTACAGTCGCTGGTTTCGGCCGCGGGCCGCTCGCAGGCGGGCAGCACGGCGGAGTACGACCCGGACACGGACACGGACAGCGTGCCGGGCGGGCTTCTCGCGAGCGTGGTGGTGGCGAACGGCAGCGCCATGAGCGGCAGGAGGCGGTCGGAGGACGCGGGGCCGCCGGGCTCGCCGGCGGCGGCCGCCGCTGCGTCTTGCGACACGCTGGCGTCGGCGCTGGCGCTGCTGATGACGCCACAGCCGACGGCGTGGATGGACCGAGACCGGGTCAGCCATGCCGAGGTCGCGCTCGGCCACGCCAACAACGGCCCGGCGGCGATGGCCACGCCCTCGCTCATGCCGGCCGGGCTGGGTGCGGGCCGCATGCCTGTGTCCGTGGCGGCCGTGGCCGCTGCAACCGCGGCCGCCGCCACCGCGGCCAGCAGCGGCCGACATGGGCGCCACCGGCCGTCCAGCCTGTCGGGCACGCACCACTTCCAGTCGCAGCAGCAGGAGCGGGCCACGCCGCAGAGCTTGTGGGAGCGTGCCGCGGCGGCGCTTCTGCCCTCACACGGCGGAGGCGGAGGCGGAGGCAGCGGAGGCGGCGGCAACAGTGGCAGCGGAGCTGAGCGTGAGCGCGAGCACAGCCGCAACGACCGGGCGCCGGCGCGCGCCGCCTCCTCTGCGGCGCGGCGTGCGGGCGCGCTTGACCCGGCAGCAGCGAGCAGCTTTGGCGCGGGTTTCCTGGGTCGCCTGGCGAGCTCCTCGCGCAGGTACTCGGTAGAGGCGTCCAGCCACTTCTCTGCGCTTGGCGGCGTGGCAGTGGTGGCGGCAGGAGCGCCCGCCGCTGCCACGGCGGCCGACTGCGAAGAGGGCAACTCCTCCTGCCCGCAGCGCTTCAGCGGCGCGGGCGCAGGCGCGGGCACGGCCGGCCCCGCCAGCCCCTTCCTGACCGCGGGCCAGGCCGCGCCCCAGCCGCGCAGCGCTGCCCGCCTGCACGAGGCCCTGCTAGCTCTGAACGCAAGCGGGCAGGCAGGCGGCGGCGGCGGCGGTGGTGGCGGCAACAGCCGGCCCGCCAGCGGCCCGGTGGTTCTGGTGCCGGTCGGCGGTCGCAGCCGGGGCGCCATGAGCCTGCTCCCTGGGGTTGGCGGAGGCGGCGGTGGGGGCGGAGGCGGAGGCGGAGGCGCCGTCAACAGCTACAACAGCGTGACGCTGACTGGAGCCCAGGTTCGCATCGCCATTGCAGCCAGCGCAGCTGGCGCGGCCAGCCCTTGCGTGGGTGGGAGCGCCGCCGCGGCGGCCGGCGACGGTGGAGCCGCCGCAGCCGCCGCAGCCAGCGGACCAGGCTCCTCGACCACCGGCAAGCTGCCTAGCGTGGCACGGCTGCAGCCGGCGGCGGTGACGTTTGCGGAGATGCGCGCGGGCGTGGTCAGCGGCACGGTTGAGGACGGCGGTCTCATTTCGGGCACAATGCCACGAGAGGAGGGCACCATCACGCGCACGAGCGACATGGAGATCGGCACGGAGGCTTGCCTAGACGTGGGCACCCTAATGGAGGTGGGCGGCGGCATCGGCACGATGGATCTCGGCGAGATGACGGCCTCGGTGCGCGGTTGCGGCGGCGGCGGCGGTTACGGTGGTTGCGGCGGCGGCGGCGCGCCTGGCGGGCAGCAGGCGGACCTGCGAGCCTCAAGCCGCCTGGCGCGGATACAGCTGTCGCAGCAGCAGATGCTGCAGCAGCTGCCGCAGCAGCGGCCGCTGACGCCGCTGACGCAGCGCCCGCAGTCGCAGCAGCTTCGCGCGCAGTCTGTTGCGGGCGGGGCGCAGCAGCAGCAGCACCAGCAGCAGCACCAGCGCCAGTCGCACGAGGATGCGCACTACGCCACGGAGCTGCCCATGCCGCCCAGGGCCCGCCCGCACTCAGTGCATCAGGCGCCGCCGCCGCCGCCGCTAACGCAGCAGCCGCAGCGGCGTATCTCCGGCGTGCTAAGCCTGCTGACACGGCGCGCGGGAGGCGCCGGCAGTCCGGGGCAAACCCCGAGCCTGGTCGCCCCCGCGCCCGCGGCCGGGGCCAGCGCGGCAGAAACAGCGGCGGCGGCCTCGGCGGGTGGCAGTACAGGGCCCAGCGCAGGTGGGGCTGGCGCAGGCGGCGCCTTGGGGGCTGCAGTCGTGGCCGCTACCCACAGCTTCTCTGGCAGTCTGCGGGGCCTCAAGGCGGGCCGCTCGGCGTCGGGCCGGGCTGCGGCGCCGAGCGGCGGTGCGGCGCCCACTAGCATAGACGGCGCAGGGCTGCTGGCACACCAGCCGCAGAGCCGGCTGGGCAACGCAGAAAAGGAAAAGGAGAAGGACAGGAGCGGCTTCCTTTCCAAGCTTGGGAGCAGCCGGCACATGACCTGGGGATCCAACGCCGCAGCGGCTGGCGGTGGCGGTGCGGGAGTCAGCGCTGGGCAGGTGATGCTGCCCAATATAGGATCCGAGGCGTTCGGTATGGCCTCAGCACAGGCGCTCGCTCAGGCACAGGCGCAGGCGCTGGCGTGTGCCAAACAGAGCATGCCGCCGCCGCCGACCATCATTCAGGAGGTCAGCGGGCCAAGGGTCCGCCCAGGGGTATATGTCCGCGGATGCCACTGATGCTTCGGCTACTGCCCTGGAGTTGGCACCGCGACCGGGCGGCACGGCTCGCGGGCACGTTGACTGGCTTGATTATATTACATGTGCTCTCGCATCTGTGTCCGTCAACGGTTGCCTCCCTATCTTTGTGTCTCAGGTGGAGCAGCTGCTGGCAAAGTCAGACAGCTGGGAGTTCGACACGTGGGCGCTGCAGGAGGCGACGCAGGGGCACGCGCTGTCTGTGCTGGGCTTCTACCTCATGCAGCGGGCAGGCCTGGTCAGCAGGTTCAAGCTCAACGCGCCGCAGCTGGCAAGGTAGTGCTGCGTTGCAACTTGCAACTACATCTTTGCGGTGTCCCTGCTCTTTGCGAGTGCTACACATTTATCCTTTCATATGCGGCATGCAAGTCCAGCTCTGTGGATGGCACCTGATGCGGTTGCAAATAAACGAAGAGCCCTGGAATCTGCTGGTTCACGGGACCGAGTGTTGGCTTCCGCTGTGTGCTCGCCCCGCCCCCGTCCCTGCCCTGCTGCAGGCTGCTGCGCGCCATCGAGAACGGCTACCTGGACAACCCCTACCACAGCGCCATCCACGCCGCGGACGTGCTGCAGACGCTGCATGTCATCATCCACTCAGCACAGCTGCACGTGCACTACCTGGACGCACTGGGGCTGCTGGCGTCCTACTACGCGGCGGTGAGTATAGCCTGATTGTGCCCTTGTCCGTTGACGTCCTTGTGTTGCCCCAGCGAGAATAACGAACATCCCGTCTGGCATACCTTGATTCCCTGCAGATCGTGCACGACTTTGCACACCCCGGGCTCACCGGCGACTTCCTTATCGCCACCTCTGACCCGCTCGCCATCCGCTACAACGACCGCTCGCCGCTGGAGAACCACCACTGCGCCGCATCCTTCGGGCTGCTGCGGCGCCGGGAGCTGGACGCGCTTGCGCCGCTGTCGCAGTCCGAGCGCAGCTCGTTCCGCAAGCAGGTCATTGAGCTGGTGCTTGCCACGGACATGAAGCAGCACTTTTCCATCCTGTCGCACTTCAACACCGTGCACCGACTCGCGGCGTACAGCGGGCAGCTGCAGGTAGCTGCTGGTGCGAACGGCGCGGCGAGTGGCGCCGCAGCAGCAAAGACGGTGTCGGGCAGGAAGCCGCCACGGCGCACGGTGTCACGCGCACTCAGGTGTGCCTTGTGGGCTTCTATAGACACACGACAGCTGTGGTTGTCCATGGTTTGCCAGCGTGCATGTTTTTATATTGGCTCTTCACTCTGACAACCAATGACTCTTGTTGTTACCGAAATGTGCTGTTGCGGTATTCGTTGACCGCAGCACGCTCCCCAGTGATGACCCCACCGCGGCCGCGTTCATGGACACGTGGACTGAATACCCGGCGCCTCGGCCCGTGGACGACACGGAGCGGCTGCTGAGCCTGCAGATTGCGCTCAAGTGCGCCGACATTGGGCACCTGGGCGAGTCGCTGGAGGTGCACAAGAAGTGAGTTTGAAGGCTCGTGTCTGCAAGCATGGACGTGGACGTGGATGGCGGCGATTGTTGTTGCTCGGCGGGACAGCTTCTCAATGTAGGGCCCGTTACCGTGCAGGTGGCTGGCCAACTTGGAGGAGGAGTTCTTCCGTCAGGGCGACAAGGAGCGGGAGCTGGGCATCCCCATCAGTCCGCTGTTTGACCGTAGCAAGCAGGGAGTGAGCAAGAGTCAAGGCAAGTCACAATGCGAATCTGGGCTTGCCTGGGTCGCATGCCATGGGGGCAGCACAGGCTGATATGACCTCGCCTGAATGTACTGGACCTTGACCCTTGCCTTGACCTTCCTCTTGCTTCACCTTGCAGTCGGTTTCTACGACTTTGTGGGACTGCCCCTGGTGCACGCGCTGTCGAGCGCGTTCCCTGGATCCAAGCCCCTGATGAGGTGGTGAGTGTGGTTGCGGATGGTGGGTCATCCTGTTTCCGCACTACTGCTAAGTAAGGGTGTCGTAGTGCGTCCTGTCCGTATGCGATGTCCCTGTCTGTGTTTCAGTGTTTGGTGTTCAAGATTAGGAACCTGGCAGCAATAATACACACACGACGATGGACTGCATGCGCTGACGCTTGCTTAAACCCCCTCCCCCCAAATGGCTGAAACCCGCCAACGCCCCGCACACAGCTTCCTGCGCAACTACAACCACTGGCGCGTCAGCGAGGGGCAACCGCCCGTGGATATCCCTGGCAGCGGCGTTCGGGGCGGCAGTCAAGACCAGAACCAAGGCGCGTCCCGGAATGGCACGGGCACCGGCATGCAGGGGCTGCTTTTTAGCGTTCCCGACGAACTGGTTTTCAGTGCCGCGGACATTGTGCCGCCGCCGGCTGATGACCACAACAAGACGAACTCCAGCGACCTGTGAGAAACACAACCCGGTAGCAACGAGGGGGAGCGTTCCGCGTTGTTTCATGCGGGCAGGCGTTTTTCTATGTCTGGGGGCGCCCTTGGCGAACTGATTTACGAGCATGCAGCATTTGAATGACAGCGGCTACTAGCGTAATTGTGCCAATGGCAGAGGATGGTATCGGCGATGTGGTGCTCGGGCTGAGGGGCAGGTGGGCGGGAAGCTGCGTGCTGTGTAAGGCATGCAGGCGACGTCGCAGGGCCTTGCGTGCAATGTAGGGCAGGAACTCGCCGCAAAGCAGTTGCACTTGCTCAATTTAGTAGCTGTGCCCCGTATACGGTATGATGCATTTCCCCGCATACACGTTAGAGCTAAGAGGGCGCTGCCTGTCCTTATCTCCAAGGTGCGTGCTCCTGGTGCTGCTGCGTGCGCGTGGCGTTGTGTCTCCGCACGCCAAACAAGTGGGGCCATGACATTGGTCAACGGATTTCATAGCTGCCGCGATGCTGCTTTGAAGTTTTACTAGAACCCACACATGACATTTATTTGCTCATACTGCTGCACAGTCAGTATTCTGCAATAGTGAGCGCTGCCGTACATTGCGTGCATTTCGCACCGCTACTGATGCCAGTACTGTTTCATGGGGCACACACCGGCATACGGCCCTTTGTGTGTGTGATCTGCCATTAGAATGTGTGGCTGGGCACACGTGCGCTTGGGCGCAGGGGTATGCTAACGGGGATCACTGGCTTCTGTTACTACGGTGCGGTATATGAGGCTTTGTTAGGTGGGTTACATGGGTCGGGGCCCGGTTTCAAGGTCCCCTGGGGGATTCTTTGGCGCGGTATGCGCGGTTTTGCTGAGCCGCAGGCGGGGAGCGGCCCAGACCAGTCCATGTGAATATCCGTTGGCGCGGCCGTCCGATCTCGGAGAGCAGTAAATTTTGTGGTACTGTGCGCTGAGGAGGACTGCGGTCGGCTGTGCCGGCCCACTTGATTGGGCACAGGTGGTGTACTGTTTCTAGTCGCACGTTTTGGGTGTGCGTGGGTTTCTAATCGCACGTTTTGGCTGTGTTGTGCTTGGTAGTGGAAGCGCTTGGCGGCATATCGGTTGCTGTTGGGGTCACAGTTTTGTGGGCGTGGTTGCTTGTGGAATGAGTAAGCGGTTCGGTTGGAATGGGCCAACCATTCAATGTGTGCGTGTGGGGTCTTGGTGGATGAAGTCCCTCGAGTGCAGGGACAGCTTAGTTTACAACATTGGTGGCACGATGATGGCAAGGGGCGGTGGCACGCATGAGCGGAGCAGCGGAGGCGGGCAAGGCCACGTGGAGGTGGAAAGCGTGGCGCCGCCCAGAAAGCAGCGCCAGCGCGCAGGTTAGACCGGCTTATCTCTGGTTTGAAGCCTTTGCTTGCAAGCATTTAGAGATTGAGGCTAGCGGAGCTTGATAGCTGGACGCGACTGGACGCATGGCGGGCGGTGCCCTGTACATACTGCCCCTAGCTTTCTCAGGGAGATGAGGCATTTTACCCATCTTTAGGCCCCAGACTAGTGCACGTGGTGGGGTCTCGGCCCACTTTTCCCGTACCGGTATGGGAAGACCACCTGACACCTGTCATAAGCGAGTTGATACAGCTATCTAGGCGTCCGACCAGGCCTGCAGTCCCTTGAGGCTGGATTGCGAGAGGATTGCGCACCGCCTCCTGGTCACGTTGTAACAACACATGACATACACATAGAGGAGGCAGCGCGCATGGTTCATGTTGGACATTGGGTTTGCCCCAGTCACCTAGTGCAGGGGCGTCATGGTTCAGCCCTGGTGGTTGGGGGGTCAAGCGTTGAAACAGCGGCCCAAAGGGGAATAACCTCCTTTTGGTGACACAGCACGCTGATTGGCTACGCGACATGTTGGCGGCGGCGGTGGTAGCGGCGGCGGCCCAGCGGCAGCCCAGCGACAGCGGCGCGTGTGCGCATAGTGGTGGCGGAGGGGGCGGCCAAGGCCACGTGGAGGAGGGCAGCGTAGCGCCGCCCAAAAAGCGGCGCAAGCGGGCAGGCTGAGGGGCCGGCCGGTGTCGAGCTAGGTAGCGGTCCAGTGGGGCGAGCAGCAGCATGACAAGTAGTACGGCTGCTGACAGCTGTGATGTGTCCTGGCTGGCTCTGCGGTGGCGGTGCGACTGCTGAGCGCCTGGTTTGGCTATGTGCCTGTGCAGACCGACCCCGGCTATGTCAGGGTGATGAGGACGTTCGGCCTCAGAGAGTGGAGGGGCTCAGCTCCTTTTCCCGTGACAGAGGAACACTTGCCTACCGGCTGTGAGAGGAATTACACAGATCACAGGCATACGGTAGTTAGTTGGGTGCCCGAGCCGCTCTGCGTAGAGCATCCGCCCGACCTGCGCACCGCAGTGCACGGTTGCCGCTCACCTCTTTCCTGCTGCCTACTAGATGCGACATCACCGTCCCGGCTGCCTCGCTGTCGCATTTCGCATTCGCATTCTAGCGCATGTCGGTAACGGTTACGCATATTAAAAGCTAATGCTGCACCAACGTGTTGCACCTTTAAGCGATCTGCGACATCATACACGCCTTTCATATACAACGCATCATTGCTGTGCGTAGCAGCGCGCGCAGCAATGCGTACTTTGTACGTGATTAGGAGCCTCCCCAACTGCCACTGTGTCCTTTTCATGTCCAAAACCCGGCAGCCGCGACACGGGGCCCAGCAGCAGCGCCGGTAGGTTCCCTATAATTCAGGAACAAAGAAAATGACCATAAGTAATTACGACATTGGATCGGTTCAACACACCGTCCATGTCACAGTACCCTATCTGCCGTCCAGATGACGTGACGTAGGCAAGCCGCTGAATAGCACTAGCACACGTCCCACCGTATACAGCGTTCCATCTGGTGCCGCCGCCTGGCTGGGGGACCTTGCGTGCCCCCAGGCCGACGTCGCAATACACCTTCCACCGTACCGGTCTATAGGTAGAGTCATGTAGATTTTTGTCAGTAATCACCTGCGGGCACACTACACGCGACAGCGGACTAATAACACCCTTGCTGCGCACGCACGCACGCGCGCTTACTGATCCTCACGCCCGGCGCACCACCCGTCCCACTTTGGCAACATCCGTAACCTCCTGCCTCCTAATCGGCTCAGCGTGCACAGGCCCCGCGGCAGCATCTGCCTGCGATATCGTTATCACCTCTCTCTGTCCTCCTCAGCAATTCTAGATCTGGTCCTTTGACGGAACAGCGCCGTAGCCGCCTACCGGCGGCGGCGGCGGCTGCACCACCGGCGCCGGCGGGTATGCGGCCGGGTAGGACGAGGAGTAGTCAACTGCGCCGCCCGCAGGGTAGCCGCCGCTGGTGCCGCTCGGGTAGGCACCGGGGTAGGCGCCGCCGGGCGCGGCGTAGCCAGCGGGCGCGTAGGCAGATGGGTAGGCAGGCGGCTGCGCGGGCGCGGGCGCGGCGTGGGGCTCCGGGGCTCCGTACACAATGTCGCCGTCGGGCTGTTGCACCGCCAGGCCGGGCACCTGTCGTAGGCGCGGCAGTGCAAGTGCGAGGTTGGAGGCATGCGCTGCGACGGGATAGGAAGGCGGCTCACCGCCAGGCATAGGTACTGGAGCAGCGCAGCAAGGCGGCCCACCGGCCATCGCCCTCCTCCGGCTGGAGAGGGCGGCCTCCACATTGCGCCGTGCCAGGTTCATCTCTCACCCGCCACTTGTACCCCAACCCCTATTCAGATCAAGAAAACACACACAGACAAAAACACGCTCCACGACCCCCGGTCGTTCTCTGCATGGGTATGGTTTAATTGGGCTGGTATCTACAACCCCCCCCACCACCGCCGCCGCCGCACCATGTTGTAGATGGCGTGGATCTCGGGGTGCGTGACGCGCCGCTGGTCCTTGTCCAGCGCGAAGCAGATGTAGAGCGTGTTGACGACGTCCAGCAGCAGGCCCGCCACGAACAGCAGCGTGTAGAACATGCTGTGTGGAACATCGTGTGTGTGTGTGTGTGTGTGTGAGGGGGGGAGTTCATTCCAGGGTATTTTCATGGGGTAGGTGCGGGGGCAGGGAGTACGGGGCAGGGGCAGGGGGCAGCGGGTACGGGGCAGAGGGCAAGCGCAGAGCGTGTGGCTGTGGGCAACGAGCTGACCAGCAGGCCGCTACACCCTGCGCCCGGAAGACCAGCTGGGTTGGGCTGGTCGCCCCACGGCCTCACTGCAACGGCCTCACACCGCACTCACATGCCAAAGGCGCAGAAGGCCACGCCGAACGCCACGCCCCAGGCGTCCTGCCCCAGCCCGCCCTTGGCGGCGCCGTAAGAGGCGAAGAATACGATGCCGGCCCAGGTCAGAGACATGAGCGTCACCGCGAACTGCAGCACGGTGTCCGGCACCCACCTGCCCCAGACACAGAGCGGGAGAGACACAGGAGGAAAGGTTTTAGTGGGACCACAGCTGCGTTCCCATGCCACACGCCGCTTCGGCGGGGAGTGCGGGCGCCTCTGTTGGCCAATTGCATAGCAGCGCGCATGCGGCGTGAAGGTGAGGGCGTGGTGGATGCTGGAGCTTGCGAGGGCCAAGCTCGCGGTTGGGTTGCGAGATGACGCTGGATTGGCCGCATGGGCACAGGCGTCATCATGCACGCCAAGGCCTTTTATCCGGCATGTAGCCACGCCCGCCCTCCCCCTTGTCCTCCACCCACCACAGCGAGTACGTCTGCAGGAAGTTGCGCTTCAGGGTGTCGAACACGGCCTTAGCGGCGGGCACGAAGGGCTGGCCGGTGATGGCGCATGCAATCGTGGCGAAGCGAGTGAACTTCTCCTGCGGTTGCAATCAACAGAGAACGTATGTGCGCGTGGACGCACTAAATTGGACGCTCAAGGCGCGATAGTCTCATCACAGTTGTGACAGTAACAGTAGTCTCATCACCATAGCGCGCAGCGCGTTACTCTGACTGGAACCGAAGACGCTTCAGGGATACTGGCTGTGGCGTCTACGCCATCGTGCACGCACGCACGCACGCACACACGCACGCACGCACGCACCGCCAGCGCCAGCAGAGGCTGCATGATGCAGTTGAGGATGCAGCAGACGATGTTGTTGCGCGCCGCGCGCTCCATGGCGCGGCGCACCATGCGGATGAGCGTAAGGATGGCGGCGGCGAACGCCACCGAGCCGAAGGAGCTGGTCAGGCAGTGCTTGAGCGCCAGCTTCACGCTGCCGGCGGTCTGCGCGGCGCCGCCCACAGCGGCGCTGCTGCTAGCTGCGCTCCGGGGTGGGGGGACAGAGCGGGGGTTCCATGCATGGGGGGGGGGTTGTGGTTACCAGCCCAAACTAAACCAAAAACCAATGCATGTATAATTACTGACGAGGGAGACGTAGACGTAGGGGGCGGGCCTATTTTATTCTAGAAACGAAAGCGACCATTGCAACCCAAAACCCGGGGAGGGGCCAGAGCGGGGCGAGAAGGGCACGCGCCATATGAGGGCAGATGGTGGAGGCCAGGGAATGTGGTGCGGTGCATGGGGTGGCCGCGCAGCCCGTTGGTCGTATGCGGCAGCGTGACATAACCTACATGCCGCTGGTACGGGCGCACAGCGCAGCCGTGCAGACAGAGCCCCGCCCACAACAGCCCTGCGGCTCACCCCCGGAGGCGGTGGAGAAGTACCACTGCGCCATGGTGTCCGCCACAGTGTACAGCTTGACCTTAAGGGCGGCAGGGGCGGCAGGGCGGCAGGGGAAGACATCAGCGGCAGAACCGGCATCAGAACCGGGTAGGTGGGCGCTGGGCAGGGTAGGTGGGAGTGCACAAGACCAGGCCCACATGCATTGCATCCAGACCCCACATACCACGGTACTCCTGCTTTTACTTAATAGTACGGTACGCAAGCACTCTGCACTATAATATTCTGCTTCACACGTGCCGCTGCCCCCTGCCACGCGGCGCCGCTCTCCCGCTTCCTCTATGCATGCTCGATCAGTGTGCGCACCGGGCGACCAGGCCCCGCCCCGCCCGGCCCGGCCCCACCCGGCCCCGCACTGCCCCGCACATGCGAAGCCCTTTCTTTGCTTCCACCGTGTGTGCCTGGCAGCCCGGCGCGGCGCATCTCCAACTCCATCCACACCCCCACCCGCACCTGCATGATGAGCATGGCGCTCCAGGCCACGAAGCACCAGGCGAAGAAGGCGTACGCGCCGGCCCAGCCCTGCACGTGACAGACAGCACAGTGCAGAACAGTGAGAGGGCACGCCCCGCCATTGATTGGTATTGGATAAAGGACAATGAGCATGCACCCGCACATGCACGACAAGTTGTGAGCTGCCGTGTGTGGTGGTGGTGGTGGCGGCGCCCATAGACGACCCAGCGGTTGCGCCCAGCAGGCGTGGGCTCACCTTGGGGTAGAAGGAGCAGCACTGCACCCTGCAGCAGGCATGAAGCAGGCAGCAGCACACGCAATGCACAGTCTAACTGAGGCCCTAAACGCAGAACGGAATCGTTGACGGCAGTCGTGCTATCCACAGCTCCAACCGCCACACGCACACCGTTGCTGCCATTCCCGCGTGACATGCGTCAACCCCACATGCCACATCCCATGCGCCACCTGCTTTGCGTGCACCACAAAACTGCAGTGCAATCGGCCACTCTCAATGGCTGAGGGCGCCCCCCTCCTCCCCTGCGCCCCTGGCCCCTGCCGCCCCACAGCACTTCGCCCCACCACATCCCCACCGCCCCGCCACCGCCACCGCGAGTACGCTCATAACTCACTGGTTCAGCGCGCTGTCCAGGCACACGCGCTTCTCCACGCCCTCGTCCACGTAGCTGGCCACGTTCATGCCTGGGCCCGCGTGCCCGATGTTGATGGCCGCGAAGAAGCCGGCGGCGCCGTACACCAGCACACACAGGCCCGCCAGCTTGATGCCCAGCGCCGCCGGCACCAGGCCCAGGTTCTCGTTCAGGCCACGGCCTGGAGGGAGGGAGCGGAAAGGGGAGAGAGGTTGGGTGGGTGGGCGGGTGAATGTTTACAGCGGCCAACCCCCAAAAGCTGGTTGGTTGGTTGGTTGGTTGGTTGGTCGGTTGGGTGGGTGGGTGGATGGGTCTGTGAGTGGGTCATGTGCGTACAGTATGCGCACTTCGCGAGGGGATGGGGGTCATCGCAGGCGTGGCGTGGCTGGCATGCCCTCGGCCGTTGAGCCCATCCCGACCCCGAGTCCCCGACGACACTACTCAAAGCCAATGCTGTCACGACGCACCCGCGATGGCCAGCAGGTCGGCGCACATGCGCAGCTGGCCCCGGATCCACCTGTACCAGTAGTAACGGTGATAAGGCAGAGCCGGCAGGCGGGATGAGCCTCAGTTGGTCATGACGTGCCTAATAACCCGGCAGTTGGGGCAGCAACCGGGCACATGCACAACCTCCTGCATTCCTGCCTGCGCAGTGCATGGTAACCACAGCGCCCTGCCTAGTCGACCCGCGCCCTTGTTCTTAGTTTGTTTGGGACTGGGAATATCCTCACCCCCCCCCCAACCCCACCCACCAGTAAAACAGGGCCGTCAGCACGGTCACGATGAGCAGGATGATGCCGAAGGGCACGGCGCCGGTGGCGAAGCACACGATGCTGAACAGCAGCCCGAAGCACACCGAGCCCACGATGGTGGCCAGCACCATCAGCTGCGCGGTGTTGAACCACACGGGGCCACTTGTGTTGCTGCTGACGAATGCGAGTTGTGTGTTCGCGTGCGACGGCCGATACGTCAAGCGCGTGTCGGACCATCACACTGCGTCACGACCTCCGTTACAGCTTTTGAGCCGCCTCTTACCGTCCCACCACTTTCTGATGCCCCAAGGACCAATCTCTTCGCGCCAGCTTGCATCCCTTCCGCTCGCGCGCTCACGCCCGCTCGCAACGGCGCCCCCCTTGACGCCAAACTAGGCGTCCGCTCCTGACCTCCTTATCTCCAAGCCCGCCCTCTTGACGCTCCCTGCCAAGCACCCCTTGCTCACTCACAGTTGGTCGACTTCCAATGTACCAACCCCCTGTCCCCTTGTGTCACCCTCAGTCCCCCTGCCCGCGCCTACCTTGGCGTAGCGCTTGAACAGCAGCAGGTACAGCGAGGAGCCCAGCACCGCCAGCACCGCGGTGATGGGCAGCCAGATGGACGCCTGCTTCTTGAACGCCGCCATGCCCGTGGCGTCCATCTGGCTACCGTCAGCCTCGATGGGGTGCACTGCCTGAGGAGGAGGAGGTCAAGGGACATGCGGGTAGGTGTGAGGTCACGCCCATCGGATAGCCCCAAGCCCCTATGTAAGCTTTCGGGGAGGCAGGGGCGCCCGAGTTCGGGAGGAAGGCACAAGGAGGCAGGCAAGGGAGAGACATGCAGGGTGCGAAAAGGGCAGGGTGCCAAGTTTGGGCGGGTTAGTGCGCCCGGCCCACAGGTTTCTGTAGTTTCTGGGTGCTGGCGCTATGGCGTGAGCAACGCAACACCTGGCAAGGCGTGGTGCGCACCCATTCTGAGCCTGAGCTTTGGCTAGCTTCAAACTCTGATAGAGCTGCCATGCCACGGCCCCTCGACCACGTCCGCGCTGCGCTGTGTGCCTCCGGAGGGCGCGTCCCGACGGGCCCGCAGAGGCGCTCGTGCACGGAAGCGTGTCAGCAGGTGCGCGCAGGTTCGCAGCGTCAACCGCTCGCAAGACTCCAACCCGCAGCAGTTCAAGCTCACCGCATAGGCCTCCACATTGCAGGACGAGCTGGAGTTAAAGAACTCCGGGGTGTATAGGCCGGCGTTGGGGTCGCTGTGCGGGCAGGCGCGACCGAAGGTCAGCAAGATGCAAAACCGACACTCGTTCTTTCCAGAGTCCCGCCCAGCGCCCGCAGGCTACTTCTTCTAAGTTTAGACATGTGGAAGATTACTGTAACGCCCCGACATCTGCATTCTTACGTGTGCACAAACGCTGCGATGCCCCAGAAGACAGTCAGAGCTGCCAGAAGACAATACGTCCAGGTCGCCCAGTTATCACGCCTCGGTCGTTTGTCTGCGTTGTAAAGCTGCAGGCCACTTTGAGCCAGGTAGTGGCCCTCAGTGTTGCCGGGGGCCATTAGCCCCGGGCTACGCTCTATATCGAATTGCGACATGGCTTGTTGTTATGAATGCCAAACGCAAACTATAGGATGTACATGCGCTGCAAGGGGTGGACGAATGTTGAAGGGCGAGCAACGGGGAAGTCGCGATTGGGCGTGTGCATGTGTGTCCAAACCGACGAGCAGTGCGCGAGAAAGCTGGCCGAACTTTACTGTACTGTGCATGCGTATAGTGATAGCCTGGCCTTGCTACTTAGCATTCTAGACAGGGCAAGCGAGGGTCCAGGCTTGTTTTTCACTAAACGGGGCCCGCCAGGCGCCCAGAGCAGCCATGGTCTACTCTGCGGCTTTTAACACGCCTAGCTCGACCACTGCTAAGGAGCCATACGCCAAGGTAGTGTGCACATGATGGTCGGGACGCTGAACCGTGTGAGGAGCGACCAAATGGCTTACACCGCATGCTGCTTGACATTGAGATGTGCAGACAAAGTCCTCGGAGGCTGAGTATGGCGTCGACACGCCTGTCCCGGCGTCCGCGCTGAAGGTATGCAAGTCGTGGGCGAGCAAATGTGCAGGGTTGTAAAATTCGGGAGACGCTCTGAAGATTTACATAAGCAATTAAATGCTTCTCCTGCAGGCTTCGGACAAGCACGACGCGCTGGGCTATGCTGTCGCAAATGCGCCCCTCATCGGCCTCGCCGGTCTGGCCGCTGGCGCCCAAGAGGCATACATGGTGTTCGAGGTGGGCAGGACGGAGGGCTGGGACACTGCGGGGGTCAACGAAACGCGCGCAATGGCCCGCAAACGCCTAAGCGACTGCCTCCCTGCCTCCCTTCGTTGCCGCAGCGCCTGCCGCCCACGCTCTCCCGCCAGCACTTCAAGCAGGCCCAGCTGCTGCTGGGCATCATCGGCAAGAAGGCGGCGTACGCGACGCTGCTGGGCGCCGTGTTCAGCTACACGGATGCGACCGTGGAGAACATGCGGGGGAAGCACGACCTCACCAGCGGCATGGTCGCGGGCGCGGTCACGGGCTTCCTGTTCGGCATGGGGCGGCCCATGCCGCAGCCGGTGGCTTGGCCGCTGGCTTTCGCGGGCGCGGCGGTGGCCGCGGACTTCATTGGCGAGCTGATGCCCAAGTACATGAAGGACTATCGGTGGGTGGCAGGTGGAAGATGAGGGAGGGAGGACGCTGGGCAGGGGTGGGGGCAGTACTTTCCGGACACCGCGTGGGGGGCTGAAGGCAGGGAAGCTGGAGGGTGTGTATGGGGTGGCCGAGGCATGAGTCGAGCGCAGAGGGTACAAGATGTGCAAAGGTAGCGGGGGTGAACTATGCTGGGGAGGGTGGGGTGACAAAGGCAAACGAGGGAGGACAACGGGTTGCCGCGCGTGGGCGAGACGATCGGGCCGGGCTCGCTCATGTTCATAGCCTGCCGCGTTGCGCAAGACCGGCTACGAGCCGAGGCAATGTGCTAGCTATTACTTAAGCCGACCACCCAGTGCTATGACTGGGAGCAGCCCGGCGGACGCAGACCAGACAACACACACACACACACACACACACAAATCGAACCGGCTTCTCAGATACACGATTACGTGATCCAGAAGACAGCTGTAAACCCGTTGCTACACACACACACACACACACACACACACACACACACACACACACACACACACATGTTGCTAAGAACCCTCGACACGCACCCGTGCCTGCCCCGACCCAACCTCGTACCCACCCCTGCTGCTGCTCCTGCTCTTGCCGCTGCCGTAGCATGTACGGCCCTGTGGTGAACCGCGAGAACTGGGGCGACCCGGTGCCGCCGCGCCCGCCCATCCTGGACACCGGCGCCGCCGTGCGCCCCAGCGACCCCGGCCAGGTGCGACGAGTGCTCTAGCTCGCATGTGTGTTCGTGGAGCTTGCAGCCGTGAGGCAGCTTGCGCGTTGTTTCGGCGTACGTTGCGTCGCATGCGGCACCTGCCCTGCTTGGGGACACGCGCGCGCGCGTGTGTGTGTGAGGGGGGGGGAAGCGCTCAGCATGACACGGAGCACTCCTGCGCCTGAACTGACTTTCCGCATGGCGCCCCTGCCCCTGGCTTCCCTTTGCAGTTCTGGCGCGGGTACTGAACGGCTGCGCCTCCTTGCGCCCCGTCGCAAGCAGCGGTGGTGGTGGATGGGGTTGCGTAGGGCGCCGCACCTGCTTGCCAGGCATTCGCTGTTCAGCTTACCTTGTGTGCTTGGATCTCGCAATGCTGTATTGTGGAAGTGCTGGTATATGAAGATGCTACGAGGCCGCCATCGTCCACTGACCACGGCAGGCCTGACGCGATGAGTTCCTTTTGAGGGACCCTCAAGGGTGTAGAAAGAGCTGTGCTCAGATATGTAGCTAGCGTGCTTGGGTGTATGGGTGAGTAAATTGATGTTTGATTGCACGGCAGTGGAGCGCGCCGGCTGCAGATACCGGTAGCGGGATAGCCAAGGGGAGATGTGAAGGATATGCAAGTACAAGGCATGTAACACGTCCTTGCTTGCTTGAGGCTTTTGTATTAAGTGCATACACACGTGCAAACGTTCCAGTAACCTCCAGTCAGCTATTGACGTCGGTACATGTTAATGTTACAGCTGTGGGCCTGCCTCCGACCCGGGCCCGACACACGGCCTCTGCAGCCTACCAGTCTCTGGACTGGCGAGAGCGCTCACAAAAACAGCGCTAGAAACCCAAGCCCACGGCTGACCTGCCCTACCCGCGCACAGCAAGCCTAGCCGCGAAACGAGAAACGCCTCCCTGAGCTCTCCTGAGCCCACAGGACCAGGCGGTGTGGAGACAGCTCGCGCACCTAATACCTCAAACGAAACCCCCGACAAGAGACAACCCGAAGACGAGCAACCCACGCTCCCCTGGGGGCTACCAACGCCTGGGAACACACGTGTCACCCTTCTGCTACTCATCAGCAGGCCACACGTAGCAAGAGGGACAGGGCCGGCGAGAACGCTCAAAGCCGCCGCACCTAGCCGCCAAAGCTACAGGCCTACAGCCCAAACCACCAACTCAATCGAGTCACCTACCGCAGAGGGGACAAGCACGCAACCGAGCGCCTACCCGCCACCACAAGGGTCGCGAACATACGTCACCGTCAACGGTACCACCCACACACACACACGTACACACACAAACCGCGTCTCATCTACACTCTATCTAGCACCGCTTATAAGCAGCAGTTGCGAGCTGACAAGACTTGACTAAGCAGGTTGCTGAACCTTAATGCGCCCGCCCTGCACGGCTAGCAGGGGGTGCGCTGTGCCTACCTCCCTCCACCCCTTCCTGGGCACCCCTAATCTTGCGAAGTCCTGCAGCCGCCTCCAAAACCCTGTCACCGCTTCCGCTTTAGCGATTTCTACCGGCTCAGTCTCCATACCCTCTGGGGGCCCTGCGTTGGTAACTGCCCTCAACCTCGTCCGGGCGCGTTCCATGGCCGAGAGGGCGGCTAGTACCACCACGTCCCACACTGCTTGCTGCACTCCGTGAGGCGGTTCTGCTAGCCATAGCTGCTGCCGAGTGATGGTGTTCGCCATCGCCGCGTTAATCTGCTCCAGCACTGCCTGCGCCACGGGACACTCCCAGAAGTGATGTGCTCGCGGCGAGCAGGGTGCGCCGTGCGTTCCTCCGTGGGCGCCGCATCCACACGCTTCCTGCTGCTGGGCTCAACTGACGTGGCTGTTTCCAGCCAACGGTACTCCATCCACTGCCAGCCGCCACAGGACCTCCACGTGTTCCCGTTCCCACCGTATGTGCCACATCCTGCTCAGCATGGCGCGCACAGGGTTCGTGCCTGTAGGCGTGGTCGCAGTTGTCACCGCTGCGTTTGTCGTGGTGGCTGCTGCCTCGCCTCTGGCTTCCCTGGCGAAGTCCGCGTGTAGCTGGGTCCGCCGCTGTTCGATTGGTCGCAGTAGCATCGCCGTGGCCTGGCTGACTGTTAAGCGCTGGAGCCTTATGGGCATCAGCAAGCCCCTGCGCCAGCCTAGCCTGCCTACTATCTGAGCCCGCACTGCCTCCATCGTCTGCGCCGGCGGCTGACCTCCAGCGCTGAGTTGCTGCTCCACTTGCTCCGCCGCTGCTCGCCATTCTGGGCTGATGTCTGCAAGTAGCAGCTGGATAGCCTGCAGCGTCGGGCTCCTTCTGAAGCCTTCTGGCGCTGAGGGGGAGAGATGCTGACTGACCCACTGCCGCCATTCCTCCGTGTCGGCTGGCGGTGTCCCTGCTGCCACCAGGGCCCCCAATCTCACAGCGTCCCCCACTGTCTTGAGGGCGTGGCACGTGCTGAGACGCACGTGGCGCTGTTCCATACCTGGTCTCGGTGGTGCTGGGGGCTCGGCTCCCTCCGGGCTGAAGTCGGGATCCGCGCTATTCTCTTCTGCTTCCGCTGCCCGTTGGTTATTGGGCAGCAACGCGTTGGCCCAGAGCGGTGCCGCCCAGCACCAGTCTCCTGCTGCCATCGGCTGCTCCTCCACGTCTTCCAGTGGTGGCAAGTAGCCTAGTGCTGTGATGAAACGTGCCATGTCTGTGGGCAGGCCATGGGCTGGCCCTGGTCGGCTGTCTGCGTCCGCGCTGAGGGTGGTGACGGACGCCAGGCTGAGGTGCGGGTGATGCCTTTGAAGGTAGCACGTCACGACTTGCTCCCAGGGGTGACGTGCTGGCTCGGCCTGTGCTGCTGCGCTAGCCAGACGTGCTGCCCATCTCGCGTTGCGAGCCCTCAGGTGCAGGGTCAGCGGCAGTAGCCCAAAGCCTCCTGTACGCGGGTGGCCGTACAGTAGTGTCCGCGGGACTCCTGTCATGCGCTGGGTTGGGTGGTTAGGGTCCGTACGGCGGTCCACGACTCCCGCCGCTGCCCGCTCCAGCAGTTCCACGGTATCATCTCCCGGCATGCCCGCGTGCTCCATGTGCCACGTCACGGTTTGCAGGGCATACCCTGACGTGGACGCCGCCCTCCCAAAAGTGCTCAGCGGCAGGCGGGATATGCATCCCATCCGCCGCTTAGCCTCCTTGAGCCGGGCCGCCCAATCCGGTTGAGCGGGTTGAGGGCTGTTGTCCACCGGCACGTTAAGTGCTACTGCCACCGTCACCAGGGCCGGTTGCTGCTGCTGTGTCGGCGCGGTTGCTGTTGGGGGCTGTGGTGGCTGCTGGGCGTTGTGGTGTTGCGTCTGGGCGTTGGGCTGGTCTGCTGTGTCTGCGCCTACCTTCAGCAGCTGCACCTTGTCCAGGTTTAACCGCTGTCCTGACGCTGACGCAAAGACGTCCATTGCTGTGAGAAAGGGCCCCAGTGCTGCCATGCTGTCAAGCAGGACCTGGCAGTCATCTGCAAACTGCACCGCCGTGGTGACGTCTGCGCTGTTCAGGTCCAGTCTGATCCCAATGCCCTGGCTTCGCAGCCAGCATAGCAGCGCTTGGGCCACGAATAGGTACAGCACCGGTGCCAGGGGGCAGCCTTGCCGTACGCCCAACTCCATGCTGACGGGGCGGGATAGGCTGCCGTTGACTAGCGCCTGGGCGACTGTGGATGACAGGAGCAGGGAGACCCACCCCCGAAGTTTGGGCCCTGCGCCCAAGTGCTCCATCGCCTGCAGCAGGAAGCTGCGGTCCACCGTGTCGTACGCCTTGGCGAAGTCCAGGAAGGCAATGACCGCTGAACGGCCCTGCTGCTTCAGGAGATGGGGGATGTGGCGGAGCGTGTGGATGTTGTATCCTATCAGTCTGCCGCTGAGGAAGGCTGTCTGCTCCACGTCAATCACCCGGCCGAGTTCATTCCCCAGCCGTGTGGCTAGTATCTTAGCCAGCATGCGGTAGTCGGAGTTGAGCAGGGTGATGGGTCGGTAGTTTCCGGCTAGCTTCGGGTCCCCCTTCTTGTACAGCACCGTGATGATGCCATCCGTAAATCGTGGCGGCATGGCTCCGGATTCACCGATTGCCGAGTACAGCGCCGCTAGCAAGGGAGACAGTCTGGTGCGCCCCACCTTGTACACGTCCGCTGGTAGCCCGTCCCATCCTGGGGCTTTGCCAGGTGGTGTTCGCTTGAGCGCCGCCGCCACCTCAGTGGGGGATACTGCGGGATTTCCCACGGTATCGTCTGCTTCTGGGGCCAGGCGGCGGGGATGGGCGTCCAGGGCGCTAAGGACTCGGGATAAGGGGTCCGCGTCCGTTAGCGGCGTGGGTGGTGATGGCGTCGGCTTGCGCGAGACGTCGCGCCAGTAATCTGCCACTACTTGTGCGACCGCCGCAGGTGTCGTGACCAGCGTGTGCGGCTGGCTGGGCAGCCGCAATGCTGTGGGTCCGTTGTTGTTGCTGCGCCCGGGGTGGATGAGTGCGGTAAGGTTACCGTTGGGCCGCTCGCCTGACCGGATGAAGGCTTGCCTTGCTGCCAGGTAGGCCGGCTTTGCCTCAGCCCTCATAGCAGCCGCCAGCTCCGCCTCCGCATCTACCGCTGTTGCCAGGCGACTGGTGTTGCCTGGCGCCGCTGCCAGCGCCGCTGTCGCCTCCGCCGCTGCCGTTCGCAGTTGCTGTACCGTGGCCCCAGGACGCCGGCGCCGCATCTGCGCTTCCCTGTTCAGTCCGGCTAGCTCTGCTGTCATGCGCCGCTTGAACCCAGGCCACCACTGGATGAGAGCTTGTGGGTGTTGGTCGGGCCCTACCGGTGCTGCTGCTGTTGCCAGCTGTAGCCAGCTTGTGAACCGGTCTTTCAAATCCTCATGCGCAGTGAAGTGGGTCCGCGTCCGGCGTGGAGCATCGCTGCGCCGACGGGGGGCGATGGACTGCAGGTGCAGGACTGGGATTCGGTGGTCTGACGGTGAACCGGTGGCGATGAAGGCCCGCTGGGTTGCTGGGAGGGCATTGGAGGATGTAGATTCGGTCCAGCCTTGCCCCGACCCTTGTACATGTCGGTACAGTTGCAGCGCGTCTCTCCTGCCTATGCGCCCGTTCACCTGCTTGCTTGTATTTGTGATATGTGGGGGGCTTCGGACACTACTGGGACCTCGCATTTGTGCCCCATGCCTGTGCACGCAAGGACAGGCTATGGTACGGACGCTTCGTCGTCCGGCAGACCCCGATGGCGAAGCAGAAGTTCTGGGCTTTGCTGGTGCAGAGCTGCCCATGTTCCGTGAACTAAGCTGCTGTACATAGCAGGAAGGAAAAGGCTGGGGCAGTAGGTCTGCCGGCCAGCTGGTGACGGCTGGCGGGGTCGGGGTGCAGGTCGGGGTGCTGGTCTGCTGGATGGGCCGGCACTCACCCTGCCGCTTCATCCGCTGATTTACAGGCTGAGCCTACCAAAGGTGCTACAGTGTATGACTTGCGGAATTTGAGTTACGATCAACAGTCCTTACGTGTCATACCTATGCATGCGACATTTCGGTCAACCAGGCCGAGGCAGGCAGCCGTGCGCCCGATCCCATGAGCTAGGATACTCTCTATCAAGCCAACCTGAGTTAGGATGACGAAACGGCGAACGCCGGTGGTGTACACAGCGCCGGTCGTGGAAGAAGTCGAGGATGAGGTGTATGAGGAGCAGGAAGGCGATGAGGAATTGCCAGAAACAGGCGTACGGGTGGCGCCGAACACTAATTTTCTGGGCCGGCTCGTGAGGGGCGTCACAACTGGAAACCAAAGACAAATTGACACCGGCACAGTTGGCGCTGCGAACATGGTAAGGGCTGCAGGATTGCTGCACATGTAGGAGCGTTATGGCGCTGGCGAGGGAGGGTGACAGGGCTTCAAACCGTTTTCCCGCCGTGCCAACACTGGTATTCGGCCTGCGCCCGCAGTCCATCGGCGCCACCGGCGCAGCGAGTTTGCGGGTCCAGCTGCAGCGCGCCGCAAATGCTCGGACGGCGCGACTGGCAAACTTGCGACGGGTTGTGCTGTCCAGCGCGGCACAGCAGCGGCTGACGCTCTGCTCCGCGCTGCTGGCGGAGGTGGGTCCTGCGGGGTCTAAGCACCATCCACGCGCCTAACTGTCACGAGTGCCTCCAGCCGTAACCGCAGCAACCGGCGCTGTTGAACTTGGAGCCCATGCACATACGCAGGTGGCTCAGGGCTTTGGCTTCCGCCTCACAGTGCGGCGGCCCGACGGTCGCGAGGTGGGCGCTCGCCAGGCCATCACAGCCGCTGCCGAGCTGCAGGCACGGCAAGCGCGCGCAACCGCCGCCAGCACCGCAGCCGCCGCGGCGGTCGGCGGGGCGGCCCAAGGAGACGCCGCAGGCGGCGCCGGCGGCGGAGCCGCGGGTGGAGAGCCGGGTCGAGAGGCGGCAGCCGACGCAGACGCTGGAGGCGCGGCAGCGGCAGCGGCAGCGGCAGCACCGGCGGCGGCGGCAGCCCCAGATCCTCTAGATGCGCTGGAGCCGCTGGACGTGGATCTTGATTTGGACGTGGATGCCAACGGCATGCTCATCCACGTTGTGCAGCAGCCTGCGCGGCAGGCGGCGGGCACGGCGTCGCTGACAGGCAGCGGCCTCGCACGACGCCTGGTCAAGTCCCCGGTGAGGGAGGGCAGACCTGCACGTATTAAGCATCAGGACGGTTGCTGTTTTTTTTGTTGGGCAGAGGCGCAGATACGGAGCGACTCGGTGCAGGCATATGTGGCTGACGGTGCTCACGTGCCGCTAGCTTGGGATGGAAGGGATTCCAAAGCTGAGCCCGCGTACTCCTGGCCGCTCGTGTGCCTCTGTTCATGTAGAGCGGCGCACGCGCAACGGCTGCAGCCGCGGCGGCGGCGGCGGCGGCGCGGCCGAGTGCGGGCCTAGCGGGGCTCCTGTCGGGTCGGCTGACGTCAGCAGCCCTGGGCAGCATCGGCCTGGTGGCGAACAAGAAGTCCGCTGCACAGCACGCGCTGCAGGCGGCGAGGAAGAGGTGCGGGCGGGCGTTCTGTTGTACTCGTTGGGCGCGACCTGCAGCCGGAAGCGGTATGCGTTGGTCATCATCAGCATTGGTTGCACCCATGCTTAAGCTGACTTTTAGAGGCTTGTGCTGGTGCGAGGTGGCGGCACGAACTTCCTGATTTATGCGGGGTTGCAGGGTGCTGGCGCGGGCGGCATCCAACGCCGCCGCGGATGAAGCGCTGGAGGGAGCAGCCGCTGCGGCAGCAGCGGGCGCGGCTGGCGGAGGACCTGTCTCTGCTGCTGATGCCGCGGGCACGCCAGGCACTGCGGATGCCGGCGCCGTGCCTGCAGGGCGGCGCATCGTGTGGGACCCGGCTAGGCTGGGGGACAAGCCTGCGGGCGCAGCTGGCGGCGGCGACGCCGACACAGCGGCGGCGGTGGATGAGCCGCCCCCCAAGCGCAAGCGTGCCTCCGGTGTTGCCAGCGCATCAGCAGCTGCAGCGACGCAGCCTCGGGATGAGGAGGTGGAGGAAGCTGGGGACGATGCGGATGCGGACGCGGACGCGGATACGGGAGCGGCTGGCACTGGCGGCGTGGAGAAGGAGCTGCAGGCCGATGATGCCGCGGTTGGCTCGGCTGCAGGCAGCGGGCAGGAGGGCGCCGGTGCGGGCGCAAGCAGAAATGGAGCCGGGGGCGCAGCGGATGGCAAGAGCGTGCTGGCGCGGCTGCAAGCCAAGGCCAGCGCGGCGGGGCCAGCAAGCGGGCGGCAAGCGGCGGCGCCGGCGCGGGCTGGGCGGCTGTTGGGAGCCGCGCTGGCGGGATCCACGGCAGCAGGAAGTGCAGCGACACGGCCACGCGCGCCGATGACCTTGTCGAGCAAGGCAGCCAAGGCAGCCGCAGACGCCGCCGCGGGGGCGGACGAAGATGAAGAGGTGGATGGCGTGGTGGCGAAGGGGGCGCCGCCAGCGTCTCGCGAGGGCAGCGCACCAGCGGCTGCAGCGTCGGGAGCAAAGGCGACAGCGGCGGCGGCCGCACGGGAGGGCTCAGCGACGCGCAGCCGACCCGGGCCAGCGGCGGCAGGGGGCCGCGGCGCGGCGGCACCTGTGGGGGCGTCGGGCCTGGGCAGCCCCGCCAGCAAGCTGTTCGGCGCCGCAATGCGCCAGCTGCAGCGGGGCGGCGCCGGCAGCAGTACATAGGACCGGTGTGCGCCTGTAAGGATGGCCGACTGCATATGCCTGTACCGTTTCTGTGAAGCACGTGCAATGTTGTGTGGATTACGGAAGGACGTTTTCGCAAGAGTACAGGAAGACGTTGTCGCAAGAGTACAGTCTTACACACTGGTAGAGGATAAGGCACGCGGCATGCTGTAAGACTCGGTGTTCTTGCGTCACCCGTCCATACGGTACCCAAGGTTCATTGAAAGCTGCGCATGGAGAGCGTTGGCAGGGCGCCGGCTTGGTATTCAACACCCCCTGGGTGGCACGTGGTAGCTACTTGGCGCAGATCTGCGCGCAGCTGAGGCCCTGAGTGGTTTTGGAGTCATAAGACCAGCATAAGGCGTGTATGATTAGCTTCAACCTATACCTAAAGCGAACGATGATATGGTTATAACGACTCCAATGGCGGATGGAAAGGAAGCCAGGGACAATCGGACAAGACGCGGCGAACTTGCATTCTTTTTTTGGGTGCTGAAACCCACCGATCCTCTGGAGGTCTATGCTCCTGCAAATTGTCACGCCACGGAGCCGTGTCGCTATCCCAGCACTAGCAGTCTAGCACTCGGAGCCATTGTTGCACAACTGGAATATCGTCCCAGGCCTGCCTGCACCGGAACATGTCAGAGTGGAATGCACAGTGACAGTGGCTTGTGGCGTTGCGGTGGTCCTGCGTGTGCTACGTACGGGCGTACGGCTAGGTGCTATCCACAGCCCCAGAGTCATGACGATCTATCAGGTATGGTCATTCATGCTTGTTCCATAGCGCACCTTTCTGCCTGGCGCTGGCAGCGTGTTCGCTTTCAAGGCTGCATTCTGGGCTGGGGACGACTGAAGGGCATGCATTTGTGCCTGGCGCCACCCAACCCCGCGCGGCTCAGCATGCCACGGTCAGGGCCCCCTTGTCTCCCCCTTCAAGAAACTGAAGAGTCCTTATCAATCCCCCTGGAATCGCGTGCCCAGCGCTCTCTACTCGCGTTTGCCGCGTTGACCCGGTTCGCCTCCGTGTGTATTTTCTTTGCACTTCTTGCCCCAGCGTAAAATATTGTGTATGCATATATCAAGTAAATGTGCTGAGGGCGTCAAGACTTGATTTGGCAGCGCCCTTACCCTGCATTGCGCATGGACTCGACGAGCCCGCTCCGCCGGGTACAAGCCGAGTGCGCGCGCCTGGCAAGCCCTCTTTTTGCATAGTCCTCACGTGACCTTTTGCGGAAACGTAGCAAAGATGGGTGAGTAGAACAGCACTCGGGGCAGGGATGTCGGCCGTCGCCGGGGACTGCGACTGGTAGCTTGTGCCGACTGCAATATCTGAATCCCTGAGTAGTTCTCTATACAGTACGCTTGATGGCGTCAAGCGGCCTGCAGTCTAGCGCACAGGAGTTGCGGGCCTCCATCTTGCGCCGCTGCGTCGAGCCAAAAGCCCGCGGTCGTGCGGCACTGCCTGTGGCTTGATAGGCATACATTGTTCCTGCTAACGCGTGCCCGTGTGCCCCTGCCGCCCCGCCGCCGCTGCACTCCATTCTCGCTGTGCAGCCAAGGTCAAGATGCACGAGCTCCGCAACATGAGCAAGCAGGACCTGATTGCTCGCCTCGGCAGCCTGAAGGGCGAGCTGCAGCAGCTGCGCGTGGCCAAGGTGCGCACTAGGAGCGATTTCCAGCGAGCTCCAGCTTGAACAGGCGGGATAATGAGAACGGATTTTCAGCTCAGCTTGACGTGGCAATATCCTGAGCCGCTGGACCTGGTGGATGGGAGCCGCGGGAGAGCTCCGTGTGGGCCACCTCCTGCCACCCCCCTGCGCCTCTGCTTTTCGAGCTGCAGGCGCACGGCAGCCTCCTCCCCTTCCGATGAGCAGCCCTGGATGAGGTGTAACACGTGCTGTGCTCCTTGCAGGTCACCGGCGGTGCCCCCAACAAGCTGTCGAAGATCAAGGTGGTCCGCAAGTCCATTGCTCGCGTGCTGACTGTGTACAAGCAGAGCCAGCGCACGGCTGTGCGGAACAAGATCAAGGAGGAGAACGAGAAGAAGAAGGGCAAGGTAGGTGCAAGCAATGGCAGTGCAGGGAAGGGTTGTGCATCAGGTGGGGTAGGTGGGGTCTAAGCAGGTGGCGTGCCTTGCCTTCACAATGTGAGAGCGAAAGCCACAATGTGGAGCGCCTCGCAACAACTGCCTGGAGCTTGGAGAGCGCTGGAGCGAGTAGCCGGGTTGGCGCAGCAGCGGCGGCAGCAGCTGGAGGGGGAGCGGCAGCGGCAGTAGCTGAAGCCGCGTTTCAGCACTGGCAAGGGCAAAGACACGTGTTGGCGTCGTGCGGCGACTGGCCAGGCCAGCGTCCGCGTAGGCGATCAGCAGCAGCGGCCCGCGTGGCGGCGCAACAAACGCAGGCATCGGCAGGGGGGTGGGCTGTGCGGGGGGACTGGTTTGCGCTGCGACACGTAGCGCTAACGCTTGGGCAGGCGTGGGGGCTGCCCAAGGGCTATGGGGTGAGGCAGCGCCGGCGATATTTATAGCGGCAGACGGGCATGAAAATGCTCCACGCGCATCCCCAGCTGCGCGAGTCACCAGGTCGGGTGGCGTGCCGTACGCAGTGCCCGGCCCCGGCTGCGTCATGTTACCCGCCACATCTGCAGCCGTATCGGTAGGCCTGGCGAGCGGGACGCATCGAAAAGCAGGCGCGGCTGCCGCAACGCTGCAGCAGCAGATGCCCTCGCACACGCACGCGGGCAGCAGCGCTCGGCAGCTGTAGATTGTCTGTGCAGCACCCTGCAGCAGAGCAGGTGGTGGAGGTGGCCGCATTATGCAGGCAGCAGCCAACAGGCGAGGCGCACTGGGTGTGGGTGAACGCATCTACAAGCAAGAATCAGCAATCAGTGTTATCAGACCCGGAAAGCGTAAAATGCCGGACTGCTGGCGCTCCGATGAGGCGTTTCGCAGCGCATTTACTAACAGCTGCTTAAGCGGGCAGCGTTGCTGCGAGCGCGATGTGCCGCGGTGGCGCGACCGCTCCGGAGCGGTCCGTGGCCTGCAGCCGCCGCATCAGCAGCGGCGCCCCCATTGCAATCGGCGGCGGGCGTGCTGGCTTCAAGTCGAGGAAGGCAGGGCGGCTGCCGCCGGGCGCAGGAGCTCCCGCTGGCTGCGTGGCAGCCTGGCGGCCGGTGCTCTGGCGGCAGCGCAACCCGGCGGCAGCTTGTGATATGGCCATACTTGCCCAGGCGGGGATTGGGTTGGGGGCAGCAGGAGCGTCGCGCTTGCAGCATGGACAGTGGCAAAAGTGGCCGCAGTGGGCTGTACTCTCTTCCCGCGCTTCGGCGGTTGGGCTTAATGCGGCCCAAGGGGTCTCTTCACTGGGTCTCTTCCTGCCGGACTAGCAACAGTCTCGAGGGTTGCGACCGAATGCGACCAGCAGGCACCGGCAGCGGTACCAGCAGCGGCCCGGCAGGCGCAACAGGCGCCTCGCCAGCAGTGATGCCTCCTCGATGGGTTTCTTTCCTATCAACGCAAGCCGGCACATGCAGGCTCCTTGCGTGTTGCGCCGCTCGCTCACCTGCGCTTTCCTGTGTTCGCCCGCCCCTGCTGCCGCTGCTGCACCACCACAGACCTTCCTGCCCCTGGACCTGCGCGCCAAGAAGACCCGCGCCATCCGCAAGGCTCTGACCAAGGAGCAGGTGAGAGGGGAAGAGGACAGGAACACGGGCGGCGTCTGGGGCACCGTCGTTTTGTGGGTTACTGGCGGCGCGGGGTTCTGTTGTATCGTTTCGCGGGCTGGGTGCGCATTGCAGACAAAGCAGGGATATGGGGACAGGCGCGTGGTTGCGCACGGAGGCGGCCGCGGTCTCCAGGTGTAGGCCCGCAAAGGGACAAAAGGGATGGGTTGCCGGGTGGGTCGCAGGGTGGCGATGACCCCGCAGGGGCTGGGTTGAATGCTCAAATTAAGAATTTTGCAGCCCGTGCTTCAGCCGAGCTCTCGACGCTGCGGACGGGCATGGATCCGCCATTCATTGCGTGCTGGAGCGGGCGTGTAGCCAGGGGATCCCACGTGAGGAGTCGGCATTTTGCCACTAGGTCACCGTGCACCGCCTTCTTGATCCGTCGTTCTGCTTGCTCGCATCCGTGACAGGCCAACAAGAAGCTGGTGAAGACCGTGAAGAAGGAGAAGGCCTTCCCCACCCGCAAGTTCGCCCTGAAGGCGTAAATGTAACCGTTTCGCAATCTTCAGGCGTGGACGGAATGGAGGTCTGGATGTGTCGGTCGGTTTGCTCGAGGTGACAGTGTAACACGCGTGCCGTGCAAACCCAGCGCCCCCGAGCCACGTGATGGTACGCGACCTGTCATGAGTCAGCTAGGAGCCAGAGCGGTAGTGAACAATAAGACATAAGGCCGGCAGCAGCAGGGTTGGTCACAATGACCCCTGAGGGCGCACACAGCGTGGGAAAAACCTGAGTGCGGTAATGATGGCCGGGTTGGGACGGCGAGGTGTTCGACTCATGGGTGCGCGCTTGTACCTACTGACATGCGCTAGAATGCAAATGCGAAATGCGAGAGCGAGGCAGCCGGGACGAGGATGTCGCATCTGGTAGGCAGCACCTAGCGTTTTCCCCAGTATGATGCTTGTTGCTGCCACGCACGGGCTGCAGTTGCACAGGCTTCCAACTCTCCAAGCCTCCTACTGTCTTCTCAACTTGCTACTTACGTAACCCACCGCACAGCCTACAGCATGTCTTCAGTGCGCCAAGCAGCATTTAAGTCTACCTAAAGAGCCTGCTCTGCCGCGGGCAGGGAGCCTTTGGCCGCGGGGGCACATTGAAACCTGCCCTGCACCCAACGCTTCATCCAACGCTGTTCAGTACACTGCAAAAGTACAAGTACGCCACCGAACATGAAGCAATGAAGCCAATAACGCGCATCAAAGGTTGCTGCACCCACATCCTGCCCCAGTGCGCCCCCGTCGCTGCACTGCGCTTACTCAGCGCCTCCTTACGGACATGCGCGAACGTGCATATGGTTCGCGCCACCAACATGCCCGCCTGCCACCACCAGCCGGTACAAGCTTTACCCACACAAGCACCACCTGACACCTGTACGTATCGCGCAAGCTAATCTCCCACGCGGCCTGCCCGCTACCCATCTCCCCCGTCATCACACTGTCTTGGCCCATCGCCGGCTTTCCAGCCTTGCGCCTGTGAGGGTGCCTGCTAGTTCCGACAACCCGGTCCCGCCCACTTCAAAGCCGCAATTTAGCGCATGTCGGTAACACCATTATTTGAGGCCGCCATACGACGCTGCGCCGTTCCTGCGGCGGCCTAAGCCACTCCACCCCAACTTAGTCAAGCACCATCGAAGCATCACAGAAGCCTGGCCTCGCTCTTCGCATGCCTGCCACAGCGCCAGAGCTCCATGACCTTGGACCATTTACGTCGACTTGAACATGGTCATGATGTCGTTCTCCAGCTTCTTGACATCACTGTCGCAATCAGCACAGGCAGCATCAGGCAGCACAGCGGGCGGGAAAGTTAGGCAAGGGTTATGCAAGCATATGCTGCTGTGGCGCTATGTGGCGCTGCTCTGGCGCTGCTGCAGCGCTGCAGCGCTGCAAAAATGAAGCGAAGCCTAGGCACAAACGCACCACGCGCCACCATCCCCCTGGTGCACTCACTTGAGCACCTGGCCCAGGTCGGTCTGCTTTGTGAGTGCTTCGAAGAACTCGTTGTAGCCCACCACGCCGTCGCCGTTGCGGTCCATGAGCTGCGACAGCGGTGGCCGACACACATACACACATATTAAATGGCGCCTCTGGACAAAGCGGTGCCTTCTGCGTCACTTGCAACGCATAGGACACGCAGGCCACAACATGGAAATCAGATGAGAGTCCGATGCGCCGCATGGCGTGCGTCACCCCATACGCGGAAGCTGCCATGCTCCATGGATGCTCATTCCCCTCCAAGGAAGTACCCCTAGCTGCAGCACCCGCTTACGTCCATGAACTCGTCGATCTCGGCCCCCGTAAGCATGTTGCCAACGTCGCCCATGGCTTGCCGCAGCTCCTGTGGTGCGACATCGAGTCAAGCGCAGAGCATGGGGTTACGCCGCGGCAGTGCCGCCGGTTGGAGCATGAACATACATTCGTTGCACTGCAATTGTATCCAGTCGCTACACTGGGCAATGTTTCAGCTGACTGAGCCAATAGGAAAGCGTGGATGCGGCACCGCGGGACGCCTGCGTATGCACGCGTGTCGGGCCGCCTGAGCACCGCCGCACCTGCCCAGAAATCTCGCCTGTACATGGTGGGTGGGCAGCGGGTAGCAAGCAGCGTTAGCTTCTTGGGCCAGCTTGAGGAAAGGGCCAACAATACGGACTGCTCAGGGCACGCCAAGGGGTGACATCACAGGCACTAGGGACCCGCACTCGCGCTTTGCCATGAACCAGAGCACACACCCAACCAGCTCACTCACCGTTGCCGTCCTTGTCAAAGAACATGAACGCGCGCTTCAGAATGGCGTCCTCGTCCTTCTCGTCGTCCTTCATCTCCATCCTGTAGCAGTGGGGCGGGGGCCGAGAGGTAATTACGCCGGAGGGCCATCCACACGTGCGCTGCGCGAGGAAGCACAGCCGCGGCTGAGCTGCCGCGCCGTGCCGTGCTGCGCCACGGCGCGGGTATCGCCCCCTGAACAGCAGCTGGGGGAGCGCTTGGCTTTGTGGGCGGCCCCTGGCAGCAATAGCCACGCAGCCGTCACGCAGCCACCAACCAGTTTCCCGTGTCGCACGTTACGGTGCGCTTGGTTGCGTTGTGTTGCTTACCACACAAACACGGCTTGCGCCGGGGTAATCATTTGGCTCGTGAGTTTGAGGTAGCGCAGCTCCGCTTGTAGCGCGTCCTCCGTTGCGCTCTGCGAGACGCGTGCGATGCATGCAGCAATGGTAATAGAGGAGTCTTTGCTAATATTCGGGGGCACCACTGCAGTACAAGCTGCAGCTCACCGGCGCACCCCTTCCAACATACATGGGCACGTGTTGCCCCCTTACCTCATGAGGGCATGAGACCAAACCTCATCAAACGACATCCTTTACCCCGGCAATAAACCGCCTTCATTCCACACTCACCACGCCCATGATGAAGAGGAAAGCCACCAGGTCTCCTCGGTCCATGGTGGCCTTGTTGTACATCTTGTGCTCCAGCGCCTGCGGCGCCCTCTGCTCCGGGTCCGTCTTGAAGCCGGACTCCGGCTCGTCCTTCCCGAGCATGTGCAGTGCGGTCTTGACGCGGCCCAGGTCTGCACACAGAGGCGGGGGCAGAGCAAACATCAGAGGCAGGCAGGGGGGGCTGAAGGCGTGCCCAGTCGGCACCTGATGCACAGGTGTCAGCCCCAGGGGTTTGTCGAGAGAGGACGTGCTGTAAACTGCTGGCATGTGCCAGGACCGGCGGATACCACATAAATGAGTCACTCAAAAAGCACTGGCGGGCAGCACTGCCTCCGCGCCCAGCATAGGGGAGGTCAGGGGATACGCAGACTACTGTCCTAACAGACGACTTGTGCGTTCGACGCTTCAAGGACCGGGCCGGGTTCGGTTAGCGAGGACTGACTTGCAGCGGTGTCACACGGAGTTTGTCCAGACGCAAGCGGACTGGCTACAAGCCGGCCTCTGCAAAGAAGTGTAAAGTACTGTCTCCGCCCCTAAACTCGCAGCGGCGCCGAAGGTGACACCACCTTTTCAATACCAGAACAGCGCGACTGTGAAGCGCTTCACGGTTAGTTGGCGCGACTCCTGAAGCTGGTCTCTCACAATGGCCGCCCGCCCTTGCCGTCAACGCGCACCTTCATTTGTTAGCTTATTAATTCCCTCGCGATACTCCTGTCCATCGTTAGCAAGCTCCTCTACATGGTCCCAGGTCATTTCCTTGGGCTTTGGGACGGCCTTCTTCACCTCTACTTTCCGCACCATCCTACGCCATGCTTTTCGGTTTATCATTTTTCAAAGTTTTTTACAAGGTAAGGGGGCACAAGAAATGTAGAGTTTGTGGCGTTGCCTGCCGCTTGCGCGCGAGGCCTGTAGATTTGCGATGAATAAAGTAGCTCGTATGACATATAATTACTGCTTGGTATGACGAGGCCTTGTAACGGACCGAACGGTGACTCCCAATCTGAGTGGCCTGAGTCGCACGGGCACCAGCGTTGCACCCATCTTGGCGGCCGCGGGGTTCACTGGGGGCATGCCTGGCTGAAGCAGTGTAAATGCCCAACGGTATAGCTCGAGAGCTACACACGCAGTGTGCACATGAGCACTGAAGGAGTGAAGGGGGGGGAAGTCTTGCGCACAGTCGCAGCACAGCGTCCCCGACAGGCGTGTCGGGCAAGGGACCCTGGTGTCGGGCCCAGCGGCGTGAAGCAAGACTCCCCTGACGGTGCCAAAACTTGAGCCGCGTGCACTCACTGCTCAGTCACGTCTGCTACTCCGCACTACGATTCGACAGCGACCGCGGCGTCGCATCTAGGTGGCCATAATTACATTCCCGCGGCGTGCCAGCCAGCAGTGTGTGTGCTCCACTTCACGTCCACACCAGTGCGGCCTCGCTCCAATTTTCGTGTGCTTTTTGGTTTGGCTCGGTGCCTGTTCAAACCGACCCCGGCTATTTCCAGGCGATGAGGTAGTTCGGCCTCAGACAGTGGAGGACTGAGCCCCTTTTCCCTGACACAGGGGAACACTTGTCATGTGCCACGCATCCACTCCCTGGGCTCGACATGCCTTGGTGCACCCGTGTTCCCTTGTCAAGCATACACCAGAGAAACGTCACAGCGGGGTAATGCGCAACCCTACAGCACTTATGAAACGCCGCCAATTTGAATGCGTGCCAAGTCTTGAACAGCATGCGGGACACCTCAATCCAGTTCATGCAAACCTAAAAGCGGGTCAAGGCATTTTACGCCATGCTCACAATGTGACCTAGCGCAACACCTGACATAGGCCCTATAAAACGGACATGCCCGAATACTGTACCCTCACCAGCATTGCGCACATGCTCAAGTCCAACACAAGTCTTGAAATGCAGCCGCATGCACGTATACGGTACGCAAATAAATTCACAGCTCAGTAGGCTTCTGGGTGCCCCCTTTTCGGCGCTCTGTGCAGCGGCAGCAACGGTAACGCTCACTCTGCCTCAATAGAGTTCAGACTGTCAAGGAGTCAACGTGGGGCAGGTCCACGACATCTAACGTAGCGTATAACACACCCCTCATGAGTCCGGTCAAAAAATCCTGCAGCCGTACGCACCTTCCTTAAGAAACGTTGAAAGAGATTTAGAGAGACATATTATAAGCACGCATGCATGAGCATAGGAATTTGACGGTGGCGCATGGCGGTGGTGGTGGAATGATGGTGCCGGAAAGGAAGTCCCACAGCCGCTGCTGCACAGACAAGAACGTTTCCGATGTTGCCGCTCATCTCGCCACGAGCCGCTCCGCTGCCTC
Source organism: Chlamydomonas schloesseri (assembly GCA_016834595.1). Lineage (NCBI taxonomy): Eukaryota > Viridiplantae > Chlorophyta > Chlorophyceae > Chlamydomonadales > Chlamydomonadaceae > Chlamydomonas > Chlamydomonas schloesseri. Next base: position 678,676 of record JAEHOD010000021.1, on the reverse strand, counting down.
ATTTAAAACAACGCCTACGGGGCCGGGGCTCGCCTGCTGGCTGCCCTGCAGTCGAGAAGGGCAGCGTGACGCGGGTGCGGTTGACAGCGGTAATCAGTTTTAGCAAGTCGCCCCCGCACCCAAGTACCGTGCTCTACACCCAACGCTCCGTCCAAAACACTGTCGGCTCCACCCGCTGTCCTGCGCGCCTGGGGGCGCATGGCTCACCTACAGCCCTTCGCGGCCTCTCCTGGCCTCCACCGCTGCCGCCTGACGCCGCTCCGCTCACCCGGTGCCGGGTGGCGAGCGGTCCCCGTGGCTGCTGGCGGGGCTGGCCACGCCGCCCGAGCCCGGGCCCGGCTCCAGTGCGGAGGGCGCGCGTAGGCCCGCTGCCGCACCTGCCGCGCCCGCCTCACCGGACCTACAGGCAGCACACGCGCGCAGGCACACGCACCAGAGAGCCAGGTTACGTGCAGTCGTATTCGCCGACGGGAATTGCTCGCCCACGGCCGCCCTGCGTGGTAGCCTTGTGGCTAACAGGCCCTCACAGATTGCAACGGCATTCACACCAGCCAGCCAGCCAGCCAGCCAGGCAGCCAGCCAGCCAGCCAGCCAACCAGCCAGCCAGCCAGCCAGCCAGCCATCAAAGCCTTTATTACACCTTGGACCTTTGACGCCAGCAAGAGGCCACAAGCCCCCTCTCACAAGGCGTACCTCATGCCGCCCGCTCACCTGCTGTCGTTTGACGCGCTGCGCTCCAGCGGCACACCGCCAGGGGACAACGGCGGCAGCGCCGCCCCATCCCGCGTGCTGTTGCTGCCCGGCCGTTGCAGCGCAGCCGCTCCCGCGGCTCCTGCTGCGTCCGCCGCCTGCGCCTCCCGAAGCGATGCCTGCCGCCGCGGCGAGCCCGTACCTGTACTCCCTGCGCCGCCCTCGCCACCGCCGCCGCCAGTGCCCTCCCCTATCCCCGCCGCCATGGTGGGCCCCGGCACAGCGGCCCCACTGACTATGCCCTCCCGGCCGCCGTGCACGGCCGGTTCCTCATCCAGCTCTTGGTGGTGCCGCCGGCCCTGACTCTGCTGGTGGCGCGGCTGCGGCTGCTCCAGGCGTGGCGCCAGGCCGGTGTGTGGGCCGGCGGGCGAGTCCTGGGCCGAGGGCGCCAGCGCCGCCGCCGCCGCCATCAGCGTGTCGTGCGGATTGCTGGGGCTGACAGGAATAGGGCCAGACAGCACCGGCTCCAGGCCCGGGTCCTCGTAGTGCCGCGCGTCCGCACGCATGAGGCCGCTCGCCGCACTGCAACAGCAGCAGCAGCAGCAGCAGCAGCAGCAGCAGCAGCAGCAGCAGCAGCAGCAGCAGCAGCAGCAGCAGCAGCAGCAGCAGCAGCAGCAGCAGCAGCAGCAGCAGCAGCAGCAGCAGCAGCAGCAGCAGCAGCAGCAGCAGCAGCAGCAGCAGCAGCAGCAGCAGCAGCAGCAGCAGCAGCAGCAGCAGCAGCAGCAGCAGCAGCAGCAGCAGCAGCAGCAGCAGCAGCAGCAGCAGCAGCAGCAGCAGCAGCAGCAGCAGCAGCAGCAGCAGCAGCAGCAGCAGCAGCAGCAGCAGCAGCAGCAGCAGCAGCAGCAGCAACAGGAAGGTGCAAACAGGAGTGTTCGTCGCGGCACGGAAAGAGATGTGATGCGGGGAGAACAGGGCATGACTGCATGAGCGGTGTGGCACACGGGGTGTTGCACCAGCTACACAACGCAGCGCTGCCGCCGTCGGCTCCGGTGAAGGCGCGCTTAGCATAGCGGCTGCGCGGGCGTGATTCGGTGTAGCGTGCCTCCTCCACGCCCGTACAGCGCCTCCATTCCCCGCGCACCTGCCCTGTTCCCACCCGCCCTGCCCCCTGCCCTCTGCCCCGCCCCACTACCCCACCGGCCCACCTCTTTTCGCCTCCCTCCAGCGCCGCCTTCAGCTTGTGGTTGTCGCCCGACAGCTCGGGCGCCTGCGTCTTCAGCGTGGCCAGGAACTCCGTGTACTGCAGCAGGAGGACGTCGTGTGCACGGCAGCAGGAGGAGAACACATGAACGTTAGGAGAAGGAATGAGGTAGAGTCCTGCAGCAGCACAAAACGAGGGTTCTGGCGGCGGCGGGAGGAGTGCCGTAGTGAGGGTTGGCGACTGGCGAGGGTAACGCCTAGCACCACTCCCCGCGCCCCCCTCAACCGCGCTTGAACCCATCCCATCCCATCCCATCCCATCCCATCCCATCCCATCCCATCCCATCCCATCCCATCCCATCCCATCCCATCCCATCCCATCCCATCCCATCCCATCCCATCCCATCCCATCCCATCCCATCCCATCCCACCCGAGCCCAGCCCATCCCCCACGCACCCCGATGACGCCGTCGTTGTTCACGTCCATAATGGCCATGAAGGCCGCGATCTCCTCCTCGCTCAGCAGGTCGCCCAGCTCGTGCATGGTGGTCTTGAGCTCCTGGCAGGTTGCGTGCAGCGCGGGAATGGTGGCGGTGAATGTGCGAGTGTTGTGTGTTAACGCGGCGGCGGCGGAAGCGGGTGGTCAGCTGGAACTCGGCTTGCCGTGTTGCATATGGCGTGGTTGCGGCGCGGTCGCGGGGTGGCGGGGTCGTGCAGTTGGAAGGACACACGTGCAGCCGTACTGGCCGCTGCCGGTCTTGCAGCTGCCTCCTGCGCGCCCTCTGCCCCCTGCCTCCTGCGCGCCCTCTGGCCCCTGCCTCCTGCTCGCCCTCTGCTCACTGTCTACAGCACGAGCACTTTGTGGCCTCTCTAATACGCGCCCGCACCTGCACGCTGATTTCGCCGTTACCGTCCTTGTCGAAGAACTGGAAGGCGCGTTTGAGGATCTCATCCTCGTCCGTCAAGTCCTGGAGCATGGAGTACCTGTTTTGTATGAAGGAAAACGTGTGGACGGATGTGTGGACAACTGAACGAGCTCCCAGGTGGACAGCGAGCAGGAGGACGGGAGTCATTGGCGCAGCCGGGTGGCCGCGGGCCGCATGGGCAAGAGGCTGACCCTCGAGCCAATGTCAGCTCTAGCCCGCGGGGTACCGGTATCGGTGGTAGGTCCCACCCCCCGAAGACAGCAGCACACCCACCACACGTGCGCCAGCTGCCCAAAGGTAAACGTCTTTTTGTGGTGCAATTTGAACGCGCGGATTTTGGAGTCGATGATGTCATCCGTGGGGTTCTGCGTGTCAGGCGGGCGGGGGGGGGGGCACAGGTCAGCCGGTGCGCAAAGCGGGTGCCATGTTGCCTGCATCAAGGAAGTGTTGGATGCTTCCTTGTGCTCTGCGACACAGTCACAGCGGTAAGCAAATTTTCGGTGCCCTCGACTACAGCGAGGGACATCGATGCCAGTGCGAATGCGCAGGCCGCACGGGCCGTTACCGGGGCACGCGGCATGAAAGTCCCACCCCGCACCCCCCTGTCCGTTTCACCGCGCCGGGTGGGCCTTCATTTGCGCAGCCCCTACCCGCTGCAACCATACTCACCAGGCCCATGGCATACAGAAATACGATAAAGTCCTGCTTGGTCAGCTGCTGCTTCTTGGGCTCGAGCCCTAGAATTTTCAACGCTTTGAGGGCCGTCGCTGCGGGCAAAACGCCATCCATAGGTCTGCGAGTCAGAATACGTGCTACAACGTGTGTTCTTCTCACAGGCCCCCGGGGTAAGGTGCTGCGCACGCGAATACCGACATTCGAGGCCGCTCCTTCCTGGGCTCACCAATTTGTGCTGGTGTCAAATTTGAGTTTTCAAGAGTCAACTCTTGTTCCACATGATGCCCGCGCTTCTTGAGGCGGTCTCTAAAGCCTCGAAAACGTCCGAACATTTTCCCAGAAGCAGCCTTTCACACTTCAGCTACTAAAAATGCTTAAGATATTGCGTAACAACTATCAAGTATTACGGGACTCCCCAGAAGCCTGGCTTGGTTGCGAAGCGCATGCGGTTCACTGTGCTTCATCGCCCGGAACACAACTTGGTGCAAGTGGCTAATGCACCGATTCGTTTGTGTAGTGCAAACATCACTTTCATTTAGGAAAGCACACGTCGGTGTACACGGTCCTTACGATGCAAGTCTTGCAACACTCGTCAAGTCGCTGCCACCGGCGAGGCCGCGCTGCTAGCATAGCGGCGCCAGGCTCTCACTGGAATGTCACTCGCGGGCGGGCGGGCGTCGCGCAGGCGCAAGCAAGCAAGGCGCAGGTTGCCTCCGTCAAGCAAGAGCTACTGCGGCTGGCGGGCACCACCTCTCGGGGAGTGAGCACCAGGTGTGGAGGCTTTCCCATACACCACACGCGTTAGCCGATCTCCACGCACCCATATGTATTGTGCCGGTCGTAGGGGCGTGCCGTTGAGCGTGCCAGGGGTTCGCGGGCTCGTGAACGTTTGGGTGGAGTGCCATGTCAACACCGGCTCAGGCTGCGCACGGCCCTGGCCACAGCTTCTGTTATTCAGAACTGCACCGGTAGCTGAGGCATCCCTTCCCGCCCCGCCTCGTTTGAATTCACAGCCCGTCCGACCTGAAGGCCATTCAGGAGGCGGTGGCGGAGCTCAAGGCCGCGGGCGCCGGCGCCACCACCACCGGGCCGCAGCAGTCGGGCACGTGGGAGCTGGTGTGGACCTCGGAAAAGGTGCTTTTGGGGCATTGAGGGTTGAAGGAGGGGCTGCTACACGCGGATGTTCTAAGGAAGAAGGAAGGGAAACATCGCAGTAGCAGGTCTTGTGGGCAGGCATGTGCTAACGGATGAGCCAAAGCAGTCTATCGTCAGGTATCAATGGTCCTCGGAATGGCTGCGCGCAGGAAACGTTGTTCATTCTGGAGCGCGCGCCGTTGTTTGGAACCAAGGCCGGCGACGTATACCAGGCAGGTGCAGGTGCAGGTCCGCTGGCGATGGGCCTGCATTAATCCCTAGGGCTGGGCCTGGAGCACGGGATGGCGCGCCCGTGTGTGGAGGCCGCATATTAAGAAGCCAGACGCCTCCATGCTGTTCCCGCCCATCGATGACTCTCACGGGCTCATGCACCGCTGCAGGTGATCGACGTGGCGGGCGGCTACCTGCAGAACGTCATCACATTCCCGCCCGAGGGCTCCTTCATAGTGGACAGCTCGCTGGCAGTGGAGGGGCCGCAGCGGGTGGCGTTCAGCTTCAACGCCGCCGGGCTCAAGCTGCCGGCCGGGCGGAAGCTGGGCCTGCCACCCTTCGGCAAGGGCTGGTGAGTAAGGCAGCGGGTGGGGTCGAGGGGACGTGAGTGCAAGCCGGAGCCGCAGACACCACTGGTTCGCAGCAGTGCGGGTCGCATCCGTTGACGTGGAGGAGTTGGACTGGTGGCACAGTGCTGTTTGCCTTGCCGCGTGCCGTTTGCGTGCGGCTGTGCCTGTGCGCCCTTCGCCGCGCTGTGCTTGCTCTCCTCGCCAGCAGTCCGATATCATAAGGGGCCCGCTTCATGTGACAGGTTTGACAACCTATACCTGGATGACGAGCTGCGTGTGTCGTACGACAGCCGAGGAGACACACTGATTACCCGCCGCGCGGGGCCGCCCCGTCGTTTCACGTGAGGATACGGTGTGGTGTGGGCCGGTGGTGCTGAAGCGACTAAAGGCAGTTTATGTGTGCTCTGATTGGAAGAGCAGGGAGGTAGAAGCCGAATGTGTATTGTAGCTGGATATGTGGGCTACTTGCTGGCCGAACGGGAGGGGTTGGCTGGGGAGGGCCAACCGGAACACTGTGGGAAGGCGGCGTGAGCGGGCTAGAAAGAGCCGTCGGAATTTTGGGAACTGCCAGGCGGTGGCGGAGCTCAAGGCCGCGGACGCCAAACAAATGGAAGGCTGAGCACTGCCTTGATTCACACATCAGGTGATACAGTGTGTATAAAATGCATTTCCTTACAGTGCCCTCCACGGGTGCGGTAAGTGCCCCCACGGTAGGCCATCTGTGGCTCTCGCCAACGCCGTTTCCTTGCATGTGGGGACTCTGTATCCTAAATTTGGCTTGAACAGGATGGGGGGTAAGCGGAAGGTCCCATGCGTTCTGCATCTAAACTGCGCCGCATCCTCTATTCCTTCCATGCAAGGCCATTTGTAAGGGGAAATGTTGCAGCATGTCCGTAACACAGTCCTGTGGTGGAAGCCATACAGGCGCTCAGTAGCTGGCTAGCTGGTCCTCTTTGAAGTCTGCACGGCCCTCAGGCAGCAAGCAAGGTCGCCTCGGCATCACAATGCAGCATACAGCACCGGTTCTGGCCGTTGCACCAATCCGGTCACGGCCTGTGAGTCACGGCCATACCACTGAAATTACAGATTGATGGACGCCGTGTCGCGTGCTGTGCCTTTGCACACGCGACACAGAACCTCACCCCTGCCTTACCTGCCATTGTGGTGTAGCGGTACAGGTTGAAGCTGCTCGTGGTGCCGTTGCACTTGCCCTTGTGCAGCTTGGTGGCTCACTGGCTCGGCTGTCGCAGGTGAACGCCCAGCCGGGGCGCAGCCGTTCTTGGTTCTGTGGCATGTGCAGCAGCCGTGCCGTTGCCACGGGGCAGCAACGCATCGGGCCCTCCAGTTCATCCGCGGCGGGAGGCTGGCCCTGCTCAGCAAAGGACGTGGTGATACGACGCGAAGCCGTGTGAGCGATGCCTGCAGTGCGTGCCGCTGTGTCGTCATGTGCACTGGACAAACAAGAGCCCGTGTGTGGGGTACACGAAGTGGTGCGCGTGCGTGGTGCCCCCCACAATCGACCGCCCACTGTCCCGCATGCGGTGTCATGACGAAGCGCGGCAGCAAAACGCTCCAGCAAACCGTGGCCAGTAACCTACGTCGGTACACTTACAGCGCGCACTTACCAGCCTCCGCCCTTCTGTATATGTTTGCTGTTTATGCGTGGGGACGGAGGGCTCACCTGCTTAGTGCTTACGGCACATTTGCGGAAACCTGTTCCCTTGCATCATCGACGGGGCGGTGTCATGCCGTAGCCCATCGCAGCCCAGCTACCGGTATACGGTGATCACGCGGCACCTAAGGCCAGCGGCTGGCCATCCACGGTACTCACGAGCACGGCCAGTCCAAGCAGGCCGTGCACCTCGCGGATTGCGCCGTCCCTCGCCGCCTGGGCCGCAACCAGGGCCTGCCTGCACGGCCATTCAGCGAAGGCCAAAGCACGCATTTGCACGCATCACGTGTACTTAACACTGGGCACAACTTACTGTGCGACCGCAGCCTCCGTCTCGGCCACCTGCTGCGCCTGTCGTGCTCCCTCCAGGGCCCGCTGTGCAACCTGCGCCTGCACCCGGCGCGCCTCCTCCTGGGCGTCTACATCCTGCTCCTGTAGGCTGTAGCTGCTGGCGCACCAGGGCCTGCTGTAGCTCCCGCGCCAAGCTGTCTCTCTCAGCGCGCATCGTATCGCGCTCTGGGGTCATCTTCTCTAGCTGCCTCTGCAGGTCCTGCGCAGGGTGCGAGCCGAGACCTACGATATGGGAGCATGCCCGCCCCTGCGCAGCAGTAACAACGTTTCATGATACCGTATCGAGGGAGTGCGCCCTTACGTGCTGGCGGCGGTCACTGCGCTCCGCGCTCCCTGCTGGCCTGCCTGGTAGTCGTGATCGCGATCTTGAGCCGGTTACTCCCTTGGCACTACGTGAATGCCCGTAGGGAACGAGAGAACAAGGGTGTCAGCTTTGTACAGCTGGAAAATAGATGCCCCTGGGAAGTCGGGACGGGTGGAGGCCCCTTGGAACTGGGACTGGGGTCGATGGGTCGATGGACTCCGGCCGGGGTGTAGGCCCCTATTATGGATTCACGGCGGCGCGGCGGACAAGCACGGCACGCAAGGAAGCAACGTCATGTAAAAGGGTATGTTATGCAAGCGAGCGCGGAAAGGAAACGCGGAGCGCGGGGCCGGAACTGCAAGGGGGGCTCAGCCCATAAACGTTCGAAGCTCTGAAACCGTGGTCCTTCCCGGCTTCACCCTTTTCCTTCCTGCTGCTTTACCAAGCGCACACAAGAGGCCCTGCAATAATAGTTCACCATCAGGACGCATCCTAGAAACCCGTACATGGATGGGCCGATCAGTCTAGCCTCAGCTGGCAAGCCTCAGCTGACTCCAGTGTTTACACGCTTGCAGACGTTTCTTGATTTCGTTGCAGTCTATCTTAGGACTCCTCTGCGACTACGAACCACTTGCCTACTCTTCCGTGTGCTCAAACAGGCGTCTGCTGTGTCTATTGGCGGGCGCCTACCCCTCCGCTTGCTCAGGCCCCCCTGATCCGCTGTAATGTCGTTGTCAGCGCGGACTCTCACATCATTAACTTCTTTGCAATAGCAAATGTTCAAACATGGCTTTGCTCTCGCTCGTCCAATTATGTATATGTAAACGACGCGTCCTGGGACCGCCCGCTGGGTCGTTGCCCAATCACCCACGCCACGATTTATACCCTGGGACGCCTGTTCATATGTGACGCACGTCTACTCAACTTCAGGAGCTCACACGTCAATGGCATTCTCTCCGCTGAAAGTCTCAGCCTTTGTCTCCGTGCATGTTGACAACCCAGCGCGCGCGCGCTCCTTTCCATGGCCCAGCTCCGCACGCTCTATCATGCATGTTTGAGCAATGCTGAAAACGCCCACCCATACATCAGCAGCCTGCCCTCAAACACCCACCACAACCGGCCTTGCCATCGCAAAGTTACCGTAGCTCAGTGATGCAATGGATGCCGTGCCTACTGTGCAGTTTTTAATGCACCACCCAAATCCTCGTTCGTCGCTGTACATCTGGGTGCGCGCGTCCTACCTCCTCTCGCGGCATGCCTGACACGTTGGCGGGCGGCCCGGCACAGGGGGTTGCCAGCTCTTGGACGTGTACGTGCACGTGTAGGACAGGCAGGTGTTGCGAGGGTGCGTGTGTCGTGCCTCTGACCCCCAACCCCTAGCTCTACATTCTGAGCTATGGCCAATGATTGTGTCTGTGGCCCCCTGGCTTCCAAGGGCGCCCCCCTTCCTGCGGCGGCACGGTAACTGTAACTGTAACTGTAACTGTAACCCCCTTGCCATGTAGCCTGTCAGGCCGGGTGCAGCCATGCCGTAGCTGGCCGCCGGCCCGCCGCCGATCAAGTCTAAGAAGTCAAATAACAGATCGCTTACAAATAAATTATGGCTGAGCGCGCTGGATGGACCGCGGCCGCCACATGCACGCATGCCCACGCATGCCCACGCCTCAGGTGCGCTTCTTGCCCACCAGCTCAGCCGTCTCCCGCCCCGCGCCGGCATCGTGCCGGCCCTGTGTACAAGTGCGTGCGTTGTGCCAGTCATAGACAAGGCAAGGCAGGACAGGCGTCACACGACATGTGGCATGGGGCGGGCGTGGTTTAGGGGCCAAACCCGGAATGGTTGCGCAGAGCACGCAATCAGCGGCAGCAGCCTCGCATCAACCGCCTGAGCGCATACGGCTAACGATGTTTGCCGTTGGACTACAACCAACAACAAGCCCACACATACACGTACTTGTTCAGAGCAGGTCCACACCTACCTAGCCATCTGGACCACACCCAGTCAGACAATCACGCACCTGGGGCAGGTTGAGCAGCAGGCCGCCGGCGATAGCTAGGTTGGCGGTGAAGTGGCGGCGCAGGTAGCACACGTAGTGCCTGGCGCGGGCGGGTGCGGTGGCAATGGAAAGAATTTGCATGCATGCACAAGTAGGACAGACAGCAGCACCAGAGTTGCATGGGGTGTAAACTCATGACTGCACACTCCGTGCTAGCATGATGTTGAGCATGCATGCATGCATGCATTGCTGTAGCTGCATTAGGCTCTGCAATGGGCACGCGGCTGCACTCACTTGGACAGCCACACCGACGCCCAGAAGCGCCAGCACGTGAACGCCTCCGCAACCAGCAGCGCCGCCAGCAGCGCCGGGACCCGCTGTGCGGGGGCGGCAGGGCGGCAGCAATAAATTGTTAGGTAGTGTCGGGGCTGTTCAAAATGCGTCTGAAAGGACTGTTCGTGCTCGTCTCACACATCCTGGAAAATTAATTGCTGGGCGCCGCCGCCCATTCGTGCGCCTGCTGCCCGCGCCACTCCCACTCGCAGCCCGCCGCCCCTGCAGCCAAAACCGTCTGCACACCGTGTTGCTGATGCCGGTTACCAGAAGCACGTACGCCGCCGCCTGCACACCCAACCAAGCGCTTGTTTAGTTGGTGCACGCATGCAGTTAAAGTGCACTGAGGCACGGATGCTTGTTGCGCAGTAAGATCGTACCCAGCCCGTATACCGTAAGCAAGGCGGTGCACACGTACGTCGGCCCTTCGAACGGCGCCAGCAGCACTCCACGACGCCCAAACCGCCCACCGCCAACCCATCCCAGCCCAGTCCACGCACCTGCGCCGGCAGCCAGCTGTTGGTGGAGGAGTCGCCGGGCGGCAGCCAGTGGTGCGGGTGCAGCAGCCGGGCCTTCCAGCGCGCCAGGCCCTCGGCGGTGCTGGTTATGTCGTAGTACTGATGATGCGACGGCACGGGGGGGGGTTGTTGGGTTCAGTAGTCGTGGACTCCGTGGTACAGCGTGGTACAGGGGGGGGGTGTTCCATGCATTTAAATTTATGATGAGGTAGATGTAGAACAGGGGGTAGGGGGTGTGAGGCAGCGGGTGGGGCAGCGGGCAGCGGGCACGGGGAGGGGAGGGGAGCGGACGGGGGGTCAAGGCACGGGGTAAACGGGACTGACGGTATGGACCCAAGGGCGAGGCAGAGGAGGGGTGTGGTTGTGAAAAGGTGGGCGCAAGGGGCGTCAACCACGGCCTCAAGCAACACGGCCAGCCTCCTGCCCGGCGGCCTGGCGCATGCGTCCCCTGCCTCCATCCCAGCCACATAACACGCACCGTACGACTGGTGCAACATGCATCCCTCTCTTTCTTCCCTCCCGCAACGCCGCCCTGCCTCCCTCCCGCATGCACGCCTTTGTTACCGGCGCTTGCGACGTGGAGCCGGTGCTGGCCTGGTTTATATCAAGCAGGTGAGCACTACGCTGTGCGTCGTGTCGAAACCTAGGTCTTACATATGGGATGGGGTAACGCGTGCGTGAGCCTGGGTGGCCCCGATGCCTACCGACAGCACTGACGGCAAGACTCAAGACTCAAGCGCGCCCGCGGCCCACAGGCTAAGGCCACACCTCCCCCACGCTCTGCGCAGGGACGGCTGCTTCTGGGTTCCCTCGGGTGGCTCGCTTTGGGTTCTGGAAATGAACTGAAACCCTCCCACCTTTGGTTTAGTTTGGGCTGGTAACCACAACCCCCCCACCGCACACACATACCTGCAGCGCGCAGATGCTGATGAACAGCGGCGCCAGCAGCAGCCGCCCCAGCAGGATGATCAGCTGCTGGCCCGGCCGCCACTGCTGCGTGTACATCAGGCCTGTGGGTGGGCGCATGATGGCGGGGGTTAACCATCCAAGGCATGGTATGGGTCAATTTAAGGTGTAAGGTTATTGAGGTGGGCGGAAGGGCTCCATGCGGACGGTGTTTGGATAGTGCCAACGCCCAGAGGAGGAGGGGGAGAGGCCTCAGGCGGCGTGAGTGTGTGTTTGACGAGTGGTGTAAGGGTTTAGGGATGCGTGTGCAAGCACGCACGTACGTACGCACGCACGCACGCACGCACGCACGCACGCACGCACGCACCTTTGGCCTTGCCCTTCCCCTTGGCCTTGGCGCCGCCGCCGCGCGCCCAGTCCCTCACCCAGTCGGGCACATAGTAAGTGTGGCCTGCAAGGGGATAGCAGATGGAAGCCGCAAGGGCGCTCAAACCAGGCCGTCAGGCGCTTGAGGAGGGCTGGAGCGCCCGGCGTGAGATCCTGGGGGCATTTCTCTGACTGCGGCATGCTTCCCAGTGCCTGCCCTGCGCTCGGCCACACAATCCGCAACCGCACCAGCGCCCTCTAAGCTAGCATGCAAAACTGGGGGTAGCGGCACGCACCAATGAACACAATGACGGTGCCCACCACCGCCAGCTCCTTGACCGGGAGCAGGTTGCTGGTCTGCTGCTGAAGCACCGCGCTGCAGCGGGACGGTGGAGGTGGAGGGGAGCGGAGGAGAGCGGGGACAACGAGCGACGGAGAGTGGGCGGGTCAGGGTTGGTGGATGAGGCAGCATCTGTGTCGAGCACATGCGCATGATCCTCCGTGTTCGTTTCGAATGCCACCCATGCGTCACAGGATCTCCGCACTCACAGGATCTCCTCCCACAGCTCACAGCACTGCACAGCCAGCCGCGCCGCCAGCCAGCCCGCCGCCAAGCTAGTGTACACGCCTGCGTGTGTGTTTTGCGTGACGTGCGGCGGCGGAGCGAAGGACAATGTGCTCAGCAGCAGTCCTACAATGGTATATCTTCTATCTTGCCTCCCTCCCTCCCTCCCTCCCTCCCTCCCTCCCTCCCTCCCTCCCTCCCTCCCTCCCTCCCTCCCTCCCTCCCTCCCTCCCTCCCTCCCTCCCTCCCTCCCTCCCTCCCTCCCTCCCTCCCTCCCTCCCTCCCTCCCTCCCTCCCTCCCTCCCTCCCTCCCGCCCGCACGCGCATGCACGCACGCAGCGGCGGCATCAGCGCGCGTGCACAGCAGCCTCACGTACGCATAGCAACCAAGCACAGCACGCATCACGCACCACACATCACCCTCTCACGCACGGGTCCCGTCATAATAAGACCACAAGCCGCTCACGCAAACGCACATACTTCCCCATCGCGGCACGGCCCCTCCCGCACCTGCCAGCAGCGCCAACAGGGCCAGCCCGCTCAGCAGCGCCGGCAGTGGAGGCCCCTCGTCCGCCACCCAGGACAGGTCGTACCACTCGCGCCAGCCGTACCTGCCGCCGGCACAGCAGTACAGTACAGCATGAGTGCACATCAGGACGATTAGTCGCCCTGGCCCCGTCCCCAGATGGCTCACAAGCGGGCATCCCTCTCGCTCCTCCCTCCATGCCGCTTCTCCTTCACCAGCCCTCCCTTGATGCCTCGCAATGCGATTAACCCCCCCCCCCCAGTTTTGAGTTCGGGACCGGGACCTATCGGGTTGCGGGAATGGTTGCGAGTTTCTCCTCCTCCTTCTCCCATACTAGGCCACGCTCACCTCCTCGCTCTTATGCATTGGGTTTGGTTCAGTTTGGGCTGGTAACCACAACCCCTCCCTCCCCGCCATCGCTCACTGCCTGTACGCCTCCTGCCTCCTAGCTCCTAGCTCCAGCGCCCCCTCTCTCCGCCTCTGCCTCTCACCCAAGCGCTCACCCCCTGAGTGTGCGCCACTCGCCCAGCTCCTGCGCCAGCAGGTTTGCAAACAGAGCCGCCAGCAGCAGCCGCCCCACCAGGCGCAGCCGCCGCACCCACAGCGGCGTGTCCAGGCCTGTGAAAGTGCAAGCGCAACACGCGTGTGCGTGCGTGTGTGTGTGTGGGGGGGTTTGCGTGTTTGACGCGCCCTGATGCTTGAGGCCGTGCCATGCCATGTGCGGCGGCAGATGCAAGCAAGTGGAGGGGCACGGGCAGGGCACGCTGCCAGGCTGACAGTCAGGACCTCCATGACACTAACCCGTCCTTGCGCCACCGCACCCTGCCCTTGCACTGGGACCCGCCCAAGCAACTGTGCTTGGAATGCTCCCGCTCCCGCTCAAACCCCTCCCACTGCCCCTCCTTCCCCTCCTGCTGGCCCAGCTCCCGTTTCCCGCCCTACGACCTCCACCCCATAACCCCATACCAACCCGCCCTACGACCTCCACCCCATAGGCCCATACCAACCCGCCCTACGACCTCCACCCCATAACCCCATACCAACCCGCCCTACGACCTCCACCCCATAACCCCATACCAACCCGCCCTACCCAACCAAGCCTCCAGCAGCGCCACTCACCGCGCTCCACGCCCGACAGCGCCTTGCCCTGCGCCCGGCTGGAGGCGGTGTCGGCCAGCCCGCCGCCGCCGCCGGTCGCGCCGCCGCCGGCGCCGCCGTAGTCGCTGTGCGCACCGTAGACTGACCTGCGGGCGGGCAGTGGAATGGGAGCGGCCAGCAATGCCAAGGCCAAGATAACGTTGTGACACAGTCCTGCTTGGACTGCGCTGGTGCCCAGCCCTAACACACAAGGCTGCTCGGCATGAGGATGCCCACGCCTGGCTTCAGTACCCCACATTGTCCCCGTCCCTCGACACGCTTCTATACACGCCCACAACACACAAACGGCCGCGGCACGCCCGCATGAGGCGGGCTTGTCCCCGGCTGCTTGTGCAGTGTAACACGCGGCGCCTTCACGTCTGACCGGCCCCCCCCTGACCCCGGCACTTCATTATTGATTAAACACCATCCATGGATGGCTACCCCCCCTTGACCCCCCCCCCCCCACTCTTGACCGCCCGCCCACTCCTGACCGCCCGCCCACTCCTGACGCCCCCGCCCACTCCTGACCGCCCGCCCCCACTCCTGACCGCCCGCCCACTCCTGACCCCCCGCCCCCACTCCTGACCGCCCGCCCCCACTCCTGACGCCCCGCCCACTCCTGACCGCCCGCCCCCACTCCTGACCGCCCTGCCCGCCCGCCCTGCCTGCCTGCCTGACTGACCCGTTCATGGACGAGCGCGGCGTGGGCATCCCGCTCTGCAGCGGCGTGGCGGCACGCGACAGCGTTTGCCGCGGCGACAGCACGTGCGGCGACAGCGGGCCGCCGAGCCCCCCGCCGCCGCCGGCAACCGCCAGGCCTCCTAGGCTTGGCCTGGCCCCATAGCCGCCCGTGCTGAAGCGGTGACTGAGCCCGCCTCCGCCTCCACCGCCACTCGCCGCGACAATGCCGGCGCTGGCCGGCCCGCCATTGATGCTCCTGGCAGGGCTGCCCACGCGGCTCCCCGACCGGCCGGCACCGCCAACGGGTGCGCCAGGGCTGCTGCGGTAGCTGTGCAGACGCCCATGCGCGCCATGCTCGCTGTAGCCGCCGTCGCGGCCGGCGCCGCCGCCGGCGCGGGGATACCCCGCGGCCGCTGCATCCGCCGCCTCCGCCGCCTCAGCCGCCTCTATGGCAGCTTCTATCTCCCCAATGGGTGCGGAAGATGTCCACGCCAAGCGAGAGAGAGGGCTGCCGCCGCCACCGCCGCCACGGCCAGGCCCTGGGCTGAAAGGGCTGCCTGGGCTGCTGTAACCGTGGCCATAGGCGCCGCGGGGGCTCCCGATGCTGCCGGCGCCGCCCAGCTGCCGATGGTGCGGACCCGGCGAGGCTCCCGGGGGCGGCGGCATGGCGTGGGGATTCTGTATAGCAGATGGCGTCAGAAGGCTCAGCAAGTATTGGTTTCAGGAGGGGAATCAGGGAGCAGCCCTGGGCTAGAGCTTGTGAGCGCACGAATGCACGCGGACACCCCGGTGTTTCGCCCAGGTTTTGGGCTTAAAAGTAAGCGCCTGCACCCGCTGTCACGCATCATTATGACCAAATCAATATCGAACGCACCAAGGCTGGGAAGGAGAAGCTGGGCCCGGGCATTATCCCTGGCATTTCCCCGGGCAGTACCATACGGCGTGCCGGGGGATCCTGGAAGGCCATGTCTGACTCGGTAGGCAACCGGTGGTCCAGAATGCCGTGCATTCCCGGCAGCTCGTGGTAGTCAACGACATCTGGCCAGTCGTGTGTGTTACTAGCCAGGCGGTGCCGCGGTGGCACGTCGGCCCAGTTGGCCGAGTATAGCCCATCCTCGGTTCGCCGACGCGCTTCCCAGTTGTTGCTAAGGCCGCCATCATCGGTGCGTCGCCTTGCTACATATACGGGGGCCTTCTTCGATGCATCTGAATCCCCAGAGTCGCCCGAGTCCGCGACGCTGTTATTGTTCCACAGCAATTTCCCTGGCACAACACGGCCAAGCCGCGAGCGAGTTGCACGATATTCTGTGGGCCCTTGTTGCGGAAGTCCATCCTCTAGGCTGCTTGCCGGTGAGGTGGCGCCAGAACCGCGCAAGGAGTTCCAAGGCGAGCCCTGTGCACTGCCTCCTTGTTTCATGGTTTTAGGTTATTTAAACATGATTTATGGTTGTATATGTGTTTATCAAGACTTTACAAACCGCGTGAGCTGTTAGCCGGTGCTGAATGCCGGTTAACGAGCCGCAAGTCGCGAATCCAAATGCAGACCAGCAAGGCTTCTTCTCATGTACATTTACAATGCTACCGTAAGTCGTGAAAAGGAGACTTAAATGAAACAGCGGCCGTCCGAAAGTTGCGCCCACCAGCACATTCCACACCAGTTAGGCTGTCCCTGTGATAACCGCGAACACGTCAATACATTCTATAAAGGAGGGTAACCGCCTTTGATCGACACACCGAGACCCCTTCGTGCAACACCCTTGCTCGCCAAGCCCCTATGTCCGCTCACGCCCGTGCCAACGCACCGCCTCTGCCCACTTATCCGTCACTGCAAAGCGCACGCCGTAGGTGCTGCTGGCTAAAGAGATACAGCTAGAAATGATGAATACGCGCGCACAGGCACGCACCGCACGCATATTTCATCCCTACACCGTAATTAGTCCTACGAAGCTAAACTTTTAGGAAGTCCAAAAGTCATGTCTACATGCACACTTCCAGGTTACCGCGGTAGCTGACGTGTGGCGCAATCATCGTCATACGCCCTCCGGCAGCAAGCACTCCGCGTCACCTGCAGGGGTGCACAGCAGGCCACTCGGCTCGCTGACCGCAACCTCTTACCCGCTACTTGCAAGTGCCGCGCATGGCACAGATACGCTGGAGCTCGCCCGCTCATGCCGCTTCCACATGCTCGGTGGGCATATCCTCCTCCTCCGGGATGTCCTCCTCCTCCACCTCCTCCGCCAACTCCGCTGCGCCCTCGAACGCCTCCTTGGCCGCTTCCGCCTCCTTCGCCGCCTCGGCAACTGCCGGCGGCTGCGGCGCCGCTGCCGTAGCGGGCTCCTGCGGCACCTTGAGCTTCTTTGCGGAGCTGCTGCCCGCGGGTGCCGCTGGCGCCGCGCCGCCGCCCGAGGCCCGGAGCACGCCGCCGGGCGTCTCAGTTGTAGCATCAGCCTTCTTTGCCAGCTCGGCATGCACCTGTAGCGGTCCGATCCGGGAGAGTTTCAGTGTGAGAGCCAGGGCGAAGCGCCAGTCAGGTTGCGGTGACACTTGACAGGCGTTGAAACACAGAGTAAGAGGCTCATGACAGCATGTTCGGACAATGGCGACACACCTGCGCAACCTTGCTCTTGGGTGGCGCTGCCTTCACCGCCGGCACGCTGCGCGGCGACGCCTTCACCTTGGCCGGCGTGCTGGCGGCGCTGGTAGTCACACTGGCCGTGCCGTCAGCCACCCCTGCGGCGGCGTCAGCAACGGTGGCTGCAGCATCTGCAACGACCGCAGCAGCGCCGGTTGGGGACTTGACCGATGCGGGGGCCTCCACCGCGCCCTTGGCAGCCGCGCCCTCCTTTGCAGCATCCGCCTTTGCGGCGGCGTTCGCCTTTGCGGCGCCCTCCGGCTTGCTGGCGCCCTCTTTGGCCTTACTGCTGCTGGGCCGCTCCTTTGCCGCTGCCGCGGCAGGCGTAGCCGCGGCCTTTGCGGCAGTGGCGGGCTTAGTAGGCGCCGCCGAAGAGGGCCGGGCAATGCCGGAGCGAGACGGCGTGCTGGGGCGTGCAGCGCCCGTGGGCGCCGGCGACGCGGCAGCGGTGCTGCCCACGGCTGCCGCTGCTCCAGTGGCAGCAGCGGCGCCTGCCTTGGTCGGCGAGGTGGCGCCCGCTTCCCACGGCTGCGGCCGCGGGGACTTGCGGAAGGTGCCGGAGAAGCTGGTCCGCGTGTTGGCGGAGGAGCCAGGCGTCGCTGCCGCGCCGGGCACGGTCGCCGCGCCGCCAGAGCTGGGGATGCTGCTGGTGCTGGCACGCACGGCGTTGCGCGGCGCCGACGAGGGGCGGGAGCTGCTGCCCCCAGTGCCCGGCGTGCCGGCGGTAGGGATGCTGGTAGTGGAGGCGCGCACCGCGTTGCGCGGTGCGGACGAGGGCCGCGAGCTGGGCCGCGGGTTCACGCCCGTGCCGACGGTGCCAGGCGTGGAGGCGCCGGCTGTGGCCGCGGGCGAGGCGGTGAGCGGGCGGCGCTGGGCGGAGGAGGGGCGGGAGTTGGGGCGGCCGGCCAGGAAGGGCGCCTGCTGCAGCGTCGGCGCGGGCGAGGTAGGACTGCTCAGCAGGGTGTTGCCCTGCATGGACACTCGCAGCTTGTACTGCTCCTGTGGGCGAGTGTCGAGGGTTGCTAATGAGAAGCAGCAGGATTCAACAGCGAGATTGGAGAAAAGCGCTGAATGAGTTTCGACCGGATTCCGCTGCTGGCCTCATCGCCAAGGCCAGCGCCTGCCTGCCCTGGGCGCCGTGGGCATCTTCCGCCAGTTCCGCCACCTTTCAGGTGTGCTCTTTTGCATAGCTGCTTTTCTCTGCAGCCTCACTTCTGCAGAAGCTTATCCCCTTCACCGGTCCCGCCAGCCCGGCCCCTGCTCCCCTCCGGCAGCCCGCATGGCCGCACCTTGAGCTCATGCGATACCGCCAGCTCCTTCTCCAGGCCTGCGATGCGCTCCTGCAGTAGCGGGCGTGACAGTTACGGCAGTATAATCATGACCGCTGTTGCCTGCTATGCAAGCCTTGAGCCTTCCCGTGGACGCCCCCAAAAGGGTTTAGCACAGCAGCCAGGATGCCTCAAAAGGCGCTTGCGAGTATGGTACGCTCGTTCCAATTCAGGTCCAAGGCCTCTCTCTCTTACCTGCAGCCGCACGATCTCGCCGGTCATGTGGCGCACCTCCTCCAGGTGGCGTGTCACGTGCACCGTGCCCTCATCGCGCGGGCCTGCGCGGGTGTTGGATTGGGTTACGGATTGCTGTTAGGCTGAGCGGTGCAATGGTTTGAACGATTTGTCACACGATTTGGCTAACGAACACGTCCGATGCAGGAGCGCAAGGCAGAAGCTCGCAATCGCAGGCAGCTGGGCCAGGTGGTGGGCAGCGTGCGCACCTGCTTTGACCTCCGCGACCGCCACGCGGTTGGCGACGGCGGTGGTGCGTGCCAGCTGGCTGACAAGCACGCCCACCTGCACGGGTCAAGACAGCACAAGGCGGGAGTGTGTGCGGCACACTGAGTGCGGCGAGGGCGAGGTGGGGCAGCTGAGTTAACTCCAGCCCTACGCCAAGAGACCTCGGGTCTGCTGCTTTCTACCCACCCGTCTTTCCTTGCTGCCTTCAACTGGCGCGTTATCTTTGTATGAGCCTCCTGTCGCCCCTCTTGCCTCTTACACCCTCGCCCCTGACATCATCACATCCTCTATCATTCACCTCTGCAGCGTGTGCCCCCAACCACCCCCGCACCTCGGTCTCCAGCGCGTTGCAGCGCGCCTCGCTGGACCGCAGCGCTGCCCCCGTGCGCGCCGCCGCCTCCTGGCTGGCCTCCAGCAGCTCCTTGGTCTTGGCGAGCTCAGACGACAGCCGCGACTTGTCCAGGTTCTGGTCTCAAGGAAAGCGAGAGAGCAGGTGCATTTGGTACGCAAGCCGATGTGTGGAGGTGGGTTTCAGAAATGCTTTACAATGGGCTCGTACAGACGCCGTGCCGCCTGCTTGCGCAGTGCATGCCTCGGGGCCACACGCCAGGCCGGGCACTAACACGCCTCGCCCGCCTGTCCCCCACAGCTCCCTCCTCCCGCCCGCCGCGGCCCCAGACCACCACCCACACCGTACCTGCGCCCGGATGTGGTCAGTGTTGTTCTTGGCCAGCCGCGCCGCCTCGTCCAGCTGCTTGCCCGCCTCCAGCAGCTTGTTCTCCAGCTCCAGCACCTTCTTGGACAGCGCGTCCGCCTCGTCAGCCTGCAGGTGGAGGTGGAGGCGGTCGCGTGGGCAGGTAGGTTGGGGCACTCCAAGCCATTATCACCACATGCTCCTCCAAAGTTATCGGTGCGCGTCCTGGCAGTATTATCATACAGCAAAGGGAAGGTCAGCAAGCCGCCCGAACGCGGCACTAGCCTTCTTCTGCAGCGCGTTGATGTGCTTGTCCTTGGCTCGCAGCAGGTTCTCCAGCGCCTTGATGTTTTCCTGCGCCTTCTCGCCGTCCAGCCGGGCCATGCGCAGGTCGGCCTGCAGGTCAGCAAGCATGTAGATAAGTAGGTGGGGTTAGGGGGTTGGGTGGGTGGGGTTAGGCCGCGGCAACTGGAGGGATACTGGAGGTGCCGGACTGGCAGCAGCAGCCCCGATGCGATGTACGGTCATCCGGGCTGAGCCCTCGTCCCGCTCGCCTACCCAATGCCGCAGCCCGGCACCGCGGCCACCCTGCTGCACACACGCCGACAGCAAGCCAGCAACTGACGTTGCGCTGTCCGGCGGCCGACAGCCGCCGTGCCGCCCACCCCAACCCCCAGCCCCACCTGCAGGTTGGCCATCTGCACGCTGCTGGGCAGCGGGTTGGCGGGGCCGCCGCCTGAGGCCGTCACCGCGGCGCCTGAGGCGGCCACACTGCCAGCGTCATCTACAGCTGCGTCGCCCGTGACCGACTGCAGTGCGGTGGCAAGGCGCATGATGGCAGGATCAAACCGCCGGCGCATCCCGTATGCAGCCCACCTTCCAAGCCACGCCCCCTGGCCCGCAACCATGCTCCACTGAAGTCAAGATATCCCGCCCCATCAGTCCTGTCCTCGCCTACCAGCCTGCCGCCGCTGCCGTTGGCCGCAGACTTGCCCTCCGCCGCCGCCAGCACGCTAGCCGACTGCTCCTTGTCACCCTTGCGTAGCAGCCCCGCTATCTGTGACTCCGTCTTGCGCTGCGGTACGGGCAAAATAGGTATATAGCGAGCATCGTTCCTTTACAGATGGCCCCACACTAAAATGGCGAAGCTACACCATTCGTGCACAATGTGCGTGATAAATGCCCAGGCCCCCAGCGGTTGGCTGCACACGGTTGCTGGCTGCATGCGGTGCCACGACCAGCCCACCTTCTCCACTTTAAGTGCGGCAATCTCCTTGGCCATGTTAGCCACCTCCCTGTGTGCGTCATGACCACACAAAAATATTATGATGCATTGGTCATTCATAAGCATCCCAGATTACAGCGCGCCTGCACCTGCCGGTGCATCTGCCGGTGCACCCAGCGCACCCGCAGCCCTCACCCTGCACCCAGCGCACCGCCAGCCCTCACCCCTCAGTGGCCAGGTTGCGCTCCTTCAGGATGCGCATCTCCAGCTCGCTCTGGTTAAGCGCTCTGCAGCACAACAGCAGCAGAGGTCATACCAGCTGTCTGCGACGGGTTTGTGTGCCCAAGCCCCCACCCGCCCACCAAGGATAGGAGCACATGTCAACCCGCCGTCTCTCGCCGCCGCAACCCATGCATGCTGCGTACCCAGCTTCCCTCGAATCCCCACCCTCGGCCGCGACTCGGGGCGCACCTGTCCTTAGTTGCGACCTGCGCTTTCAGGGCGCCTATCTCCTTCGCCGCAGCGTCGAGCTCCCCGGCTTTCGCCGTTAGCAAATTCTTCAGCCTAAAAAGTTATAAAGTTGGTGGTGGTGGCAGGTCGGCATCGCTCAAACTTGCAACTCCCGAAATCCTTGACCAGCATGCCGACCCACCGCAGCACCTCCGACGAGGGCATGGCCGTCGGTCGCTCTTCAACAGGAGCCACCTTTGGCTCCTGCGGCTCCGCAGCGCTCTGTGTACCAAAACAGCAAGCGCAAAAACGGCATGGCACTCCCGCGCGAGAACCCAGCTTCGCCTTTGCGCCTTCTAGCAATTTGTTTGTGCTCACCACATCTGACATTATGAGGAGCTCCCAGATCGTTGCTCAAAAGCGCATATAGGCGAGCCGAAGTCAACGGGTGAACGGGACCGACGTCAAGTTGCCGCAGCGGGCCGCTCCAGGAGTGTAAGACAAATTATGACAAACTACTAGAGTATAAGTAGCGAGCGCAAATGAAGTTGAGGCCTCAGCAGCAATCTGGTCGCGCTACTGCACTTTCGACAGCGTGCCAAACCCTGGGGCATCGATCCCTATGACATTGCCCGGCCGATCCCCCATTCCTAACTGCAGTGAATCGTAGCCTTCATGCAGAAAGCAATACAGTGGCATTACCTAGCTTGCCGGGCTTCAGCGCTGTCCCTTCGCACCCTCCACGGCTCCACGGCACACAATTCCAAGTCAGCGTGCCCCCGTGAATGGGGTTGATTGAACGCCTTTCTTGATCTGTCATCAGTTGCCGCAACTATTTTTTGCTGGCGTTCCTACCTGAACTCCGCTTGACAGGAGTCCTCACTATACAGCTGAGCCGAGTGTGTCGGGTCTTGCAGAGCTGCAGCTAAATGTAGGAAACACGAGAAAGGGAACAATACTGCAGCTAGGTGTGTGGCTGTGCGAGCAACCTCACATCTCCCACCAAACTAAGCTGGACTCCCGCGTATCATGATGAACTGGTGATGTCAGTGCTTGTTTGGGGCCGGAACGCAGGTTGCTTCTTTGTTTTTGCGATCTGACAAAACCTACGAAGACACGCAAGTCCGTGTACCATAAGATATGAACGGAGCGCAGGCGGCAGGAGCAGCCAGACCTTTGCATGTATGTTTGTGTTATTGTGTATGTGTACTGTGGCCCTCTGAACGATCAGGATTGCGGCACAGCATCCCCCAATTCCCTGCCCATGTTCACTACAATATCAAGATCTCTAGGTAGTCGTCAAACAGCAGGCCAGCCCGTGCGTCAGCCTAAGAGCGTCAAACACCTGAAGGCGTAAAACTCACCGTACTCTCTTAGTACTCTACGTCTCTACGCTGTGCAAGCACACCCAGTGCCGTTCGCTCCTCCGCCCCGCCTGGGCCGCTCCCAGTCTATTGAAGGTTCTCACGCCTTAGTCCTGTCCCTAACATGCAGCTGACAGCGTGCATTCCAACATTCAAGACGACCTCACGTCCACACCGGCCATAGCAAGGCTCTGATCACAAAATACAAGGCCTCACAACGCGACGCAGTACGTCTGTAACACTTCAATGAACAATGCAGGTCCGCCGCGTCCGCGGAGCGGCAAGACCGCTTAGCATCTTTCCACATTCAAGGACAGCCCGCACAGCTCCGCGCCCAGGCCAGTTGGTGGGGCTCCAGGGCCGGCGCGCGCGTGCCGTGCCACCGCCACAGGTGCATCAAGCCTACGAGCTCCGACCATAAAGACTTGCCGACCCAGGGCACCAGTGTGCGCGTGCTGCGGCCGGCAGCAGCGCTGCTGCCGCGGGCGCCGCCACTAGCACTGCTGCCCGCACCGCCGCCGGCAGCACTGCCACTGCCACCGCTACCGCCACCGTGCCCGCAGCTGCCAGCCGCCGGGGCTTCCAGAAGCGTCGCCCACAGCCGGAGGACGTTCATTGCCCGCAGCCGGCCGTCCGAGGCGCCGAACACGCGTAACGAACGGGGCCGCGTGAAGAAGTCGGCCGGGTGCTGCAGCAGGGCCACGTGCGCTGGCCTGACCGTGCCGTACTGCAGCATCCGGGCTGCGGTGGCTAGGTTACCCCAGGTCGCCGCCACGCTCAGGGCGCGGCCGATGCTGGAGATGGCGGCGGCCGAGACACAAAAGCCCGGCTGTCAGGGAAAGGCAGGGAGAGCAGGGGCCGGGTTGGGGGGCTGTAAGTACGGTACCAGCCTAAGCCGGAGGTGGAGAAGAAGGGGAGGCTGGCGTGTTGCAGGATACACGTGACCGAGCCGGGACAAGACAGGACAGCCAAGCATACGTTGCGCGCCACTGCACGCTTTCCAAAGCCTGGACCCCATGCCATTGCTCACCCGCAGCTTGCCGCGCTGGTGCTCGCGATGCATCCGGTCGAGCTCCTGCTGCAGCTGCGCCCACACCGCCCACTCCACGCTGTCCACACTCCCGCCCGCCGCCACCGCCTCCACATCCACCGGCACGCCGTGCGAGTAGTGCAGGTGCTGCAGCAGCGGCAGCGGCGCGCCCTGCTGCGCCGCGTGCTTGAACACGCGCGCCCAGGTCTGCCGCAAGCCCTTCCACGCCGCCCGGCCGCCGCCCAGCTGCGCCTTGCTCATCACCGGGAAATACCGGTACAAGTAATCCAGCACCCACACGCGGCCCTTCTCCGCGGCGAGCTGCAGGTGCGAGATGGTGAACATTTGAGCTGGGTAGAACCTCGCCTCCATCAGCCGGACAAGGAGCAGGTCGCCAGACAGCACGATGTGGTTGAGGAGCTGCCGGAACTCTCCGGTGCCCATTTCCTCTGCACCAGGCGCGCGAGAGAAACAAACGACATTGGAACGAACGGGCAATGGCCGCATATCCGTTTTTGCAGCTAGGCCGCCCGGGCTCGGGCCGCTGGACCGTGCGGCAGCGCATAACGTACGATCCATGAAAATTGCCGGCAACGCCCACCCCGCCACCCACCTTCCGCACCGGCCCAGTCCATCAGCACATCCATCAGCAACGCTGCGATGCCCGTGCGCGCCGCCACCGTCGCGGCGTGCACGTGCCACCGTCCGCCGCGGCCGCACATGGCCGCGGCGTACTGAAACCGCTGGAACACGTCCGGCATCTGCAGCAGCACAAGCCGCCTATTGTCTCCGGCGGGCAACACGTCCTCGGCGTCGGACCTCCCTGCCACCCGATGCAGGAAGAGTTGATGCGCGATCTGCCACAGCAGCAGCTGCTGCTGCTGCTGGTGCTGGTGCTGGTGCTGGTGCTGCTCGTGGTCGCCAGCCCCGCCGCCGCCGCCGCCGCCTGCCGCTGCGGCCCATGCTGACGTCAGCTCCTCCGCCTTATCGCGCCAGCTCCCATCCAGGCTGCACAGTGCGCAAGCCAGCACGTCGCCCACGTGGCTAATGCCCAGCGACCCCAGCGGCTGCGGCAGCCGCTGCAGCGTCGTTGCCAAGGCGCTTGCGGGCTCGCACAACGCTACGAACTTCAGAACGCCCAGCGTGCGGCCTGCATGGCTCCAGGCAGGGAGCGTCAACGCCGCCTGTTCGGCGTACTGCTGCAGCAGCTGCTTGACGATGCGCGGTTGACCCTGGCCGGCCGCGATGGTGAGCAGCCTGCGCAGCACCCAGTCATTCGGCATGTAGGCGCCTGCGCTGGGTGCGGCCGCGACCGGCGCAGCCGCGGGGCCGGGGGCCTGCTCTGCCTCCTCTGGCCGGCGTGCACGCGCCGCGGAGCCGGCCGGGGCTGCTGCGGCGGCCTGCGTGCGGCCTAATGCTGCTGCCATGCACCGCGTGCCCCGCCACTCCTGCTGCTCGCCTACGCCGTGCTCCTCCGACTCGGCCGGCGGCAGCCCCGCCGCCAGCCACTCCAGCACGTGGCCCTGCCCGCCCACGCACGCCGCCTCAGCCACGTCGTCGTGCGGCGTCCACCAGCCGAAAGCCTTGCGTAGCTCCAGCTGCGGTGCAGCCCCCGACCAGATCCACTGCAGGATGTGGAGGTGGCCGCACGCCGCGGCCAGCTTCACCGCTTCCAGGCTGCACTCGCAGCCTTTTGACACCAGCCGCCGCACGGCTTGCAAATTGCCTGCCGCTGCGGCCGCCTCCACCACCTCCGGCCCCAGCCCCACGCCACTGAAAGCCACAGCCACGTCCAGGCTTTCCATATGGCCGCTGGAGGCAGCCAGGCACAGCAGGCGCAGCCGGCGGGGCCGCGTGAGTGACTGCCAGGGCTCGGGCCGGCCCCAGTGCCCAATGAAGGCGTGCCCCGGCCAAAGCGACCTGTCCTCTGCCACTTCCAGCCCAGGTAGCAGCGACCAAGCTGGACTGAAACTCAGCAGATACACGACATGGTAATTGCTAGTCAGCGACTCAGCGGCTTCCCGATTCGTGAGTCTGAGCCCGCAAGAAACATGGTTGGGGTGCATTCGCTCTGCAATATTACGTATGATATCGGGTGGAAGGTGGGACCAGTCGGTGGCGCCAGAGCAGCTTGAAGAAACTTGCGAAGGCATTTTGGCGCGAACGCGTAAGAGTGCTTTAACGGCACTTGAAGCTTGCCCTTGACAGAAAGTAACAGTGACGGCACCTGAAGCTTGCCCTTGACAGAAGGTAACAGTGTGCCTGTAGGTTTGCGCGCTTGGTCTTGAAGAGCTGCAGAGACCTCATCTGGGGCTAGGGTTGGTGCGCAGCAGCCATCTCTGAGCAATTTCAGAGGAGCCAACCTGCATCACCTTGCCCTTTGATTCCTACAGTTCCACAGCATGCCAGCGGTGGAGCCTTTTCCCGTTTACTGCCACCCACTGGGCCGCCCTAGCCATGACGGTGCCCGTACGGGACCCCCTCAACTGATTAGACCTCTTGGCTTCGCACTGTGAGCGTCCCTCCCTCCGTGCACCATCACCGCGTCATGTTCCACCTAATACCGCTGCTCTGCCTGCGCAGTCGGCCATCCGCGTCCATGTGATTCCGCTAAGCCACTCACGCTGAAGCAGTAACCGCGCTATGCCACATCATTAGCTGCCGTCGCCGCACACCGCATCTCACACATCACACACAAGCGACACTCCACGGCCAGAGTAGCCAGCACCGCTACTAGGACAGACACCGCAATTCTTGACACGATCACCCATGGTCTCTGCCAGCAGCGCAGCCCGGCACATGTTCAAAAAGCATCAACTTTGTCCCATGCAGCCGGCGACATTCCGGTGCGCCAGGTAGCGACCTCATCAGTAGAGCAGTCTCATGCATGCTCAGCCGCACCCGAGCAACAATAAGCGCATTTACCCTACCACTGATCAGCAGCATGAGAACCCCGTGCGTTACTCATCCCATCCCGGCTCGCCATTTTTGGGCTGAGTCCCCCCAGCGAAGCGTTCCAGGGGGGGGCGAATCCCCCCAGGATCACCCCTGTCCGTGCCTGCCTGCCTGCCTGCCTGCCTGCGTCCGCACCAAACTCAGTCCCAGCGCAAACCGCGAATACCACGTTAAAGCTAGTATACACTTACATCGAAAGCTACATTCCGGTGGCCCAGAAACGTCGGTGCGAGAGGTTGCAGTTACACATCTTCTGCCGCCTCCACCGCCGGCCGCCGCCTCCGCACCCACTTCAGCTGGTGCGGCAACAGCTGCGGCGCCCGGCACCTGCTTGACCCCAGGTGAGAAACAAGCTCGCGCCACTGCGCCGCCGGCAGCCGCGGAAGTGCGTACGGCACAGCTGGAGCCTCAGGCACCGTGGCTAGCGCTACGCGGCTGCCTGTGTTGCCGCCAGTGCGGCTGTTGCTGCTGCCGCCACTGCCGCCGTCAGCCCCCGTGCAGCTGCTGCCCGCGCCACCGTCCACAGCGGCGCCCTCGGCGCCTGCGCTGGCTTCTTCGCGGATGTGCATGTGCTGCACTGTCGGGGGTTGCGGCCTCGGCTGATTGAGCAGCGATGCCCACAGCCGTAGGCAGTTGACCGCCCGGGCCCGGCCGTCGCCGCCCGCAAACAAGCGCCCGGCACGGGGCCGCGTGAAGAAGCTGACCGGGCGCTGCAGCTGGCTGACCCTCTTGGGGCTCATGCCGCCGTAGTGCAGCATCCGGGCTGCGGTGGCTAGGTTGCCCCAGGTCGCCGCCACCCGCCAGGCGCGGCCGAGGGTCGTGTAGGTGCTGGTGGAGGCGGCGTAGCCGGGCTGCGCGCAGACGGCACACGCCGGTTGCAAGTGATAACGTGGAGCAAAGGGGCATCAGAACATGCCGCACCCGCCAGCCCCCAACTCGACCATGGACATGCCGCATCAGAAATACCAGCCGCGCCTCGCGCTCACTCACCCGCAGCGGTCTTCGCTTCGAGGCGCGATGCATCCGGTCGAGCTCCTGCTGCAGCTGCGCCCACACCGCCCACTCCACGCTGTCCACACTCCCACCCGCCGCCACCGCCTCCACATCCACCGGCACGCCGCGCTCGTAGTGCAGGTGCTGCAGCAGCGCCAGCGGCGCGCCCTGCTGCGCCGCGTGCTTGAACACGCGCGCCCAAGCCCGCCGCAAGCCCTTCCACGCCGCCCGACCGCCGCCCAGCTGCGCCTTGCTCATCACCGGAAAGTACGAATACATGAACTCCAGCATCCGGACGTGGCCCTTCTCCGCTGCTAGCTGCAGATGTGCTGTGTTGAACAAGGGAGTGGCGGGGAACGTAACCAGCAGCAGCCGCATCATCTGCGGGTTGTCGGACTCCACGACACGGCAAACGAGTTCTTGAAAGGCCCTGCTGCGGAGGTGGTCTGCCAACATGGCCAGCCAGGCAAAAGCAATGCAAGCTAAGCGCAAGGCACAGCAAAAGGTTACTGGCGCACAATGGTAGCAGACGCTCGTACAGGGGGGCTCGCCCTCCTACCGCGTCGGCTCCCTTAATCCACGCCATGACTAATGGAAATGCATATACAATGCTTTACTTACTGAATTGGCACGCAAGCGAGGCGAGCAAGACACAGCTATCCGGGCCAGCCCCCCTGCCAGCGCCCAGCAGTGCCACAACCACGCAAGCACGCACCTTCCGTTGCGTCCCACTGCGCCAGCACAGCCTCAAGCAGGCGCATGTCGCCGACCTGCGCCGCAGCCGAGGCGACGCGCACATGCCAGCCGCCCTCCTCATCGCCCGCCCGTGCCGCCACGTAGCGCAAGCGCTCCAGCAGGTCCGGCTGCTCCATCACGGCGCGATTGGTCTCGCCCAGCTTGCCCAGGAAGAACGTGAATCCGAGCGCGACAACCAGATCCAAATGTTCGATCTCGGGGTCGTCCTCCCACATGCCCAGCAGCCAGTCGGCCTTGGGCCGCCAGCTGCTGTCGAGGCTGCACAGCGCGCAGGCCAGCAGCTCGCCATGCTGCACAGGTCCGAGCCGCGCCGGGCCTGGCGCCGCCATTAGCACGGCCAAAAACTCGGCCAGCATTTGCACGTCCGGCACTCCCATAGCCACGACGTTCAGCATATCCCAAATGCTTTCAACATCACCGCCCGTCCAGTCCACGCCTGCGCCGTGCTGCCGCCGCAACTGTAACAAGAGGCCAGTGTGGCCGTGGCAGGCGGCGGCCCTCAGCAGCCTGATGTACCAGGCCTTGCTGCGCGGCACGAAGGCGTCCACCGGCAGCGGCGGCGGCGCCGGCGGCGGCGGTGCTTCCGGCAACGGCGCTGCGCCGGCGGCAGCGGCGGGCGCCTCCGGCTGCTGACCTTGCGCTGTTGCCGGCTCCGGCTCCTGCTCCAGTTCCGGTTCCGGTTCGGGTTCCGGTTCCGGCTCCGGCTCTGATTCCGCCTCCACAGCAGCAGCCGCGCCAGCCGCCGCCGCGTTGGAGGGTTGGCCTGCTGGTGGTGGTGGCGGCACGGGTGCCGGGATCGGTGGCGAGGCTGGCCCGCCCCCTGCAGTAGCCGCAGGCTCCTGCTCCTGCTCAAGCTCCTCCTCACCCGCATCGGCAACCTCTTCATCCTCATACTCGTCTTCCTCCTCGCCGTAATCTGCCGGCGGCAGCCCCGCCGCCAGCCACTCCAGCACGTGGCCCTGCCCGCCCACGCACGCCGCCTCAGCCACGGCGTCATGCGGCGCCCACCAGCCGAAAGCCTTGCGTAGCTCCAGCTGCGGTGCAGCCCCCGACCAGATCCACTGCAGGATGTGGAGGTGGCCGCACGCCGCGGCCAGCTTCACCGCTTCCAGGCTGCACTCGCAGCCTTTTGACACCAGCCGCCGCACGGCTTGCAAATTGCCTGCCGCTGCGGCCGCCTCCACCACCTCCGGCCCCAGCCCCACGCCACTGAAAGCCACAGCCACGTCCAGGCTTTGCATATGGCCGCTGGAGGCACCCAGGCACAGCAGGCGCAGCCGGCGGGGCCGCGTGAGTGACTGCCAGGGCTCGGGCCGGCCCCAGTGCCCAACGAAGGCGTGCCCCGGCCAGGACTCGGCAACCGCCACCTCCAGCCGAGGGCGTAGCATGCGAGCTGGTTTGCGTGTTTCTACCACGATAGTGTTATAGCCGCTGCTCTTGAGGCATGCAGCGGTGGCCCGTTCGACGAGCGCGAGCCCGTTTATGACGTCGTTTGGATGCAGTCGTGCTGCGATATTGCGCATTATGTCTGGCATAAGGCGAGGCCAGTCGGCAGTGTCTGGGTGGAAGGTTTCGCGACTCGTATCGAGGCGCACATGCTGGACCTCCATTTTAAAAGTAAGTGCTTTGTAGCTGCAGAAGATTTTTTGAGCAACCCTAGCTGTAGAATATGCATCAGTTTCTTAGCACTTTTGCCACTCCCTGCGCCAACCACTTGCCATGCCCATGCGTCGGCATGCATGGGCCACACCAAGGACTCAGCACGCTATCAGCACACAACCAAATACCTCTGCAGATATCCTGCACCATGGTAACAACAGGCCTCAGCGCTTCGTTGTACCACCGTGCAACAAAATGCCTAGCATCCGAAGGTCAGACGGGTCGGCCCCACGGTCCAGGCCCTGGTGTTAGCCCTGTCGCACGGTTTCGGCACGTCTGGGCCTCTGGGGGAGCTCCTGTCCTCCCGTGCGCATCACTCCTTTGTCATAGACCTCTACGGGTATAAAGTCCCAAAGGAACAAACATCTGCAAATCATGCATGGGCTGCTAACCCTCCTGATTCGCCCGGGTCCCTCCATTGCACAGCTGCGTGCCTGCTACCGCGCAGCTCCTGGACTTGACTCCCCCATAGATGTCGTGCTGTACACCCCACCTGACACGCTTATGTCAGCCCAGGGCCCGAGTATGCCCCTTGCTCGCTTGCGAGCTCGGCGTGTCCTTTTCTTGTAACCACGCAATCTTACACTGCACCTGCGCCGCGCGCACACGCGCCTTCGCAGTCTTCATCAGCAGCCTGGATGCCCCACCAGCCGCCCCCATCAGCCGCGCCCGGCGGCCCCCAGCGCGGCCAGGAACTCGGCCGGCGCCAGCGCCACCAGGTCTACCTTGTTGCACATGGGGCACTTGGGCTCCGTCAGCGCGTTCCAGCACGTGTTGCCTGTAGTGGTGTTGGTGGTGCGAGGCGAGGTGGTGTGAGGCGAGGGGGAGCGTGATGCGAGGGGGAGCGTGTATGGATGAGGTTGTCAGGCAGTGTACTGAAGAAGGGAGGAGGAGGAGGAGGAGGAGGAGGAGGACGAGCTGGAGGTGGAGGAGGTGGAGGAGGAGGAGGAGGAGGAGCAGGAGGAGGAGGACGAGCTAGAGATGGAGGAGGAGGAGGCGGAGGAGGCGCACGCATCGTTTGTACGACGTGGGCTGTGAGCATACAGGAAGGGCAAGCCACGGCCCACTGCCTGCCACCCCAAAACACCGGGCCCGCCCCCAGGGCGGCGTGACACGTGCATCCATGCAGGCAGGCGGCAACACACCGCCGAACAACAGGCCCCGCATGCCCCCGCAGCACCGAATGGGCGGCTGGCGCGGGCGCGGGAGCAGGAGCGTCAGGGCTCAGATGAGGCACCTCGGCGCTCGCACTCACAGATGGCGTGGAACGGCCCCGCGGCGCTGAGAACGGTACAGGACAGGAAGTTGGTCTGGTTGGCAGACAGGTCCTGGCCCCACTCCTGTGTGTGGTTGTTGGTGGTGTCCAAGTCCGTGCAGAGGCAAACACAGGAGCAGTGTCAACAAGTGTAGGCATGTGGGGAGCCCGAAGTCGGAAGCACACGCAGAAGGTGAAGAGTACCAGCGTCCGTACCAGCACACATCCAAAGACAAGTGTGGGGCAGCCCTGCACACCGCTGCCAGCAGCCACTCTCGTTGCCCCCCCCCCTCACACCTCACGCCCCAGGTGCCTTGCTTTGTGTTCCGGAATGAACTGCCCCCCTCCCCGCAAGCGGACCGACCGCACCTGCAGGCACACCATGCAGTCCGGCTGCTCCCTGGCCAGCGCCTCCAGCAGCACCTCCATGGGGGCCAGCTGAGCAGCGGGCGCACCGCCAGCCTTCTTCTTCCGCCGGTTCTTCTTCTTTTTCTTCTTCTTGCGCCGCGCAGCGGCCGCCCCCGCTTCCGCGCCGCCCTCGCCGGGCGGCGCCGCGGCGTCCGTCGCCTCGGCGGCGCCTGCGGCGGCTGCGACACCCGCCGCCGCCCCCTCTGCGTCGTCGTCCTCACCCTCCTCCTCTTCCGACTCCGAAGCCGCTGCCGCCGGCGCAGGCGCTGCTGCTGCTGCTGCCGGCGCTGCTGCCGCCGCAGCTGGTGCCGCCACCGCTGCCGGTGCCGCCGCAAGAGCATCAGCCCTAGTAGCCGCCGCCGCAGCAGCAGCAGTAGCTGCGGCATTGGCAGCCGCGGCAGCAGCCACCGCGCCGGCGGGTAGGAAGGGGGTGCCTTCCAGCACCTCCACCGCCTCCAGGGGCACCAGGGCCGGGTCCAGACCGGCCATGCCCGCGCGGCTCATCATGCCATTCAGCACGCGCACCACCAGCGGAAAGCGCGCCTGGCACACGCAGTGCGGCGTCAAAGGTGTGGTCATGGGTTGCAGAGTTATAAGTTGGGTGCAGGGAGGCCCCATGCTAGATTCAGGCCGCGAACTACAGGCCCCACACGCTTGTCTGCTGCGCGTTGCTGTTTTGCCGCCCTGTCCCCAGCCGCCACCACACCTCTCACGCACCAATCTTAAGCCCCTTGCTCGCCCCTGGTGCTTGGGCCCCTGGCTTCCGCGCAGTCTGCAACCTCGCCATCCCTCACCCCACCTCCATCCAGCCCACCTGTATGTTGGTTCCCGCTGTCACCCACCCACCCACCCACGTCCTTCACAGTTTGTTCTCACCGGGACTGTTTACCAGTAACCCACCCACCCACCTGCACGCTGGTTCCCACCCACGCCGCCAGCCGCTGCAGGGAGGCAAGCACCAGCCACGTGCCCCGCTGTACGGCCGGGTCGGACAGCGGCACGTAGCGCGGGTAGGCGGGCAGCAGCAGCTTGGCCACCTGGCAGGGGGGAGGAGGAGCGGGGAGGAGAAAGCAGTTCTTTCCAGAACCCAAAGCAAACCAGCAAAGTAGAGGAGGGGGGATGGAAGTGGAGGAAGCCAGGGAAGGAGGACGCGAGGGAAGGGTGGCGGGTTGAAGTAGGCGGGGCGGGGGGTGAGCTAAATTGTTTGGGATTCTCAGGTTGGTAATTTGGGTTTGTACCATGCCGTTGGATGGGAACATTGCGTCAGCTGGTAGCAAGTTGCTGTGGTGGATTGGAACGGTGCAGGACCGTTCAACCTGGGGAAAGCTGGCAGGACTCCGAGCTGGGAAAGGCTGGATAGTCGAGGCAGTCCTGCCAACCATTACCCAGGTCGCACGGTTTTGCACCGGTAAGCATGACCACAACACCACCCGCAGTCGACTACCGTAACCGGTCCCCTCCCAAACAGCCACCAGACCTGGGCCTTTATGAACAACAGACAGAAGACGAGCTGCCCCCCATCCACCACAGCTCCAGCCCCACCCCCCACCCCCCACCCCCACCTGTAAACCCAGCTGTCCTGCACCCCGCCCTGCAGTCCATCCCCCATACCCGCCCCGCCCCCACCCCCACTCAACATGCATGGAACCCCCATGCCCCCAACCCATAACCCACCCCATGCCCCCACCCCATAACCCAACCCACGCCCACCCCATAACCCAACCCATGCCCAACCCATGCCCACCCCATCCCCACCCGAGGCCCCCAAGGACTCCCCAGGGCCCACCCACCTTGTCCTCCAGGGGCGCCACGAACATGTCGTTGCCCATTTTGAGGCTGTACTCGTCGCGGTCGGGGTTGGTGGCAGTCATGGCGAACAGCGCGTACTGATCCGCAGGAGCGGGGGAGGAAAGGGTGAGGGAGTGGGGGCGTGAGGGAGTGGGGACGGGGGCGTTGGAGGAAGAGGGCCGGGTGTTTGGCCAAGGACTTCAACCCCCTTCACACAGTACCGCACATGCGCTTTTACTCCGCAACCCAGCCACCCACTCAGTTTATGGTCACACATCCCGGTCGCACACGTCACGGTCACACATCTCAAAGTCACACACGGTTCACGGCACTCACGTAGGCGGCGGCGTCGGCCCAGATGTGGCCCAGCAGTTGGAAGTCCAGGCTCACGGGCACACCGCACTCGAAGGCCAGCCACTCGGGCAGCTCGAACGCGCCCTGCACGTACGGTAGGTAGCAGGAGGAAGCCAGGGCGCTAGGAGCTATCGTATAACAAACACGAAGCAAGGAGGGGAGGCATGGCTAGCCCGCATGCCTCGTGGGCGGGTGACACAGCGCAGCGGGGCACATTAGCGATGCGTCGGCCCGCAGGTCGGCCTTGAGGAGTCCCTGGCTCGCTACCTGCGCTGTGCCTTCTGGGCATGAGCCAAACCCTCCACAAGAACGCACACACAAACATGCAGAAGCACACACGCAAACCCGCACACGCGCGCACACACGCACACGAATGACGCGTCGACGCCCATGCAAACACGTGCAAATACACACACGCACCTGAAGGGGGTTTGCCAGGTAGGGCGTGCCGCCGCCCCACTGAATGCGCTCGTCCAGTTCGTGGATGGCCATGAGGTCGGGCACGTCCTCGTCGATCACCGTGTCGTACGCGTTCAGCAGCGCGCGCCTGGCGGTTGGTACGTGTGGTGGTAGGTTGATTAGGTGCGGTTGGTGACAGGCGCGCGGTCTCAGGCTTGCAGTTCCTCTCCCTGTTCTCTCTACCGTAGTCGTCTCCAGCCCCTCCCGCCCATGACCTCGAATGACCTTCTTCGCATCTTCATCACCCTCGTCATCCTTCGCCTCCGCTGCCTCCGCTGCCGCCCTCAAAAGCCCCCAGCAGACTCAGCAGCAGCCCTCCTTCGCACCCCAGCCCTCTCCCCACTCACTTGTACGGCAGGTCCATGCGCCCCTTGAGCGCCAGGAAGCATGCGTCCAGCGCGCGGGCGGCCTCGGCGAATGCCGCCAGCTGGCCCAGGCGTCGTTCCAGCTCGCGCTCCGACAGGTCGTCCTCAACCTGGCAGGCAGGCAGGCAGGCAGGCAGGCAGGCAGGCAGGCAGGCAGGCAGGCAGGCACGGGTACCTTTCTTAAATGCCTGTAGTTAGGTAAGCTGTCTTTGGGCGGTGCTAATGACTGTCGGCGTCAAAGGGAGGGAACCGTTGGAGCGCTCGCGCTCGCGCGGGAGGTTGCCAGGAATTCGGGTGGGTAAGGGGCTGGGGCGTCTGGTGTTGGCAGTAAGGCTCTCGTCAAGGGTAAGAAAGGGGTGGGCCTGCGCCTTACCCATACATGGACCATACAGTGCCGCGCCCATGATGCAAACACACTAACTTCACACCCTCGCTCACACCTAGCCATGTACGCCTCATCAGAACCCGCGGCTCGCCGCAGCTGCACGTCGCCCCGCTCGAGCCACCAACCCGGACGCACCCGCCCCCACCTGCAGGAACTGTGCCGCGCGCGTCTGCGTCTGGCGCCGCCATTTGTTGAGGGCGGGCACCAGCACCCGCTGCAGCTCCAGACTCGCGCGGATAGCTTGCTCTGCGCGGGAATCAGCGGGGCGCGGTGGACGAATGTTAGCCACGGCCACAGTCCTTGACAGGGTGACCCCCGGCAGCGGCGCTAGCAAGTTCACACTTGGTGTTTCGCATGCCAGGTGTTGACCCACGACCTCAATAGCTCACCTCGTGGCTTCAGCCGACGCCGCAGTCGCTCGATGCGGTCGCCGGCTCCGTCGTGGCCGCTGTCGCGTTCGGCGGCCCGAATGGTCGTTGCATCGGCCACCAGGTTCAACGCGCGCTGTTTCTGCCGGTCAGCCAAATGGTCTGAAGGTATCGCGCTCACAGCACGCTGTAAATAGGTGCCAATTGCAGCGAGGCGACCGCGATCGCTCGTCGCTATGATGTACTCCATTTCTCCCGCCCGGGCGCAGTGACCACGGACACTAAAATTGTGTTGGCTTCATCGGTCACGGTCAGTACGGTTACAACTTTGTTTTCGGGGTTTCTGGGTTCTAGTGGACGTGGGCGTGCCAGTCGTTGCCATGCCAATGTGTGAACCCATCCGCCTACAGTGCCCCCCACAAAAATCGCCTCCGTGAGCTAACTTGTCACCAACAGCTAAGAACGGCAATCTGGATTTCGCCATGCGCTAGCCGTGGACAACCCAGATTCTAGAAGCTTCGTCCCCGTGTAGGGTTTTGAGTTTGCACTGGGGGCAACCTGGGATTAGGAATGAACTCCCCCCCCCCCCCGCTACAACTCTGGCTGCTCTGCCTCCTTGAGCTTCCAATCAATCCTCCTAATTAGTACTGGTTCATCAGCCGCTGCCGAGTCTGCCAGCGCAGCTCATCGCGGCGGTTGGCTGTTGGAGCGTCCTGCGCACCGCCCAGCTCCTTCTTGGTCTTGGCCCGCGTCTCCTTGAGCACACGCTGCCGCTCCGCCTCCTCCGCGGCGTGCAGCGAAGCGAAATGGCTGTGAAAGTTGACGGGCTTGCGGGTGGTGCCCTTGCTGCCGCCGGCCGCCTGCTTCAGGAACCTGCACAAGCGTTGTGTACCGTAGCCGGTGGCAGCCATTGGAGGCACTTAAAGGTGCCTTATCAACCACACAGGAGCATGCCGCATAGTCTTGCATGCCGTACCTTGTCACAATACTGACTACAGTAGAGGGCCATCAAGAGCCATTGTGTCCGCCTGCCCGGCCCTTACCTCTCCTTCCCTCGTCTATGTCAGACCCTCTTCCCCTCCACCCACCTGTTGGAGCCCCACTCTGCCGCCAGCTGTTGGTAGCGCTTCACGCGGTCCACCTTGGGGGCGCCGCCCGGCCCGCCGCCGCCGCGGGTGGTGGCGCGAGAGGCGGAGGAGGCACGGCTCATGAAGCTGCGGTGGCTTGCCTGGTTAGAGGCAGAGTGGAGCCGGGGAAGCGGGCAAATGCATGAGGGAGAGGAGTTTCAAGCTGAAGTTGTGCTGGGCTACAGGGAAGCTTAGTTGAGGATGGGTGCAGTACGCGGCAGCAACCTAAGCTCCAGGTCACCTCCACGCGCCCGCCCCCTCGTCCCCGCTTCATGACACACGCTGCCTGTCCACCTAACTACCTGCGGACTCAGGCTGCGGCCGGGGGCATCAAGGTCGTGGCCTCGAGCCACGCCCAGCCAGGCGTCATCATTGGCGTACGGGTCACGAGCCAGCCCCGCGCGCTGCGCCTGCGCTCCTGCTGACGCTGACACGCCGCGCGGCACAGCCGCCGACCCCGGCCGCCCGGCGCCTCCCACCGCGGCCACTGCTGCTGCTGCTGGAGCTTTGCCAGCTCCAGCCCGGCCGCCGCCGCCGGCAGACTGGGGCCAGGCCAGGTGGTGCATGGAGCGGCCCAGGCCGAGAGGGTCGTTGGTGTCTGCCGCCACCGCGACGTCGCTCTCCTGGTCAACATCGTCATCGTCAGCAAACCTGTTGGCATGTGGGAGATGCAGACGGGAGCAAGCCGGAGGTTGGTCCGGCATGTAGCAAGAAAGTGCATATGCGCGTGCATAGGCTTCGATGCGCCTACGCAGCTATGAGGGGGGTCGGCAGTCAAGCAGGGGTGGCGGTTGGCTGCGCTCTTCGGGGCGGTTGGCTCCCCTGTGCCGTGACGGTGTGTACACTGTCCCCTTCTTGTACCCCGCAACCATAGGCACAGCGATAAATGTTGAAGGCATTGACTCACGCGTGCTTCGGGTAGTGCCCAAAGGTCGAGAGCAGGTCTGTCTTGTGCGGGCCAGGCCCGGGCCGGCCCGCAGGCTTTGACTGCTGGTCGCGGCTGCGGGGGGCGCTTGAGGGGCGGGGCGGCACGCCTGAAGACGTCCGTGCGCTGGCCGCCGGTCCGCCGTAGCCATTTCCGCCGCGCGTGGATGCCTACAAAGAATATACGCAACCTTGATTGAGTTTGATTCATACTGATACTTGCTGCGCTCAGAAGACATACTGCAAGGCCCCCCCAGCAGGAACCCAGCCGGCGCATGAAATTGTGGCTGACACATAAACTTACCTTCGCTTCACCCCACACCCGTGCAGCTTACCGTCGCTGGCCCAGTGGCACGCCCGCCGGTCGCCGGCACCGCGGAGCTGGGTCCCCCGGCCGGCCCGCCTGCGGCAAGTAGACTCAGGCGGCCCAGCGAATCCATCAGGTCTGAGCTGGTGCCGTACTGGCGACCGGAGGCAGCGACGCCCAGCCCGCGAATGCCAGTGCCGCTGGCGGTTGGGGCCACGGCTCGGGGTGCTGTTGCTGCGGTTCCCGGCCCGCCTGCGGATGATGTCCCAACGCCGCTGCCGCTGCGCGGCTCGGCCCAGGCCTCCCGAGCGTCCGGCGCGTCAGCAGCGCCGCTGATAATGGTTGTGCTATGGGCACCGTAACGCAGGCCGAAGCCGGGGCTGAGGGCAGGTGCGCCGCTGGTGGTAGCTGCTGCGGAGCATGGCCCGGCGTGGTCCCCGGCCTGGCAATGCCTGCAGGTCAGTCCGGGCTCCTCCTCCACATCATCGCTGTCCTCACCCTCCACCGCGTCCGCATCAAACGTCTCATACTTGCTGTCCTCGTCGTCGTCCTGGCCGGGACCAGGGCTGCCGGCTGAGACGGGGCCTAGCTTGGCAGCGGCAGGAGCCGCGGGGCGGCGGGGGGCTTGCGCCCGAACGCCCGCCGGCACGGAGTTCCCAAGCGCTGCGCCGTGGGAGTGGTCCGTGTAGTCATAGCTGTAGCGCTGTGACTGTGGCTCCGTGAGGGGCGCCGAGGTGCTGATATCGCGCCCAAACTCGTCGCCGAGAGGCGCGGGTTGGAACGTGTCCAGGATGCTCCCAGCGCGAGGCTTTGACGGGCCCGCAGCTGCAGCACCTGCGGCAGCACCGAAGACAGCTCGGCGTTTACCTACAATCGGCACGACCGGCATTTCGTCGTTCTTCATAACGCGCTCGCACCAGTTGAAGTGGGTCCAGCGCTGGGTCCACCGCTGCTGCTGTCATCAAGGTCTGCGAAGTCTATATTCATGTCTTTCAATATGGCTACAATTTGTGAATCCGGTAAATTGTGTCCCAGCAGTTGGAGCTGGGTCTTCAGAGCTGTGAGGTCAATCATTGTGCCGAGTTGGGTTTACCAAGCTGGCCGCAGGCCTTTAGATGTCTGTACTATGTAATGAGAGCTTATTCAGAGGCTAATGGTCACCGGCGTGGCAACAAAGGCCCAAAGTTCTGCCCAGGAGTGTAGCAGTCTTCCGTCAGCGAAGCTCTTGTATCAAGTTGTCCTACAGGAAGCATTCATTTGTAATCTCAATAAATATGTGCGTCAGAATTCTGGCGAAGAGCCGCAAGACGGGTGCGGGCCAGCGACAGCGGGGCGAGTTCCTGGGATCCAGCAAACAGTCCCATTCCATATTTCCATCCCTCGGTGATGCCAAACCCGTCTCCTGGCTTATCATCTACCCTCAAATGCTGTATCTATAAGAAGAAAAGTTACAGCAGTCAAAGCTAGCTGAGCCCTTTTATCCCCGCACTTCGAGAGTTGTGCTGCACAAAACAATCGTGCTTCTTGCATATTGAAAGACACATACAGTTTCCTTCAATATATTGGAAAGCAACATCTACAAAGAAACCAGCACTGTGGTAAACCAGCTTGTTATTGTGAACCCTGAACATGGCGCCTGGGTGTAAAGGCATTACCACTCAATAGCTCTAGAGTATTAGCTGCTCTCTAGCCGGCGTGGAGGAGGCCCCTGCCATCAGAAATGTCGGGAGGAGGCCTCGTCTCGACCTATGTGTACGCGGACGCGCAGCCGCCTGTTGACGAGGCGTCGCTCCCGTAAGTGTCGCGAGAGACTTGCGGTGATTGTTGCTTGTTGGGCGGGAAGGAGGGCCTCGTCCGGGTCTCCAGGATGGCCGCAAAGCGTGCCCAACACACGTCGGCCCCTTAGCCAGTGGCAACAGCATCGCGCGTGTCTCATGCCCTTGCAACTGATCCCTCTTGTCGCAGAGCTCTACACCAGGAGCTTCAATGGCAGCGCAACGACGTGCGCATCTTTGCGCATGCCGCGGCGGAGACGCAGGTGGCCATCAAGGATGCGTTGGCGCACAAGTTCAACACCGCGCGCCCCGGCGCCGCGGACACGATAGCGGCCTGCGTGAACGACCCTGGGTTCCTGGAGGTCTTCCCTCGCGTAGCCAGCCGGCCACCCAAGCTGCTGCAGGAGCTGGAAGCAATTCTGGTGGACCGGTTGCGCGCGAACGACAAGGCCGCTAGCACGACTGTGCTGGGCAGCGCACGGGAGCGTGACCCCAAGCTCTCCGCCAACCTCTCGCTGGACGGGCATCGGCAGGTGCGCTCGTGCGTGTGCGTTGTCGGATGAGAGGCTGGTCATGCAACATGCCTGGGCTGATGCGGTATTGCTTGGAGCCTCGGGGTAAAGAAGCTGTGACAGAGTTGCAGAGGTGCGGGACGCACGCCGGGTGGCGGGGTGACCAGAAGGCGTGCGTCAGTGTGCGGCAGCGCCCGGCAGAGCCTCCGGACCTGCCTTAGACGGCCGGCATGCGCAGCACACATGCTGGAGCCCCGCACAAACCTCCACCACCACCGCCATTTCTTCATTCGATTTCTCCCGCTCGCGTGCCCGCGCCGCCCCCACTCCATCGCCGCCACCCCACCCAGGTGATGTCGGCGTTCGTGGCGGGCTTCTCCACCTACGCGCCGCTGCTCAGCCGCATACAGGCCGAGTTCGACCGCGCGCTGAACGAGGGCGTGCGCAGCGCGCAGGTGCGTGAGCGCGGGGCTGGGACGGGCGGGCGGGCGGGGGGGAGCGGGCACACGTCAGCGTGTGCGTGGATGGAGGAGATGCGGTGGTTGAGGAAGAAGGAGCATGCTTAGGCTGGGGGCGGCTAAACCTTAGCGGGCAGCTGCAGGGGCGGGGGCGGCGGGGGCTTGATGGATGGGGCGCCCGACGTGTGCACAGCCTGATGCGGCTGTGCGGCAGCGGCAGGTGGTGAACACGCTCGTCCGCACGGCATCCGCGAACGCGCCACCTCCGTCGTGGCCCGTCACCCGCAACCAACCAACCCGAATTGCCATGTGCAGGAGAATGTGGAGATGAGGTACCAGATGGCCGCCAACGAGCTGGCGCGGGAGCGGGCCACAGCCGAGGTGGGTGCGTGTGTGAGGGCACGTGTGGGTACGAGGGCGCGTGTGCGCTTGGGCGGCGCGGCACCACCCCGGAGGACGGGAAAGGCCCACCCGGCTGTGTGCATTTACAGAAGGCGAGGGGGCAAGCGAGCGACAAAGGGTGCCATTGTTGTTTTGGGTCGCCGGCTGATGTGGAGGGGTGGTATCCTGAAAGCCGTTCTTGTTGAGGTGGATGCCTGGCTGGGTGCGTCTGGCTGCGTGTACTACATGCTCGCACTGCATGTCAGGATGTGGGTGTGGCTTGCCGGCGTGCAGGTCCGCGGGCAGGTGCTTGCGGAGGACCTGTCCTTCCGCGCGGCGGCGCTGGCCAAATTGCAGGTGGGGGCGGGTTTAGCTTTTCAGCAGTGCGGTCTGGTTGCTGGCTGGCGGGCATGGCGGTGGGCCAGGGGCTGGAAAGCAAAATGCTGGCGGGGCCCGACCGCCGGGTTTCCGCATCCGCCGGAAGGCACCTGCGCGACGGGCCGGGGGCGGGACATGCAAGGAGGTCAGAGGCTGCGGCCACTACTCATGCCCTGGCACTGCGGCTGCCGTCTCAACACACAGGAGCTGCGCGAGCGGGCGGTGCGGGCGGAGAAGAAGAAGCTCTTGGCGGAGAAGGACCTGCGGGATGCGCAGTGAGTTGGGCCGTGTGGGGTGTGGGGGGCGAGGGGGCAGCATGCAGGCCGGGGGGCTTGCGTGCCGGGACGGATGGGGCCCCTGGTCAGGCACTTTGGTGCCGCGGCCTTTGGCTTTCTTGTGTGCAACCGTCGCTCGTCGCGCTAAAACCTTGCAAGCGCAGACTGCACCCAACACCTTTTCGTGTCGCTGTCTGACTTTCGTCGCTGTTCACGACCAAACGTACGCCCCACTGCCCACGATGTCAAGAACTCCCATGTAACGTCAAGTTCCCTTCGCGATGCTGACAGGACCGAGGAGGCGCGCATGCGGGCGCTGGTGGAGTCGCTGCGCAGCACGAACACCAAGCTGCAGGTGGGGTGTGATGGCCTGCTTGTGGGAGAGAGTGTCGGTGGGCGCGTTGGTGGGCGTACCGCACTTGTGAGCCGGGGCGCGGGTCGTGATCTTGTGCTGTGGGCCATGGCGCACGGGCATGCTTCCGCGTCCTTTAAACAGCAAGCCCCCATGTTCCACTCTGATGGCACGTGGCTATCCTGCTTGAAACCTGGTCCCCCAAACCCAGACGCCTGCCACCCCCCAACCCCCCACCCACCCACCCCGCCTGCCTGGGCTGCCTGCCTGCAGGAGCTGATGCAAGAGGAGGACAAGTGGGCGGCCAAGCCGCTGAGCGGGCACCTAGTGGCCATGCCCATCGGCCCCCTCACGAAGGCGGTGAGCAGCCGTGGGCCTGGGCGTTGCAGGGGAGGGCGGAGGCATCGGTAGGGCGGCATGCCGCAGTCCGGCGCGCAAAACTGGACTACTACTGGCATTGCGCCAAGCGCACGCAAAGAAAACACCTGCACCTCCCAATCGTGGAACCGCTTCCCCCCCTCACTACATGTCTCACGGGCGCACACAAATCCATCCCGCTCATGTGCTCGTGTGCAGGACGAGGAGTTCCTGGAGGCGGAGCTGGGCGGCATGGACAACCTGGCCGCCACGCCCAGCGCCATGTCGGTCACCGGCGCCGCCAGCATGTTCAGGTCCACCATGTCCTTCGCCCGGACCGCGTCTGGAGTGGGCGGCCTGGGCGGCGCCGCGGCGGCGGCGGCAGCGGCGCGACAGGCCTCGGCTTCGCTAGGACCGGCCGCGGCGGAGGCGAGCACGGCGCCGACGGCTGCTGGCACGCCGGAGCCGGGGGCGGGGCCGCGCGGGGCAGGGGCGGGCGTGCAAGGGGAGGGGAGCGAGGCGGTCGAGGGCGAGGCGTCGGCGGCGGGGATGCCTGGCGGCGGGGGAATGAGTGAGGTGACGGTGGGCGAGTTGGTAGTAGCGGCGGGTTCGGGCGGGCAGGAGGCGGGGCCGGAGCGGAGTGATGCGCCGTCGCCTGCGCCCGAGCTATCTGAGCCACCGGGCGGGAGTTGAAATCTAAGCGAGCCGGATGCACCTGAGCAGCAACTTTTGTTTTCTAGAAAACAGGTTGTAATAGATGTGAGGCGTAATAGATGGGATGACTAGATGATGCTGATGATGATGGATGGATGACTGGCGCGGTTGGCCAGTGCATGTAGTGGCTGACATTCCATGCCTTGCCATGCCTAGATAGTGTCTTCAGGCGTCGCACACAATACTCCTGGGCTCTTTAAGTCAGCTTTTGTGGCTGAAAAGCCACACCAGCCACATGGAGCTCCAACATCACTGCGTCAGCGCGAGCCGCGAAACCATCCCCCCAGACCCCGCTGACTGGTCTCGCCTTACGCCAGACATGTTTCGCAATATTGCAGCACGACTGCATCCAAACGTGGTCACAGCCGGGCTCGCGCTCGTTGAACGCGCCACCGCTGCATGCCTCAAGAGCAGCGGCTATAACACTATCATGATAGAAACACGCAATGCCGAGTCCTGGCCGGGGCACGCCTTCGTTGGGCACTGGGGCCGGCCCGAGCCCTGGCAGTCACTCACGCGGCCCCGCCGGCTGCGCCTGCTGTGCCGGACACTGCCGGGAACTTGCCTTCTTGCCCCTTGCCAACTCCATGCTATGAGCGCTGCTGTGCCTGGCTGCCTCCAGCGGGAGCCGGAGCCGGAGCCGGAGCTGGAGCCAGCAGCAGCGCAAGGCCAGCAGCCGGAGGCGCCTGCCGCCGCCGCCGGCGCCGCGCCGCTGCCGGACGCACCGCCGCCGCCGCCGGCGCCGCCGCCGCTGGTGGACGCCTTCGTGCCGCGCAGCAAGGCCTGGTACATCAGGCTGCTGAGGGCCGCCGCCTGCCACGGCCACACTGGCCTCTTCTTACAGTTGCGGCGGCAGCACGGCGCGGGCGTGGACTGGACGGGCGGTGACGTTGAAAGCATTTGGGATATGCTAAACGTCTTGGCTATGGGAGTGCCGGACGTGCAAATGCTGGCCGAGTTTTACGTGCTAATGGCGGCGCCAGGCCCGGCGCCGCTCGGACCTGTGCAGCATGGGGAGCTGCTGGCCTGCGCGCTGTGCAGCCTCGACAGCAGCTGGCGGCCCAAGGCCGACTGGCTGGCGGACACGTGGGAGGACGACCCCGAGCCTGATGGCGACTTGTCGTTTCAGTTTGCGTTCGTTGTCTTCAACGAGTTCGTGGCGCATGGCAACTGGCGGGTGGTGGTGGAGCAGCTGGACGTGCTGGAGTGCTTCCGGTACGTCGGCGCACGTGTGCAGAACCAGGGCGACTGGCGCCTGCGGGTGCAGGCCGGTAACACGGGGCTGCTTGAGGGCGTGCTGGCGGAATGGAGCCTGACGCAAGGTGCGCGCGCGTGGGTGGGTGGGTGGGTGCTGGCTGACCTACGTGCGGTGTTCGGGTTGGACAGGCAGACGTAAGTTTGAGTAACAAGTGAATATGCCTAGACCTCTAGACAACCATCACGGCCGTAGATAGCGAATGGGCGATGCTACTAGTATGGAAGTCACGCTCCTGAACACTGCATACGGTACTGAGCAACCTACGGTATCCCAATGCTCAAACCGGAAAACGACATGCCGAATGCCTTGCACTGGTGCCACGGCCATGCCCCCCATCCCATGCATCATCACCACCAGCCTCCGGCCACGACAATACCCTGCCGCACAGCCCTCTCGAACGTAGCACAGCGCTCTCGAACACTGCAAGCCACTCCAGCCTCAACTTCTGAACAATGCATTTTTGCCGCATGTCGGTCTCCTGTA
Source organism: Chlamydomonas schloesseri (assembly GCA_016834595.1). Taxonomy (NCBI): domain Eukaryota; kingdom Viridiplantae; phylum Chlorophyta; class Chlorophyceae; order Chlamydomonadales; family Chlamydomonadaceae; genus Chlamydomonas; species Chlamydomonas schloesseri. The sequence continues at coordinate 633,883 of JAEHOD010000021.1, read as the reverse complement.
CTTGCAATGCACGTGCGCTCACTCTCGCGTGTCTCCCCAGTCCCCTCAATGGCCCCAGTAGATATATACAACCATCCCAAAGCTATGCCCCGCCCAAGGCTGATGGGCTGTGCGTCAGTCGGTCACTCTTCCTCGCCATCACTCGTATCCCCGAGTGCCCAGGGCTCAACGCTTTACAATCCTCAAAGCTGGCTGCTGACACCTCAGCCCCCCTCTCTACCACAGACAGCGCCCAGCAGGTAGCTAGCTAGCTACTTGCCGTTGCCCCGCCATCGCTTAGTCGTCATCCTCTCAGCCCTCCTTGGTCTCGGCGCCGATCTCGCGAGCGAACTTGATGAACACCTCCTCCAGAGTGGCGTTGGCCACACCCCAGTCCAACACCTGCGGGCAGGAGCAGGAGGGCAGGAAGAGGGGGGGCGCGAAGGCACGTAGGTACGTGTGTGTTCAGGTGTGCGTTGTTGCATATGTGTGCGTGTCGCGCACCACTACACATCTCTCCGTAACACGACCTCCATCGCCGCCGAAACCCGCCCAGCCCCGGCCCGCCGCGCCCCGCCCCGCCGCGCAGGCACCCACCCATAACCTCCCCGCCGCGCCGCACCCACCCGCAGCCTCCCCGCAACCCACCCACCCACCCCCCGGGACCGCGCGCGGCTCGCAGGCTGACATGGCTCAAGACGGCTCTGGACTTCGTCGCCAACCTGCCGCTCCATTGTCCAAGCCCGCCCAAACACGGTGATGTTCAGTAGCTCGCATAGGCGGCTGCGAATCCCAGCTACAGCGCAGTCACGTTCCTCGCAGTTTGTTCTCACCGGGACTGTTTACCACCCACCCACCCACCCAACCACCCACCCACCCACCCACCCACCCACAGTACACACCTGCATCTGCGTCTTGGCGGTCGCCATGGCGTCGAACACGCGCGCCAGGCTGACGTCGGCGGTGGGCAACTCGTACTTGAAGGTGCCGCCCAGCTCGTAGGTGAGGCGCGCGTTGGGGCTGAGGTGGCCCACAAAAGCCTTGGCGGCGTCCTCGTGCCCCGGCGCCACCGTCAGTGTGAACACCAGGTAGCCTGTGTGTGTGTGTGTGTGTGTGTGTGTGTGTGTGTGTAGTGGGGGTTACACGCATTAGAGTTAGAAGCAGAAGACGTAGTCAGGTACACAGGTAGAGTCTGGTGGTGATGCGTGCTTTGCCATCGCGGTTGATTTGGCGTCCACGAGGGCAACATGGCGCAGAGGGCCACGAGGGGTGCTCAGCAGCAGGCAGGCCTGCTCAGCAGCTACCGGCCACTATCACCTCCGCGGACGCCGGGTAGCGCAGCCCCGGCGACGCAGCTTCACACTCCTGCAGCCCCCGCGATCGAAGGCGCAACACCTCTCCCGCCTCTATCTCCCAAAAGCAGCATCTCACTCACCGGCGTAGCGCGAGGTGATCTCGCGAGGGTTGCCGATGCAGACCAGCTGGCCGTCCACGAAGATGCCCAGGCGGTCGCACAGGATCTCCGCCTCCTCCATTGAGTGGGTGGTCAGGATGATGGCGCGGTCGGACTGCGGTTGGGCGGGGGTGGCGGGGGGTTGCAAGGATGTATGGTGAAGTGGTAGGGGTGGGTGTGGGCCAGCAGAGGAGGGGCGGGGGCCGGATCGTGGGGCGGCGTGCAGGAGGTGGAGGTGGGATGAAAAGGTTCACTCCCAAGTCGGAGAAACGTCGGCATGATAGAAAGAAGACATGGTGGTCTGTCGGGACGTGGGGCCGTAGGAATGATTGAAGGTCGAATTGCGAGAGGTGGGTGGGTGTTGCAAACCACACTAGCTCCGCCTGACTGCTTGTGTCTGCCACATCGCTGTGCTCGCCCGGGTCACTATTGCACTCCATTTCTTTCCACACACACTTGCAAACCACATCAACACGTCAGAGCATCATACACAGCAACATACGAGCACACGCACACCTTGTTGGAGCGGACCACCTCCCACAGGTTGCGGCGCGACGCGGGGTCCAGGCCCGTGGACGGCTCGTCCTGCAGCGGGAGGGAGGCAGGAGGAAGGTAGGTAGGTGCGTCAGGCGGGTGGGTGGGTGGACACGGGGTTGCGGGCACCACCGCCAGAAGCATTACCGCCAGCCGCCATTTCGCACGCGCCTTCCCTCCGCCACCACGGCACGCACCCGCCCCCCGCCCAGCACACAGCCCACTCAGCATCCCGCCCAGCCCACCCAGCGCCCACGCCAGGCCCCCAGGTTTCCGGAATGAACTATGCGCCCTCCCCCCCACTCACCAGGTACACCACCTTGGGCTGCCCGATGAAGCTGATAGCCACGCTCAGGCGCCGCTTCATGCCACCGCTGTACTTCTGCGCCTGCTTGTGGCCCACGCCGCCGTTGAACAGGTTCACCGAGCGCAGGCCAGCCGTCACCGCGTTCAGCAGGTCCGCGCCTGTGTGTATGGGCATTGGCAGCGGCGGCGGTGTCGCGCGTGCGCGACGCGGTTGCGTGAGGGCAATGTACACACACGTGAAAGAGTCGGTTCCATGGTTGGGCTTTGTACGTGTGTGGTACGCTTTGTCGCAATGTGCAGGCTGCGTTTGTTATGTAAGATGGCCACCCAGCTCAAGGCCAGGCTCCCGTGCAGTCATGCAGGCATGCTCAGGCGCTCACCCTTGAGGCCCTTGAGGCGGCCGTAGAACAGCAGGTGTTCCTCGCCCGTCAGCTGCTCCCACAGCAGGTCGTGCTGCGGGCACACGCCCATGTTGGCGTAGATGGCGTTCATCTGGGTGCGGATGTCGAAGCCCTCGACGCTGGCCGTGCCGCCGGACGGCTCCAGGAAGCCCGTGAGCATGTTGATGGAGGTGGACTTGCCTGTGTGTGTGTGTGTGCGGGGGTGGGGTGTTACACGCATGAAGATGAGAGAAAAGAGGGGGCGGGGGGCGGGAGCAAGCGGCGCGTGTGTTTGGGGGCTCCGTGCATGTTATGACGAGAAGGCGAAGACATGTGATGCGGAAAAGGGGGGGTTGTTAGGTTCAGTAGGGGGGGGGGGAACGGGGCGTGTGGGCGTGTGAGGGGCACGTGCGGGTTCGCGTTGCGCGCAATGTATCGTAGAAGGCAGTGTGGAGGCGTAGTAGCAAATCCCGCCGGCCGCACAAAGCCAGCATCAATATGCGTGCTCTTACTCTTAGTCAGGCGGCGTGTGAGGCCTCAAGACCCAAAACCCCTCCCGCGCTCTCTCCACACTCACCCGCTCCGTTAGGCCCCAGAAGGCCGAAGCACTCGCCACGCTCGATGGCCATGGTCAGCGTGCGCACCGCCAGCTGCAAACGCGACAAGGTAGCAGCAGCACCAGCAGCAGCAAAAAAAGGGGGCCACGGCACGCGTTAGCCAAGCGTTAGAGCAGTATGAGCTGCGTCGCCATGAACCTGTGGCAATAAAACCTCCGCATGTGTAAGACCTCTCCACACTAGCCCGCAGCCGGCTCCCAGCCACCCAGCCCCTCCCCATTATCCGCCCCGCCCCGCCCCGCCCCGCCCCGCCCCGCCCCGCCCCGCCCCGCCCCGCCCCGCCCCGCCCCGCCCCGCCCCGCCCCGCCCCGCCCCGCCCCGCCCCGCCCCGCCCCGCCCCGGCGCGCCCCGCCCCGCCCCGCCCCGCCCCGCCCCACCCCACCCTGCCCCGCCCCGCCCCGCCGCGCCCCGCCCCGCCGCGCCCCGCCCCGCCCCGCCCCGCCGCGCCCCGCCCCGCCCCGCCCCGCCCCGCCCCGCCCCGCCCCGCCCCGCCCCGCCCCGCCCCACCCCGCCCCGCCCCGCCCCACCCTTACCTTGGGCTTGCCTCCGTCCTGCCCCGGGTAGATCTTGCGCAGGTCGCGCACCACGATGGGCGTCTGCGCCGCCTCGGCCTCGCTCATGTGCTCCACTCGCAGCCGCTCGGCCTTGACGTCCTCGCGCTCGCCTGCACGCGCGACAGGCGGGTTCCATGTTTAGGTGAAGAACAGGCAGGCACGGTACAGCAGGACTTGGCACAGGGGAGGGGTAGGTGGGGTGAGGCCAGCGGGATGGGGTGGAGAGGATTGGGGTCGGGCGGGGTGCCATGCATGTTTAATTAATGACGCGGGGTAGGCGGAGAGCGCCCGTTTCACTGGGTCCACTAGCATCACTATCCCCAAAGCCGTAGGCACTCGACTTGCAGCGGGGCGGAGTTCGGTGACTGCAAAGGTGCGACGATTGTGCATGTAAATTATGTGTGGTAGGTGCGGCCCACCCACCTGCCGCGATCTTGAGGGAGCCCTCGCCGCCGATGCCCTTGCCGGAGCCGCCGCCGCCGCCGGTGTGGTTCCCCATCTCCACCGACGACCTCGGCGAACCGGCGCCGTGGTCGTGCTTGTTCTTCTTACGGCCCATGCAGCACTCCAGGAAGTAGAGCGGGTGGCGGCGGATGCCGGTGCCGCTGGACAGGACCTGTGTGTGTGTGGTGGTGGTGTGTGTGGGGTAGTTCATGTGTGTGTGTGGGGGGGGGGTAGCCATCCATGGGTGGTTACCAGCCCAAACTAAACCAAACCCAATGCATAAGGGGGGATAACACGCATTAATGCATTACGAGTGAAGAAGAGAAGGCATAACCAGGTACACAGGTACAGTAGTCACTCGTTACCAATGTCCGTGGGGGGCTGACAGCGCACGGGACGGCGTGCGGCTAGGTTGCCAGCCCTGGGCCCCACACCGGGAGCTGCTGCATCTTTACCACGTTCAGCCCATGCCGTGGCTGCCACCGCAAAGCGGGTTGTGCCCGCACCCATTCGTAGCCCCCTCCTACCTGTCATAAGCATCTGTCGTACGGTATGCGACCCACCACACACGCTCAACCCCACGCCCGGCCCCACACCGACCCCATACCCCACACCCACGCCCACTCCCCACACCAACCGCACCCGCCCACACCAACCGCCCCAACCTCCACCCGCAACCACCCACGCACCCACCCACACCCACCCACCTGCTCAAGGTACCAGCCCAGCGCCATGAACACGAACCACTCCACCACGAAGATGCCCCACGTGCCGTACATGCCGTTGCCGGGGTCGCCCATGCGCTCCCAGGTCAGGCCCGGCTCGTCGCGGTAGACGCCCAGGAACGCGTACTCGCCCATCTCCCACAGGCCGCTGTTGCCGCCGAAAGATTATAGTTTCATGTTTGTTGTTTGGGGTGTTTGGATGGTGATGAAGGTTTGGGGGCGGGGGTGGGGCGTTGGGCAAGGTTAGTAAGTGTGGGGCAGCGTCATGGGTGTTGGTGTGCGGCGAGAAGGAGGAGGAGGAGGAGATGTGCGGTTCGCGGTTGGGCTGTGCCACAGCTCAGACGCACCGGTAGAGGGAGAAGGCGGGGATCCACTGAATGAAGAACACCCACGTCGCGTCCTTCTCCATGAACACCTGCATTGCCATATCACCGCATGCATGTCGTGCTCGTGTTTGAGCGTGGCATCAAACGGGATAGCGCACCGGCGCAGCCAACACCACGCTCAACCTGCCTCATCAGCCCACCTCCCAACTGCCGCCGCGCCTACCGAGCAACAGCTCGCCAAGGAGGCCGGTCACACACAACGCGCCAACCGGCACGTACCCGTGCCACGCCGCGTTTCCCCTCCATCCCCTCCCCTTTCCCCCGCCCCACCTTGAGCAGCAGCTCGCCGATGAGGCCAACGGCCGCATACAAGGCACGTACCCGTGCCACGCCGAGTTTCCCCTCCACCCCCTCACCTCCCCCCCCACCCTGCCGCCCCATTCCCCCACCTTGAGCAGCAGCTCGCCGATGAGGCCGGTGGCGAAGACGTAGATGAAGGCGACCACCGTGGAGGTGCGGCTGGAGCTGAACAGGCTGGACAGCACAAAGCTGAAGGCAATCATGTTGTTGCCGAACAGAAAGTAGAAGATGATCTGGATGCCTGTTTTTTTTATTAATTCAATCAGAGGAACGGCGCGGAGAGAGACACAAGGGTCGTTAACTGCTTGTGTGCAGGGCGCGAAAGGCGGGGGCTGCAGCAAGCGGGCGGCCTATAGGGCTGCCACCGGCACCCACGAACACTTGCCCTTGCTGCAGCCGTCCCGACTTGGACGCACCACCCACTGCCTACTCGCCTAGCGCTGCCACCACCGGCCAAGTCCCCAGACCGCCCTTCCCCCGCAGGGCCCTCGCACCCTCGCACCCTAAAACCCTAAGGGCCCTCGCCCCCTCAAACCACCCACCCACCCATGGAGGTGCGGCGGAAGATCTCCAGTCCCACGCCGGCGCCAAAGATGATGAAGATGGCCATGTAGACGATGTACAGCATCAGGTACCTGCGTGCAGGCGCACGTATGTGGCAAGCGGGAGTGTGTATAGATGTGCGTACAGTAAGTGTGTGCGGGCGGGAACGTGAGAGCAACGATGGGAGCATCGCTTTTGAGCGTACGTGCCCCCACCCAGGGAATTGAATAACATATCATCCGCTCACTTGCCGAACTCCCTGCAACCCAGCCCCTGCAGCTTCCCCGGCCTGCCTCTACCCCCCAACAAGGCAGCCCGCCCCCATGCAGCCCGCCCCATGCAGCCCCTCCCAATCCAACCTTATGCTACACTCTCCAGCCTTCAGCCCGCCCCATGCAGCCCCTCCCAGTCAGCCCGCCCCATGCAGCCCCTCCCATGCAGCCCCTCCCATGCAGCCCCTCCCATGCAGCCGCTCCCAATCCAACCTTATGCTACACTCCAGCCTTCAGCCCGCCCCATGCAGCCCCTCCCATGCAGCCCCTCCCATGCAGCCCCTCCCATGCAGCCCCTCCCATGCAGCCCCTCCCATGCAGCCCCTCCCATGCAGCCCCTCCCAATCCAACCTTATGCTACACTCCAGCCTTCAGCCCGCCCCATGCAGCCCCTCCCCATGCAGCCCCTCCCATGCAGCCCCTCCCATGCAGCCCCTCCCATGCAGCCCCTCCCATGCAGCCCCTCCCATGCAGCCGCTCCCAATCCAACCTTATGCTACACTCCAGCCTTCAGCCCGCCCCATGCAGCCCCTCCCATGCAGCCCCTCCCATGCAGCCCCTCCCATGCAGCCCCTCCCATGCAGCCCCTCCCATGCAGCCCCTCCCATGCAGCCCCTCCCAATCCAACCTTATGCTACACTCCAGCCTTCAGCCCGCCCCATGCAGCCCCTCCCATGCAGCCCCTCCCATGCAGCCCCTCCCATGCAGCCCCTCCCATGCAGCCCCTCCCATGCAGCCCCTCCCATGCAGCCCCTCCCAGTCCAACCTTATGCTACACTCCAGCCTTCAGCCCGCCCCATGCAGCCCCTCCCAGTCAGCCCGCCCCATGCAGCCCCTCCCGGTCAGCCCCTCCCAACCACACAATCACACGCACCACAGGTAGGTGATGAGCCAGTAGGCGCCGTCGCCCAGGCCGTGCATCTTCATCATCATGCGCAGCCGCTTCTCCTTCTCGTACACCAGCTGCTGCAGGAAGGTGGGGAGCAGCATCTGGACCACCCACCTGCGCGTGCGCGTGTGCGTTTGCGGGGAGGGAAGATAGCAGGGGATGAGGTATTCGGCAGGTTGCAAGGATATGTGGCGCAGTGGTAGGACAGATCAGAAGATCAGCAGACGAAGTGGTTCCCGAAGGGGGGGGGGCAGCGAGCGCCGTATAGCAAGTCCTGATAGTCGTTCAACCCGGGTGACTGACTGCCCAAGCATGCAATCCTTCTTGACAACCCAGCAGCCTCCAAGCACCCAAGCCACGCCGCTCGCTCACGTGTAGAACAGCGGCCCCAGCAGGTTTGAGAAGTCCAGCTTCAGCTTGGTGGCCATCTTGGGCATGGACATGATGCCCAGCAGCTTGGGCAGGTCGGAGAAACCCCACGCCTCGTTCCACCTGTGGTTGAGGTTGGTTGCGGTGGTTGAGGTTGGTTGAGGTTGTTAATGAGGAAGGCAGGGTGGGAGAGGAGCCTGAGTCCTCGCCAGAGCCCCCGAGCCGGCCATCCAGGCCCCCTGAGCCCTCCCCAACCACGACCACCACCATTCAGCCCAGCGCACCACCAGCAGCCGCAACACGCCACACCCGCAACGCCCCAGCAGCCGCATCCAAGCAAACCCACCCACCCACCCACCCACCCACCCACCCACCCACCCACCCACCCACCCACCAGGACATGACGCCGCCGCTGAGCGACAGCTGCACTCGGTTGTAGGCGTCGCGGCCGTTGCCGCTGCCGTCGGCGGCGAGGAGGGTGGCGTTGTAGTACACGGTGACGCTGGTGTTGGCAGCGGCGGCGGAGGGGAACTCGAAAGCGGCTGGGAACTGTGCCGTCACGGCGGAGCCGTTGCAGCGCGCCTGTGTGTGTGTTTTAGAGTTCATAAGGGAGATAGCGAATGAAAGACTTATGCGTGCGAAGCGACAGGAGCGCTAAGTAGGGGCCTGTGTGTGTGCGTGTGCATGTACGTGTCGGTAAACGGAAACGGAAAGAATTCCCCGCAATCGCTGTGTGCATGTGCGTGCGCATGTACGTGTGCGTGTGCGTGTCAGGAGAGCATATCAGGTTAGCGATGAACGTAGGAATGTGTCTGCGCGTGTGCGTGTGTGCACGCGGGCAAGCGGAAGGGGTTGAGCAGAGGGGTGACTCCCGTGAAGGAATTAAGGAGGCTGGGTGGGTGGGTGGGTGGGTTGCTAGGGTTCTCCGGCTATGCGAATGAACACTCGCCTCCCTCCAGCCCCGCACTAGCCCCCGCCCCTCAGCTGCACCAACCGCCAACCGCCAACCGCCCAACCGTATCAACCGCACCACGCAGTACGTACCTGGTAGTAGCCGCAGTACAGGGCGTCGTCGATGGCGGTGGCGTTGGGCATGACCACGAACTTGATGTCGGAGCACACCTGTGTGTCAGAAGACACGAGGTAGGAAAGGGACAAACGCAAACCATGTATGCAAATGCTCGAGCGGTCGTGCGCGCGTTCGGGCTCACACACCTGTGTGTGTGTGTTAGAGATCACAAGGTGTGTGTGTGTGTGTGTGTGCATGTGGGCGGGTAGGTGGGTGGGTAAGAGGGGTGGCTAGGTGGGCGGTTCCAAATGAGGCGGGGCGGCAGGGAAGCTGGCGACCATGTGTGCATGGTGGCGGTGTTGGTGGTTGGGGGGTGGTGGCGAGCCACTTCGTTGCTTGGGGGTAGGTTGACACAGGGGAAGAAGGCAAGCAGACGATGTCCCCGCTCACCCCGGGACGCTACCCCTGGCACCGGCTGCATGCCCTTGTCGCTGTAGGTGTCGCCTCACACCCACCCACCCACCCACCCACCCACCCACCCACCCACCCACCCACCCACCCACCCACCCACCCACCCACCGTGTTCTTATCCAGGAAGTCGGCAATGACGGGCCGTCCTTGCAGCACAGTGTCCACCTGCGAGCGTGCGAGCGGGCCATCAAGCAAGCGTGTAAGCCCATGATGAAAGCCCCCTCACGCATCCGCTTAGCTAGCTTCTGTCGTCTCACAGTGCGAGTTACACGGGGCCTGGGTCAGGTTGGGAGCCACAGGGCGGTCAGGGCAGTCAGGGCAGTTAGGGCCCGTTGAAACCACCGTTGAGTAATGCACCGACGGAACATCCCAGGCACAGCCCACAATGCCATCGCCGGTAATGCAGCCGGACTCACTCCCTTTCCCGGCCATGCACATGCGCAACGTGCCACTAGTATGCCTCCCCTTTGCAACACCGTTGCACCGCATGAACGCGCCCCGTTCCCCAGCCCGAACGCCCCCGACCCCAACGCCCCCCCACCTCCCTCCCCCCCAAAAACCACCCCCTCCCCCAACCCAATCCCCCCCCCACCTGGTCCTCTGTGACCAGGGTGTTGGTGGTGACGTACACCACGCCCATGAGGATGTTGATCAGCGGCATGGGCGCCATCGTGGTGACTGTGCGTGTGTGTGTGGGGGGGGTTCCATGCATTTAAATTAAGGACGAGGTAGACCCCGGGGGGGGGGGGGGGTCCATGCATGTTAAGGGGGGTGCCATGCATTTAAGTTAATGACGGGGGGAGGAGTGGCAGAGGCAAGGGCAGGGGCAGGCTGTGTGTTAGAGATCACAAGGGAGAGAACAGCAGACAGAGGACTGTGTGTGTGTGTGGTGTGTGTGTGTGGTGTATGTGTGTGGTCCCTGATACAATCGCGCAGGCTGCAAAGTGACTTGGCCATGGATCTGGCGCAAACATGCAGCGCAGCAAAGTTTGCCCTTGTTATTGGATAGAACGATACTCTAGTAAGCGATAGAGATACCATAATCGAGCTATGATGCCGAATAGACGAAAAACGACTGACGGGCCGAGTCTGGGAGCTCGGCCGCGGCATGTCCGGGTGAACTTGCTCGATGAAATCGCATTCATTTGCTACATGCAACACGTGGAAACCTTCCTGAGTTATCGGACCCCGGGCCGCAAAATGCGGCTGCCATGCGAGCAAGCACGTTGAGTTGTTAAGTAGCGAGGACGCAACGTCGGCGTAAACCCTGAGCGCCGCTGCTTTATAGCGCGGACACATTTACTTGAAACGCTGCCGGGCTGCTCGTAATAGAGCTGTCCACGCGGCGTCGCAAATCAGAATTTGGTCCTGTCGTGGTGTGTCCTGTCGTGCGGCGCGTGGCTTGCGGCGCTAGGCTTGCTTGCCCTGCCTCTCCAAGCCGCTTCGTGTCAGTGTTGGGGGTGTGACAAGTCGTGCAGCGCTTTGCTATCGGGATGGAGCTGAGCTGTGCTTGTAGTTGTGGTGCCAGGCGGTCGCTGGGTTCCTCGCTTGTGCTAGGATACCGGTGCCGTGTTTGGCCTGGCACCCTTGCCGCTTCTCTTGCTGTTGGGGCACCAGGTCAGAGCCATGCGGTGTCGGTGTTTGGGTTGTGTCCTTGCGTGCAGCGTCAGGCTGCCGTGTGCTGTGGCTCTGAGTCCTTCCTTTGGTGCGCTCTTGTGTTGTTGGCTCACCCGGCGTGGCCTTGTGCCAGCTCAGAGTGTTGCTCCTCTGCAGTGTAATGTGTTACAGCCCGCGCTCACATCACGTCATCGGCTCCTCACAGTCCCTGTCCCCTGGTCAGCCGTACGCCTCTGTTTCAGTCTGCGACGTGCATCACGGACTGACTTCGTCAGCCTTAGCCACTAAAATTGGGGCACGCCCCATGACCGCCAGGGCGGCTGCTAGTTGGCAGGTGTTTGCCGCGTGTCACCCCTATCTAGTCACCCCTCGCGGACGGCAGTGCCCGACGAGGTCGCCATATCTGACCTCGGCTTCACGCCGCCCCGATTTGTTTCCTAGTATATTAAGTGTTACTATTGCGTTCCCACTGCGGCGGAGCCCATTGCGTCGTCGCGCCCCACAGTACCGCGCCCTGCACCAGTTGCGGCCGGCTGCCAAATCGGCAGACATAGGTTCAGCTACAAAGCTTCAGGTTCGAATGGTCTGGCGTCCCGGAGACCCGCGTGTCCACCGCGGTGATCGACATGCTGCTGGCGCTGATGGGCGTCGTCACGAACACTTAGGGCGACGTGCTTGTGGCAGCGGAATGCCGGCAACCACCCCACCCACCCCTCCTTCCCCGGTCGCCCTTGCGTCCGCTGTGACACGTGTTTGTTCCAAAACTCCGTCGCTGCAAGTAATGTATGCAGTGAAATGCGGGCGAGCCGGACCAAAGGGACGGCCGACACGCTTACAACACTCATGCCGAGGGGGGGTAATTAGATCTTAATTGGCCACAGTCCTTATTGATCGTGTATGTGTGTGTGTGTGTGTGTGTGTGTGTGTGTGTGTGTGTGTGTGTGTGTGTGTGTGTGTGTGTGTGTGTCGAACTACGCCGCGCGCACGCTCCGTCCACGACCCTCCCGCGCGGTTCTTCGCGCCGGCTCTGACTTACATCCTGACCCGAGGCCCCATACTACACAGCATGTGCACAGTCTGGTAACCACCGCACCCATACCTAACCCCTCCCGCCCCAACTGGCCACAGCCCCACCCATACCCGTCCAGCCCTGCCACACACCGCGTCATCAGCGCCGCCCCCCCAGCACTTGTTTGTTTTTATAAGACACCATCCATGGATGGCTACCCTACCTCCTATATCCCTCTCGTCCGCGCATTCTGGTTCTGGGTGTTGGTTCTTTGGGTTGCAATGGTCGCTTTGGTTTCTGCAATGAACTACCCCCCCCCCCCCCCCGCTGTTCCGCTGGACATCGGCACTTCACAACCATTTGATAAACACCATCCGATGGATGGCTAACCCCCCCCCCCGCCCTGCACCCCAAATCCTTAAGTACTCACTGCCGGCCTGCTTCAAGATGGCGGAGCAGTTCAAGCCCGGTGCGATGTTGGGCAGCAAGAAGTTGAGCGTCCGCTCGCTGGCGAAAGCGCGCTCGATGTACTGGTTCTGGCCGCCCTCGGCCGACGTGCCGAAGGTAAAGCCCCACTGCGCAACCGGGCCGGGCCAGGCCAGGCCAAGCAAGGCACGGTAAGCGGGTCAGCAACACTAGCATGACGCGAGCAAGCACACATGTGGGCCTGTGCAAGATGGCCATGCAGGCCACAACAGGAGCTGCACGCGAGGACGCCCGCTGCTGCTGCTGCTGCTGCTGGCCTTGGCGGAGCGCCAACTGGTCCGGACCATGTGTCGCACTGCGCGTCCTCGCTCTCTCCGCTACTACTGTTCCTCTCCCCACCCGCGACCGCATGCCCCACCTGCGAAAACAGGTGCCCGTTCACGGTGCCGTCGGGCTGAATGAGGTTGGGCAGGAAGTCGTTGAGGAAGGTGGTGTTGGTCATGGGCAGGGGCACGGTGTAGATGCCCGGGATGAGGTCGGTGGCGTTGATCTGGCCGGACTGGCCGCCCAGCGGCGCGGCCACCATGGTGGTGATGGCGGGCTTGAGGGGCGGCGCGCGGTTGGCGGTGGTGGGGGTTTGCAGCACGGGAGGCCAGGTGCTGGGGTTGGGGACGGCGCACCAGGCCGCCTGCGGGTTGCGGTGGGAGATGGATGGAGGGTGAGGGAAACAAATAGAAGGTGGAGGGTAAGCGAGCGGGACCGCCTCAGAGCAAGGACTTGACTGGGGCTGTGGATGGTGCCGTGGAGGTTCTGGAGAACCCACCGCGCTAGCCAGCACCCACACCCCTCCAGGAGCTGTATACCGACCAGCAACGGCACGAGGCCCAGCACGCCACACACCACCTCACGCACACAAGCAAACACACACACACACTTCGTTTCAATTCGTTTCGTTTTTTCTAGCACACACACACACACTCTCTCTCTCTCTGCGGTACTCGCCTGCTGCGGGCTGCTGTAGGCGATGCCGCAGGCTGACGTGTTGGTGGAGGAGCACGTGTACCCCGCGTCCGTGTCGCAGAAGCCCTGGTCCAGCTTCTCGCAGCTCCCGTTCTTGCAGCATGACAGGCACTGGCAGCCGCACTGTGGGTGGAGGTTTTGGTTTGGGGTGGAGAGGGGGGGTGGATGAGGTGGGGCGGGGATGTGTGTACGGTATACAGGTGCCTGAGGGTATGGGCGGGTGCGGTGCAGGCACAGGCTCCAGGCCTCGTGCCGCGACAGGCCCCAACCATGCGATGCGCACATCACACTCCCTGTTAAACCCTGCTGCCATGCGCACGCCCTTGCAGCAACGATCAACTTATCGGCCCCCAACGCACCTCGAAGTCCGGCCCTGTCAAAAACACTCGGTTGACCAGGATGCGGATGAAGAGCAACAGCAAGCAGAAGAAGATGGGGCTGGACAGCAGACAGATGTTGGTCCGCACATTGCGCTTTTGGTAGGTGGCGCTCTTGCGCAGCAGCGCATTGGCCTGGGCGCCGAAGCTCGCCGCCTGTGGGTGCGGGCGCGTAGGAGTCGGCGGCACGCGCACACTCAATACCGCACACGCTTTTACCTCGCCCTGCCCGACCTGTGCACGCCTTTTGAACTCCACGGAATCGTAATGCGGCCGTGAGACTCAAATGAGGACTAGCCCTCCCAGACCCTCCCAGGACCCGGCTGGCGGTGCGATTGTGCGACTCCGCGCATGCACGTCCACGCGGCGAAAGCTTGACAGGTTGGGTCCCAGCAGGATGGATTTAGCATCACACGAAGAGCATCTATCACGAGCTGTCCTCGCGCGTAGCGCCCGCTCATGCAAGCCCCAAACAGCTTACCACCATTTGTTCGATTCCCTCGCTGCACTGCCTCCTGCTCCGAACGCACGCTAGGTATTGAGCTCCAACTGCACGCTTTTCAAGTCACAAACGCGTGTAATGCAACAACGCGTGCGGCCCGGCGCGAGTGGTCAGGCCGGGCTTTGCTCTTTCAACAGAATATGACTTGATAAATCAGGTTTTGCACTTGGCAATGTAGTTCACGGTAATATAATTTAGCGCGAATAACAAATTCTCCGTTGAGGAGGTTTGGGAAGCAGCTTCCTATGTGAATGCTGGATGACGACGCGTGTCCGTCTTTAGGAAACACAAAAGCACCTATTCGGCACACTAAGTGCCGCGTCCAGGGACCCAGGTTCACGTAAAAGGCCGGGCCATGGCGTCAACCCCGGATCCTACACGCCACGCCGGAAGTCGCGCACCTGCCTAACCAGTTTTCTCCCCGCGCGCCCCGCAAGTCCTCCCCCCGGGGCTGAGGGGCAATGCCATAATACATCACTTGCTGGGTTCATGCCTGGGCTCACGGAGACGCCTGAACGCAGTGACAAGTGAAATTCATGACACCACTCCCCCACTAGTGGCAGTCTGGCGGTCGGCGGTTCGCACGGCTTCGGCGGTTCACCAAGGTCCCGCAGCTTCGAAGCGTACACATGAACACCATTGAGAGTTATCGCATTGTTACTGCATTCCAGCGTTTACACGGCGGGACCAAAGTTTCGGCCATCGACATCGCCAAATCGCGAAGCCCTGAGCAACCTGGCCACGGCGTTTAATGACTGCAGGTTAAATCCATCGTCCTCTTGCCGCCACTTGTACAGGAAGACGCGCATCTGGTAACGCCCGCAGACGCCCACCATCCACCACGCCATCCACACCGCCGGCGTGTGCGTCGGTGCCAGCCGCATTTTGGCCCCACCTGCGCGTGGCTGGTCCGCGGCTCCGCACGCCTAGAGTCCCTAGACATCTCCATCCCAGGTTGTTATAGAGTTACCAAAGATAGTGAGATACATCCACCTGAAGCACAGAGTGGTGTACCGAGGTAGCGGTGGCCCCTCGGGTGTGTCCTGAGACCGTGAACCGGCACAATAACGCATTTGTGGCGATATAATACGTGAAATGCGTTTTGGTGATGCGTTTGAATTGGCCGGCTCTGGTAGTTCAAATTCTTGCGGGTTCAAAGTCGGGTCGGTGTGTGGCAGGGGTTCCCCTGCCCCTGGTGTGTGGACCTGGATGTGCCAATCAATTACCAGCGACCTACACTACACAAGCATACGAGGATGGATGGTCATAATCAATATGATGATGGTCAGGCTGCATGCATTGTTTAGGCGGCACGAGGTCCGGCGCTTGCGCGAATGTGACATGCACCGCGACATGCTGCCCAAACCCCCCACAATGCACGAGCTTCTCTGCACGTCCATGCAATACAGGGGCAATGGCGACTACTGCAGTAACGACGATTTGCGGACACAGGAGCAATACAAAGCAGGTTGCCTAGCCGTACGTACGACAGGAGGTGGGCCGAATGCAGCGGTGGTGTAACATACGGTAGGTGTGCGACATGGACTGCCCTGTGTCATTGTTCAGCGTCTGCATCACCAAACACGGTACCGGCCTGCGCTAGGGGTACCGACTTTTGGTGTGGGATGCGGGAGAAGGAAGGGGCTGAGGACCTTCGCAGACCTCTGTCGGCAGTTGCCCCGGGGAAGGACGGGTAATCGGAGCCGTGTCATCCGGCCCGAGATTTGCTCAGGCTCGCAGTGGGCCCTTTAGCGCCCAGACGCTTCGCACGACTCTGTCGCCCAGCACATCGTTGAGTCGCTTTTCATTTGCACCTGTTTGCGGTGCACCCACAGCGCCAGCGTGCCAGAAAAGCCGCGCGCGAGTCAGGTTGTGTCAGAAAAGGGTCTGTTCGAGCGAGCTGCGGTAACATACTTTCATTTACCCTGGTATCATATCATTTGCAACATAAGTAAGGAGGAGTTGCGCACGGAAAGGCGCGCCGGGCGTAAACCGCAGCTCTTCCTTGGCGCTTGCGAGTGAATGGAGAGCTTTTTCCGAAGGTAACTGGAGCTGTAGGTACCATTACTGCCATCACATATCGTCAGAATCATGCGTACGCTGAAGCATCCGAGACCTTAATCCTGCAGACGACGCCGTTTGCTGGTTGGCGTGGCTGCTGGAGCTGCAGGGGCAATAGCCGCATACTACTGGTAAGCGCACGTGAGGCAACATGGCGCGGTTGTGCCAACCCTTGACCCGCCACAGCTTCCTCGGCGCACGAGCACCCGCCCTAACACCCGCCGGCCCTGCCGCGCAAACCCCGACGCCTTGCGTCAATGGCCTCACAGATTCTTTCGCCCCTTGGATTGTAGTTGACTTGTTTTCTGAGGAACTGTGATTGAGGCTGTCGAACTAACTGGATGGATATGAAGCCGACGCTGCTGTAGTGAGGCGAAGAATAGGCAAGACACGCAGTCGCTCCTGGCCAACACTTACGCCCTCCGCATGCCCATGCCGAAACCCCTCAGGTATACGGGATATGCAAAGAACAAGCTTGAGCAGCAGCGAAGGTGCGTCCACGGGGACGCCCGGCGGCGGCGCCGGCGCCGGCGCTAGCCACCTGCGTGCGTCAACAACCTCTATTACCACCCGCCTGTTGTCCAGGGGCCCCATCCCTCCCCGCTCTACCAGCCCGCCCAACCGCTTATGCTAGCCCGTCTGCACGCGCCCCATCGCATGCATGCAGCGTTGAGGCTGAGCTAACGGCCATCCTTCGCGGCGAGTCGCAAGGCGGCGGCGCGGCCGGCAACGGCGACGCCGATGGCGAGGACGCCGACGGCGACGAGTGCGGCTCGCCCGACCTGGACGAGTCCCTGGACAGCCACTTTAACTACATCCAGAAGGTGTCGGCGCCGCAGGTGCGCGCATTCGTTTGGAGCTGCGGGCAAAGAGGTTTTTCTTTGGTGATTGTGGGCTGGGAATCTGGGATGGCTGTGTGGGGGCTTGGAACGGGCTGCACACAGCGAAGAGTTGGGACCGCGGTGGTGGTGCGTCGGGGGGTCCCGACGAAGAGTTTCGGGGTTTTGATGGGTGTCGATGGGTAGAATGCGGGCCCCGACGACGTTTTTTTGGTTGGCCTCCGCACCCCTACTACACCTGCTGCAGGAGCTGACCAATCTGCTGCCGCGCGTGCAAGAGACCCTGTTGCGGGTGAGGGTGCAGTAGGCGTGAGTGCGGCCGCAAGTGCGGCTGGGCGTTGCAGCGCCGTCCCTCGCGGTGTGATGACACAGGGGACACCTCCAGGTGCCGTGCTCTGGCTTCATTTGACACTGCGCCCATTTCTTCTCAATGACTCGCAGTTGACGGACGTGACGCTCGTTAAGCAGCTGCAGCAGCAGCAGCAGCAACAGCAGGCGGCTGCGGGCGGCGCCGCCGCCGCCTCCAGCGGCGGCGGCCCCACATCGGCGCAGCAGCAGCTGCGGCTGCTGGCGCGGCTGTGCTTCGGCCGCACGGTGGCGGCGGTGTTCCTTCTGCCGCTGATGGACTTGTGTGTGCGGACTAAGCTCAACGTCATTGGTGAGAGCGTGGCGACTGCTGCTCGTGTGGCTGTGTGCGGTTTGATGCGCCTGGCTAGCGGGTAGGGTTGCATGGCTGTTGGTGCATGTGGGGGCCACAAGAGCGGGCGGGCGCACACAGGGGCTAGGGGGCGATGCGCCCAGCTGCTCTGACCGACCCGTCAACGTAAATCGGCGGCAGCGGCGGGCCTCCCCACGAGCTCCTAGTCAAGTCATCGGTTGTTGGAGCCGTCCCTGTTGCCCTCTGCCCGGCTGCCCGCCGCGCCTGACCCCCGTGTCCCTCCCCTCCCCTACGACTACGCCTTCTGGTCATCGGTATGCCAGCGTGTGTTGCAACGTCTGCTCTACGTCTACCTCGTCATTAACTTAAATGCATGGAATCCCCTGCCCCGGCCGCCCGCGCGCAGGCCGGCACCTGTTCCTGCAGGAGAAGTTCTCCAAGCTGCGGCAGCCCGCCGCGCCCGCCGCGCGCATGCGGCTGCCGCCGCGGCTGACGGCGGCGGCGGTGGAGAGCTTCCTGGCCTGCGAGCAGCTGGCGGGCGCCGGCACGGCCTGGCTGGTGGAGCAGGTGCGGTGTGTTAGCCGGCGGCGGCGGCGGCGGCGGGTGACGGTTGGTTGGTTGGTTGGTTGGTTGGTGTGAGGGGGGTGCAGCTGGTGGGCCAGAGGCTATTAGGGGCCGGGAACTTGGGAAACACGGTGTGAGGCGCACACGGCACCTGATCGGTTGTGCTGCTCGCGACGACTACGGTAGTATGTATCACGCTGCTCGCCTCCCTTGTTCCCGGCTGCCAGGCCATGGCGGCTGCGGAGGTGGTGCTGGACGGCGTGGCACTGGACGCGCAGGTGACGCCCGAGGAGCTGGCAGCGCTGGTGCAGGTGCGGGTGCGGGTGCTTGGGGGTATAGCGTGGGGGTATAGGTACTCGGGTGTGTGGGGTGGGGCGAGTTGACGGTAAACCATTCCCGACATGAGGCAACTGCACTGCGAGGAGAAACCACAACCGCATGCGCGGGTGGGGTGGTGGGTGGTGCATAGAAAGCTCCAGCTTGAGCACTGCGAACCCCAAATCCAGAAAGTGGGCAGGAGACGGGGGGGTTGCGTGGCGAAGCAGTGGGGGTCGGGGTACGGCGGTGCAGGTGGCAGTGCTGATAGGCACGGTGCGTTCAGCAGTGGCACGACAAGGAAGGACGCAAGGGCCAGACCTGCCACTCCAGCACCAACTCCCTTTCCGTACGCTTCGCACACACCGCCGCACTCACACGCACACACACACACACACACACACACACACACACACACACACAGGACCTATGTCTGCTGTTCTCTCCCTTGTGATCTCTAACACACACACAGGACATGGCCAGCCGGCTGGGGCAGGCGGTGACGGCCGCCGCCGCCACCTCCGCCACGGGCAGCGCCTGGGTGGACGTGCTGGTGGGGCCCTCGGGCGGCGGGGCGGCGCCCTCGCCGCCGGCCGTGGACGCGGCGGCCGCGGCAGGCAGTGCGGAGGCGTACCGGTGAGACAGAAGGGGTTGGCAGCGCTGTCGGTGAGCATGCTGTATGGCATGGGCCGCGTGTCGCACCCTCAGCTGCAGGAGGCGGTGTAGTCAAGGCATGGCGGCGGCTTGTGCCGCACACATTATTGCGGCCATGTGATGTAGCTGCAAGCACGCGATGAAGGGTAGGTACTCCGTAGCTTATGGCCCACACACGGATCCATCCGGTCATTGCCACAACGCCAAACGCTGCGCCGACCGCAATGCCCCCCGCTGCCTGCAGGCGCGCGCTGGCCAGTGCCGCCATGGTCGAGGAGCTGACGTCGGAGCTGCGGCGCGTGCTGTGCAACTACCGCTTCGGGTGAGGCGTTGGAAGTTGAAAGGAACGCCGGGCACGCCGCAGCTCCGAGTTCGGGATGGTCGGAGCTGGAGCCGGGCGGGCAAACGGGCAAAAGTCCATGGTGTCTCAGGTTGTTGCGTGGCGCCAAAACGCTTTCGGACTGAACAGCGCGGCGTTTTTGTTGTACCGGTATGGTCTGAGCGCTGTCTTATGCTTACTGCTTGCAGGGAGGCTCTGCACGCAGCGGTGGGGCAGTGCCTGTCCACCTGCGCCGCACACATACACGCCACATTCATCTCCCAGGCTGCCGCGGCGGCGGCGGGTGTCTCCCAGCCCGCGCGGCCGCAGCCGTCCCCCGCGGCGGCAGCGTCTGCGGCACAGGCGCCGGCGTCTCAGCCCGCGACAACCGCAGCGGCGGCGCAGGAGGCGGCCGCTCCACCCGAGCTGCCCAAGCAGGCCGTGGTGTCGCCCTTCAGCGCCGCCGCGGGCAGCAGCACCGAGCCCGCAGCGGCCGAGCCCGTGTCGCCATCAGGCGGCGCCGCCACCTCCGCTGTCGGGGGTGCGGGTGGTGTCGCGCCATTCGGTTCCACGCTGGAGGCCAAGCCGGGCTCCTCCTCGTCGTCGTCCCCAGAGGGCGAGGCGGAGGCAGCACCGGAGGCGAGCGCAGGGGCGACGGAGGCGGGCAGCGTTAGTACGGCCTTTGCGTCGGCCGTCTCCACAGCCGCCAACTCCGCCTCCAATTCCTGCGCCTCCCTCTCACAGCCCCAGCAGGGCTCCAGCCAGCCATCTCAACAACAGCTCGAGCGGTCGCAGTGCCAAGGCCCGGCGGAGCCAGCCACAGCGGTGCAGCAGGCGGCCACGTCGGCCTCCGCCTCCGCGGCCGCAGCCGCCGCGGATCGCAGCAGCAGCAGCGGCGGCGGCTCCTGCGCGAGTGCCGGCAGCGGCAGCAGCGGCAGCAGCACTGGCGGAGCCGGCGCTTGCGCGGGTGGAGCCGGCGGCAGCAGCGGGCCTGTGGGCCGCAAGGCCTCGCTGGCCGCCGCCGCGGTGGCGGCAATGCAGCCGCGGCCGCTGGCCCGCTGCCTGCGGGCCGTGCAGGGCGCCTGCGAGCCGCTGTTCGTGGACGCGCGGGAGGTGACGGCGCGCATCGCATGCCTGCCGCCCGTCATGTCGCTGTGCGCGGTGGCGTTCGCGGCGCCGCTGGAGCTGTGAGGTTCGCAGCGGCGGCGGCGGCGGGGCAGGCGCGGCGGGGCGGGCGCGGCGGGGCAGGCGCGGCGGAACTGCTACGGTGCTGGTTGGGGAGGGTGCTGCGGCGAGGCGCTGCTGCTGGGTAGGGTGGGAGGGCGCAAGGCGCTGCTGACGAGCTGCTGACGAGGTGCTGGGGAGCTGCTGAGAAGCTGATGGGGAGCTGCTGGGCGGGGCGGGGCGCAGGCAGGGCGCGGGTGCGCCCAGGATCAGGAGCTGGTGGATGGAGCCCGGGCCAGCGGAGCTGGGGGGGAGGGGCGCAGCAGCAGTGGCAGTGGCTCTGGTGCGGTGCCTGGGGTATCTCGGAGGCGGCAACCGACGGCGGAGGCTGGGCAGCAATCGGAAAGTGAAGCGGTCACAGGTCGGATCGTGGGTTACAACGGTGCATACGAGAAGATTATGTGGAGGTGGCGTTGAAAGAGATGCACATAGTTGGCGAGCATTCCAACTACCAAAGGTTTGAGCCGGGCCGTAAGAAGGCGCATGGAAGTATGAAGATGAAGAATGGGCATTAGACGGAGAGGCGCGGTGCCATGGTCTGCGGCGTTTTCGAGCCTGCACGAGAGCTTAAAAGAGTTTGGCTCGGCTTTTCGGCTCGGTGGTTTTGCAGGTGCCTGCAAAGAATCAGGCGGTGCGGCAAAGGTGACGCACACTCACGACGGAAAATTGTTTCCTTAGGCAGGCAGGCAAGTTATTCCGACGCGTTGTAGTTTGGGAGCTCCTGCGGCGTTGTATGCTGTAGCCTGGGCAAACGGCAGATGCCCGTAACGTGACGCATGCGTAGGCATGGTGAACCTGAAACCCCCCATTCCATTCCACAGCTTACACATCAGCACTGCTGCTGGCTGGTTGCGGCGTGTTGCACAATAAAGGTGGCGCACATACTGACATATGATAGGCACTGTGGTGGATGTGGTCATCAGGACGTACCCGTTCAGAGGTTCAGGGGGAAGCCGGAAAGGCCCCGACCGGTGGTGAGGTCTGTTGTTGGTGTTGGTGCCCCTTATCAAATAATGGCGTTTGCATGGAGGTCCAGATGGAGGTCTAGCCAAACCCAAATGCCGCTGACTGAGTCTCGACTTCCTGGAACAGAGGTCCTAGAGCAGTTGGCGGCGGGTTATTGATTTGTTTGTTGATTAGGACACGCACTCACAGCAGGGCGCATCAGCGCAACGAGGTATATCCGGCGTCGTGTCTCGTGGATGTTGGCGCAATTATTCAGGTGTGTTGTGGTTGCTTTCCCCGATGGAAGGAGCTCGCCTGCGTAGACATGTGGCTCGCATGTGCTGGGAATTGCAGAACGACTCGCAAGCAAGGAGCCACGTGCCACTGCTCTGTCTGTGTGTTGTGTTGTGGCGGTGTGGCGCTTGGCACGGCTGGGCACAGGCCACTTACTCGCTACTTTGTCCTGGATGCGACACGATGCGTTTGCAGTGCATGCGTCAGGACCGGGTAAACGAGCGCTGCGATGCAAGGAGGTTTGGCCGCGCCAATGGCCTGCTGGGGGCGGGGTGTTTGCGCTGCCCCCGGGTCTGGGCGGGGCGCTCTGTGTGTGTGCAGCAGGCGCGGACATGGAAAGGCACGTGGAAAGGGCCAGTAGGGGCAGAATCGTTGAGCCGTGGTCATCTTAAACGCAAGGCTGTAATGTGCAAATGGACGCGCGAGTTTGTTACCAGTCAGAAGTCGGGTAGCTCAGCATTTGGGGCCCAGATCGGATTTGGCGGGAACGGGACCACCTCCTGTATGCTTCACCAAACCTCAGGTATGTTCACGCTGTGGTTGCCATACTTCATAGTCATATCTGCTCACCTAGCCGTAGCACTTTGTGGCCACTTGCGGTGGCCCCCGTGGGCCACCAATACCCAGCACTCAGCTGCAAAATCGCCTTCCCAGCCCCTCCCGCCCCCTCAAACGTTTTCCGCTTCCCCTCAGGACACCTAGCCCAGCGGGCACGTAGGCCCAACCATGTTGTAGAGCTAAACGAGAGCATTACGCAGGTGCTTTTACTTTTCTCAGGGGGTGTCTGGACGTTGGGGCCGCCAAAGTCGGAAGGTAGGTAGGTACCCCGGGGGGCACCGGGTATCTTCAGTCTTCCTCCGGATTTCTTCTGGAGCAGGTCTAGAGCCTCAAAACGCATGGCTAGGAGCCCAGCAGCAACTCACGTGGTGTAATAATGCTTGCAAGTGCATACGAAAGCAATTTACAGCATGTGGGCACGTCCTTGTGTCGGCATGTTGACATTCCGCTTGACATCCCACTTGACGTCACCAGGGATCAGTTGACCCGCACCCGCACCCGCACCCGCACCCGCACGGCCGCACCCGCACCCGCACCCGCACCCGCACCCGCACCCGCACCCGCACCCGCACCCGCACCCGCACCCGCACCCGCACCCGCACCCGCACCCGCACCCGCACCCGCACCCGCACCCGCACCCACACCCGCACCCACACCCACACCGACACCCACACACACACCCACACACACACCCACACACACACCCACACCCACACCCACACCCACACACCCACACCCACACCCACACACACACACACACACACACACACACACACACACTCACACCCACACCCACACCCACACCCACACCCTGGTACTCCGTCGACTTCGTGTGGGTACTATGAGGCCTGACAAGGGATGAGGGCTGGATGAAGTAGATGCAGACAGTGACATGGATACAACTTGTGCCTGCCATGTAATGTGCCTGCAGGCAAGTTTGGTAATCTGCAGGAACAGTACATATGTTCCTGTCACAGGGATGCACAACCGGTTTCCGAGGTTTACAGCCATTCCACAACAAGTGTTCCCCTGTGTCAGGGAAAAGGGGCTGAGCGCCTCCACTGTCTGAGGCTGATCGTCCTCATCACCCGGACATAGCCGGGGCCGGTTTGAAAAGGCACCGGGCCAAACGTAGGTGCCCAACAGTCGCGGGTTTGGTGCGGACACAGGCAGGCAGGCAGGCAGGCAGGCAGGCAGGCAGGCAGGCACGGACAGGGGTGTTTTGGGGGGGGGCTATTCCACAAAAATGTATCTGTACCGGTTGCGAGCGAGCCCTCTAGGCACACAGATAAGAGAGGCTGTGCCAGCAATTGCGCAGCGCGTATGTAAGGTGGCGTTAGGACTGTCGGGTGTTTGTTGTTGAGTTGCGTTGAGTCTTCAAGGTGGAATGACATTTGGCTCCGTCGTTTCCTCATCACTGCGGTAGTCCCTGTCCGTGTGTGCGTTGTGTGGAACCTATCACTGTCCGGGAAGGCCGCGTGGGCCGGCCGAATGTGCAGAATCGCTAATCTGCAGTGTGACCAGGTCAACGCCCGAACAACATGGCTCCTCTAGTCCTCTGACTCAGGGGGCCCGGGGGGGGGGGGGCAGTGCAGGCGTGTGAGCCCTGGACCGGCCATGCAACCTTCCGAGGACTAGCGGCATGCTCTTGTTGGCTATGTAGACAGGCAATCCCAACTGGACTTCAATATGCATTGACAGCTGCTCCCGCAGAATCCAAACAGACATGTTCGCCGCCGCGAGTACGACATCGCCAGCTTTGGGGGGCCCTGGGCCCTGGGGGGCCTCATTGCCTCAATGAGTGGCACATACACAATGGATCCACATGCAAGGACGTGCTCTGTTCTTGTAACCTTTAGAGATTACATATGACTTTCACAGAATGGCGGTACGCACCCTTAACTATTGAATTCCTGGAATCATGGGTTGAAGCTGACACTGTGACAGCTAGCGCATCGCTCTGAAAGCTCTGACAGTATTATTATGTTGATTATGTTACGGTGCTTACAAGCATAGCACGCTGCTAGCGTGGGACTGAATTCACCTTGAAGTTGGGCCCGTCAAGCGAAACAACGTTAGCGACGTCAATATTTTGACAGCATACTACTTGAGCGCTGCTTCAAACGAGTCGGTGAGGGTTGGCGCGTGCGGATTGCGTGACATGGGCTCCCACAGACGGGACACGCCACCACCCGTGTCCCGTGGTGGCTTCCTCGGCGGTGCAGATGCTGACCCCCGCAACCTGTAACCCCGGGCCTCTGGAACCTGCACACGCGCAAGACAGAGCGCGACGGCCGGCAAATGGCAGCGGCCATCAACCCGCGTGTGGCGAGTGGCATTACCGGGCTGTTCGGCAAGTCCGAGCGAGCGGACTGCCGCCTGGTGTTCGTGCTGGACCCCTCGCCGCCGACCGCCGGCGATGACCCGCACTTAGCCAAAGATGGTGATGGCGCGGCGGCTTCAAAGAGGGCCAACGGCGACCGTGCGCTGCAGCAGTGCGGCGAGCCCCTGCCGGCGCACAGCCTGGTGTTGCAATTTGCCTCGGACAAGATCAAGGCCCAGGTCAGTAGTTCGGCCAAGCGCCGTTACGGAGCTTGGCTAGCTTCTGGGCCCGGTTAGTAACAGTAGCGATGGTCTCGGTCTGGGCCCTTGAAACTATCGGTGATCATGCGCCCCATCCCCTGCTGTACGCGCAGCTAGAATGGCTGGCAACCGAGGGCGCTTCCGCCGGGCCAGCTAACAAGAAGGCGCGCAAGTCGGCGGCGGCTGCAGCAACAGCGGGGAAGGAGCTTCCGGAGGTGCAGCTGATGCTGGGCAGTGAGAAGGAGCTGCCGGCGGCGCACGCGGCCGTTAAGTTTGCGTATACAGGGATGGCGGAGTTGAACAGCATCCGCGAGGCGCTGCAGGTGCGGCGGCAGGCGGCGTACCTGCAGATGGAGGGCTGCGAGCAGGCGTGCACGGCGGCGATTAAGGAGATGCTGGCGCAGGGCCGTGGCAGTGGCACGGCAGGTAGCGCCAGCACCAGCTCAGGCGGCGGGGCCGCGGCGCCCACAGCTCCGCCGCCCGTGCTCGAGCTGTACAGCTGCACGGAGCTGTGGCCAGACCTCGCGGAGGACGCAGCCTTTGCGGCGCTGCTGACGGAGGCCAAGCTGCAGCTGGTGGCGCACTTTGGCGACACGCTGGCGGTGCTGAACAACAAGGAGCTGTACGAGCAGATGCGGGCGCTGCCTGCGGTGGGCCTGGAGGCTCTGCTTGAGT
Source organism: Chlamydomonas schloesseri (assembly GCA_016834595.1). NCBI lineage: Eukaryota > Viridiplantae > Chlorophyta > Chlorophyceae > Chlamydomonadales > Chlamydomonadaceae > Chlamydomonas > Chlamydomonas schloesseri. The sequence continues at coordinate 608,012 of JAEHOD010000021.1, read as the reverse complement.
CGGACGACTTCGGTACCGACAGCGAGAGCAGCGTGGTGCTGGTGTTGGCCGAGTGAGTAAACGCAACAATGGGCAGGAAACGGAATTGTTGAACTACGGGATGGGCTTCCAGGTCTGAGTGTTATTGCTGCTAATCATGCCTTGGGGAGGTATGGAGGTATAAACGGGGCAGTGACGAGCATAAGACTCCGGCAGTAGGACTGGGCCTGTCTGATCGATGTACTCAATAGTTGCGTGCGTCATGGCATCCTGTTACAGGACTCCTTCCTGAAAAGCGCCGAGCATCTCCTCCCCCCTTCATTATTGATTAAACACCATCCATGGATGGCTACCCCCCCCCCCCCCGTCTTGTCGCTTGCCCCCAGGTGGATGGCGGCCAACCACGCCACCACGGATGAGGACACGCGGCGACGGCTGTGCGGGCTGCTGCGGCTGGTGCAGTGCAGCCGCGCCTACCTCAGCTGTGTGCTGCCGGTGCTGGCGGCACGGCACCAGGAGGATTCTCACAACACCGCCGGCTGGTTCCCCATCTCGCCAACAGAAGCCACCTGCCTGCTCACCTACAGCCTAGTCACAGTGGCGGAGAGGACTGCCATGGCGGGTGAGGGCGAGCCGTACGGGCCGTGCGGCGGCATGGAGGGCTGGCCGCCTGCATGGCGCAGCACGCAGCCCCGACGGCAGTGCCTGCCGGCGGAGGGCCGGAGGTTCAGCTTTGAGGCGAGCGTGGAGGACTTGGAGCGGGTGTTTGGCGCCTTGGGGCCGGGGGGCGAGGGCATCCTATATCCCCGCATGTGTGGAGCTCGCCACGCCGACTGCATCGTGGCACTGGGACTGGACTGGACGCCGTACGCAACCTGGGAGTTCGACAGCGCAGCAGCGGGCATGAGGCTGGGCGCAGAGATCCCGGCCGCCCTGAAAGCTGCTGGCAGCGGGGCGGCTGGGCCGGCGGCAGAGCAGCTGCTGACCAAGGCTGTTGTGTCCTTCCCACGCGCACAGCTGTCGGTGTGCGGCGCGGGCGGGCTTGTGACCTGGTCGGGTGACTTCGACCGGAGTCACTCCACTCAGGCGGGCTACGGCCGGGGCTGGGTTGTTGCCCTGATTTTGAAGAAGCTCGCAACTGCCGGCCGGACGGCCGATGGTGGAGGCCACAGCAACCGTGATGTCCCGCACAGCAGCGGCATGGCGGCTCGCTGGGCGCCCTACCTGCAGGGCGGCACGTGCCTCAAAGGCAGCGTCACGCTGCTGCCGCCGGCTCAACCCGCGCCCGCACCCCCGCCAGCGCCCGCGCCGGCAGCGGTGCCGGCTGCCTCCGGCTGGCGAGCGCGTGTTGGTGGACCGGGGGCACCCGGCCGACCACGTGGAGCCCGGTAAACGTGCATGCAGCATTTCTGGCAGGGCCTTTGATTTGTGCATGTCACAATCAACACACGCAGTTTGGGCGCTGAGTCTCCATACATCGATGCATTGCGCATGCGCGTTACTGCACAGGCAAGTCTGTGCATTACATACTTGTCCGATTTATTTGGAAAGGCTTGAGTGCGTCAATAGTCAAGCAAGGCGAACCAGCGCGGATGAGCGCAAAAGCCAATCGACATACGTAGTGTGGGCTTGGGTCATCACGTGTGGCTGATGCAGGCTTCGGGCTGCGGCGGGTGCACGGCAAGTACCTTCCATGGGACGCCTATATGCCTGCCTACTGCTTCCGGTTGGGTCATGGGCTGCCGGTGGTGTGGCTTTGCTATCATTGGATGGCCTCTGGTGGACAACGGGAGGGCCCCGAGCTGTTGATTGGTGATAAGCTGTTGTTGTTACTTCACGGACATGCGCTAAATTGCGAATGCGAAATGCAAAACCGACTGGAAGTTGACGTCATTTCTAGCAAGCAGCACGAGAGGACTTTGCTGTGCGGCGGGGAGTTGCATGGCACTAGGCCAGGATGGTTTGGTGTAGTTTGGTGTGTGTGGGCTGGGATGTGACGTCTCTCTGCGTTGGTGGGGAGCTCCAGCTGTTGCATTGGGTTAGCAGCCTGTGTCGAGACTGCATCACGCGCCGCAATTGTTCTTGAGAGTCAGGCGGGGGCCTGGTCCAGGGCCGGCGGGCACTGCTGGCCAGCGCTGTTGCACCTTGGAGTCCTGGTGCTGCAAAGCGGGCAATAAAGACGGATGGATGATTGGGGGGTGGGGTAGTTCATTCCAGAAACCAAACGCGAAACGACCAAGAGAACCCGAACCAGCCAGCCCAAGGGGGGGGGCTCAGGCCGGAGTACGTGGCGGAAATGACTGTGTTGTCCGTCAGGGCCGAGTTGCCGGCACACAGGTGGAAGCAAGTGGATTTTAGGGCCGCGAAGGTGCGGGGTGATTATGTGTCAGCTGACAAGGGCTCGCTGCCCAGGCCCTGCGCGCCCTCGTTTCTCTACTGGCAGTATTGGGTCACCTAAAGCACTGCGAGTGCAAGTTGGGCACGTGGCTCAACCCGCCAGTATGCTGGGCATACCGGTATGCAAGATTGAGGCCTGCACACTTCGTCGCTTGAGCCGCGCACTCCATCGCTTGGGCCGCTGAGGCACTGACGAGCCCAGTTGAAGTTACGGACATGCGCTAAAGTGTGAATGCGAAGTGGACGAGATGACGTTATGGGGGGCTTCGGACACTGCCGGGAACTTGCCTTCTTGCCCCTTGCCAACTCCATGAGCGAAGTGGACGAGATGACGTTGTCGGATCTAGCAGGCAGCAATGTAGGCCGAAAACGGAAAAGACAAAGGCGCTATGTGCTGTCTGCAAGCTGGACACGATGCTCGCCACGGTCAGAGGACTACAAACTGCAGGGCATCACTCCAAAACTTTACCAGGTGTTAACTCAACGGCTGACATGGCCAATCGCTGTACAAAGCTGACACCCCTGGTTCGCCGGGTCTTGCCCAACTGCGACGAGGCCGACAGACAAAGTTTGTAGGCCGGCAGGTCCTGGTGAACCCTCGCGCAGGTCTTCTGAGGTTCCGCGCTTGGGGTGCGGGGGGGGGGGAGCGGCACGGGGGAGCGGTGGGAGTGCAGGACTGGGGGTGGGGGCACGGGGTGGGGGTGGGCGCCAGCAACTGCGAGCGTGCATTGGATCCGGTCCAGATATTGCAATCCCACAACTTATGATAATTACCAGTGACCACCAGTAACACAACTTGCATACGAGTCTTGACCAGGTCTGGACTGCACTTCTTGCACTTCTTGCACTCCTGCAAATTGACAGCTCTGGCTGCCCTGAGCAGCGCTGGGCCTGGCGTTGTTTGCTGAATATATTCGCATAGCATACCTATCATCTTGTTGTTATCGTGAGAGTGCAGCCAGTCGCCTTCCGTGCGTCAAAGTCATAATCTGAAACGATATGCAGTGAATGCACTAAGGAAGCATTGTGACTAGAGCATTATTCAAAGCATTAAAATGCATCCTGCTACGTCATCCTGCTGCGCGAGTCGGTGAGAGCTGGGGTGTGCATAGGGCGGCATGCAGTTGGCGCACACGGAAGACGACGGGCTGTCATCGTCGCTGAACGCTTTTTCCGTGAACCCTGCACAGGCGCACGCCAGTAACCGAAGGCCAGCAGATGGCAGCAGCCATCAACCCGCGTGTGGCCAGTGGCATCACGGGGCTGTTTGGCAAGCCTGAGCGAGCGGACTGCCGCTTGGTGTTTGTGCTGGACCCCTCGCCTCCGGCTCCTCAGTCGCAACCTGCTCATGGCAAGGGCGGGAGCGCGCGAAAAAGGGCTAGCGGCGCCCGTGCGCTGCAGCCGTGCGGTGAGCCCCTGCCGGCGCACAGCTTTGTGCTTGATTACGCCTCGGACAAGATCAGCGTGCAGGTGTGCGCACGGGTTGTTTATCTGCGAGCGAGCTGATCAGGGGTTTGAAAAATGCACTGCTGCGGCACGGCACGATCCACCCCGACTAATTGCGTGAGACTGCTGAACATTACACCCAATCCACCCTTGCTCTGTCGACGACTGGGGGCGCAGCTTGAAGGCCTGGAGGCAAGGGGCGCGCCCGCTGGGCCGGCCAAAAAGAAGACGCGATCGTCAGCGGCAGCGGAGAAGCAGCTTCCGGAAGTGCAGCTAGTGCTGGGCAGCGAGAAGGAGCTGCCGGCGGCGCTCGCAGCCGTTAAGTTTGCGTACACGGGGGTCGTGGAGGCAGGAAGCATCCGCGAGGTGCTGCAAGTGCGGCGGCAGGCGGCATGCCTGCAGATGGGGGGCTGCGAGCAGGCGTGCGTGGCGGCCGTTAAGGGGATGCTGGCGCCTGGCTGGTCCTCAGCTTCACGTGGCAACTGCGCAGCAGGTGGTGCTGGCACCAGCGCTGGTGCAAGCTCCGGCGGCGGCGTGGTGACACAGAAAGCCCCGCCGCCCGTGCTCGAGCTGTACAGCTGCACGGAGCTGTGGCCGGACCCCGCGGAGGACGCAGCCTTTGCGGCGCTGCTGACGGAGGCCAAGCTGCAGCTGGTGGCGCACTTTGGCGACGCGCTGGCGGTGCTGAACAACAAGGAGCTGTACGTGCAGATGCGGGCGCTGCCTGCAGTGGGCCTGGAGGCTCTGCTTGAGTCGGACGACTTCGGTACCGACAGTGAGAGCAGCGTGGTGCTGATGCTGGCCGAGTGAGTAATTGGAAAAGGCGCGCAGGGTGTCATTTCATTAGGGGTAGGGGATGCAAATGGTCGACACGATTGGGAAGGGGAGGCCAACTCGAGGCATTTGGGGCACGTGTGCATGGCTTTCCCATTCTATACTCTTTGTGTTGTATTTCCCGCCGCAGGTGGATGGCCGACAACCACGACAGCACGGATGAGGACACGCGGCGGCGGCTGTGCAGGCAGCTGCGGCTGGTGCAGTGCAGCCGCGTTTACCTCAGCGGCGTGCTGCCGGTGTTGGCGGCACGGTACGAAGAGGACCCTTTCGATCCCGATGCCTGGCTGCCCGTCACGGCGGCTGAGGCCACCTGCCTGCTCACCTACAGCCTAGTCCCGGAGGCAGAGCGCAAGGCAATGGCGGGCGAAGGCCAAACGTCGGGCCCGTGCGGCGGCATGGAGGGCTGGCCACCTGCATGGCGCAGCGCGCAGCCCCGGCGGCAGTGCCTGCCAGCGCCTGCGGGTCGCAGCTTCAGCTTTAAGGCGAGCCTGGCGGACCTGGAATGGGCCTTTGGGGATCTGGAGGAGGCAGACAAGGGCTTCCTCCAGCTTTCCCTTGGTGGTGCCCTCGACCCGCACCACATCGTATCGATGGGGCTGGAGTGGTCTTTTGAGGTGACCTGGTCACCGGGCGACGCCAAGGCGGGGCTGTACAGCTTTCCCCAGGTGCCGTCCGTCCTACACACGAGCGAACAACCATCGGAGGCCGTAATGACATTGACTGAAAAGCTGCTGTGCAAAGCGGTGGTTGCGCTTTCCTGCATGCGCCTTTCTGTGTCAGGAGCTGACGGGCAGGTGGTGTTGGCGGAAACCTTAGGCCCTGATGATTTCGCGCGCGTGGGCAGCGGGCGCGGGTGGCCGGATGCCTTAGATTTGGAGGAGCCGGTGGCCACCAACCAGCCGAGCAGCAGCAGCAGCAGCAGCGGCGGTGGCAGCGGCACGGTGGCTCGCTGGGCGCCCTACCTGCAGGGCGGCACGTGCCTCATAGGAAGCGTTACGCTGCTGCCGCCCAGCCGACGCTAGCTGAAGCCGCGTGCACCTGGAAACAGCACGTGCCGGATCTCAATAATAGGCCTCCCAGCCCAGAGCCACCTTCGCCTCATTGTCGAAAACTTGATGGCGACATGTATTGCCATCCTCACCTTGATCTTGATGAAGACTAGCAAGCGTCAGAATATGTGCAATTACTCGACATTTGAATTTGGAGCATGACAAATTGTGCTGGAGCCCCATGCACCAGGCAATAGTAGGCAGGTGAAATGCTGCGTACGGCCATGCATCACTGAGGGGAGGTTCACCTCAATCTCTTGTGAACGCACAGGTAGTCTTGCTAGCAGGAGCTTAAAAGTGGGCAGCCATTATGCATGTCTCGTTCAACAGACGCAAATTGGGTGTGAAGCCCCCAAACATCAATACATTGTGGTGTGCGTGGGGTCAGCATGTACGGTATGAATGTGTTCCTCTTCCACTGTGCGGTGGGTAGCTGTGGTCTGCCAAAGCGTACTGCTTCGTGGTGCTGATGCCATGGTATCCGCTGAGCGGTGTTGTCTTAACAGGCGGAGGCTCCTGGGAGTGCAACAAGGAGTTTTCTCAGGTGTGAGGCTGCAGGCCAAGTGACAGGCCTTAACGCAATCCTGCAATTGGTTGGTTGGTGTGCGCTACTGCGATTGATTGGTTGGTGTGCGCCGCATTTACCCGTACGAAGGTGATTTAAAGTTATCATCAACAACTTTCTTGAGGCAAGGCTCTGCTGGGCGGGAGGCCCGTTTCAAGTTTTCAACCCCGTCCAGCGTTGGACTGCTGAAGTGACACTGCGTGTTACAGTATGTTGTTGTTGTTGGCTCCTGATGCCCATGATAAGTTGATAACGAGTGTAATGCAAGGCAACAAGCTCGTCGCTCGATAGTATGCATAGGGCACTCCTGACACCCTGCCCCACACGGTATGTACATTGATCTCCTTCCGACTTGCCTTCAGAGTCCCGACAACTTACACCAGCACGGCGCGTCGACATCAGGGAATGCTCCACCGGCTATATCCCTAGCTTGCGATTATGTGCTCCCGCCCGTCAGTGCTCCCTCACAGTCTCTAGCACGGGAACGTCGGACGCGCGCCGCGCGTGCGGCGGCGCTGCCGGTGCGCCTGCGCCGCCGCCCGCCGCGGCCGCCGCTTCCCCGCTTCCGCCCGCGGCCCCACCATTAATGCTTCCCGCACCGCCAGCCGCAGCCGCCCCGCCTGCTCCCGCAGCCGCCGGCCCCGCAGCTGCCGCGCCCGGCGCCAGCGACACCCTGGCGCCCGGCAGCGGCGATGCCGTCCCCGACACGCCCTGCGACCGCGGCAGTGGCGGGCTGGTCCCGGGGGCGCCGGGCCCTAGCAGCACCGACCCCGCGCCGCTGCCCAGGCCGCCGCCGCCGCCCGCCCCTGACATCAGGCTGGTGCCGCTGACGGCGGCGCTGCGCGCAGTGACGTAGGAGCCGGTCGAGTCGCGCGACAGGATGGCGTGGGAGCCGATGTAGGCGCCTGTAAGAGCAATTGCAGGGAACACGAGGAGGCGAAAGGGTTGTCGGTCAGGGTTAGTTGCAGCATGTCGGTTCCTCGGTAGGTTAAGCTTAAGCGCCGCCGCCGCCCACCCGTTCCCCAAGCGACCCTCTTCCCCAGCAGCGCGCTGTGCGCTGCTCCCCTCTCCCCCCTACGCCCCCGCTAGCGCCCTGTGAGCTGCTCCCCATTGCGCGCTGCTCCCCACCGTGCGCTGCTCCCTCTCCCACTACGCCGCGCTACCCCCCCTGCCTCCCCTGCCCGGCACTGGCCCCACTCCCTCCCCTTTCACTAACCCGGCGGCAAGTTGGAGATGGAGCCCTCCACGCTGCTCATGTTGTCGGGCAGCGGCATGGACTCGTACTGCGTGCCCGCCTCCGAACCCGGGTTCGAAACCCGGTGTGAGCGCAGGCGGTCCAGCTGCGCCAGCGACTTCTCCGACGTGGCGGGCGTCATGAACACGCCCGTGCTGGTGCCGTGCGTGCTGGCGCCGCCCACCGCCGACGGCGGCGCCTTGAGCAGCGACTGCGCACTGCCGTACTTGCTGCTCGCCATGCTGGCGGCGGCGGCGGCACCGCCTGCGGCGGCGCCGCCTGCAGCCGCGGCGGCGCCGGCGGCGCGGCTGGGGCCGGCGCCGGCGGCGCCGTCAAATACCAGCGTCCGTGCGACGCTGCTGCCTGCGGCGTCGCCACTGGCGCTGGGGCCGGCGGCGGCCTCACTGCCGCCTGCGGCGCCGCCACCAGGGATGTATCGCGGCGTGGAGGCGCCCGCCGCGCCCACGCCCGCCGCGGCGGCGGTGATGGCGGCGGCAAAGCCGCCGGCGCCGCCAGCGCCGCCTGGTGTGGCCGCCATTGCGGCGGCGGCTCCGCCGGGTGCGGCTGGCTCGTCCAGGAGCTTGCCGGGCGGCGGCGCCCCGGGGGAGTTGGGGACGGTGGGGGCGTCGTGCAGGTCCTGGTCAAAGGCAAAGCCCTCGCGCTCGGCCGCCTTTCTCTGTGGCGCACAATGGGGCGAAGTATCACACCAGCCTTCAGATCATGGAGCAATAATGTGTTTCCGCTCGTGCGGGTGCCCTCGTTTGCGAACACACAAGCCGCGCTCGGCCGTTAGCCCCAGCCTCCTCCTCCCAATGTGCAGCTCCTTTCCCTCCCTGCCGCAGCCCCTGCGCCAGCCCCTGCGCCAGCCCCCGCCCTCAGGCGGCCGCACCTCGCGGCGCACGGCGAACGCCCACATGGCCAGCGCCACCAGCAGCGCCAGGATGAGGACGGAGAAGACGCAGATGATGACCACAGTCGCCACCGTCAGGCCGCCGCCGCCGCTGTCGCCGCTGCCGCCGCCGCCGCTGTCGGTGCCACCGGTGGCGCCGCCGCCGGACTCGGTGTTGAGGGAGCTTGGCGGCGAGGGCGGCGCTGCACGGAGGAGGAGCGGAGCGAAGGCTTCAGCTTCCAGGTGCACCAAGGAACAACAGACAAGGGCCCAATGGGCCCGCGCACGCGGCCCTCTGCCGCTGAAAAGCATGGCCAGCGAGGTAACGAGTGGACGCGCCCATGCGCCACACTCGTGCCCGATCGGCCCTCGGCAAAGCCCTTTCGCCTGGGCCCTGCTGCGTCAGGCACGCCCAAAAACAACACCAGGTGCGCCGCGCGCTTTCTCACCCGGCTGGTCGGCCGCCGCCGCCGCGCCCACGGCGCCGCACCACAGGTCACAGGTGGAGCGCGGGCAGCGGGCCATGCGCAGCTGGTCGGTGCTGCAGGCCGTGCCCTGCGGTGTCGAGGGAGGGGTTCCATGCATGTTAAATTTAATGACGGGGGAGATGTAGACAGACGTGGGGCGGGCGAGGGGCCGGCATTTGGGATTTTGGGGGAAGCGCACGAGCGCAGAGGTCGAGCAGCGTTGTCGGAGGCGGCTGTGTGTAACGGCGCGAAAGCAGTTGGTCCAGCGGGGATCACAGGGTGTGCGGCACGCCCTTCCCCATGCTCACCCGACTCGCCACAAGCCCCATGTACCGCTCCTCCCAGAACGCGTCGCCAGCCCGCCAGCACACCTATCCCCACACGCCCACGCAGTCTATAGCGTACACCCGCGCGCACGCCCACGCCCACGCCCACGCCCACGCCCACGCCCACGCCCACGCCCACGCCCACGCCCACGCCCACGCCCACGCCCACGCCCACGCCCACGCCCACGCCCACGCCCACGCCTCACCTGCAGCCAGTTGATGGGCTGGTTGGCGCCGCTGCACCGGCTGGCGGGCGGCGCGGTCAGCAGCGGCATGAGCGCACTGGGCCAGCCCGCCTCGCAGAAGCCGGGGACTGCGGTGCGGGAGGGGAGGAGAAGGGGAGAGGGGCAGGGAGGAGGCGGGGACAGCACGATGAATCCGCATGGGCAGAGGCAGTCGTGGCGTGGGTTACGCAGGGCTGGACCCCGGCGCGCGCGTGGCGAGGCTGAGTGATGCTTTCTTTGCTGCTGTCACGCCGCCTTGGAAGAAGAAATCCACGCATACGTGCGTCCACATGCACATACGCGCATGCATGCACACACAGACCGGTACACATACACACACACACACACACGCACACGCACGCACATACTCACGTGACAGCCCCAGCAGCGCCTCGCAGCGCCCCGGCAGCGCCAGGTACTCGCGCGACAGGTCGGGCAGGCAGGCCTGGGTACGGCACATGCACAACAGGAGGCGGGGGGGGGGCGGGGGCACTCAGGGCGGGACTTTGCGAGGCAGGCATGGGGCAGCTGGAGCGAAAGGGCAACAAGGGCCCGTGGGACCCAAAGCCCGTGGGACCCAAGGCCCGTGGGACACAAGGCCCGTGGGACCCACGGCCCGTGGGACACAAGGCCCCATGCATAGTATCCTTGGTAATGCTCAGTCCTCTGCAGTCCAGCCAAGGCCATGGCCCACACCGCTCTCCGTTTACGTTATCAACCCAGCCCACTTCCCACTTCCCACTTCCCACTTCCCACGCCGCCCTGGCGCCCGCGCTCGCACCTGCGAGGCCAGCGCTGCCATCAGGTAGGCCCAGCTGCGGCTGCAGCAGCTGCCGCCCGCGCCGCCCGCCGCCGGCGGCGCCAGCTGCGGGCACAGCCGCTGCAGCACCGGGCCCGTGAAGCGCAGGGTGGGGTCGAAGGCACTGCACAGGACAGCAGCACCCACACGGCATTGCAATGCCACCACGTGATCACGATGAGGTGGGGGCCCGTACATCCGGACAGCGGCGTGGTACGGCAATTGCGTGGAGAAGTGGGGCTTGGTCCTGCTTGCACGCCTCTGTCGTCAGAGCTTGAAGGAAACAGAATTCGCACGCCGCTGCCGTTCTCATAATCATCTTTCAACCACCTGTTCTGGCTGCTGTCTCCCTCGCGCCCGCTGTGCTGCACAGCGCTCGCTGTGTTGCACAGCGCCCGCTAACCCTCGCCCAACCCCTGACCGCGCCGCCGCTTCATGCAACATGCCCCGTGCCCTCGCGCACGCAGCCACTCCGACTCCACAGGGGCTGTACATGGGCCGTTGTGGGCCCAGCTTTCCCGACCCGCGCACGTGTGCGTGTGGAGCACGTGTGTTAGAAAACAAGGGAGAGGGGAAGACGCAGACCAGCACGTGTGTGTGTGTAGGGGGTGCTAGGCTCACCTGACACGGCCCAGGAGGTCGGCTCCCTCCAGTGCGCTCGCCATCCTGTGTGGTAGCCAGCCAGTCAGCATGCGGAGATAATCGTCAGCGCGAGTGATTCGTGGTCGGCTTGTTTTCCTGGTCATGTGAGGCTTCCGTGCGTGTGACCCGGCAGCTTCGCTCAAGCCAAGCAGGAGTGGGTCCCAGCCCCCAGCTGCTGCCCTGGGGCCGCACACACCGGGGCCTTGACCGGGGCCCGATGTTGGTAGCCCCAAACGCCTCGTCACCCTCCGCCTACACCACAGCGGAGCACGCGGCCCGGCTCCCCCCCACTCCCCCACACGCTCACATGGTGACGCACGCGCCCGCGCCCGAGCTGGCGCTGCTACTGCTGCTGTTGCTGCTGCTGCCGCTGCCATCCGCCGCGCCCGAGGGCGCGCCCCAGCACACGTAGTGCCTCAGTGCGATAGAGGCCAGGGACAGGGAGTCCTTGTCCGGGAGGAAGGGGCAGGCGGCTGCAATGGCGGCGGCATGGCGGCACGGAGCGGCGGCGGTTCCGGGTCAGGGACAAAGCCAGCGTTTGGCACGGAGAAGGAAGTTCTGCAGTGCTTGAGTGCGTTCCTACTAGCCATTGGGGGGGGGGGGGGGGACGAGGGCTGGGCGGCACCCCCGGCTCATAGCAGCATCACAACAGAACCTCCGCGCAAGGCCTACAAACGGTCACCCCCTGCCCCCCGCCCGCCCCCCCGCCCGTGGCTTATCATTACCTGGGTCGCCGCCGTTCGGCACCACCGTAGACAGGGCTTGATCCAGGGCCGGCGCGCACTGCTGGCAGGCGCTGGTCAGCTGCTCGGTGGACACCGTCACCGGCTGCAAATATAAGAAATAGCCAAAGGATAAAGAAGGGGAGGAGGAGCGGGGGCTCAGGAGTTCGTAGACTTCAACGAGGTGGCAGTCGGGCGGAGTTGCCGCCGCAGGGGCGTCAGCAGTGGAGTCGAGGGGTGCGAAGGTGCGGGGTTATTATGAGTGAGCCAAGGGCTCGCCGCCCGGGCCCTGCGCAGCACCCTTGCTCTAAATCGAGTTACTGGCTATAATCAAGCACCGCGAGTGCGACTTGGGCACGTCGCTCACCCCGCCAGTAAGCTGGGCATATGTAAAATCGAGGAACTGAGCAGCGCTTGGCCCGCACACTCCATCGCTTGGGCCGCCGAGGCACTGTCGAGCCCAGTTGGTGTAGGCCGAGAAGACAAAGGCGCTATTTGCTGTCTGCAAGCTGGACACGATGCTCGCCACGGTCAGCAGCACTAATGCTCGCCGACGCATTTTATTGGTAGCTACTGTCATGTTTTAATCAACCCTAGCCTTTGCGCCTGCCCATAGCTCGTGAGGTGGCTGGGCGTTGAGCGAGACCGAGATGGCGGGCGTGAGGCTTCCGCTTGGTTTAGTGTATTCAGGTATGTGTTTTGGCTTGAAGTAGTCACAGGTATCTGGATGTGGGCAGAGTTTGCTTACGAGCACCGTCTTGTATACAAAAGAAACTGCAGTGCCGGAGAAGCACCAGATATTGGCAGAGCAGTATGCAACTTATAGACCTGCAGAATGTGCACTAGTATATCTAAACGAGCCCTGCGCACAATGCGTTTGCTGCGTGCAGCGCGACCGGCGTTGCTGAGCGATTTCCGACTGGCATGCAGCCGGCCGGCCGTCCACTTCCAGCGCCCAGATGTTACTTGAGCATGCTGGGCAGTAACAACATATTCCATTACTCGGCTGGCCCATTAGGGCCTTACTCGCCGCGGTACCCAAGACGCGCAAACTGCTGGTACGTGCCGGCCGTTGCCCCGCCTTGCCCCGGGAGTCGCTGGGGCTGCTGATGCATTTCCTGATACCACAAAGACTGCTGGTCGGTAAAAAGCTGCAAATGAGCAGCTAATTCAAGTTGACGGGGGCCCGCAACGTTACATAACCGTATAAGTCCTGCACCGGAAATGCACACACTCTGACCAGATGGCAGGGTCAGGTCGGGTGGTCCCTACGTTGTGCGTTGCTATAATGCAAATGGCGTACACTGATGACGTACTTTTTTCTTTGGAAGGCTCGGGTGGGGTGAAAGGGGGTTGAGAAGGGCTAGAGAGCCTGCCAGCCTTGGCACGCCACGATGTCACGCCGAAATTTTGATGCCGTTCAAGTGCGCCACGTAAATTTAAGTTGGACTATCGATAGACGCCATAATTTTGTCCGTGTTGTAGTCTGAAGATAATGCACCTCCGAAACAAAATGTGGGGTTTCACATAAGTTTTGCGTCCTCTGGGCGGTTGCTCATTATGCCTCGTAAACGGGACATGTTGAATGAGCCTTTGCTTGGGCCACAAACAGACCAAACTCAAGCAGCGTCGGCTGGTGCAAGTCCGGACTCCCGCCATGAGCCGACGCGACGGTTCTCTCCGCCGCGGACGGCTACCCACAGCGCATGGTCGGCCTGCTGGTTTAGCTGGGTTACACCGCTTATGCAGCATGGGAGCCAGCAGCAGCTGCAGGCGGAGGAGCTCCTCGAGCTGGACCCGGCGTTGCAGCCATCGGCCTGCGGGATGGAACTCTGGCTCAGCTGGACGAAGGTGACCGCCGCTGCTGCGCGCCGCTGTCCCACAGGACATGCCCTGCACTAAGGGAATCGGCGGCCCTGCGGCGTCTTGCCGTGACCAGGGCGAGGGCAAGGGCGGCGCGCGTGAGGGTTCGTGGCAGCGGTTGGCGGTGGCGGTGCCGCCTGCTGTCGCACCACCCGCCTCGCACATCGAATCAACCACACCGCCTGCACCACGACCTACACACCACCTGCACCGCTACTTACACAACACCTGCACCACTACCTACACACCACCACGCACCACGAACCACGCACGTGCGCCCGCAGGAGCTGCTGCTGCGCCCGCGCCGCCCCTCGCTGCTGGCGGCGCTCGTACGGACGTACGGCGGCGCGTACGCCTGGCTGGGGCTGGTCAAGGTACGGCGCAGTACAGGTCGCCCGGCCAGCCACAGTCACCGGAGCATATTGTTGTACACGACACGCGGGGGCACCAGATAGTGTGTGTGTGTGGGGGGGGGGGGGTTCCCGCACACGACATGGGGGAGCACACAAGATATGCCGGGGGGGGGCACGCGACCCGGCGTCACCCACGGCGTCACCTGGCCGGCCGCAGCCCGGAGGGGAGGCCACGGGGTCGCGTGGCCGGCCGCAGCCCGGAGGGGAGGCCACGGGGTCGGGTGGCCGTGCTCGCTGGCGTGACGTGCGGTGACGTGGCACGTGTGTGGCTGACGGGGCTGAAGCCGCATGTCGCCGGGGGCTGCTCGCCTCCCTTACGGGTGATGGTGCCGCTAGCCAGTCTGCTAGCCCGTCTGGATTGGAGCTCAGTTGCGCGTGGTTTTATAACGGCGGTGCCTCCGACTGACTGCCTCCGAACCACGACCCGCCCCTACTGCGGAGCGTGCCCAAGATCCCACTCCTCCCCTCCCCCCCTTTCTCCCCCTCCCTAATCTGAATGCATGGACCCCACTAACGAGTATTTAGTTGTATCGCCTTCACTGCATTGCTTCACTCCGCTTCCTTCAGCTTGGTTTAGTTTGGGCTGGTTACCACAACCCCCACCCAACCGCCCCGCGCCCCCAACAGCTCCTCAACGACCTCCTCAGCTTCACCGGTCCGCTGCTGCTGCGCCTGCTGGTCACCTGGCTCTCCTCGCCTCCTCCCCCTCCTCTATCTCCCTCCCCCTCGTCCTCTTCCTCGCGTGCCTCGCCTCCTCCCCTCGCTCTCCCTACCCTGTCCTCCGCCGCGCCCACCCTGGGGTCAGCGCTGCCGCTGCCGCCGCCGCTGGCGCTGCTGCTGCCGCACGACATCGCCGCTGCCGCGCTGCCCTCCGCCTTGCTGCCCTGGCTTCTCGCCTGGCTGGGCCGGGCCTGGCACGCGGCGGTGGCGGAGCTGGGGCCGGGCAGCCCGCGCTTCGGCCTGGTGTGCGTGGCGCTGCTCGGCGTCGCGCAGGTGCTGCGGGCGCTGCTGAACGCGCACTTCAACTACCAGCTGGTGGGTCTGGCCTGGTCTGGTCTGGTCTGGTCGGGGTGGTCTGGCCTGGCCTGGTCTGGTCATAGAGTGGCGGCGGCTGTGTGGCCATTGGGCAAAACCGAATGGGCATATGGGTGCCCTGCCGCGGCATGGGCGCCACAGGGGCCACAGGGTGGGTGTGTCTGCAACAGCACGCGTTCGCAGACACGACACATATGGCGCTGCGTTGGCTAACTGACTAACTGACAGAAAGACGCAATGCAATGCAATGCCAACACCTCCCATAAATGTACACACGCACATCGACAGAGCCGGCTGTCCTGTCGGCTGCGCGCCGGCCTGATGGTGGTGCTGTACCGCAAATCCCTGCTGGCGTTGAAGCACGGCGGCGGCAGTAGCAGCGGCAGGAGCACGGGCAAGAATAGGAACGGCAGCAGCAGCAGCAGCAGCAGCAGCAGCAGCAGCAGCAGTGGTGCTGGCGGCGGCGGTGGGGGCGGCGCCGAGGCGCACGCCGCCGAGGTGGCTGCGGCGGAGGCGGCGGAGGCGGAGCTTGAGCAGGCGCTGCGGCGCCGGCGGCGGCAGCGGCTGCGGGGCGTCCCTCGCTCGCAGCGTGAGCGCATCCGGGTGCGGGTGCCCCACCTGGATGGCGACTGGGCGGCGGCGGAGGATGAGGCGGATGGGCAGAGTGGGGGAGCGCAGCAGGAGGGGGGCGCGGCGGCGAACGAACGCGCTGGCACAGGCGGCGGCGGCAGCGGCGGCGCCGGGGGCGGCGGCGGCGGCAGTGGCAGGAACAGCAGCAGCGGCAGCGGAGGAGGAGGAGGAGGAGGAGGAGGAGGAGGAGGAGGTGCTGGCGGCGCCGGCGGCGGGGAAGGGGGCGGGGGAGGGGCCGAGGGGGACGTGTCGACGCTCATGTCGGTTGACACGGGCCGTGCCGTCAACCTGCTGCTGTCCTTCCACGAGCTGTGGTCGCTGCCCTGGCAGATGGGCCTGGCGCTGTACCTGCTGTACACACAGGTGCGTACGTACGTACGTACGGCGTGTGCCGTACGGCGCCTTGTTTCGTACACCGTACGGCAGGTTTGTGGAGTCCATGTGCTTTAGAGAGAGAGAGACGTGTGCGGTTGCCTGAAGTGTGCATGGGCAACGTGCCCGCGCTGCCGCCCCACCTCCTCCTCACCCTCTCAACCCGCCCCACCTCTTTACTCTCCCCCCCCCCCCTCCTCTTCCTCCACCTCCACGCCCACCTCCTCCTGTTTACCAGTAGCCCACCTCCTCCTCCTCTTCCCCCACCCCAACTGTTCCTGCCCCACACGCCCACCTCCTCCTCCTCCCTCCCTTCCTCCCTCTCTCCCTCGCCCGCCCGCCCGCACAGGTGCGCTACGCCTTCCTGGCCGGCCTGGCCGTGTCGCTGCTGCTGGTGCCCGCCAACCGCCTCATCGCGGGGGCCATCCTGGCGGCCAGCCGCCGCATGATGGCGGCCAAGGTGACTGACGACTGTTGTGTCGGGTCGGGTCGGGTCGGGTCGGGTCGGGTCGGGTCGGGTCGGGTCGGGTCGGGTCGGGTCGGGTGGCCAGGGAGGGGACTGGCTAGTTGCCTGACTGGCTGACTGACTGACGGCCTGCATGCCTGCCTGACTGGCTGGCTGATTGACTGACCGGTACCGGTCACACACTCTCCCCACGCCCGCTCACACATGTACACAATACTTCGCCCCAAACACGAAACACGAAACACCACCACAGCAACAATAACAACACTAACACTGACAACGCCAAACAGGATGCGCGTGTGGGCGACATGTCGGAGCTGCTGCGGGCCATCCGCCAGGTCAAGATGTCGCCCGTGTGGCAGGCCTACTTCCTGGGCCGGGTGAGGGGGGCTGTGGAGGAGGGGGATGGGGGAGGGGCGGGGGTTGGGAGTTGGGCTTTGGGCACCGTGTCAGGGAATAGGGTCCGCAATGGGATGGTCGTTGTAGGGTACGGCTGAACCGCGGCGAACAACGAACACAAGGAACGCACCGCATCATAGTACGCTACTGCTCATACGACGCTACTGCTACTGCTGCTGTTGCTGTTGCTGTTGCTGCTACTGCTGCCGCTGCAGGTGTCGGCGGCCCGGCGCGAGGAGCTGCGCGGCCTGGCGGTGCGCAAGTACCTGGACGCGCTGTGTGTGTACTTCTGGTGGGTGCGGTTGGGTGGTGTGGGTGGTGTGGTGTGGGTGGTGTGGGTGGTGTGGTGTGGGTGGTGTGGGTGGTGTGGGTGCGGCGTGGAGGGTGGGTGCGGCGTGGGTGGTGTGGGTGTGGGTGTGGGTGCGGCATGGCTGGGCGGGTTGGACAAAGAGAGAGGGGGCGTGGGGGAGGATAACATGTACGAAGGGGACATAGGGTGATGAAGGGTGGGGCTGCAGCCAGCCGGGTATGGTGAAGCCGTGAGTGTGGTGGGCTGCGGGAGGCGTGTGTGGTGTGGCATGCACATTGCAACTTCCGAGCCCAACCAACCCACCAACCCGCCAATCCACCAACCAATCCACCAACTCACCAACCAACAAATTGTTTCAACCAACCAACCAACTGACGCGCAGGGCCGCCACCTCGCTGCTGTTCTCCGCGCTGACCTTCGGCCTAGTGGTGTGGCTGGGCCCCGGCGGCGGCACGGCGCTGACGCCGGCCGTGGCCTTCACCTCGCTGTCGCTGTTCGGGCTGCTGACGGGCCCCCTCAACGCCTTCCCATGGGTGGTCAACGGTGCGTGCCCGTGCCCGTGCACGTGCCCGTGCCCGTTCGCGTGTTACGCTTACGTGTGCCCGTGTGTGCCTGTGCGTGTGCTGCAGCGTGTGCTGCGGCATTGAATCGCATCCATGCGCCTCTTCACACCTTCACACCTCACCTCATGGCCAGTCCCCCCTCCCCCCCTCCTTTCTGCTGCATTGTGCACCCCCCCCCGCGCGCTACCCCGCCCCCCAAGGCATGTAACCCCCCCGCCCTACCCCGCCCCCCAAATGCATGTAACCCCCACCCCACACTCCCACCCACCCATCAGGCGTGGTGGAGGCGCTGGTGTCGCTGGCCCGCCTGCGCTCCTACCTGCTGCTGCGGGAGAGCCGCGCGCTGTGGGCGTACGACGACCTGGCGCTGGGTGGGTGGGTTGTCTGCGCGCGTGTGTGTGTGTGTGTGTGTGTGTGTTAGAGATAACAAGGGAGTGTGTGTGTGTGTGTGTGTGTGTGTGTGTGCGAGGGGGTTGGGGGTGGGGGCGTGAGGAGTCGCCGTACATGGGTGCGGGTGCGGGTCCGGGCTAGGGACACGCCGTGCGGAGGTTTGCTTCCTGGCACGCCCTGTGCCCCCCCACACCCAACTCCGCCCCGGTTGCACTCGGCGCAGTCCATTCTCCATCACATCCCCCACATCCCCCATATTCCGGGCGCGGGATTTGCCCAAGTCTGCCCCGGTCGCGATCGGCGATGTCCCGCAGGTCCATTCGTCGGTCCATCCCCACATCCCCCCACATCCCCACATCCCCCACATCCTCCTCCAATCCTCCTCCAATTCTCCATCTCCTCCTCCGCCCCCCCCCTCCATCCTACAGGCCTGGACGACCTGCCGGTTGAGGCCGCCGCGGCCGTACTCCGCGCCGTGTCCGCCGCCGCCAGCGCCGTCGCCGGCTACGGCACCGTCGGCCTCCAGGGCTTGGGGGAACAAGAAGAAGAAGAAGAACACGTTGGCGAAGAGGAGGACGGCGACAACGACGGCGACGGCGATGAGGATGTGCGCGGCAGGGCCGGGGGCGATGGCGGCACGGCCGGGGGGAAGGAGGAGGCTGAGGCGGGTAAGGTGGGCAAAAACGAGGCGGCGTTTGGGGCGGCCGCGCCCGCCAGCAGGCACGGGCACGGGCACGTTCACGTTCACGGGCACGTTCGCGGCGGCGGCGCGGCGGGCAAGGTGGCGGCGGCGGCCAAGGCGGCGGCGGCCAAGGCGGCGGCGCCCTCGGACGCCACCTCGCTGGAGGCGGCGGTGTACACTCGGAGCTACGGACGTGGGCTGCTGGTGAGCGGGCGGACGGGCGGCAAATGCTGGCGTGTGGGGCGGGGCGGCTAGGAGTTGTTTAAGGGCGTGGGCGGGCTGCTAGTGAAAGGGCAGGCTGGCGCAGCCGGACGAACGCGGGGGGGGGGGCGGGGCGGGGCGGCTAGGGTTCGCAGGGGCAGGCGGGCTGCTGTGAAGGGGTAGGCTGGCGCAGCCGGGAGTGGGGGCTTGGGCGAATATGCGGGACACTGTGCGGCCGTTGCGGCGGCTTCGACTGTTTGTGGCGATCGTGTGTGTGTGTGTGTGTGTGTGTGTGTGTGTGTGTGTGTGTGTGTGTGTGTGTGTGTGTGTGTGTGTGTATATGCACGGTGCTGCCCCCCACCTGCGACCAGTGGCCTCTCCCTCCCCCCTCCGTCCGCCGCTTGCCCTACCTGCGCAGTCGGCTCTGTACGACATCGCGGTTACCGGCGATTACGCCGGATCAACCATGCACAACGGCCTCAACGGCCATAACGGTCTGAGTAGTGGCGGCGGGGGCGGCGGCTTGCTCGGCAACCGCGGCGGCGGCGGTGGCGCCGGCGCCGACGGCAGCCACCCGCTTGAGCGGCTGCTGCGCTCCCTGGAGCCGCCGCCGCCGCCGGCGCCGGCGCCGCAGCAGCAGGCGTCGGCACCGCAGCGGCGGCGCAGCGGCTTTGGTGGTTTCCTGGACACCATGCGAAGCAGCTTCGGCCGCCGGCCCACGGCGCGGCTTCAGGTGGGAGCGAGCGCTGTGGTGTGTGGGTGCATGTGTGCTTGTGCACTCACTAGCACGGAACTGTGACGTGCCCGACAGCAGGGTGCGTTCTCATTATTGCGCCGCCGCCGCTGCTGCTTTGCGCCATTTCAACAGGACCTCGCTTACCTAGAGCGACCGACGGACGTCAGCATCCGCGGCAACGGCAACGGCAACGGCAACGTCCGTGCGCAGCAGGCGGCCGCGCTCGGGCGGCTGGCACGCACCCTCAGCGCCCCCAGCACTGCACATACCCTGCTGATGCCCAGCGGCGGCGGCGGTGGTGGCGCCGGTGGCGGCCGCCGCAGCCGGGGCGGCTCGCCGGCGCCCGCAGCCTTTGCGCTGCTGCCCGGCGATGTGAGCAGTGGCGGCGGCGGCGGCGGCGGCGGCGGCGGCACAGCCGTTGCCACGGATGGAATGCGGAGCCGGAGTGGGACTGGCGGCGGCGGCGGCGGTGTTACATCAGTGGCGCCGCCGACGCGGACTCTGGGCTGGGCGCATGGGTTCCGATCTGCGCGTGCTGGACCGGTCGCCGCCACAGCCGCCGCTACAGCCGCCGCTACAGTCGCCGCCACAGCCGCCGCTACAGCCGCCGCCGACGCCGCCAGCACGGCTGAGCTGCAAGAGCCGCTGCTTGCACCGCCCTCGTTGCAGCAGCTGCAGCAGCAGCAGCAGCAGCAACAGCAGCTGCAGCCGTCGTTTGCTCGGCCCGGCCGGCCCAGCCGCCGCAGCGGCGAGTCGGTCTTCAGCGCGATTCCGGAGGGCGCCGAGGGTGGCGCCAACGGCAGCGGCGGCGGCGGCGGCGGTGGCGGCGGCGGTGGCGGCGGTGGCGGCGCCGGCCTGCTGTCTGAGGCCGTCGCCGCCGCCAGCAGCAGCAGCAGCAGCGCCGCGGCTTCTGGGGTGGGAGACAGCAGCAGCCGCAGCTCTTATTACCACCACCAGCAGCGCTACCGACCTGGCCCGGTGTCTTCTTCGATTCAGGACGACCGCTACCCCGCCGCGCCGCCCGGCTCCGACCAGGTGCGCTCCCCCCCCCCCAGGTCGAATCTTGCGCATCATGGAATTAGAGAATCCGCAACACTGACTGACTCACACAAGTGCAGCTGTTAGCAGCACGCTGGACTGTCCACACACGGTGCCTGGAGTGATGAAGATACGGGCACTCTCCGAGCACGCCGTACGTCGACATTTTGTTTTCGCTTTGTGCATCCATCACGTCCCGGTCCTGGCCCGTACAACACTCCGATTGGGTCCTACCTGCTGGTTGTCCCTGGCATGACCTGTTGTGTCCGCGTGGATCCGGCTGGATCCAGGATCCGGCGGAGCTGGAGCACCACGTGGGCGACGGTCTGGAGGGCATGTTCCGGATCCAGCCGGACGAGCGGGACGAGCAGCTGGCGGCGGCGCACGTGGCGGTGCTGACCCGCGCCACCTTCGGCTGGGCGCCGGTGGGTTAGCGGTTGGCTGGGGTTGTGGGTTGCAAGCACCCGTAGCCCATTCTAAACAAAGAAACCCAACTAGCGAGCGAAGCAAGCGCAGGCAAAAGGCGACAGATGCAAGGCATGGTTACTTGTGGATAGGGGCCGAGTGTCGTGGAGGGGGGTTGTGGTTACCAGCCCAAACTAAACCAATCTAATGGAAGGGGAGTTAAGCAATGCAGTTTAGGCGATACAACAACAACTCGTTGGGGGGTTTTAGGAGGCTGGAGGCTGTACCGCACAGGCACAGCCGCACCGGGGGCACGGCGCATGCTGGCTGGCTGTAGCAGCAGGCTGTGGTGGCGACTGCGTGCGCGTGGCGTGGCACTCGTCACAGACAAGGCGCGTTTTTTCATGTCGTGCAGCAATCCTTGTCCCCCCACGTGCGCACGCGATGACGCACACAACCACAACGGGCTGCTGCTGCTGCTGCTGCCACCTGCAACCTGCAACCTGTAACCTGCCGTACACTGGGTGCGCAGGGCGCGCGGCCCTGCCTCAGCGACATCACGCTGGCCATCCCGCGGGGCGCCCTCACGGTGGTGGTGGGCCGCGTGGGGTCGGGCAAGAGCAGGTGCGCGGGGGGGGGGGGGGGCAAGTGGCTGTGGTGGGTGGGGTCGGCGGCGTTGTTGGAAATGGCTGTGGCGGTGGCGGTGGTGGTAGATGCCGTGCTGCTTCTGTGCGCGAGCGCCCTGAGCGCGTCTGCACCAGCTACACCTGCCGAGAGGGCTTTGAATAACGTTTTTGTTGTTGGCCCCCCGTATTCTAGTCTACCTCATCATTAACCTAAATGCATGGCACCCCCGCCCCAATCGTGCCTTGCGGCCAGCCTGCTGGCGGCGCTGCTGGGCGGCGGCGAGCTGCCGCTGCGCCGCGGCCGCTGCCGGCTGCTGCTTCAGCACCCAGACGGCTACGGTGCCAGTGCCGGCGGCGGCGGCGGCGGCGGCGGGCGGCGGCTGTCGTACGCGCCCCAGGCGGCGTGGGTGGTGCCTGGCGCCACCATCCGGCGCAACGTGCTGCTGGGGGCGCCGCTGGTGCCGGAGCTGTATCGCCAGGTGTGTGGGCTGCAGGCAGCGAGCGAGCGAGCGAGCGAGCATGGTTGGTTGACAAGTGTGTTAACGGTATAAGAAGGCGTGCCGCGTGGAACAATTACCGCATTGCCGGATATGGCTATGGCTGCTGATGTGGTGGCGAGACGACAAGAATCCTGCTCTTGCAAGCAGCCATGGTCTCTTTTTATATGGTTTTTTGGCGTGCTTTGCGGCTACTGGGTTTTTGTTAGGCTTATGACAAGAGGGCAGCGGCTGGGCTTAAGCTACTACCGTAAGGGGGCTACTGCTGCTGCTGCTGCTACTACTGCTGATGCAGCTGCTGCTGCTGCTGCTGCTGCTGCTGCTGCTGCTGCTGCTGCTGCTGCTGCTGCTGCTGCTGCTGCTGCTGCTGCTGCTGCTGCTGCTGCTGCTGCTGCTGCTGCTGCTGCTGCTGCTGCTGCTGCTACTGCCGCTGCTGCCGCTGATGCCGCCGCTGGTGCTGCTGCTGCTGCCGGGCTGCTGGCACCCGCAGGTGCTGGCCGCCTGCTGCCTGCATCCCGACCTGTCCGCGATGCCCGCCGGCGACCTCACGCCTGTGGGCGACAACGGCAGCAAGTGGGTGCGGGTGCTGCCGATGTCGTGTCGTGGCGTGGCGTGTCGTGTCGTGGCGTGGCGTGGCGTGGGGTGGCGTGGGGTGGCGTGGCGTGGCGTGGCGTGGCGTTGTGTGTGTGCGCGCTTATGTGGGGACTGAGGAAGGATAAGGGGTGAGGACTGATGGGGGATGGGGGGTTTAAAGTTGCAGCTGTTGTCAGACGGCTGAGCCCTGAAGCCCTGGGCGCTCCGGGGGGTGCGGTGCGGTGCCCTCCTGGGTCCTCTTGCCGTGTCGTCAGTTGGTTGCGCCTGCCATCCTTCCTGTCGGTCGTAGCTGACGCCCTGTTCCTCCCGCCTCCATTTTGTGTTGCGTGCGTGTGTGCGTGTGCGCGTTTGCTGCGCAGCCTGTCGGGGGGCCAGCGCGCGCGTCTGGGCCTGGCGCGGGCCCTGTACCACGCCGCTCTCCCCGCCGCCGCCGCTACTGCCGCCGCGGCTGCTGCTACTGCCGCCGCCGCCGCTGCTACTGCCGTCGCGGCTGCAGCTGCAGACGCCTCGGCTTGCCCAATGCCACCCGACACGTGGGCCGCCGGCAACAACTGTGGCAGCAACCGCCGCAGCGGCGCCGACGACGGGACAGCCTCGACCCGGCCCCACACCAACGGCGCCTCGCCGCCGCCGCCGCACGGGGGCGCCAGCAGCCCCGGGGAGCCCGAAGGGGCGCTGCCGCCCGCGCCGGGATCTGGATCTGGATCCGCGTTCGAGGCGCTGGCCGGATCCGGGTTCCAGCGCGCAGATGGCGATGGATCCGCTGCGGGGGCCGCGGATTCCGCCGCTGGCGCCGGTGCCGCGGAACTGGATTCTGGATCCAGGGCGGATCTGCTGGTGCTGCTCGACGACGTGCTCGCCAGCCTGGATCGAGCCTGCGCCGCCCACGTGGTAAAGCACGCGCTGCTGGGGCCCCTGCTACTGCCTCGCCATCATCATCAGCAGCAGCAGCAGCAGCAGCAGCACGCGGATCAGCAGGCGGCGCAGACGGCGGCTGTAGCAACCTCCGGCCCCGCCGCCGCTGCGGCTGCTACAGTTGATTTGACGCCTTTTAACACGGCCGCGGCCACCGCCGTTGCGGGCCAAGTCTCCTCGGCCGACGCTGCGGCGCCGCAGCTCCATGGCAGTAGCAACGGCTACAGTCGCAGCTACAGCCGCAGCGACAGCCTCGGCTACAGCCCGGCCCAGGCCGCCGGCCCGACGGTGGTGGCGGTCTGCAACGACCTGCGCGTCATTCGGGCGGCGGCGCTGGTGGTGGTGCTGGAGGCGGGGCGGCTGGTGTATGCAGGAGATGCCGAGGGCTACTTTGACAGCGAGCACTGCATTCATCACCACCACCACCACCATCACCACCACCATTTCCATGGGAAGGACGTGATCGTGACGGCGGCGGTGGTAGCGGAGAAGGGGCCCAGTGGTGGCAGAGCCGCCGGAACTGGCAGCAGCAGCGGCAGCAGCAGTGACGGAGAGGACAGCGAACCCGGCGTTGACGGCCCTGGCTGCGTAGCCGCCGCCGCCGCCGCCGCCGCCGGGCAGGCAGGGCAGGGGCAGGAGGCGGAGAGAGAGGAGGAGGCAGAGGCGGAGGCGGAGGGAGAGGAGGCGCGGGAGGCGGGGCACGTGCGCTGGCGGGTGTACGCGCGCTACCTGTCGGCGGTGGGGTGGGGCGTGGCGGCGGGTGTGCTGCTCAGCCTCGCGGCCATGCAGGCCAGCAAGAACGCCTCCGACCTGTGGGTCTCGTTCTACGCCGCGCAGCAGCAGCCGCAGCAGCCGCCTGCGGCCGCGGCTGCGGCTGCGGCTGTAGCGGCGCCGCCTTCGGCGGTGGCTGTAGCAGCAGCAGCAGCAGCAGCAGCAGCAGCAGCTGGTGTGGTGGAGGCGCCTGCGGCGGCGGCGGCGGCGGCGGCGGCGGCGGCGGCGGCATGGCGCTGGTGCGCGGCGGCGACCGCCGCCCGGTCGGCGGCGGGCGGGGGTGTGCCGGGTGTGCTGGGGGGCGCAGGAGCGGCGGGGCTAGGGTTCGTGCCGGCAGCCAGTGTGCCGGCCGCCATGTGCCCGTGTGTCTCGGCGGCTGGCCTCGACAGCAGCACCGGCATCAGCATCGCGGGCGGCGGCGACAGTGCCGGTGGCGGCGGCAGCAGCACATCCTGGGTGCTCAACAGCCCGATGTGGCGCCTTGGCGGCGGCAACATTGAAACAGCCGTCCAGGAGGTGGAGGCGGTGGAGGCGGTGGAGGCGGCGGAGGCGGAGCAGAAGGCTGTTGTAGCGCACACGCCGGCGGCCACGCCGGCGGCGGCGGCAGCGGCCGCCGCCGCCCATCGGCGCCGCCGGCAGGCGCACCGCCGGTTCCTATCCGAGTCATTGGCGCCGCGGCCGCATGATGGCACAACCCCTTCCTACGAGTTCGGCACTGGCAGTAGCACCAGCGCTGTCAGTAGCACCAGCATTGGCAGTAGCACCGGCGACGGCTCCCCAGCAGCAGCAGCAGCCGCAGCGGGCTGGTCCGCGCGCACCTTCCTTCTGGGGGTGCTGGTCATCGCCGCGGCCAACGGGCTGTTCACGCTGGCGCGCGCCTTCTCCTTCGCCTTCGCCGGCATGCGCGCCGCCGCGCTGCTGCACCAGCAGCTGCTGGCGGCGGTGCTGGCGGCGCCCGCCGCCTTCTTCGACGCCGTGCCGCACGGCCGCATCCTCAACCGGTGGGTGTGCGTGTGTGGGCCGCGGTCGGCTGCAAGTGTTCTCTCGTTTCGGTGTGTGCGATAGACATACGTTAGTAGTATCGTCCTGCGCACGTACTCCTTTGGTGGACCTTCGACGACTAGCACCTCGCTCCGCCACCTCCGCACTCCTTCCTCACACCCGCATTAATTAAACCTGCATGGCACCCGCACCCGCACCCGCAGCAATGGGCCTCAATCACCCCTGCGTTGTCCCAACCCTCCGCACCCGCCACCCACACGCACGCAACCGCACATTTGCATGGCGTTTGCGTTGCAACATTCTGCTTTTTCTTTTCGGCTGCCGGTGCTCTTTCGTCGTTTCTGTACGTGTGGTGGGCGTGCGTGTCTTCCAGCGCACGGTTCCCTTTCGGTGGTCGTTCCGCGCCTGGCATCTCACTCACCACTGTGTTCTCCCAATCCTTCGCACCCCTCCCCCGCACCCATACACACACGCGCAAAAAATGGTAACCGCGGAGCGTGGGGGGCCGGGCTTCTCCCTGTCTTGTGTTTGTTTTGTTTTCGTTAACGCACACGCGCGCGTAACCACCGCAACTGCAGCTTCTCCTCGGACGTGACGGCCGCCGACGACTCGCTGCCCTTCATCCTCAACATCGCGCTCGCCAACGTGGCCTCGCTGGCGGGCCTGCTGGGCGTGCTGTGCCTGGCGGCGCCGCCGCTGCTGCCGCTGCTGCTGCCGCTGGGCCTGCTGTACAGGTGCGGGTGGAAAGGGGGGCAGGGGGGCGGGGGGGCAGGGCAGCTGGTAAGGGGGTCCGTTGCGACAGCAACCCCGTCCAATTCCTTGAAACCCCACTGCGTACGATCTGGGCAAGCTACCCAACTGTCCCAACCGCCCGTTCCAACCATCCCAACCACCCGTTCCAACCACCCAAACCGCCCCAACTGCCACGCACATGCCACACACACACGCACACGTGCAGGCGGCTGCAGCTGTACTACCGCGGCAGCGCCCGCGAGATTCGGCGGCTGGAGGCGGCGGCGCTGTCGCCCGTGTACGGCGCCTTTGGCGGGCTGGCGGAGGCGGCGCCGGTGGTGCGCGCGTTCGGCGCGCAGCCCTACTTCGCGGCGCAGGCGGTGGCGGCGGTCACGAAGCACCAGCGCGCGGCGATCACAAGTGAGCGCCGTGCTAGGGAGTGCGGACTGCGGAGCGCAGGAGCGTGCCGTTGGGTTTGAGTTTGGGGTGTCCTGTATTGTTTGTTGCAGGTCAAGCTGTATCGTGGAATCACATTCTTACTTGACATTCTTACTTGACATTCTTACTTGACATTCTTAATTGACACTGTTTCCATCGCATCTGCAGACGGTGCCGCCTCCGCCTGGCTGGGGCTGCGGCTACAGCTGCTGGCGTCGGGGCTGGTGGCGGCTGTAGCAGCGCTGGCCGTGTGGCGCAGCGGCCGTGGCTTTGGCCTCGGCGCCGGCGCCACCGGCAGTAGCAGCAGCAGTGGCGCCGGGGACAAAAGCGCCGGCGGCGGCGGTAGCAGTCTGGGCGGCAGTAGCAGCGGGGACCTGGTGGCCAGCCTGGCGGGTCTCAGCCTGGCGTACGCGCTGCCGGTGGTTGGGCTGCTCAACGGCTTACTAACGTCAACCGCCGAGACCGAGCAGGAGATGGTAGCGGTTGAGCGGTTGATGCAGTACACGGACGACCTGCCGCCGCAGGCCGACACGCTGCCGCCGGCGCCAGTTGGCGCCGGCGGCGCCGCGGCCCCCGGCGGCGCCAGCGGCGGCGCCGCGGCTGCAGCAGCTGCTACAGCCGCAGCAGCACCAGACGGCGGGGCTGTAGCTGCAGCAGCAGCGGAGGCCGCCATGCCGCCGCCGGGGCTGGAGCGGCTGGCGGCGTTCGAGGGCGTGGTGCTGCGCTACAGCCGGCAGCAGCAGCTACAGCCGGCGCTGGCGGGCTGCAGCCTGGGGGTGGGCGCGGGCGAGCACGTGGGGCTGGTGGGGCGCACGGGCGCGGGTAAGAGCAGCGTGGTGGCGGCGCTGCTGCGGCTCACGGAGGTCGAGGCAGGTGCGTGCGTGGCCTGCGTGTGTGCAGGGCGTAGCTGCGTCCGTGCGTTCGTGCTTGCGTTGGTGACTGCATGTGTGCTTTCGTGCGTAGGGCGGTTGCAAGCGTCCATGTGTAAGCCGGGATGCTTGCAGCGGCGCGGTTTGAGCGATCTGGGCGTCTGCCGCGTTAGGTGCCGCTGTTAGCCGACGCCCAATGCCCACTGCCCACCTACCTACCTGCCATCACCTACGTGACATGCCTCAGCTGGCGGCGCCCCTGTCCTGCCCTGCCCTGCCCTGCCCTGACCTGACCTGACCTGACCTGACCTGACCTGACCTGACCTGACCTGACCTGACCTGACCTGACCTGACCTGACCTGACCTGACCTGACCTGACCTGACCCACGCCTGACCCGCCACGCCGCACACACAGGCCGCGTGCTGGTGTACGGCACCGACGCCCGCGCGCAGCCCCTGGCCCGCCTGCGTGCCGGCGTGGGTGTGCTGCCGCAGACGCCCTTCGTGGCCACCGCCAGCGTGCGACTTAACCTGGACCCCGCGGCGGCTGTAGCAGCAGCAGCGGCCGGCTTCAATGCTACTGCTGGTGCTGGTGCTG
Organism: Chlamydomonas schloesseri; assembly: GCA_016834595.1. Lineage (NCBI taxonomy): Eukaryota > Viridiplantae > Chlorophyta > Chlorophyceae > Chlamydomonadales > Chlamydomonadaceae > Chlamydomonas > Chlamydomonas schloesseri. The sequence goes on along the minus strand of JAEHOD010000021.1, from coordinate 579,891 downwards.
GGCGGCACGCCACTGGTGGTGATGCTGCGGCTACAGCCGCGGTGGAAGTGGGGCCGGCGCTGGGCGAGGGGAACGCTCGGCGTAGGCGCGGAGCGGAAGGGGCGGTGGCGGCGGAGCTGCTACAGCCGCTGACGGACCTGGACCTGTGCGAAGCCCTGCAGCGGGTGGGGCTCTGGAACGCGCTGGTGGCGGCGGCAGCGCACCGCCGCTCGCCCCAGCAGCGCACCGCCGCTGCTACTGCCGCTACGTGGAGCGAGGTGGCGGCGGCGGCGCGGCGGCTGCAGCAGGAGGTGCTGTCCCTGCCGCTGGGCTCGGGCCCCGGCGCGGTGGGGCTGAGCAGCGGGCAGCAGCAGCTGCTGTGCCTGGCGCGGCTGCTGCTGCGGCCGCGGCGGCTCGTGTGCCTGGACGAGGCTACAGCCCACGTGGACCCCGCTACAGCCGCAACGATCCGGGAGGTGGTGTCCACCGAGCTGCTGCTGCGCCCGCCGCAGCCGCAGCCGCAGCCGCAGCCGGAAGCGGCTGTAGCAACAAGAGCTGGCGCAGCTGGTGGCGGTGGGTGGGCTGCGGCTACGGCTACAGCCGACACGGGCGAGGAGAGCGCCGGTGGAGGTGTCACCGTGGCGGAGGCGGCGGCGCGGGCTAGGGAGGAGCGGCGCGTGCGGGGGCGGCGCGAGCTGCGACAGCCGTGGGGTGCGTGTGCGGTGCTGGAGGTGGCGCACGACCTGTCGGCCGTCGCGGGGGCGGACCGTGTGCTGGTGCTGGAGGCGGGGCGGGTGGTGGAGGCGGGGCCGCCGGGGGAGCTGCTACTGCGGCCCGGCGGCCGGTTCGCACGGCTGCACGCGGCGGCTGTAGCAGGGTCTGGCGCCGGGGCGGGAGGCGTGCAGAGGCAGTAGCTGGGGAGACGTGGGGAGGTGGCTGATGGCTGTGCCGCTGCTGCCATGCCCCTGCTGCCATGCCCCCGCTCCGTGTGGGCGGTGGGTGCAGGAGGTGGGCAGGGCGGCCGTGTGCGCTGTGAGTCTGTGACCCGAAGAGCGGGTGTAACGCAGCATCGACACTGTTGGAAGTACGACCTGGGATTGTTAAGTGGCGACCTCCAGGGAAGATGCCGTGGCGGGCGACCCCGCGTGCGCCGACCACTCGCATGTGGGTCACGCACATTTTGCTGACGGCATGAGTGGCATATGACCACTGAGACTCTCCGTCAACCTCTGGCAGTGATAAAGCCCAGTGCTTAACGCGCGATGGGCCATGGGCCAATTGGCGGCTGATGACTCTTAATCTGCCTTGCCCTGGCGCGCGGCCCGTGCCGGCCGGCCGGCCCCCTCGGTGAAGTTTGAATGTTTAATCCCAGTCGGCTGTCCGACTCTGGTCAGCAGCCGCCTTTAACCCGTGTCCTTATGGAGTGCGCAAATCGCCCCAATAGCGCCTGGGCATCTTATCCCGGATGGTGTGAGGAGAGACGAGAGAGTGAGAGGGGGAAAAGGGAGATGGGGAACGATGGCGATGATGGTTGGTCGACGACCCTAAATGCGGTGCAAACTCGTTTGCGAGCGACTTAGAAAAAACTGCTTATACCGTTAGAATCAGTGTAAAAACTTCTATAAGATAATGCATTTATCTCAGGGCGCGTATTGGCACGGTCCCACCGACCCCGCTCCCAGGTGCCCTGCCCCGCATCCATGCCGGAGAGCGTGCCCGGCCGGCTCGTCCGGCGCCCTAACGCACTAACTCCCAAACTCACGAATACACTATGGCGCCTTCTGCGCAAACAAGAGCGTCGCGTCCCATATACCCAAGGTTTGGAGCAGGGGAGGTTTGGAGGGGTTTCCTCACGTACGCGGCGGGCTGAGACCCACCAGACAAGCCCCGCACGCCATACGAGACTTCCAAGTGGATTTGGATTGGAGTCGTCTGTACGTTGCGGGGACTGTTTCCGTGTGAAAGCAGGCGAGACAACTGTGGTGTGCTTACGCAAATTACGTAACTGTGGCAAAATACCAGCAGTTGAGCCCCCGCGGCAACTCTTGCTGATAGGAAATGAGTAGCTTTACATGACATCAAATAGATGCAATAAACGGCACTTGCGTAAACCAGGGCAGTTAGGGCGCCGGACGAGCCGGCCGGGCACGCTCTCCGGCATGGATGCGGGGCAGGGCACCTGGGAGTCGGTGGGACCGTGCCAATACGCGCCCTGAGATAAATGCATTTCCTTATAGAACTTCTTACACTGATTCCAACGGTGTAAGCAGTTTTTTCTATGTCGCTCGCAAACGAGTTTGCACCGCATTTAGGGTCGTCAATGGTTGGGCGGACACGCCGGGAAAGCTCCGGCGTCAGAATGCATGTGAGGCTGTAGTAGCGAAGTCCCTATATTTTCCTGTTGCTCAAATGCTGTCGCAATGGGTCTATGACAGACTCGCGAAAGTCAAACTGAAGGCGAATGTCACGCCCTAACCCAACCTGCCCTAGCTTTAAGGCCTGGCCTGGAATAGCAGGACGTAATGAATCACGCATTACCAACACAGATGCGGCCACTAAGAAACCGAGTCTGGCTGCAAACCGTGGCTTTCTTGCAACTATTCCCCCCGACCTGGCCACTGTCATTGAAGGTAGCGAGCTGCATTGATAGATACAGTCATCATTTGGTCTTTAAGCTCATCGCGAGCTGTAATCCTCCCTTGCGCAGACCCTTTGGCAACCACGCGCATGGGCATCACCATTCGAGGGCTCAGGCGACTTCGCGAACAGCTGCGCGAGAAATTTGGAGACGAACGATACATGAGCATGTCTACAGCGGACGTGAACCGCCAATTTGTGCAGCAAGTCTCTGCCCAGGTACGTGACTGCGTGTCGGCGTGTCCCGGACCCCGTCTTCCCCCCGGCCCGGACGACAATTTACGGCCCGGCTGCTCGCCTCCGCGACTTGAGCTGTGCGAATATGCAGCTGAAGTTTGACGTGATGCCGCCCAATCGCTGGGACATCCTCCCTCCACGCAGCGCAAGTGCCGTTTCCTTGAGCTGCGGGAGTTCGTGCGCGCTGAAGACGTGGCGGCTCCCATGGTGGGTGGCGGCGCAGGGGTTGTGGTCACAGACTCGCGGATCAATGGGATCAGCCCACAAGTTCGTGACATCCAGTAAGGGAGCTGGGTCTATCTAGTCCCTGCCAGAAAAGGGACGCTTTCGACGTGTTGTGTGTCCCACACCCCAAAACACACACACACGCACACACGCACGCACACACACACACACACACACACACACACACACACACACACACACACACACACACACACACACACACACACACACACACACACACACACGGGCGGGGTAGATACGGCCTGTAACATCGCATATCAGTTTTGACCGCGCGCGCCTCACCTTTGCCCGCCCCTATGGCCCCCTCTCCGGGCCTCTGGTATCCTATGCACACGCAGTACTTCATTTCGCACGCATGGTAAGTTAGTTGTTTGATTGGGCCGGTGGCTGCTGGGAAGCATGATCAGTGCTGCTGCGGGCTGGCTGGCTAACGCACAAATATGCTTAGCGGCTACAGCGGATCCCTTGAAGGTGGATGGATTAGCTTTATCCCAAATGCATGACAACTCCTGCTGCTACATACTGGCATATCAGTGCCTTTGTTACTTTGATTTGTTTGCTTGCGGCTTCCGATACAGATCGCCTGGATGCGTGCATGTGTGGCAGGCAGAACAAGGTGTCGCTGCTGATAGACTTTGTGGCGAACGGGTTCCTGGCCGCCGCGGACGAGGAGACGGCGGTGTGGATCGACATCCTGGCCGTCAACCAGGTGGGCGGGTGCTTTATTACTTTTTTACTTGGAGCGAGGGCGGGTGTGCGTGGGGATGCATGATGAGGAGAAATGGGGCGGTACTGGCATCCGCCGCCGCCTAAAAGCACGCCCGTTGATTGGGGCGTGCGGCATGCAGTCACCCATCCAGTCACACACACGCACACACACACACACACGCACACACACACACACACACACACACAGAGTCCGCCGACGGTTTGTGGTCAGGCATGCATGGAGGCTCCTCCAAACCCAACAAGATAGACGTGCGTGATGACAAACCACCGCCGCCTCACCTTCCTCCATCCGCCCCCGCCTCAATCAACCCCCAACCAACCAACCACCATGACCTCACCCCCAATCACGCCACCCACCCAACCCCCCCTCAACCAACAGCACGCGGATACGCCCGCCCACCACCATGACATCTCGGCCTTTGCCGCCGTCATCGACCGCTGCAATGGTGGCACTATCGTGGTGCGTGAGCGGTTGTAGGTGGTGGTGGTGGTGGTGGTGGTGGTGGTGGTGGTGGTGGTGGTGGTGGTGGTGGTGGTGGTGGTGGTGATGGTGGTGGTGGTGGTGGTGGCGGTGGTGGTGGTGACAGCCAGCCAGCCAGCCAGCACGCACCATGCCGCCGGGGGAAGGTGGCGGGCCAGCAGTGAACTAACGCACTGATTCAATGCCGCACCGAACGCCGGCGTTTGCAGGGCTACCTTATTCCATTTCGTTCGACACCACGCAGCCACACAACTTACGTGCATTTGCGTGCCCCCCAACCCCCCACCCAACCCCCGCTTGTGTCGTCCTCGTCGTCGTCCCCACACATACACACACGGGTGGATGCATGGGCCATTGAGCAGGTGCGTGATGGACCTGACGCAGTGCAACCCAGCCACACGCGGGTGGTGCATCTACGAATGGTGGGTGGGTGGGGCAAGTGAAGTGAATGGGTAGAATGGGTGGGCTGTGCTCGCGGCGGGGCCGCCTTGCGCACTTGGTGCGTTACTACTAGTCGTCGTGTATGTCACCGCCGACAGCTTTGGTAGGACAGGCAGGCAGGGCCAGCAGTAGCCGGCGGCGGCGGGTTCGTTGTATACACACATACACCCGCGGCCGCGCCTTATCCGCCGCCTATTACTTACTCACTCTTGGTTGATTGTTCATTCACCACTTCGTTGGGTAGCTACCGGCATCCATGGATGTGCATGTGCATGTGCATGTGCATGTGCATGTGCATGTGCATGTGCATGTGCATGTACACGTGGACACGCACAGGTCCAGCACGCTGGCGGTGCATGGGGCGGACGGGCTGCACATGGCCTTCCACAGCCCCGGAGACCGCAAGACGGTGGTGGACAAGATCGCCATCCGCGCAGCGCAGTGCCAGTTCCCCAACGACAAGGTGGGCAAGTGAGCTAATGTGTATTCATATGGTGGCAAGCAACAGCAGCAGATAGACAGAGGCGCCTGGCTGGCTGGCTAGCCTCACCGCACGTGCTACAAGCCTGCTGCCGGTGGGTGCTAGTGAATGGAGGAAGCGGCGTGCCCGTGTCGTTCCGTGCGCCCGAGCGCTCAACCCACCAGCAGGCACCAGATAATGCCCCTGACCCGGCGGACCCGGACCCGGATCCAGCCCCTGACCCGGATCCGTCCAGCCCCTGACCCGGATCCAGCCCCTGATCCTGCCCCCGCTGCTGCCTGCAGGCCATGATCCTGCGGACCGTCGTGGCGGCCCACGGGTCCGCGGAGGGCTTCGACACCGCCCTCAAGCTGCAGCTCATGCTGGAGGTGGGCGGGGAGGGGGAGGGGTGCGTGGGACGGGGTGGGGGATGGAGGGGCATGGATGGGCAGGCCCGTGCTTGCTTGCGTGCGTGTTAGAAAACCACAAGGGAAAGGGTCGACACTGTGCGTGCGTGCTTGCGTGTGTGCGTGCGTGCGTGCTTTCTTGCCTGCTGGGCAGCTATAGTTAGCTCGTTGGGTGCTGCTAGCTACGGTGCATGCGTGCCCCCACAGCAGATCCCGGCGTGGTGCGTATCTTCCGCAAGCTACAGCAGATCGTCCCCGTACATGCAGTAACCACACCGCGTGCGTGCCCCCCTTCTGGAATGAACTACCCCCTTTCCCCCTCCCCATCCCTCACCCCTACACAAACACACACACGCGAGCACACGCCGCATACGAATGAACGCATGCAGCCGCTGTCCTTCCGGCTGGACGTGCGCCGGCTGCTCAGCCGCGCCCGGGGCACGGAGTGGACGCAGCTGGACCAGGCGGTGGGCAGGTGGCTGCGCTCGGGGAAACGCGTGCTGTGTGTAGTGGGCGGCGCGGGCGAGGGCAAGAGCACCATCAGCGCGGCGCTGTGCTCGGGAGCGGCTGGCGGCGGCGGCGGCGGCGACGGCGGCGGCGCGGCGGGCGCATTAGTCAGCGCCGCCCATTTCCTGAAGTACAGCGACGCCCGGCGGCTGGACCCGGTGCGCATCGTCAAGTCGCTGGCCTTCCAGCTCGCGCTCAGGTGATGATGATGATGAGCGGGAGGCCGGGAGGCCGGACCCCCCGCCGCCTTGCGCGCCGCCTAGCTAGGCAGATACTGGTGCGGCGGTAGCTACAAGGCGGCGTGCTTTGGCACGGCATGCGTGCATGGAGTGCATGTGCCGCTTGCCAGCCGTGTCCAAGTGCGTGTGTGTATGCGTGCGCGCGTGCGTTTGATAATCAATTAGCCGGACCACCCGCCGCCGGCGAACACGCTGTACTGGCCGCTGCTCCATCCATCCATCCACGTCATCGTTCGCGGCCGCCGGCCGCGTGCCCCTGCCCTACCCTGTCCTACCCTGTCCTACCCTGGATGGGTCACCATCCACCTTGCTTCAACACCTTAAACAGGCTCCCCGACTTCGCGGCGGCGGTCCTAGCGCTGGACGCGGCCGAGGTGGCGGCGCTAGACGACATGGACGCGGCGGCGCGGCTGCTGCTGCAGGAGCCCCTGGCGGCGCTGCCCGCGCCGCCGGCGCACCCGCCGCTTGTGGTGCTGCTAGACGCGCTAGACGAGGCTGACCCGCTCAGCCTGCAGCTGGGCGGTGGTGGCGGCGGCGGCGGTGGCGGCGGTGACGGCAGCGGCGGCGGCGGTGACGGCGGCGTGCGGCGGCCGCGCCACCCGCCCGTGCTGGGCAATGCCGCGCTGCGCCTGATCAGCAACTGCCTGGCGGCGCTGCCGCGCTTCGTGCGCTTCGTCTTCACGACGCGCCCCGACGCCGCCGGCGGGCAGGCGCTGCCGTGCCTGGTGCGTGCGTTTGGGGATCAGGGGCTGCGGCTGGTGGAGCCGCGGGCGCTGCGTGGCCCCCCGCAACAGCAACAGCAGCAGCAGCCTGCTGTGGTGTTGGGTGCCGCGGCGGCGGCTGAAGCCGGGGCTGCAGCAGGGGATGGCGGCGGCGGCAGCAGCAGCAGCGGCAGTAGCGGCCGCGCAGCAGCAGGCACAGGAAAGGGCGGTGTGATGGTGTACCACACGGCGCGTCAGGCAGCAGCAGCTGCTGCGGTGGCAGCTGCTGCGGCTGCTGCTGCGGCGGCGGCGACGGCGGCAGCGGCG